>JAWHQI010000362.1:1216819-1825229 GCA_033032865.1 Dactylorhiza incarnata
ACAAGAAAATGACAAGGGTAACAATCTTCTACTTGGACAAGTGAAGTCCTCATTTTTATGGCATGTTTGCATGGAAAATCTCCCACCGATTTGTGGAGAAAAGGGAGTTTTCTACCAGGTTGATCATTTCGATCCCCTTTGGTTACTTGCATATAGCATCCAGAATCGTAGTACGGATATAGGCATTGTGTGTGAAACCCATCTGGACAGGTTGGTCTGGATTGGTGATGGTTATAGTGTTAACTATGCCGGAGAAGACTCCGTGATTTGTATGCGCTATTTTCGGGTTCTGTGTGCGGTTGTGTACTACAGGGAGTCTTGGAGTTAACCTCTAGGAAATACTCAAAGTTGTGGGCGGATTCAATGATCTGTCACTACAGCCCGGCACTAGGGCTAGCGCTGGCGGTAGCTCCCATGGAGCTGTTTTGTTGAGGTGTGATACCTCCTTTCGTTGCTCGGGCTGAGGTGAAGCCGTACCCGCGTCGGCCTATTGATGCCAACGATTTGAGCATGGGCAAAGCTGATCCAAACCCGCTCCCATACCGAGTCGGTGAAGAGGTAGCTCCTCGGTATACCGTATGATGTTGGGATTAGTCCATAAGGCAAGGTAGTCTTGACGGTCAAAGCTCATGCGAACTTTTTGTTTAAGGAGTTGTTAGGTGTAGCTCGGAGATTACACTGTGAGAGTGCCTTGAGAGCACGAAACATGTGGCCGTGCATGCCCACGTTGGTGTTGATTGCTTATGCAAATGGTGCTTGAACACACCTTGTCAATCTATGCCTATACTGTATGCCTGCAGGGAAGGAGTACCACCACCCCAGCATTAGGGGCGGGGTCGTTATAATTTTGGTCAGCTTTAGCTCACCGGTTACTTGTTTGCCACGTTTTGGTGGATTGTTGATGCAGGTGCAGGTGAGCCAAGCGGGAAATAGTGGGCAGTGGCCCTTTTTGCTGAGTTGGCCCTCGAAGGCCAGCCTCTCTTCTGCTATTCATGTATTGTCGGCCTGCGTGCCGATGTATATTTGAGTTTAATACATTGTTCAATGTAAGGCCTTAAGGTCGTAACTCTTTTGTTTCGTTCCTGGGATAGTGGATAGTTCTAAATGATGTTTTAATCAAATGCTTCCGCTTATGCTTTAATTACTCTCGTGTAGTTCTAGTTCTTTTCTGGTTATCACCTTATGATGCTTAGCTAGTGTGTATAGTATGGCATGATGTCCCGACCGGACCTACTGTTATATTATTTGTACCGGCAAGGTGCTACACTGGACAAGGATGAGAAAGTCAAGGCCTTTGATGAATCCATGTACAGGTGCATTATTGGATCCCAATTGAATCTAGCTGCTAGTAGACCAGACATTATGTATGCTACATGTGTTTGTGCTAGGTACCAGGCATGCCCTAAGGAATCTCACTACTCAACTGCAAAGATAATTTTGAGATACCTTAAAGGCAGCCTACATCTTGGCCATTGGTACCCTGAGAACAATGATTTTGAACTGACTGGATTTTCAGATGCAGATTTTGCAGGATGCAAAGAAGACAGGAAAAGCACAAGTGGAACTTGTCAGTTCCTAAGAAGGAGGTTGATATCTTGAAGCAGCAAGAAGCAGACCAGTGTTGCAATATCCACTGCTGAGTCTAAATATATTGCTGCAGGTAGTTGTTGTGCACAACTTTTGTGGATACAACATTAGTCAGAGGACTACAACCACAAGGTAAGTGAGCCTCCTTTATATTATGACTCATCCAGTGCTATCTCCATTGCAAAGAATCTTATCTCTCATAGTAGGACTAAGCATATAGAGATAACATATCACTTTATTAGAGAACATGTTTAATGTAAAGATATCTGCCTTGAATTTTTCCCCACTGACAATCAAGTTGCTGATATCTTTACAAAGCCATTCGATGAGGCTAAATTTAATGCTTTCAATATTGAACTAGGCATGTTAAATATTGAATAGTGACTAATTTTTCCTTCTATCAGTCATCTATGATATTATACATGTTATGTTATGACTTAAAATATTGTCACATCAATACTCTTAGTGACATGGTTAGGACATCAAACAATCAAATCTCAAATGGATTAATCATTAGGTAATAAGGTCAGCTAAAACAGAAGAGATTGCTTTAGCTGAGCCGCTGAGATAGCTGGGTAAAATCCCAGCTGAACCACTGAGACAGCTAAATTGTCCCAGCGGTTGACAGTCCTCTGTCCTAGCAGTTTAGGTCGTCGTCTCAGCGGTTCCATTGATACGGGCTAGTTTAATTATGGAATGTCTAAATTATACCTCAAATGATCTAAATTCCATTAAAATAATAAGTTCACTAAACTTTAATCATTAGGGGTAATCAAAACATACATCAAGGCTATATAAATAGACCATTGTAAATTAAAGAAAGATACAAAACCCTTCCTCCCTAGCCACCGAGACGAATCGTATTCCATTCCGTTTCAGCGTCTCCTTCTACAGCAGCAATGACACCAAAGTGTTCAAAGGATCTTCTGGAGGGTTATGAAATTGTGAGGAAAGGATTTGCACGTGCTCCAGAAGAGATAAAGGGAGTGATTCAACTCCTGGAATCCCAAGGTATGGAGTATCTTCTGTCTGAACCAACTGTCATTCTCAGAACTGAAGTTCTGGAATGGTTCAGCAATGCCAAGCTATCTTCTTCCATGTCATCACTAAAATCTAAGATAGGAGGAGAAAGAGTGAAAATTACTTCAACCAAAATAGAGAAAGCCATACAAATTCCTTCATGCAGTAAGGACGAGGAGGAAGAAATCTCTGAAAAGGATATGAAAAGGGTTCTGAAGTGGTCTGAATACAGTGATGCCAAGATAGGATCATTGAAAAAGAAATTCATTAATCGAAAAGGCAAACTTCTGTCAGACATAGTGGGAAAAGCAATTCTTTGCAAGCCTGGTTTTCATGACACAATATCCCAATACATGTTTGACCTTATGACTAGAATCATTCTGACAAAGAAAATTTCCCCGAGAAAAGTTATATTTCAAAGAATTAAGGAATGTCTGCAAGCACCTAATATGGGTAGAATACTCTCCTTCTATCTGATCCAAACTTATCCAGAGATGTATAATGGCTCAAAAGGATCAAATCTCCATTACTTGAAGATGAT
Source organism: Dactylorhiza incarnata (assembly GCA_033032865.1). Classification (NCBI taxonomy): domain Eukaryota; kingdom Viridiplantae; phylum Streptophyta; class Magnoliopsida; order Asparagales; family Orchidaceae; genus Dactylorhiza; species Dactylorhiza incarnata. The sequence goes on from JAWHQI010000362.1 coordinate 1,219,968, forward strand.
GAATATAAAGACTCTAGATAGGTTCACAAGGGTGCTCCCCATGAGCCAGCCCTCTGATGCAAAGGAGAAGGAGAAAAAGAAATCACAAGCAACTACGAAGCCAAGAATGATTATTTCAAGTTCTGAGTCAGACCACTCTGATAAGGATATGGATGCTGATGCTGATCTTGGATCTCACAGCAGTCCAGAAAAAGATGCTCATTTGGATGATAAGACTGAGAATACCTCATGTGATAAAGATGTTGCATATGCATGACATATGCCTGCTGAGCCTATCCATCAAACTGACTTGAAGATAAATAGTACCCCTGGTAATTGATACTTCAACTCCACATTACTAATAATATTATCTAATCTTAACCAATCTATTAGTCAATCACTTATGACTCCTCAATAATATGAACTTCAGATCCTCAAGGCCAGCTAGATGTCCTATCTAAGTGAGAGTAAGAACAAGTGTTGGGAATCTTGCCCACATGATTCCTGATTTGAAGAAGTCACCAAGTCAAGAATACTTCACTTTGTATTTGATCATTTCTCTAGCTTATAAATCTCAGGAAACTAGAAGAACAAGATTCGTTGAATGCAGAAGGGAGTTCGTCGAACGCAGAATGGAGATCATCGAACTCAGAAGGAAGATCGTCGACCGCTAAGACTTGGCATGTTCGTCGAACGAAAAAGGAAGACCGTCAAACTCAGAAGGAAGATCGTCGACCGCTGAGACTTGGCGTGTTCATCGAATAAAAAGGATGATCGTCGAACTCAGAAGGAAGATCGTCGACTTCATCAAAGTGGCCTTGACATAGAGAAAGAACAAACATCATCGTGAAGAAGCCTTGTCGCTGAAAAGGCTAAGTATGACTGATGGCGTTGAACATCGCCGTAAAGAAGGAATGTCGTCGAGAAGACTGAAGAAGGACAGTTGAAGACTACCAATTGGTGAAGAATGATCTGTCGACATAGTATCACTCATGTCGTTGAGAGAACAACATAAATACGACGACAATCTACAAGAAGGAAGATCTCGACGAAACAGTCAGAGATAGCATATTATCGTATATGAAGAATATCTCGTATCATCGAGATTAGAGGCAGAAGAAAGAATATCTGAAGCTCTATCAAGGCGAAAGGGTTCGACAAAGTCCTGTAGTCGAGATATTGTTCATGACATTGTAACGATGGAAATATCATCGAGACAGATTCAAATGTTGTGGATGCCCTATCAGCAATTTATGCCGCCGTCTGATTGCCCGACAACACTTAGTGCCGCCATCTGAATATCTATCAGCAATTAATGCTGTCAGCAATCTACGTGTGCTCTTAAGGAATGAAGCTTCTGACACTTAAGGAACTTTTTCAAGAAGACCGTTGGGAGCCTCACAGTCTTATAAAAGAGATAGGAGGTCTCCCTAAAAAGATCAATCAAAAAAAGGGAAAGAACTTGCGCATATAGCGAATCGAAAAGTACAAGCGGCCCAAGAAAGAGAGAAATAGAAGAAGCAGTCATCTTCATCGACTGTTAAGTTGCCAATCTTCATCTGGCTAAGAAAACATTTGAAGAAGAACCGTGCGCTCAAGATCTGATTCAGAAGTATCTTCTTCAATCTCAAGGAGCCGATCTTCAACAGGCTAAAGTTGCCGATCATCATCCGGCAGAAGCAACAGTTATTTCTACCGTAATCTCTTGTAAAGGCTTGCGGGCCAACTTGTCTAGCTTGAGGGATGGAGAGCTGTGAGGCTTGAGGGCCATGGTAGTGCACTTGCGGGTGCGACTTGTCGATCTTGCGGGCTCAGGGCAGTAGGGGCTTGCGGGCCTATGATGTTGGGACTTGCGGGTCCGTGTTGTAGGGCTTGAGGGCCTGAGTGTCGAGCTTGCGGGCTCGGAAGCAGTAGGGGATTGCGGGCCTAGGCTGTTGGGACTTGCGGGTCCGTCTTGTAAGGCTTCAGGGCCTGAACCTTTTTGGCGGAGTTTTGCTGAGTCTAGCACACTGCTAGGTAGGCGTAGAGGGAAAGAGGACTACTCAATTTCCTTCCTTCAACCAATATCTCTTTCCAAATTTTCCCCTCAATCAACTGCAGATGGGATGTTTCCAAAAGCTACCGCCGGGCGTTAGACCTAAGGCGCCGCAATAGTACTTGCCAAACATACCGACCTGTCGACATTCCTTTTTCTCCACTTTCCTTTCTGTCAATTGTTTCCAAAAATGCTAATGCCAGCGTCAGTGCTAACGCTCCGCGGTAGATCATTTCGTCGGGCGCATCTTCGTCGAGCTGACCTCAGCTTTCGTCGATCTCAATCTGGTTTGTCGAACGACATCATTTTCTTCAAACACTATTTCATCTTTTGGACGCTAGCGCCAGCGTTAGTGCTAACACGCCGCGGTAGATCTGCAGTTCGTCGAACGGGCCTCAGCTTTCGTCGATCGTCGAATGCCCTGATATGAATTTCGTTGAACGGGCTTCCGCATTCATCGTTCGTCAAACGGAGCACCAAGTCCGTCGAACCCAGTTCATCGAACGAAACTACCGCGCCGCAGTAATGCAGACGCCCTGTGGTAGTGCATACAATTCGTTGAACGCCAGCTTGCATCTCAGCGGCTACCCTTCTCAGCAGTTTTGTCTCAGTGGCTGTTAATGCTAGCGCCAGTGGTAGAGTTAGCGTAGTGCGGTAGCAACAACAACACAGCACCATGGAGTTTTGAAAGCAAAGAATCCAGCATAATATAAACACAAAACAAGTATTATCAAATACAATAGGATTTGTTATTGTCAAACCAAGAGATGGGGAAAGCATGTTCCAACAAACTCCCCCTTTTGAAAATAACAAATCTCCTTAGAAAGAAATAATTCAATTGATAGGAATTTGTGTTTATAATAGAGATAAACATGAAATTTGAGACAATGTGCATAAGATCCCCCTAAATGAATGCTCCCCCTATGTGAATGCTCCCCTACAACAAACCTTCCTATGAACTTGACTCCCTAAACATGTTAATTTCTTTCAAACTTATTCTCCCTCTTTTGGTATTATCAAAAGAGGGTGGAGAGGAAGGCCAACAAAAAGTGTGTAATTACTGTGTAGAGAGGGAATGAGTATGATAAATAGGGAAACACTAAGGAAAATACAATAGATAAGAGCGAAAAAAGAATTGTAAAAAAGGAACCACTTGTTGGGAAAATGTATTCATGATCGAGCATACAAGTAGTAAGGAGGTGGAAAACATGACAAAATATGTTTTAAGTGAACATCTTTATAGGAATTTAGAAGCATAGTAGATAATGAAGAATTTTGGATATAAAAAAATAGATGTTGTAGCATTTTAAGTACACAAAATAATTTCAGTTTTAACATAGCCATACACTAATTGAAAGGTATGCAATACAGAGTTCTCATGGCGTAGCGGAAAAAAATTTGTAAGCATGATATAAGTTATCAAGACAAGATAGAAGAATACAATGTTCAAAATTTAGAAATCAAGTACACTTATACATTGTAATGATCATGCAAAGCTATCTAGTGCATTTACTTAAGAGTTTAGAGAATATATGTATATATGCAATAGACTCCAATTCTCATGAGTATAAAGCTTACAAGTGATAATGATGTGTATACATATGAGTTAATCAAAACACATGACATGTATAATGAAATAAACACAATATTATTGAAGAAGCACTTTTAGAGTTACTTCTACACACAAAGCTATATAAAATTTTCAATGCACATAGAAGAATAGTACAACTACCATGGCACTCTGCACACACAATGCTTATTAAGACTTATCAGGGTGCAAAGTAGTGTTTGGGGAATCACAGTTATTATTTTGAATTTTATTTATTTGTGATTCAGTGTACAAGAAGAAGTATGTAAAAAAAATGTTTGCGACAAGACACTTTACAATTCTCTCCAAGGTGCTCAACCTCACAATGCTCATTAAGACTTATCAGGAGGGTGAGTAGTGCTTGGTGGAGTTATCTTTGTCAATTATTCAGTTGAATTTTTTGCTTAACGACAAAGGTCTCCGAATTCACTTGTATGTGCAAACAAAAAGATTTTTGAAAAGACACACTTCTTCAAAGATAGGTGCATGAAAAAGATTTTAACATGTGGTGAAGGTAAAACTAAGCATGCCAAATAATAATATGACGTTGTTACACTACACAATCATGTTAGAGAAGATTAAATTCATATGTAGTTTGTCGAAAAGTGTGAGTGAAACAAAATCATTAGCAAATATAAGCCATTTACTCATACATAGAGGCACGCTATGCAATACTACACATGATTTCTATCATCAATTTCAAAGCACACATAAGATAATGGTCAAGGCATGATACAAAGACAATGTTATTAAGATACTTGAACTAGAGAATGAAACATCGTATACTAAGCTTGGCAAGATAAACTATATCATCCTTGAAACATAGAAAATTACATCTGTTTTTATAAATTTTAAGTTTTTCAAAAAATAAAACAAATAAAAAGCATGTTTTTGTTGTTTTGATTGGTTTTTCAAAATTTGTAGTTGGTTTTGATATATATAAAAAAAGATAAAACAAATTTTATTTTATAGAAATAAAACAAAACTTGTTTATGGTTGGATTTTGATTTGTTTTATAGTTTTTTTGTGTTTAGAACTTTTAGAAAAATAAAGACTAAAAAAGAAAACTGGAAATTCAGAATTTACCCACTAACGCAAGCGGTACCCAGCTATTGCCTGGCGGTAGTGACAAAACTAGAATTTTGGGGAAAACGTGAAATTTTTCAGAATTTTTCTTTTGAATATATTTGTGCAGATTTGTGACAATAAAGTTCAACAATGAAATCAGACATATGCATACACAAAAAATGTGAATTTCCCAAGTTTAAGCTAATATGTCCAAAACCCCACATTCTAGCCTAAGGTGTCCGAATACACTTTCAAAATACTTGTTTTTTTCACATGCATGAGAGTTCAGAAATAGATAATATAAAAAAAACATAAGATAACATGTTTGAGCACGAATATGCATGAGTGACATGATCGTAACTAGGTGAAATAATATTCATGCAATGTATACAACATATGTATGTCTAAGATCAAGATACCCTAACAACATGTCTACACCCTATCCCCGTACTAAGTGACGGATGCGCATGAGAAGATGCACGTATGTCGTAGGTTGGGGTGTTAATCCCACATACATACAAAAGACAACGCTCACCTTAGCACTCTTTCCCCCCAGTGCCACGCAAGGCCCCACTGGAACCCTTCCCGGTTAAGGACAAGACATGACATAGTGGTTAGGTTTCTAATGCACATAAACATACGCCCTCGCTATAGCGAGACACAATGTCATGGGTGAATAATCTTTTTGACAACCTATGCTTTTAACCTATGGGTTGATTTATAACCTATGAGCTTTTTTGCGTGATTAATTTCTTAGTATATTTGATTTTAAAGCAACATAGTTAATCTGAGTTTTAACTTTCAATTACTCTTCTTTATGATTGATTCATTATGGCAATACAAATATATCTAGCATGGATGATAATATTTATTAGTTGATATTGCTAGATACGATGAGTTTGAATGTTGTGTTATGCCATAAAGTTAATTGATATAATGTTACATGTATTTAACAATAGTGATTCAAATTTTAGACACAGAATAGAGTGATGATTCAAATTTAATCATTCATATTGATATAAAGTTAAATCTATGGTCAAAACATAAATGAGAAACATGCAAGACATAATAAATTCATATAATAATCATGATCACAAACAATGTGTTTGAAGCAATAAGATCTTTTGTAGTTCTACTTGATGTTTGTTTTAAAAGATCTATTGAATTGGAAAGATTATTATACATGATCATGAATTTTAACATATAGGAATTATATACTCATAATCAATTGTTTCAGAAAATAATATTTTAGATAAATCAGAATTTAGGAAGATTATGCTACCGCCAGCGTTAGAACCTAACGCCAGGCGCTAGCAACAGAGTTGAGATTCTCAAATGGTTTTTGCAATTTTTCAATTCTTATTTGGCATGATTATGATTAAACATACTAGGGGTAATCAAAATAACGCAAGTATATTAGATACCTAAGCAAAAACTTGTGCATTTTATAAATTTAGCCTAATACCCCTAAAATACATTTTAAATCCATTTCGACAATTATTTCATTTAGTCTTAGAAATATCATATGACAAATTTAGTTTTCAAATTTTATAAGACTTTTAGGAATGGATTTAGAGGGATAAAAATAAAAGGATAAATTGATCACTTGAAAAATAATATGACTTATTATTCAATTTCATCCAATCTGATTTATTAAAGAAGTTTGGCTTAATGTGTCAAAGTCATATCACGTTGGTTAAAAGAAACAAAAAAAAAACAAAAAACAAAAAGGAAATTAAGCTTATCATGAAGTAGATAATTGATTTTTTTTGTTGATTTCTACTTCAGGCAAATAATTGGATACTAATGAATGAGAGATTTAAGTATCCAAAGAGGACTGGGTGTGACGGTTCCTTTGGATACACAAATACATCGTGTTTGCTTTTGGGGAGATATGATTGAATGGGCCCTTTTGAGTGGAGTTAGTGTGTCGTCTTTAACTTTGGGCTTCCATTCAAATCTTGGTTTAATATTGTTTTTATTTGACAAATTTCCATGATGATTTTGTAAGACATTGTTTATAGGAAATTTGTCAACATTTAATTTTATGTTGGGAGAAACATGATTTTGTAAATAATGGTGATTTTGACTTTGATTTACAAATACTTTATGTTTCTTACTCCCATTATTTGTCTTAGTTAAAATATTCATATTCAACTTATTTTTGGATATTTCTTGATATTGTGGATTTTTATTTATGAATTTCATAAGCAAGTTGATTTTTGTTTTTAATTGATCATTCTTAATTTTTAAATTATGTCTAGCTTTATTATAAGCGATTGTGATATTTTTAAGAATGGAAACAATTGAATCAATATGATTTTGATAGTTATTTCAATATTTATTAAATGTTTCATCCATCTCTTTAATTTCAGTTTTATAGTCTTTACACTTAGCACAGTCATTTTCCAAAGAAGAATTTTCTAAACATAATCTTTCATTTTTTTCTTTTATAATAAGAAGTTCCTTTTCAAGTTCCTTGCATTTTTCTTTTAGATCATTAAATTCTATACAAGGAACCTTGGGTAGAACTAGATAAATTAGAATTTGATTTTTCATTAATTTTTGCCTTTAAAATTTTATTTTCTAAGTGCAAATGTTTATTAGCATTTTTTAACTTCTTAAATTTGCGCTTTGTTGTTTGAAGCAATTGTAATGTAGAAATAGAAGTACAAAAAATAGGAGATTTTGATTTCCTTACATTGCTTTCGGGAGAGACACAATTTGAACATATCGTTTCATTTGCATCTTTTTGGCACTCCTCTTCCGAAGATAGTACTTCTTCTTCTCTTTCAGTTGATGTGCACTTTATCGATCCGTCATGAGAGGAGCTTTCTTGAAAATTTGTGCAAGCTTGTATATTCTCCGATTCTTGCAATTGTTCCATACCTGTCGAAGGAGAATCATAAGTTCTTTTAAGAAAATTCCAAATCTCATAAGCGGTAGGTAGAGTATAAATAAGTTTGAAAATATTTTGGTCTAACGCACAAAATATACTATTTATAGATTTTGCATTTAAAATAATTTCGTTTCTAGTTAGTACGCTAGGTGGCTTTTTAATAGTAATATTCCAAACTTTTTCATCTAAGTCCTTAAGAAAAATTTTCATTAATGTTTTCCACCCTTTATAATTTTTGCCCATAAATAAAGGTGGTGATAATACTTTTTCATTTATATTAAAATTTTCCCCACTAGTAGAAGCGAGATCATGATCAAGAGACGCCATTATTCTGGTTTGTTAAGCCGAAGTGGAATAACCTGCCTCTGATACCACTTGTTGGATCTGTAAGTGCCCTTAGAGGGGGGGGGGGTGAATGAGGGTTTTAAATTTTTATAATTATTAAAGAAAATAAATCTCTGGTGCTTAGTGTTACCGTTCGGCGTTAGTGACAGAGAAATTAGCTTTCAGGTTAAGACAATGAAAATCAAAGAGCACGAATCATAGATGAGGAAATAAACATATTTTCATTAATCATCAAATCGAAATACATATGTTTACAAAAACGTTTCCACTAACGCTTGGAAAAAGGCGACAAATGAAAAACTCTTTTTCATTTTCTATACCGACCCTTCTCCCAAGGACCGGTTGGCTTTAGCCTGTCTCTCCCCAGACAAGGCCTCAAGCCGCTCTAGCCAATCTATCACCAGAAGGGCCTCGAGCACCCCCTAGATCTACTCCCTAGACCTAGTCGACAACACAAGGCGAATTACTCCCTAAGTTCTACCCAGACCTAGTCGCCAACACGAGGCGAATTTCTCTACCGAACAAATGATATAAAAATATTACAAATGAAAATAACAACTAAAGACAAACTCCCTCTTAGGTTGAGCATGAAGATCTTGTCGAAGGTGTGCCGAAGTAATCCTTTGAGTTGATGCGTGCGACCTTCTCGTAGAATAAGCGTGTTGGTTCTTTCTTCGAGTTGCTTGCGTTCACGAACGTTGACAGAGTTGTCTTGGCTGCTTCTAAAGGCTCTCACGAGTGCTCCGAAATAAGGCTTTAATAACTTCTGTAACAACAAGAAACAACGAAGGAGGCGCTACTCATTAAATAGATTCCACAGCTAACGCCCGACGCTAGTACTACCGCCCCGCGATAGTGATACGACGCGCACACGGATCGTGGCAGTTAAGGCAACTTCTGAGCGCAAATAGTTGTGATAACCTTGCGCACCGCGGTAACACTATCGCCCCGTGATAGTGCAATTTCCTTCCTTCAGCCAATATCTCTTTCCAAATTTGCCGCTCAATCAACTGAACACGGGATGTTTCCAAAAGCTACCGCCGGGCGTTAGACCTAACGCGCCGCGATAGTACTTGCCAAACATACCGACCCGTCGACATTACTTTTTCTCCACTTTCCTTTCTGTCAATAGTTTCCAAAAATGCTAACGCCAGTGTCAGTGCTAACACTCAGTGGTAGATCATTTCGTCGGGCGCATCTTCGTCGAGATGACCTCAGCTTTTGTCGATCTCAATCTGGTTTGTCGAACGACATCATTTTCTTCGAACACTATTTTGTCTTTCGGATGCTAGCGCCAGCGTTATTGCTAATGCGCCGCGATAGAGCTGTAGTTCATCAAACGGGCCTCAGCTTTCGTTGATCGTCAAACGCCCTGATATGAATTTCATCGAACGGGCTTCCGCGTTCGTCGTTCGTCGAACGGAGCACCGAGTTCGTCGAACCCAGTTCGTCGAGCGGAACTAGCGCATCGCGGTAATGCAGATGCCCCGCGGTAGTGCATACAATTCGTTGAACGCCAGCTTGTATTTCAGCGGCTACCCATCGTAGCGGCTTCATCTCAGTGGTTGTTTATGCTAGCGCTAGTGGTAGAGTTAGCGCGACATGGTAACAACCACAACACAACACCATGGAGTTTTGAAAGCACCGAATCCTGCATACTATAAACACAAAACAAGTATGATCAAATACAATAAGATTTGTTATTGTCAAACTAAGAGATGCGGAAAGCATGTTCCAACATATTCAAGTAACCCTCCTTTACATTCACAATTTGTGACATTCCAAACACGTGATACCTCAATCTATTAATAAGTCTAATTAGGGATTCGAGGTCTAAATTTATTCGACGAAACAAGCATTCAAGGGTGCATTCAAATAAACATAAGAACAGACATGACAATTAAATTCAATGCTTGCAAGAGAGAGGGATCTCTACTTTCCTTAAATGAGGCTGAATCTGACGGCGACGGCTAAGAGGCGCAAGCAAAAGAAGACATCACATTTTGAACCTGATCAAGCACAACAAAGGCGACATAGCATAAATTATTACGCTAATACAAGCAATCTACGATGCGACAATTTAAATAGCGAGGGCTTAGCAAAATTACCTCCCTCAAAAGTGAGGGGAGAAGAGATTCCACGCGGAGACGGAGACTTGGCGCGCTTAGGTTGCGGAAACCCTAATTCGGAGAGGGCTTTGCGTGATCCCATAAATTAAATCGAGGAGCGGCACCGGAAATCGAGAACAAGACACGATTAGGCGATTAAAATAGGGCATAAACCTTGAATCACAATTTACACGCAATTCGGAGCACAAAAACTCACAAAAGAAATCAAAAACATCTGAATAAAGGAGGGAAAGAGGAGATCTTTACCCAAGGAAGCCAAAATTGGGCTCAAGGAGCCGAATCTGAGAGGAGGAGGGTTTGAGCAAAACCCTAGGGCAAAATTGGAGCCCAAGGAGGAGAGGATGGTTGTCAGCCCTTGAAGAGGAGGGTTTAGGGTTGCAGGTTGCCGGCCCTGGAGGAGAAGGAGAGGGTTGCTTGAAGAAGAAACCACCGGCGTCGCTAAGGACGAGAAGCATGGCAGCTGCGGCTTGGAATGAGGTTCCAGCCAGAGCAGAAGGAGATGGACACGAGGGCGACGCTGGTAGGAGGAGGAGCTGGAAGCGGTGCCGACAGGAGGAGCAGGAGGAGATGTCAGGCAAGGAGTCGAGAGCAGGAGATGAGATCGGGATCGACAACGGCAACGCATTTGCGGGAGACGGGCGCATGGGATGCTGGAAATAGGGGGGTGCACCTTGCGGTTTGCGGGAAAAATAAGAGGGGGGCTGCCTCGGTTTAGGTATTAAGGGGAAGTAAAAAGAAAACCAGGTTAATTACCAAAAAGCCATTCCTTTTAATTTGAGATCTATCTTGCCTTCTTTATTTATTTTTATTTAAACCTGGGTTGTTACATTCCTATGGGAATATATTGTGCCGTCGGAAGCAAATCAGATGGCTGATGAGTTATACTTTGAGGAAACCATCATGAAGGATGATCTAGGGAGACAACCCGTATAAAACTAATAGAACGATGTGGGTCTCAGACCGTATGCATGATGATATGGAGTATGTAGGCGTTCGTGGGAAGACTGACATAACCCAATAGAGGCCCATATATTTCTGATGCGATAATTCGGCAAGTGCACCGGTCGCGCAAGTAATAAATTTTGGGAATAGAATCCCCGAGTGTCGGTCTCTTGAGGAACACAGTAAGGTGGAGTTTATTATCGAGGAAGGACTTGAGATCGAAGTCCTGCGGTAGGCGGAATGCGAACGAAAGGGGCTTTGAGGTTTGCACATAAAAGGAAATACTACGCCTACTCCTATGCAATGCCGCTATGCAGAGCTTCGATTGGCGGGATGGAGACTAGGCAGGCCTTGAGCGCGCTGCGTCGCAAGGGCGGATGGACGAGTAGGCAAGCGGAATGAGGGTCGCAAGCACCTCTTCGACAAGCACACCACTAGCAATTGCTAGTGCGGCACCGGACATGGTGGTGGAGCGGAAAATTAATGGGGGCGCACCTCATTGACACAAATGAACAAATTGATTTCATAAACATGAAATAAACAATACTAAACATGATTCATAGTGTTCATCATCTAGATAAAGAGAATACAACAAATATAACCACACAAGTAGAAGAAAAAGGCAAGAAATATGACCGAATCCGGAGTCTCGTCGTAGATTCACGGTAGGAAGCACCGGGTTGTCAATCCGCGTCCTAGCTCGGTCCCAACTGCGTCCGGGGTAGAGGAGGGCTGTCACACCTCCCAATGGACCCGTCTTCTCCAGCGATTTACCATCCGGCCACGTCTAATGCGAAGAACTTCTTCTTAAGCGATCAAAATGAGTGTAGAATCCCTTCCTTTAAGTCCTTGGATGATGGAGGAGGCCTAGAGGGTGAAAACCCTCTGAAAATGGCGAAAACGGCGGACTGAACGGAGCCAAAAGACGTAATCCCGACCTAATTCGCGAACAGGTCATTATATAGGCGCTGAATTAAATAGTGCGCACGGTCATTGGCGCACGACCAGTGGTCGTGCGCACAAGAATTCTGCGATCGTGCGCACAACCTGGGCAGAACCTGCAAGAAACGAAATTTATAAAATATAATGTTCGCACGACCAGTCGCGCACGACCGGTGGTCGTGCGCACTATCATCGGTGGTCGTGCGCATTGGTTGAAACAAAACTCATGAAAAAGGGGTTAAGTGCACACGATCAGTGGCGCACGACCAGTGGTCGTGCGCAATAGAACCGGTGATCGTGCGCAGTGTTCCTGTGCAGAATTGCACCGGGAACACCTGCACGACTCCAATTCCAGCACAACCACGAATCTAGCCACTGAGAGTGGCACCCAACAGTGCATGAACACAACTAATGACAATAAACATGGGATCACACCAAAATGGGCCCAGAAGTGCACCTAGCATGGACTATCAAATATAAGCTATAACACGGCTAAAGTGCGGTGAAATGACTGAATAACGGCCCGGATGAGTCCATAAAGGTGTATATGATCAGGACTCATCACACCCCCAGACTTAACTGTTTGCGCGTCCCGAGCAAACGAATCCGGCGGAGTGTGAAAACGATAATTAACATAGAGAATTACACAAAGGCGTACGGTGCGAAGTAACATACGCATGCGAGTAGAGATTCTAGTAGAAGAAGATTCTAACTATGCTAACTAATTTACAGAAGTATTAAAGCGTAAGTAAAGATTTAGTTGTACTCAGTTGGTGAATTATGAAGAATTTGAACGATCATGCCCGGTATGAACGTGACGAGACACTGAGGCGGGTGTTGCAAAAGATCGGGGCTTAGGAATAACTCCGCTGAAATCCATCAACGTCGTGAACCATAAGCTTGCCCGGTCACACTCTCTCCACGACGCTAGCAAACTCGCAAATCAAATCAGTAGGACTTTTAGGATTAAAATGGGGCTTAGGTCACGGTAGGATATTCAAAGTTAAACACGATGGCTACGCAACCCAAGTGAGCTAACGGAACGCTGCATCCCACAAGACCAACAAACTATGCTCGTGTGACACACCCCCAGACTTATCATGAAAACCAGGTGTGCAAACGGCCTACTTCACAAATACCAACAGATTTTCTATTTAGCTCGGAAGGATCTCATTTAAAAATACGCTCTTTTTTTTTTCTTTTAACATATTTTACTTCTTTTATGTATCCTCCGGTTGGTTCAAAATCAGCAGATGGACTTTATTTTCCCTTCATAACACAATGATTCCACACACCACACAAGTTGAGAATTATGAGCGCAGTTAAAAACAATTTGGTTGCGGGTGTAGGATAGGCTTCAGGCTTTGGTGGATGAAGAGGAGCTGAACAAAGGATTGGTAGGCACAAATTTGGCTTGCAACGGTGAACGAAAAGGACAGGGAATAGCAAGGCTCAAACTAGCCAAAGGGTGGCCTACATCATGTTTAACTCGACGAGTAGCTCTCACCCATGCTTCGAGAGTCGCTTGGGGCAAGTTCTTAGCCCACGAGAAAGGTAAACCTTCCTCCCGACTCGAGCAACATACGACTAGCACTCGTACACACACAACACCGGGTTATCGTCAATTTCATTCAAATTCACCACTTGAGTATAATAAATCTAAATTTACGCAGAAATACTAAACATAAATTAGATGCATAGAGAAAATCTAGTTCTACTTAAATTCTACCATAACATGCGAAGTGACTAGAACACTACATGAGTCAACATCGCACTCCAAATAATAGTTCCAACGTTAACAACCTATTTCACATTCCAACCAAAATAGTCTAAACGGAGCAACAACAAAAAGATAAGCGCACACTCAAGTGGGTGAAGTGGTGTGTGAAGAATGAAAACAATGATAATGACTAGGATAAATAAGAAACAACCTTCTAGAATGCAGTGCAACTCGTGCACAGTGGATGACAAATTCGCTCCCCCAGACTTAAGCTAAACAATCTAGAAATTTGAAGCAAAAAGAGGGGAGAAAGTGTTACCCAATGCTCAGAATTGAGCATACCAGACGATTGGCGTTTACGATCAAAAGCAGTCCGCAGCATCCGCCATCACAAGGAACAAAGACCCACCTGAAAGTGACACACTAGAAACAGCAAAAATATCAAAACTGAACTAGACATGCGAGAGCACTAAAAATTAAGAAATCTGGGTTATCACCCATGAAAGTGAACCTGTTCCTGCAATTAAAATTAAGCACTCGCACACAAGATAAAGGAAACAAAATATGCTGAATTCATAAAACTATGCCCGGAGGAGCATCCAAAAGCAAAATGTTATTATTACAATTAACAAAAGAGAAGGAGTTCAAGCGACTCAACAAAAGACCGAAAAAACAGCAAGAAAAAGAAGAAAACAAGGCTTCGAATAGCTCGCACACAGGGAGAAAGATCACTCGTCGTCGCTGTCGCTATCTATAACCACAACGGACGGTGATCGTCTGGAAGATGATGCGGCCCGACCAGGAGGTGGGGGAATATTTAGTCCTCCCCGCAATGCTTGCTGATAGACAAAATCCGTTAGCCAGTACTGGTTTGCTTCCAGATCGGAGAGGCGCTGATTGAAACTTGCCACCTTCGGCGCTCTAGAAGAACTGCCCTCCTCCTTGGCTCTCCGCTCCTGCTGAAATGAATGACTCCGCGGCTGCGGAAGGGCTACCTCGCGGTGAGTATTTGGCGGCTCAGCCGGCTCTCCGTGCTCCTCGTCGCCTTGCCTCTCCCTAGGCGCATCTCCCGACATCACAACCACAAAGCGTCTACTACTCTTCTTCCCCACGACCCATAATAGATGGAAACTCACCATGGTGGCCCGAGTGATGAAGGAGGGCGCAGTCACCTGCACCATCGGAGGCAGATGACTCCAAACCCCCAGGCTTTTGGCAATGCGGGTAATATAGTAGGCACCACCAATGGCACCTGTGAGACCGTAAGTGGCCTCGTGGTGGAAGAAGAAACCTAGCATGTAGCCAAGATGCAAGGGCTGCCGAAATTCCATACTATAAAGGGAGATCAGATCTTGCCACCCCACCATGTTCTGACTAAGGGCACGGGCGACAAGAGAGTGGCTAAGGACGTGCTGCAGGAATCGGAGAGCAGGCGCGACGATCCAGGTAGATTTGCTTTTCCTGGCAACATATTCTTCATCACGACCCGTGAGAGCACACCACGCAGCACGCGGGGTGACACCATCAGGGAAGGAGATATTCAAATCCAGAAAAGGAATCGCCGCAGCCTCGACTTCGGTGTAAAAGCCAGCATGCACCGCCAACTCAGACAAGGATAGAGTGAAGACCTTGCCCAAAATTCGGAAAGAGCACTTTCCTGGACGTTGACCGGATGGCAACACATCCCACTCAAACGTTGCAAGGAACTCCAAGGTAAGCTCCCGGTAGCCGAGGTCATTGCACTCAAACACCCCACTCCAGTGATCGAAAGAATAGCGTTGGCGGACGGCCTCCCCCAACTCTCCATTGTCGCCGATGGAATTTAGCTCGTTCCAATCCACTAGACGCTGTGATAGGAATGGCTTCTCCTTAAGAGAATTGAATCGCCGCGTGTGCGAATCCTTAGAAAAAGTAGCCATCCTAGCAAGGATCTGAGCAGGAGAGGCGGAAGTGCGGCCGGAGCGTTGGTAGACGTTGGGACGATCTCTAGAGCTCATGGTGGTAGGAGGGCAAGGGGAAAGAGGAGAATCGGAGATGAACTCACCGGAAGGAAGGAGGGCGCACGATCGGCGGCAACCCAGCGGAGACGGCGCACGGACGACGGAGAACGAAAACCCTAGAGCGTGCGTAAAAGGCTCGGGCGGACGGGCTTTTTATAAAAATCTGGGCCGATCGCACGACCAGTGGTCGTGCGCGATAAGTAGTGCGCACGACCAGTGATCGTGCGCCTTAGGAATTTTCCAGCGGCCAAAATTTTAGTAAAAACTCCATCCACCGTGCAGTTTACGCACAACCAGGAATCAACAAAAGCAGCGAGACATTCACAGCCTTAACAATAACTTAACTAAACTAGACAAAATAAAATTTCAGGAAAAAGAAAGATAACTACTGGGGTTACTGTCATCCCAGCACGACTTATTCGAAAACATAAAAGTTCTAGCTAATGGGCCTATGGAAGAGAAAATGCACAGGTAACTGTTCTAAAATGCGTGTCGGTAACGGGTACCGATACGGCGACAGAACAGTCACGCCTCTACCCGAATATAGATAAAACCTGCCCACCACAGGTAGAGGGAAAAGAAAGTAAGAAGAGGAGGACACATCCTCACTCAACTCACAAAAAACATCCTTGCTTAGCAAGGTGTCGTCAACAGGGAGGCAGCAGGAGGCGAAGGCAATGAGTGGAGCTTCCTCTATGGAGGAGGGATAAACCTCCTCACATGAGAGGATGCTCTCATCATTGACTTGAGCAAAAAGCTCCAAGTCCTCCTGAAGTACCTGTGAAGAGTCAACCTGCACAGACTCAGATGAAGGAAGGGGATCAAGAAATAAAGAAGACGAAGAACATAAATAAACATCAATCGGGGGAGTGATCCCTGTCTCACTCCCATCAGGTTGGGGAAGTAAAATAATGTTAGCATTGTCATCAATGCTACAAGATTCGGCGGGATCAACGGTGGCCAGGCTTAGGATTTGGACTTCCTCCACCGGTGTTGAGGAAAACTCCTCTTCACCTAGAAGGTTGTCCTCCTCCATAGGAATAGGCACAACACTCAGATCACCCACCTCATCCTGCGACACATCATCAACAATGTCGTCGGAGACGAGTATAGTATGCACAACAGGGGGAAGAATCGAATCCACTAGAAGTGGTGGATGCATATGGAGAATAGGCTCAGCAATGTCGGTGTATAGATCAGCCGCACATCCGGTGACCGTGTCCATGCCATACCCTTCAAGATGTGAAGGTGACAAAGACACATAACCGGATGTTGAAGGTGTGCCGCCAGAGTTAGGAGTTGGGACGATCCGGATATCCGGCTCGTCATCCTCGTCCAATTGGCGAAGATACTCGGCACAGTCCTTCAAGACATGATCAGTGCTCCGACAAAACCGGCACTGCCTTGCGGGCTTCTTTGGCACAGCGGGGGCTGGAGCCGAAAAGAAGTATGACGGTAAAGGCTCAGCAGAGTAGCCATAAGACTTACGCGCACCATATGGAGTACCAGACGAAGTCGGTGCTCCATATGCTGGGCTATAAGAATTATGCCTACTATTCTCCGTAGGGCATTCATCACTAGAGTGGGAGGTATCTCTACACCAACGACAACGGATATTGAGATGTGCCCACATAGTGTGAAGATAATACGATTCAAAATAAAAATGCTATTGTGCAAAATACTACACCTAACAAAAAAAATTACTAAAGCAACCTAATATAAAACAAGAAGAAGGAATAAAAAAGAAATAAAACAAAGAAATGCAATTTACAAATGGAAGGGCTTCTCTCTCAGGTTCTCCCTCTCCAGAAAACTCACACGACTGTGTTCCCCGGCAACGGCGCCAAAAACTTGATGCGATAATTCGGTAAGTGCACCGGTCGCGCAAGTAATAAATTTTGGGAATAGAATCCCCGAGTGTCGGTCTCTTGAGGAACACAGTAAGGTGGAGTTTATTATCGAGGAAGGACTTGAGATCGAAGTCCTGCGGTAGGCGGAATGCGAACGAAAGGGGCTTTGAGGTTTGCACATAAAAGGAAATACTACGCCTACTCCTATGCAATGCCGCTATGCAAAGCTTCGATTGGCGGGATGGAGACTAGGCAGGCCTTGAGCACGCTGCGTCGCAAGGGTGGATGGACGAGTAGGCAAGCGGAATGAGGGTCGCAAGCACCTCTTCGACAAGCACACCACTAGCAATTGCTAGTGCGGCACCAGACATGGTGGTGGAGCGGAAAATTAATGGGGGCGCACCTCATTGACACAAATGAACAAATTGATTTCATAAACATGAAATAAACAATACTAAACATGATTCATAGTGTTCATCATCTAGATAAAGAGAATACAACAAATATAACCACACAAGTAGAAGAAAAGGGCAAGAAATACGACCGAATCCGGAGTCTCGTCGTAGATTCACGGTAGGAAGCACCGGGTTGTCAATCCGCGTCCTAGCTCGGTCCCAACTGCGTCCGGGGTAGAGGAGGGCTGTCACACCTCCCAATGGACCCGTCTTCTCCAGCAATTTACCATTCGGCCACGTCTAATGCGAAGAACTTCTTCTTAAGCGATCAAAATGAGTGTAGAATCCCTTCCTTTAAGTCCTTGGATGATGGAGGAGGCCTAGGGGGTGAAAACCCTCTGAAAATGGCGAAAACGGCGGACTGAACGGAGCCAAAAGACGTAATCCCGACCTAATTCGCGAACAGGTCATTATATAGGCGCTGAATTAAACAGTGCGCACGGTCATTGGCGCACGACCAGTGGTCGTGCGCACAAGAATTCTGCGATCGTGCGCACACCCTGGGCAGAACCTGCAAGAAACAAAATTTATTAAATATAATGTTCGCACGACCAGTCGCTCACGACCGGTGGTCGTGCGCACTATCATCGGTGGTCGTGCGCATTGGTCGAAACAGAACTCATGAAAAAGGGGTTAAGTGCACACGATCAGTGGCGCACGACCAGTGGTCGTGCGCAATAGAATCGGTGATCGTGCGCAGTGTTCCTGTGCAGAATTGCACCGGGAACACCTGCACGACTCCAATTCCAGCGCAACCACGAATCTAGCCACTGAGAGTGGCACCTAACAGTGCATGAACACAACTAATGACAATAAACATGGGATCACACCAAAATGGGCCCAAAAGTGCACTAGCATGGACTATCAAATATAAGCTATAACACGGCTAAAGTGCGGTGAAATGACTGAATAACGGCCCGGATGAGTCCATAAAGGTGTATATGATCAGGACTCATCAATTTCCTCCCTTATAAATATCATACTATACTTGATGCTAATAGGGATTGGATTCTATTCGTGGTTCTAATAACTTGTCATTAGCACAGGTGACAGGTGCAGGTGAGATACAACATCTAGTTGTGGATGAAGACACAGAGCTAGCTACTTCAGGTAAAATTTGTTAGGCCGCATCTCCTTCTATTGTGCCCTATCTCATAGTATATATATATGTATGGGTTTTGGAGCATTGATTAATAGGTTATAATGCGGCCGTGAGAATGATGCTACTTATACAGGTCTTGAGCATTGGGTTTCTGTGATAATTAATCTTCCGCTATAGATCATGTCTTCTGCTAAATTTTATAAGGTTCACTCATTAATGGTTTTATCCACTAGAGAACTCCTTCCCTACTCTGTTGGTGTGTAGTGACAATCGCTTAACATCACCCCAATATGTGACAATGGAGTGTTTAGGGAAAGCGGTTGGAGAAGGAAGTGCATTCACCCTTTATGGTCACTTCGGCGTCGTACATAAATGTTGGTGTGCGATAAGACCCCCCGGTCAGACCGCTAATTCTGAGGGGGGGGGTCTTACAATTAGGGTTTGTTGACCCTCTCTTCTACTTTTATAGCTCTGACCCATCAACTAGGCGAAATCATAAAATATTGATGTCAGAGCACTTTACATAAGTGGTTTGTTCTGACATCTAACTTTGTCATCTTCGTCGAGCTGATCTCAGCTTTCGTCGATCTCAATCTGGTTCGTCGAACGACATCATTTTCTTTGAACACTATTTTGTCTTTCGGATGCTAGCACCAGCGTTAGTGCTAACGCGCCGCGATAGAGCTGTAGTTCGTCAAACGGGCCTCAGGTTTCGTCGATTGTCAAACGCCCTGATATGAATTTCATCGAACGGGCTTCCGCGTTCGTCGTTTGTCGAACGGAGCACCGAGTTCGTCGAACCCAGTTCGTCGAACGGAACTAGCGCGTCACGGTAATTCAGATGCCCCACGGTAGTGCATACAATTCGTTGAACGCCAGCTTGTATTTCAGCGGCTACCCTTCTTAGCGGTTTCATCTCAGTGGTTGTTTATGCTAGCGCTAGTGGTAGAGTAAGCGCGGCGCGGTAACAACCACAACACAACACCATGGAGTTTTGAAAGCATCGAATCCTGCATACTATAAACACAAAACAAGTATGATCAAATACAATAGGATTTGTTATTGTCAAACCAAGAGATGCGGAAGGCATGTTCCAACATATTCAAGTAACCCTCCTTTACATTCACAATTTGTGACATTCCAAACACGTGATAGCTCAATCTATTAATAAGTCTAATTAGGGATTCGAGGTCTAAATTTATTCGACGAAACAAGCATTCAAGGGTGCATTCATATAAACATAAGAACAGACATGACAATTAAATTCAATGCTTGCAAGAGAGAGGGATCTCTACTTGCCTTAAATGAGGCTGAATCTGACGGCGACGGCTAAGAGGCGCAAGCAAAAGCAGACATCACATTTTGAACCTGATCAAGCACAACAAAGGCGACATAGCATAAATTATTACGCTAATACAAGCAATCTACGACGCGACAATTTAAATAGTGAGGGCTTAGCAAAATTACCTCCCTCAAAAGTGAGGGGAGAAGAGATTCCACGCGGAGATGGAGACTTGGCGCGCTTAGGTTGCGGAAACCCTAATTCGGAGAGGGCTTTGCGTGATCCCACAAATTAAATCGAGGAGCAGCACCGGAAATCGAGAACAAGACACGATTAGGCGATTAAAATAGGGCATAAACCTTGAATCACAATTTACACGCAATTCGGAGCACAAAAACTCACAAAAGAAATCAAAAACATCTGAATAAAGGAGGGAAAGAGGAGATCTTTACCCAAGGAAGCCAAAATTGGGCTCGAGGAGCCGAATCTGAGAGGAGGAGGGTTCGAGCAAAACCCTAGGGCAAAATTGGAGCCCAAGGAGGAGAGGATGGTTGTCAGCCCTTGAAGAGGAGGCTTTAGGGTTGCAGGTTGCGGCCCTGGAGGAGAAGGAGAGGGTTGCTTGAAGAAGAAACCACCGACGTCGCTAAGGATGAGAAGCATGGCAGCTGCGGCTTGGAATGAGGTTCCAGCCAGAGCAGAAGGAGATGGACACGAGGGAGACGCTGGTAGGAGGAGGAGCTGGAAGCGGTGCCGATAGGAGGAGTAGGAGGAGATGTCAGGCAAGGAGTCGAGCGCAGGAGATGAGATCGGGATCGACAACGACAACGCATTTGCGGGAGACGGGCGCATGGGATGCGGGAAATAGGGGGGTGCACCTTGCGGTTTGCGGGAAAAATAAGAGGTGGGCTGCCTCGGTTTAGGTATTAAGGGGAAATAAAAAGAAAACCATTCCTTTATTACCAAAAAGCCATTCCTTTTAATTTGAGATCTATCTTGCCTTCTTTATTTATTTTTATTTAAACCTGGGTTGTTACATTCCTATGGGAATATATTGTGCCGTCGGAAGCAAATCAGATGGCTGATGAGTTATACTTTGAGGAAACCAACATGAAGGATGATCTAGGGAGACAACCCGTATAAAACTAATAGAACGATGTGGGTCTCAGACTGTATGCATGATGATATGGAGTATGTAGGCGTTCGTGGGAAGACTGACATAACCCAATAGAGGCCCATATATTTCTTCCCTTATAAATATCATACTATACTTGATGCTAAAAGGGATTGGATTCTATTCGTGGTTCTAATAACTTGTCATTAGCACAGGTGACAGGTGCAGGTGAGATACAACATCTAGGTGTGGATGAAGACACAGAGCTAGCTACTTCAGGTAAAATTTGTTAGGCCGCATCTCCTTCTATTGTGCCCTATCTCATAGTATATATATATATATATGTATGGGTTTTGGAGCATTGATTAATAGGGTATAATGCGGCCGTGAGAATGATGCTACTTATACAGGTCTTGAGCATTGGGTTTCTGTGATAATTAATCTTCCGCTATAGATCATGTCTTCCGCTAAATGTTATAAGGTTCACTCATTAATGGTTTTATCCACTAGAGAACTCCTTCCCTACTCTGTTGGTGTGTAGTGACAATCGCTTAACATCACCCCAATATGTGACAATGGAGTGTTTAAGGAAAGCGGTTGGAGAAGGAAGTGCATTCACCCTTTATGATCACTTCGGCGTCGTACATAAATGATGGTGTGCGATAAGACCCCCCAGTCAGACCGCTAATTCTGAGGGGGGGGGGGGGGTCTTACAATTAGGGTTTGTTGACCCTCTCTTCTACTTTTATAGCTCTGACCCATCAACTAGGCGAAATCATAAAATATTGATGTCAGAGCACTTTACATAAGTGGTTTGTTCTGACAACTAACTTTGTCATCTTCATTATTTTAAATTTCTGCATTCTGAGCTTGACAAGACGATATCATCGTATGAAGATAGTTGACACGATGTTAAAGGACTTAACACACTTTCTTAGGTCTTCACAATGATATTGTCGTGTGATACTTGTTGTCACGTTGATATTTGACTTAGCTAACCCTTCTTACGTCTTCACAACGATATCGTCGTGTGATACTTGTTGTCGCGATGATATTTGACTTAGCTAGCCCTTCTTCAGACTTCACAACAATATTGTCGTGTGATACTTCTTGTCACGATGATATATTACTTAGACTGCCTTTCTTGATTCTTCACGATGATATCGACTTGTGATACTTGTTGTCACGATGATATATGACTTAGTTATTTCTTCTTGTTCTCATAAAGATATCGCCGTGTGTACCTTGTTGACACAATGATATCATCGTGTTCTTCTTATTGTCACGATGATTCACGACTTAGTTGTTTCTTTTTGCTCTCATAATGATATCGACGTGTGTACCTTGTTGACGCAACAATATCGTCGTGTTCTTCTTATTGTCACGATGATTATTGACTGACTTCTTCTGATGTCTTATGCGTGTGATCACAACGATATCGTCGAGTGAGTGTTATATACACGATGATATTTTCTTAGACATTTTTCCATGATCATAAAACATTATATATATGATATATTATGTCCCTACCTGCTCATGTAACATCAAATGAATATCAAATACAAGTTGTGCTTATCATTGACTTAGGGACTTCTCGAAATTTGGAACAGTATGGGTAATGTTCCCAACAATGGCCTTAAGGCCTTACATTCAACAAATGTGTTAACTCTATAACAAACAAGCATACTTCGGCACGCAGGCCAACAACACATGAAAAGTAGTAAAAAGACTAGCCTTCGAGGGCCAGCGCAGCTTTCAGCTTCATCTCGCTACTTCCCTCTCGGCTCACTAGCACTTTCACCATCCACAAATAAGAGGTAAATTAGGGTAAACATCCTGTGTTGCCGACCTTATGAGTTCTCGAACAAGTCCCAGCCATTAGATCAAAAGCCCATGTGAAATAGATGGCCACGCTCACTGATTCGCGGATCTGTTTCCATCAGCTGCCACTCATGGTAGAGATATTGCCCGTGGTATCTCTTGACAATATAGGTCATGTCGATATAGCTCATGCCAATGCAGTTAGCGATGATATACAGTAAGTAAGGTTGTCGTCATCGGCAGGACATATCGCTCTGAGCTATCTCTCGATGATATAATTATCGACTCTTGTCGCTGACAAAATGACTCTTCTAGTCGACATGGCTACCGACGGCGGTACTAATAATGCCCGGTGCTAGCTCTCAACGATACGTAAGACTTCTCGTTGACAAGGAGACGATGTCTAGCCGATAGAGACTTATCTCGATGACAAGCTACTGCCATCGGTGCCCCTTCATAGATTTGTAGGCACCCTTAGAGGGGGATATGGGTTTTAAAACTTTTCATGCTCAAGTGAAATTATAGTTATAAGTTAAAAATATTTTGCGAAAAGATTTCAGTCAAGATTATGATGTAAGCTTTAATGAAATTGTGTTGCATGATGAAAGAGAGATGAAATCTTTGTTTCTACTGTCAATGGTAGAAGTTACCGCTCAACGTTAGCGACAGAGAACTCCCTTTTTGTTTAGATTCCAAATATCTGGGATAACAACTCAATATTAGAGAAAATGGTAATATTATTGCTTTAAACATGATTACAAAACTTGATCTCATTGACGCTTGGAATTGAGGCGAATGTAAAAACCTTTTAGGTTTTCTATACTGACCCTTCTCCCAAGGACCGGTTTGCTCTAACCTATCTCTCCAAAATGAGGCCCCGAGCCGCCCCCAAGATCTATCCCTAGACCTAGTCGCCATACCCACGCGGTCAATTATCGCTAGTCCACGTAAGTTCCTAGTCGCCATCCACTGGCTTATTTCTCTACAACCAAAAGATCAGAGTTACAATCAATAATAAAACTAAAACATCAAAAACTCCCTCATAGGTTGAACTTGAAGATGACGTTGAAGGCGCGCTGAAGTAGTCGTTGGAGTTGATGCATACGGCGTTCACATAGAATAGGCGAGATCGTTGCTTCTTCAAGTTCGTTGTGTTTACGAACGTTGATGGAGTTCTCTTAGCTACAAGGAGGAGGCTCTCACGAATGTACATGAGTTGTGGCTTTGGTTCGTCGTTATTCAGCCCTGCTAAAAGGAGGAGGGCCGTTCTTTAAATAGACTTAGGACCAAGCACCAGCGGTAGTGTTACCGCCAAGCGGTAACCACTTTAGGCAACATGGTGGCACATGGATTAAGTCAATTTTAACAAACATTGTGATCCAATTTTGGCAGCCCCCTCCTACTTCGCCGTGGTAACACTAACACACCACATTAACACAATAAGATTCCACGCAACCAGATCTCCTTCTATTTTTTTCTCCTCAATCAGCAGCCTGATGGCGTAACGTACATAAGTTACTTACTCATGATTTTAAATATAAAACATTACTCAAACATAGAGGCATGCTAAACAAACCTACACATGATTTCTGTAATAAATTTCATTGCACATTACAAGATAATATTCAAGGCATGCCACAAAACAATGTTTTAAGACACTTAAAACTTGAATTAAACATTGTATTTTAATCTTGAAAAGATAAACCTAATCATCCTTGAAACATTTCAATGAATAGCAATCAATTTTTATAATTTTTATTTTTTTATAAAAAAAATACAAAATAATAAACACACATAAAGAAACTATAAGAAAAGCATATTTTTTTTCTTTAAAATTATTTTGTAATTTTGTATTTGATTTTTTAAATATCTTAAAATAAATAGTTTTCTCGAAAATATAGAAATAATTAAAAGCATATCAGTATAATGATCTTCTATGCCAGAGAAAAAGAAATGCAAAAAGAATGGAAAATTGTTTTTATGCTACCGCCAGTGCTAGTACTACCACGTGGTGCTAGCAACAGAGAATTTTTCATTGCTTATAAAACACGGTTTTTGATAATTTTTCGTTCTGGTTTTTCTTGATTCATGTTTTCTAAGATAGGTGACACCATGTACCACAAAGAGTTTTGAATAATAATGAAAAGTTGCAGATAAAAGATTTTTGGCCTAAGGTGTCAAAATAGTCTTTCAAAATACTTATGTTTTTCAAAATCATGAAAGCCCAAAGAGTATATAGTTTGAAAAACACAAGATAACATGTTTGAACCAAATATGCTGATTGAAATGATTATAAAGAGTGAAATAATATTCATGCAATGTGTATAATATGAGTATGTTTGAGATCAAGAAACTCTAACTACATGTCTGCACTCTACCCCCGTACAAATTGACAGATGGGCATGAGGAGCTACACACATGTTGTAGGTTGGGGTGTTAATCCCATATGCATACATAAGACGGTGTTCAACCTAGCACTCTTTGACCCCAATGCCTCACACGGCCACACTAGAACCTTTTCCGTTTAAGGACAAGACATTACATAGAGATTAGGTTTCTAATGCAAACAATCATATGCCCTCGCTATTGTGATACGCATGTCAAGGGTTAATGATCATGAACATAATAAACATTTAATCTTATTGAACAATTCATAAACTATGGCTTTTATGTGAGATTGATTTCTAATTATAGTTGATTTTAAAGTCACATAGTTATTTTGAATTTTAACTTTCAATTTTTCTACTTTAAAAATAATTCATTATGGCAATATGAGATAACTAGCATGGACATTAATATTTATTATTTGATAATGCTAGAATGATGAGTTTGAACGCAATGTTATGCTATAAGATTAATAGTGATAATGTTGCATGTATTCAAAAATAGAATTTCAATTTATAGACCTAGAAGGAAGTGATGATTCTATTTGATTTGTTCTTATTGTTATAAAGTTGATTCTAGGGTCTACATTTAGATGAAATAATGCAAACACTATTGGCACAAAAATTGTACCTCCAAAACTCACACTTAAAAGAGATGGGGGAAAACTGTGGAGTGTCGGTTACTCGGGATGAAGGATGCCAGAAGAGAGATCTCTGAGGAAAAAATCTGCTTTGATTAATCTCAAAAAGGGATTACAGAGGTGGTCCAAAATAGGTCAGGGTGAGTGGTGGAAAAGTGATAAAATTCGAGACCGCTTGCACAGGCAACAAGATAGAGACTCAAATCAAAAGTACCTTTTCGTGTACCCCTACCCCTCTATTTATAGACGTGGGGGCCTACCCAAATGGGAAGGTCCAAAAATAATGGGTTGTCCGGGGTACGTGAGAATTGGGGCAGAGAAGAGAGGATGCATGGGGTGCAAATAGCATAAAAGATGAAAAAACCAGACTGCACGTTCTCGCTGGAACCAGGCCGCCTGTGACATAGGAAATTGTCGAAGAGGAGACATGCGGTCTGGACGGTTTTAAATAATCGACCTCAATATTTTCTATACCAAAATATCCTGTATTACTCACGATAAGGTATACTTGCCTTTATTATATGATTAATTTGGATTAAAAATTTAAACAAAAGCTTTTCAAACCAATTTAGTGCAAAACTCTCCTTTGCTATTTTAAAATCAATAAAATTTGACGTTGTAGTCTGGGTGTAATCGTCAATATTTCGAAAGCAGAAAAAGACCGTTACTTCTATCTTGCGATAGGATAACGGTTAATTTCTCAAAGTAGGAGTACTTGCGAGACTCTTCGAAAACATCCGTCTAATTCTAATCTCGTCATATAAAGGTTGCGCAAACCAAATTAATTAAAAAGAACAATCTGAAGTTAATCATCAAGTTTTTGGCGCCGTTGCCGGGGAAAATTAGTGTTGTTATTTGAAACAAGGAATTACTATTACTTTTATCATATATATTAAAAATATATATAAAAAAATATATCTAAAAAAAATTATTACAAAAAGCCAAAAAAATATATCATTTTTATTATTAGTATATGACCCGAGGAAACTCCTCGGACGATTCGAATATCCCTTTTGACCCCAAAATCGAGCGCACTCTTCACGAGAGCCTCCGACTTCGTGATCAAAACTTACTCGATTTTCCCGAAGAGTCTGTCGGAGATACTTACACTGAACCTATGGCCAATCAAATTCCAGATGTGGCCCCGCCACGGACCATGGCATATTATGCCAGGCCAAATCTGGAAGATACCGGATCGAGTATAACTCGCCCAGCAGTGGCTAATAATAATTTTGAAATAAAATCTAGCATCATTCAATTGGTACAACAGTCAGTACAATTTGACGGTTTGCCAGATGAGGATCCAAACTTACATCTTTCTAACTTTTTAAATATATGCGATACATTTAAAATTAATGACGTTACTGACGACGCCATTCGTTTACACTTATTTCCATTTTCGATGCGGACGATGGCAAAAGCGTGGTTAACTTCTCTTCCCAGAGGATCCATAACCACGTGGGCCCAATTGACGGAACACTTTTTTACTAAATATTTCCCCCCATCAAAGACCGCCAAGTTACGTACGGATATCGCCTCTTTCATTCAATATGATTCTGAGTCTCTCTATGAGACTTGGGAGCGTTTTAAAGAGTTCCTGCATAGATGTCCTCATCATGCGCTTCCGTCCTGGTTGCAGATCTAGACATTTTATAATGGTCTAAATTTTTCCACGCGAGAAATGATCGATGCAGCCGCCGGGGGAACGTTAAACAACAAAACCCCGGAGGCCGCCCTAGCTCTGTTCGAGGAAATGGCCATGAATGCCTATCAACGGAATGCGCCTAGATCACGCCCTACTAAACCAACTGGGATATAAGAAGTGGATGTCACTGCTCACCTAGCCTCACAAGTGAAGCGGCTGAGTAAGCAAGTGGCAGAGATGACTGCTTCTTCCTCCACTCCCGCTTGGGCTCCTAATAATAATAGTAATAATACTTTTGTCGAAGAAACCATAGATTACCTAGGCAACCCAGTAAGGCCCCCCTTCAACCCTATAATAATCCGTATAATAATAATAATTATAGTCCGGGTTGGAGGAACCACCCAAATTTTTCGTGGAGCAATCCTAACAATGCTCAGAGGCCCCAAATTGTAAATCCGCAAGGATTTCTGCAAGGATTTCCGAACAGATATTATACTCCACCTCTAAAACCTTCTCCGCTCGAAGATATTTTTGCTAAATACGTTGTGTCCACCGAGTCAAATATCTGGAATATTACCGGATCGATTAAGAACTTGGAAAATCAGGCGGGACAGCTGGCAAAGATGGTCTCCGAGCGGCCATATGGAGCTCTGCCAGGGAATACAGAGCCAAACCCCCGAGAAACTGCCAACGCCATAAATCTTCGCAGTGGAAAGGAGGTAACCTCCCCAAAACGGGTCGAGCCTAAGGTACATGTTTCGACACCGACCCCTATACCCTCTCCTTAGATAGATAAATCACCGAGTCTTCCGATCGTGCCGAACATTTCTTGCTCGCCTCTTCCTTATCCCTCACAAATAAACAACGAGCGGAAGTACGAGCAATATCAAAAATTCTTACAAATTTTTAAACAAATTATAATAAACGTTCCCTTCTGCGAGGCACTCTCCCAAATGCCAAAATACGCGAAATGTCTTAAGGAGTTGTTTTCTTATAAAAAGCGACTCGAAGATGTTTCGCGTGTTTCCCTTAACGCGGAATGCTCGGCTGTCCTCCTTAACAAATTGCCACAAAAACTGAACGACCCGGGAAGGTTCTGTTGGAACCTTAGTTTTGATTTGAGTTAGGATCCACCTTATGTATCTAAGTTTATATCATAACTCATATTATAACTTAGATTAATTATCATTAAGTTAAAAGGCTGAAAATAATATATATATATATATATAACTAATATACTATGAAATATATATATATTAATAGGCTAAATAATATAAGAGAAAATAATATAAGAGAAAATATTATAAGAGAAATTAATATAAGATAATATAAGAGAAGAAATATATTTCATATATTAGTTGCGTTCGACGAATATCGAACGTCGCTTAGCATTCCTCGAACGACGATCGACGAACAGATATCAGCGCTCGACAGATTACAGCAAGGAAGCTGCGGTCGACAAACGTGGAACATCGGTCGACGAATGACGAACAACGGTCAACGAATTCCAACAGATGTTCAGAAATAGTAAACTTAATAATGAGGTCGAC
The DNA here is from genome assembly GCA_033032865.1 of Dactylorhiza incarnata. NCBI lineage: Eukaryota > Viridiplantae > Streptophyta > Magnoliopsida > Asparagales > Orchidaceae > Dactylorhiza > Dactylorhiza incarnata. The sequence goes on from JAWHQI010000362.1 coordinate 1,249,456, forward strand.
GAATCAAATGTTTGAGCTCGATGAAAGTGGAGCTCAGCTCGACGAAATTTATGCAGAATTATATTTCTTATTCTATTATGCTGTCAGACTTTATTAAAGCAATATTTCTTTATTCTATTTTATATATTGCTATATATATATATTGATTTAACAATCCAGCCATTGCAGCATTAATTAATATAGCCGTTTGGCAAAAGCATTAATTAATAGAGCCGTTGCAGCAAGTCAAACACGGCAAGTTATCTGCTCATGGATCTGGGAAATGAAAGATATATTTATTATATTCCTCTTTGGTCGACAAGGATTTAAGCAGAATATATTACAGCAGAATATATATCAGAATATATACAGTTGTTCTCTCTTGTGAAAAATATATATATACAGAATATATATTGCTGTACAGATCTAACATTGATAGACAGAATACATTAACACTTGATGTGCAGGAAAAGGAAGAAGAAGAGAAACAGAGGAGCAAAAGGAAGATCAGATCAAATATATTATTATATCTTCTTTTTTCTTAACATCTTTCTTGCAGATCTTCTACAACCTAAGACACCAAATCAATATCATTTTCTCAGGGAGAAGAAGAAGAAGAGGATCACAATCTAGAGAAGAAGCTCCATACTCAAAGCTGTCATCTAAACTATATCAGACAGGGGGAGCTTCCTTCAACATCATCAAGATCCAAACACAACTACCAATCAGGATCTTCATCAAGAGTCTTCTCAGCAAATAGAGAAGAACAATAAATCTAACCCTTTCTCCTTCCCCATCTTGTATAGGGTTAAAACTCCCTTCAAAAGATTACCTATTGGTGGCAAGACACCTGAACAAAAAATCTTGTTGGTTTATAAGCACTTGGTCAAAAGCTTATAGGTGAATTGGGCACCTGATCAAACCTCCATTGGTGTGTGGACACGTGAACAAAAACACCTTAGTGTGAGGGCACCTGATCAACTCTCCTAGTGGATTCCTACCAGTGGGTAGAAGAGTAGATGTACCTAGTTGAGGGGAACTACTATATTTCTGTGTGTCATCTGGATTGTTTGGTTTGTTTGTTGTTTTATTTCTTATTATTGCTGTGATATTTTTATATGCTTCTACTGTTTGATTTTATCCCTCAATCAGCAATCAGCAAACTCATATATATATATCACCTATTTTGAAAGCATACTTAAACAAGAGTATCAACAGATAAATAAGAACTAAACTCTCCTTTCAGGTTCTCCATTCTGTGCCTCTTCGCCAATATGTTATTGAAGTATGCTCTAGCAGACTTGGGCGCCAACATCAATTTGATGCCTTTTCTCTTTTTCAACAACTCGACTTGGGCGTCCCAAGCCCGACAAAGATAAGTATCCAACTTATGGATAACTCGATAAAGTACCCTATAGGGGTAGTGGAGGATGTTTTGGTCCAGGTAGACAAGTTTATCTTCCCAGTAGATTTTGTCATCCTGGACATCGAGGAAGACGCTGAGGTGCCTATCATCCTATGTCGCCCCTTCCTCGCCACCTCCCGTGCGCTAATAGATGTCAGAAATGGTCTCCTCCTCCTTCGGGTGGGAGACGACGAAGTTACTCTGCACGTTAATCCCTCACTACATCACTCCCTATCAAACGACGATCCTTGTACTTTAGTTTAGTCAAGCTACGCGACGGTAAACAGCGCTCGTGGGAGGCACCCCATATTTATCTAATATTTTATTATGCTTTGTTCTTTTTTCTTTTGCAGGGTTTCTTACGGCCCCGCCAACTTTATTTCAGGGAAGCCTTTTTGCTCCCTCTTTCCTTTTGTATATATTGCACTTTTATTTTCTCTTCTTCATACTTACATTACAACATTGGGGACAATGTTGGATTTTAAGTATGTGGGTGTTTTACCATTTTCATTTAAACAAACAAAATTTTTTCAAAAAAAAATTATTATGTTTTATTTCATCTTGCCTACTTTTGTAAATATAAGCTTGAAAAAGAAAAAAATGTTTAAAACCACAAAAAAAACATGTTTTTCTCTTTTTTAACTTTGTCATAATACAAAACAAATTACAAAAATCCAAAATATAAGCTAAAGAAAAAAAATGTTTAAAACCACAAAAAACATGTTTTTCTCTTTTTTAACTTTGTCATAATACAAAAAATTACAAAAATCTACAAAAAAATTTTGCAAAACCCGAAAACTTTTCCAAAAAACAAATATATATATATATATATAACTATATAGTAGTTGAAAAACAAACAAAAAAAAATAATAATAATAATAAACCCACCTTTACTTTTATTCTTAAAGCATTTAGTTTCGAGAGTATATGTTTGTGGATTTTCATAATCGCTAGTTTTACTATTCGTTCGTTTATCTACGATCGATAGATTTAAATGTTCGGGGTTAAGTTTAAAAGAATTTCTTGTGTTTTTAATTTAAATAGAGGCTTTGTTTTCAAGCACTACTTCTACTAGCTAAAATATAAACATGTGTATTATGTTGGCAAAACAACTTTAGACCCCAATTATCCCTACTTTAAGTATCTAGGAATCTAGGAATTTTTCAAATTACCAAGGTTGCTCTCAAATTTTTTTTTAATTATTTCTAAGAATTTTTTCTCGCAAACCCCTTTGTATGCATGGCAAGAAAAATAAAAGAAGAAAAAGATCCTATGTCAATGAGAAGAAGACTTCGTTCCGTAAACATAGGCACCCGATACAAATTATAAATGATCTTATGTCAATGGGAATAAAAATTTGTTCCATAAACATAAGCATTGGGTTATTAAAGCAAAAAAGAAAAGAAAAAAACAAACAGTTTTCCCCCGTATATCACGGTGAGCACCAAAGAAAACAAAAAAGGAAAGGTGGAAAGATACAAACCACCACTTCTAATTCAAGTACTCTTCTTTTTGCCATAGCTTTTTACCCCCCCCCCCCCCCCCTCCCTTAGCCGATTTATTGTTTCTGGACTTAATTCAAAAAATCCTTTGAGAGCATAATTAGTAAATTGCATATTTCCTTCACATTTCTTTAAACAAAGGTTATTACAATTTCGATCTAATCTCGTTTACTAATGATTGCAATTTTGTTTGCTATTTGGTTAATTAAGAAGCCTTTTGGCTAGGACATTTCTTTCTACTTAAATCATTTGCATAATTTAGGACTTAACTCTTATTACTCTGAATTTTTATTTTTCAGTCTCTTATGATTAAAATAAAACGATAGCTAAAAATTAGAACTTATGTTAATCCCATATAGATCTCTCTTACTTTTGCTCTGGAATAGCAAAAGCTTAAATATGGGGGTATTTGATGAATCGTAAATATATGTATTTTTAGTATAGTTATTAGTATAGTTTTAATTAATATTGTAAATTTTTATGTAAATTAATGAATAAATTGCTTGTTTTATCATTTTTTGTTACTAACTTAGTTTTATTTTTGTTTTTATAGATTTTGGCAATTTTTGTCAAGTCACGCCTGTGACAACATGTCATGCCCGTAACCCAAGGGCGTGTAATTTTAAAACACCAATCTCTCTGCGTTCGACGAAAATCGAGCTGCGCTCGACGAATGCTCTCTTCCCTGCGTTCGACGAAAGTCGATTTGCGTTCCACAAATGCTATCTGCCCTGCGATCGACGAAATCAAGCTGCGTTCGACAAACGGCTCTCAGCATTCGACGAACTCTCTCCATTTTAGCATTCAACGAAATCAAGCTGCGTTCGACTAACGGCTCTCGGCATTCGACGAACTCTCTCCATTTCAGCGTTCGACAAAATCAAGCTACGTTCGACGAACGGCGCTCTGCGTTTAACGAACTCTCTTCGTCTCAGCGTTCGACAAATGGCGCTCTGCGTTCGACGAACTCTCTCCATCTCAGTGTTCGACGAACGACACTCTACATTCGATGAACTATCTATCCAAGCGTTCGACGAATCCACCGCCAGCCCCAAAGTCACGCCCATGCTGCTGATAAATTGCCTCCTACTGTCATGACCGTAACACAACAAGTCATGCCCGTGTGCAGCCATGTTTGACGACAGGACCTTCCAGAAGACAGCGGATGCGACCCCTAAAGCACGCGCAAATGTCACGCCCTAAGTCACGACCGTGACATCCAAGTCACGCCCGTGACCTAGGGCGTGTAAAAATAAAATTTTGCCTATAAATAGAGGGGCTCGACTGAAGTAAAATTCATCCAAATTTTGAGTGTTGTAATGTTATTTTGAGTTCTTTTGAGTGATTGTGAGTTTTTCTTTATGCAATTAAGTTTATGTTCATTTGTAATTTTTGCCTTTTAGAAATAAAACATTGTTTTCTCATTTGGATCGTCTTCTTTTTTATGTTAGTGTGTGTATGTGTGTGTGAGAATAGTTTTATTGCTTTCATAACTTAGTTTATTGCTTTCATAAAAATAGTTTATCGCTTTCATTTAAACACTTTCTTTCGATTCAGTCTTTTTATTACAAGTAGAGTGCATGCGTTTATGAGATAGTGTTTTTCTTTTTTGTTACTTAGCTTTATTTCAGTCTTTATATAACTGCTATATAGCACCCCCATCTTGAATAAGAGGCTAATTTCCTTTAGCACTTATTTTAGTCGGTTGGGACGGATATTATTTTTGCACTTTTATATGTCTTTTATTTCTATATACCCCCATCTTGAATAAGAGGCTAATTTCTTTTAGCACTTGTTTAAGACGGTTGGGACGGATACTATTACTGCTTTTATATAAGTCTTTTTTATTTCTCTCTTTTAGCCGCTTATATCCGCTAAAATTATTAAACATGTATTTTCTTATTAATGCCGTCTCCATTCCGATGAGTGGCTAATTTTCTTTAGCGCACGATGTCGAAGAGCATTGGGACACAAAATAGTTTTTCTAAAAATAAAACATCTCTTTCTAAAATAACTAACGCTTAAGGTTTACCCGAGAATAACGTTGAGTGGAGCCACATAATCGATGTGTGGTTTTCATTTTCGTCTTCGTACACTAGTTAGCCGAGAGGCTTGTGCGTACAGACTGATCGCTCACGGGTAAAGAGAAGTGCGCTCTACCGTCGAGAGAGGATGAGGTAAGTCTCCCTAATTGGATGTAAAAACCCAATAGCGGGGTTCACAACATAAAGCGACTATTAAGAAAATTCGATAGTCGAAAATTCATAATCTCAGGTGGGCGTACCCTCGTGAGAGGAGCGTTCATAATTATGGAACCTCCACGGCCAAGCCATTTTAATGTTTTGAAAAGTCATCACTTTTACTTCTAAAAAAGACTATTTTCGTCTCAAGGTAATTCGACATCGGGCGCTATTATTATCATCGTTTAGAACTCTAGTTATACGCTTATTATCATTCGTTTTTAAAAACCCACATTAAAAACTTATTCCGATAAAATAATAGTTCATTCCTCAGAGTAACATAATCAACACGATCCGCGGAAATATACGACCTCGATATTTTCTAAACCAAAATATTCTGTATTACTCACGATAAGGTATACTTGCCTTTATTATATGATTAATTTAGATTAAACATTTAAACAAAAGCTTTTCAAACCAATTTAGTGCAAAACTCTCCTTTGCTATTTTAAAATCAATAGAATTCGGCGTGTAGTCGGGGTGTAATCGTCAATATTTCGAAAGCAGAAAAAGACCGTTACTTCTATCTTTCGATAGGAAAATGGTTAATTTATCAAAGTAGGAGTACTTGCGAGACTCTTCAAAAACATCCGTCTAATTCTAATCTCGTCAAATAAAGGTTAACCAAAACAAAGAAAAAGAAGCAATCCAAATCCGATCATCACGGCTACATGGGATAATTCTTCCTCGGAGGAGTCAAGTGGATCTTCCTCAGTCAAGGATGAAGAGGCAAACATGTGCCTCATGGGTAGAAGCAATGATCTCATCGACGATGAAACAAGTGTTGAAAGCAACACTAAGGTACCTCCTCCCACTTAGGATGAACTCTATGATGAATTTCCTCAAAATTGTAAATATTTTGAAAAAATTCTTAAAGATATTGATCTGCTAAAAACTGAAAATAAAATCTTATTAAAAGAAAATAAAAAACTAAATTAGGAAATAAAAACTCTTGGAAAAGAAAAGGGTGATTGCCAAGATAATGATCATTCATTGGCAAAAATTCAAGAACTTGAAGAAACTCTCTCCAATGCTCTCTCCGAACAAAAAACTCTCATAAAAGAGAAGGGGGGCTTAGAAAGAAAACAAAAAACCTCTCCTCTCCAAATTAATGAAGGAAAGAAATCATTTACAAATCGATGTGTAATACTGGTTAACGAAAATACCTCCTTGAAAAACAAAATCAATGATCTCAATATGGCAATAAAAAATTCGGGGTTGGCCAAAAATCACTGGACATGATTTTATGCAACCAGTGCCATGGCTCTTTAAATATTGGGATGGGGTATGAAACGGGAGCTACCGCCCAGCGTTAACCCATGATGCTGACGTTAGCTCTAGTTCCAAAAATCAAAACTCTTTTTATAAAAATTCATCTATTACCCATTCAAACAGCAAGACTCAACAAAATTCTTTGAAAAATGTCTCAACCCTTTTTATTGCAAGTGCCAACTGTTTGTTTTTTGGTCACACCACAGACTCTTATAGGTAGAAAGGAAAGCACGCTTTAAAGCAAATCGAGGTACCTAAGGCCTCCACTTATATTATGGAAGGAACCACATGGGTATCCAGATCTTCACTAACATCTTCCTCTTAGGTGTGTTGGCAGGCTAAGGACAAGGAAGACATGTGGTACTTTGATTCAGGCTGCTCTAAGTACATGACGGGTGATATAGCAAAGTTCCTAAACCTCATAATGATGAAAGGAGGGATGGTGATGTTTGGCGACAATGGCAAGGGAAGGATCATAGGCAATGGTGTAGTGGGTAACGACTCTTTTTATATCTCAAATATTTCATATGTTGAAGGCATAAAATAGAATCTAATATCTATTAGTCAATTATGTTGCAAAGGACTAAATTCCTTAGTTGAATCTTCAACAAATCTTTATAAAATTATAAATCCTACAACAAATGAAGTAGTGCTCACTGCACCAAGAACTCATAATGTTTACATGATTACTTTTCATGATCTTTCAAAATCATCTATCAAATGTCTTATTTCATAAAATGATGTATTAGAATTATGGCATAGGCGTCTTGGACATACTAGCATTAAACTTATTTTGAAACTAGCAAAAGATAAATTGATTAAAGATTACCTATGCTTAATGGAAATTTATCTTCACTATGTCCACCTTGCTAAAAAGGAAAATTTTCTAGAACATCTTTTGAAAGTAAAAATGAAATTTCTACTACTAGACCTTTACAACTAATTCATATGTACCTATTCAGTCCAATAAGCACATCAAGTCTAAGTGGTGGAAAATATACTTATGTTTTAATTGACGATTTCTCTAGATATTATTGGACAGTTTTCCTCGCTGCAAAATCCGACGCATTTTGTGAATTCTCAAAATTATGTAAACGTATTCAAAATGAACTTGATCTAAAAATTCAACGCATATGCTCGGATCATGGGGGAGAATTTGAAAATGAAAAATTTAGAACTTTTTGTAGTGATCTAGAAAATAAGCACGAATTTTCAGCTCCATGCACCCCACAACAAAATGGTGTTATGGAGGGCAAAAATAGAACCCTTCAATAATTGGCACGCACTATGCTCTCTGAGTTTGGGTTGCCTAGATCATTTTAGGCTGAAGCCGTTAGCATGTCATGTTATGTTATTAACTGTGTCATGCTTCGACCCCTTTTAAAATTAGCCCCTAATGAATTGTATTTTCAAAACAAGCCAAATTAACCTATTTTCGTGTATTTCATTGCAAATGTTATTTTTAAATACAATGGATTCATTAGGAAAATTTAATAAAAAATATGATGAAGCTATTTTTCTTGGCTATTCTTCAACTAGTAGTGTATAGAGTTTATAACAAAAGAACAAAATTAGTTGAAGAATCTATTCATGTTAGATTTGATGAGCTTGGTCCGCGTGTCGAGATAATTATTGAAGGAAATGGAGTGGAACCCCTCTCCCCATTAGAGCAGGAAAATAACAAGTCACATGAAGAGGAGAACAAGGAAGAGGTGGAAAATCAAGAGGAGTATATACCTCCTAGCATGCTAAATTTCACAAAGCATCATGCAAAGAAACTTGTCATTGGAGAGCCTTCTAAAGGGGTAACAACTCGTTCTTCCCTACATGAATCTTTTTCAAACCTTTGCTTTATTTTGGAAATCGAACCAAAAAATATTTCAACCCCACTAAATGATGAATTTTGGTATTTATCTATGCATGCAGAATTAGAGTAACATGAATGCAATAAGGTTTGGAATATTGTAGAAAGACCATCAAATCATCTGATAGTAGACGTAAAAGAGATTTTCAAAAAAAAAAATTAGATGCTGAATCTAGGATTACTAGGAAGAAAGCTCGCTTAGTAGCACAAGGGTATTCACAAATCGAGGGGGTAGATTTTGATGAAACATTTGCACTCGTTGCTCACTTAGAATACATTCGAACTTTTCTAGTCTTTGCAAGTTTTAAAAGATTTAAAATATTTCAAATGGATGTTAAAAGTGCTTATTTAATTAAATGGAATTATTAAGAAAGAAGTTTATGTTGAACAACGCCGCGGTTTCATAAATGAAAAATTCCCAAATCATGTCTTCAAATTAGATAAAGCACTTTATGGTTTATAACAAGCGTTGCGTGCTTGGTATGATAGATTATCATCATTTTTATTAAAGCATGATTATATAATGGGAAGGGCCGATAATACACTCTTTATCAAACATGTTAATAATGATCTAACTATATTATAAATTTATGTAGATGACATCATTTTTGGAGCCACTAATGAACAATTATGTAATGAAGTTGTATGTGTAATGCAAAAAGAATTTGAAATGAGCTTGGCTCGAGAACTCACATACTTTCTAGGTTTTCAAACCAAACAAAGATATGATGGAATATTTATTAATCAATCTAAATTTGTGCATGATATCTTGAAAAGATTTGGATTTGAGAATTTGAAATAAGACACCACTCCTACGAGTGCATCTCTAAAATTAGGAAAAGATGAAGTCAGAATCTTAATTGATCAGACACTATATAGAGGAATGATGGGATCATAAATATATCTAAGTGCATCTTGACCCGATATTATTTTTGTCATTTACTTATGTGATAGATTTTAAGGTAATCCTAAAGAATCTCATTTAAAAGCAGTTAAATTAATTTTCAGATATTTAATTGGATCATCTAGTCTAGGCCTATGGTATCCTTATAGTGATTCATATATATTGCATGGATATTCCAACTCTGATTAAGCGGGCTGCTCACTAGATCGTAAAATCACAAGTGGTACATGACACTTCTTAGGCCCCTCACTAGTAGCTTCGTCGAGTAGGAAATAGAATTTTATTTCCCTCTCCACCACCGAGGCCGAATATGTCGCACTAGGAAGTTGTTGTGCACAAGCCCTTTGATTGAGTCAAACACTAATGTTGAATTAAAATGTGACAACAAAAGTGTAATAGATATAACCAACAATCTCGTTAATCATTCACGGTCCAAACACATAGATGTGTGTCATCATTTCAATAGGGATCACATTAAGAAAGAACATGTGAGAGTTAGCTTCATAGGCACAGAATTCCAACATGCGGGCATCTTTACAAAACCTCTCTCGGATGCATGTTTCGACATGCTAAGGCTAGTACTAGGAGTCTTAGATATATCCAATTGAAACCCATCAAAAGCTATTTCCCCTCAAAACAAATTTCTATACTGATATATCAATCTTATTGTGGCTCATCACATAGTACATTGCCTGAATCATCCTTCATCAAAATTATTCAAAGTGAACAATAAAGTTTTAACGCTTAGCGTTATAGATACCGCCCAACGTTATCAACTTTATCTTACTTTGATTGACTTTTCTGCCTAATCTATTTATATACATCTTTTTATCTATGTTTGAATCATAGTTACCTTTTTCATTTCTAGAAAAATCAAAATCCTATAAAAATTAAAAATCTCTTAAAAATTACCAAAAACATGCTTCAAAAAGCCTTCTAATCATCTCTAAATTATATGAAATTTCTACAATAAGGAGGCCTATATGTATCAACTTCATGTCAAAGATTGTTTTTTTGAAAACCTAAAGAATTAGTGGTCAGTTTGGGCATTAAAAAGTTAACATCGGGCGTTAGCTTCCTTGGCCCAATTTTAATTCTACTTTTTTCAAAACAAAACTCGTATTTTTCTCTTGCATATTTTCTTCTTATTTCTCGGATTTGAAATTTTTTTTACAAAATACAAAATTGTTTCAAATAATCCAAAATGTTGAAAAATATGTTTTGTCATTTCTTTTGTTTTAAATTGTTTACAAAATTATGCTTTGACTATAAGACCTCCATGAGCCGAACTCCTTAAAGTTTCATTATAAATGGTCAAAATTGATTAAGCATACATTTAAAGATTCTCTTCAATGTCTAATTTTCATTTCAAGTTTCCTAAACATTGTTTTATCTTGTCATGCCTTGACCTTCATCTTATTGTGTGCAATGAAATGGTCTATAGAAAATTGTGTAAGTTTGTCTAGCATGCCTCTAAGTATGAGTAATGTTTTATGTTAATCAATGATTCTTTCACTCACTATTTTGGTAATCTACATATGCTCATAATCTTAGTCTTGCATGAGTGTTTAGTGTAATAGTTTTAACATATTAAGCTGTATGTCTAAATTACCTACATTTTCTTTCAAACAATAAATTTCTTGCACATATAGAAGTGTTATTTCAATATTGTTAGTGTGCAAAATAAAGTAAATTCAGAGACCATTATCCCAAAATTAAAAAATATGAAATAAAAAGACAAAGATAACTCCACCAAGCACTACTCACCCTCCTGATAAGTCTTAATGAGCATTATGAGGTTGAGCACCTTGGAAAGAATAATAAAGTGTCTTGTGCAAACACACTTTCTTTATCACTTCTATTTGTACAACAGATCACTCAAAATTTTTTATAAAAATGATTATGTGATCCCCCAAGCAATACTTCGCTCTCTGATAAGTCTTAATTAACAATGTGTGGGTGAAGCACCTTGGTAGTTGTACTATTTTATTATGCTTTGAAATTTTATTCAAGAATTTATGTGTGAAAGTATTCTAAGACTACAATCTTAATATTATTTTACTAATCCCTTACATATGTCATGCGTTTTGATTAAATCATTTGTATACTCTTATCAAAATACTATTTGTACACATCATTGTTTTTCATAAAACTTCTACTCATTAGAATTGGATCCTAATGCATATTTACGTGATTCTCTAAAAAACTTAAGTAAAAGCACTAGATTACATTTCATGATTTCTACAATATTTTCTTTACTTGAAATACAAATTAGTTACATTGTAGATCTTACCTTTTGAATATGTTAAATCATGCCTGCCTATTAGTTGTGAAAATTTTTCAAGGATAATGCTCAAAATATGTGAAAATTCGAGATATATTATTGGAATTGTCAAACCAAAAGAAAAATATTTTTTTTAATGCTTATCTTGTTTACCTTGCTTTTCCGCATTATTGATTTGATCATGTATTTTTACCATGCTTATTCTTAAGGTCTTTTCTTCACTTGTGTCTTGCAAACTCTTCACTTTTTTCAATAAGTGATATCTTTCAAAATCTTTTTCTAACAAGGGTAGAATGGCTTGGTAAAGTAAATGGGATGTTATTACTCGCGCTTATCATATTGTTTTTCTGCTGTGCTACTCTCCCTTAGCTGATCATGACTTACTTTATTTTTCAACAAAACTCTTGCTCCTCTCTTAGTTGTCCCAACTTTCACCTCCTTATCCTAGTTTTTGTTTCACTCCACCCACGTTTGCTAATAACAAAAGGGGAAGAATAAAATGATAAATCTTAAAGATTAAGGAGTAGGATTCACTAGACTAAGTGGGAGCATAAATCTAATCTACGTGATCATACACTAAGGGGGAGCACACATCTCTAAATATATTTTGATATTAAAATCTCTTTGTTGCTACTTTCATATCTTTTTATAATAACACATCTTTTATATATGAATCTGATTTATCTTAATTGGATTTATTATTATCAAAAGGGGGGGATTGTTGGAACACTGTTTTCTGCATCCTTTTAGTTTGAGAATAACAAATCCTACTTGTATTTGATCTAGTTTTCCATTATGTTTTTAGCATGCAGGTTTGAATAAAGATGACTCTAGGATGTTGTATTATTGGTCTGGACTTGCTCACACCCTAAAAAGAAGAATGTGGTCTAACACCAGGCGTTAGTACTTAACACCGTCATTGACTTTCGTTCCAACCAAGAAAAAAATGGCATGGAGGGAAGATGCCGTGATTGCAGGTGCATATTAGGAATGAGTTGGCTTAATGCCAGGTGTTAGCCTCAATGCCAGCGTTAAGGTTGCCTAAACTGAATGTTTCCAAAGATGTAGAATCTCCTTCCTATTTTGAAGATTCGAGCCATCATGTTTTTTTATACAGAGTCAACTCCTGGCATTAGCCTTAAAGCCGACGTTAGCTTGCTGTCCTATAAATAGGTGGCATTCGTTCTCTTCATGTACTGATTCGAAGGAGCCCTATTCTAGCACTTCAGAAGATATGTGAGGGTCGCATTTCCAGACCACCATCTACCACACATATTCAAGAGAAGAATTCAAAGGAGGATCGGATCAATGTTAACCCAATGCGAAGAACGCACACTTCGACTTCGATAATATTCAGCAGGTCTTCGCCGTCTCAAGAATTCTTCCTAGGGAGTTTTTAATTTGTCTATTATATTTTGTTGTACCTTTATCCTTTGTGATTGTTCAGTGAATTCATCGTGGTTGTTGGCGACAAGGAATGTGCGCGGCTTAGGGGGAATTTGTCTTGGTTGTTGGCGACTAGGTCTAGGAGTTAGATCTAGTGGGTGCTCGAGGCCTTTCTGGGGATAGAAGAGCTAGAAGGGCTTGAGGCCAGATCAGGGGATAGAATGGCTAAAGCCAACCGGTTCTTAGTGAGACGAGTCGGTGTAGAAAACCAAAGAGTCTTTTATATTCGCCTTTGATTTCTAGCATCATAGAAATTCATTTTTGTAATCATTTTTATAAAATGATAATCATGTCTTTTCTTATTCAATAAAATTGATTTCTTGCTCTTTACTTTTGATTAAATTTACTTCATATAAAATATCAGAAGTTTTTCTTAAAATCCTAAAGTTTTCAAAAACCCTTATTCCCCACCCATCTATGAGCGTCTAAAGATCCAACACAAGAGGTTACAACATCATCATAAAAATTGCAAAAAGAAAAGAAAGAAATGAAAATACAAGTGTTTCAAGAAAATTAGTGCTTCAAATCATCTCCACTCCAAGTCTGTGACAGCTCTTCCCCTTCATAGGTATGGAGACGGTAAGCTCCATTCTTGAGCACTTCTTTCATGATGAATGGTCCTGCCCAATTTGGACCTGCCCAATTTGGATTGAGCTTTCCAACTGAGCCAGATCTTGATGTTGTATCTACCTTCTTGAGGACTAGATCACCAACAATAAATTCTTTAGCTCTGGCATTTTTATCAAAGTACTTGGCCACTCTTTTCTTCACTTCCTCCTGCCAGATTGTTGATGTATCTCTCAGCTCTTCAATAAGGTCGAGGTAGCATCTTAACTCTTCATCGTTCCATTCCATCCATCTATCTTCATTGTGTTGTGATAATAATACTCTTCAACTTCTTACTTCGAACTCAACTAGAATGAGAGCTTCTGAACCATGAGACATTTTGAAAGGAGTCTCTCCAGTAGCTGATGTTGGAGTTGTCCTCAAAGCCTAGAGCACTGAAGGTAATTATTCCGCCCAATAGCCTCAAAGATTTTCTACTTTCTTCTTCAAGAGGTTTATAATTAATTTGTTAGCAGCTTCTACTTTTCCATTACTTCTTGGATGATGCACAGAAGTGAACGGCAGCTTGGTACCGATTTGATTGCAAAAAATTATCAGATTGGAGTTGTTTAACTGAGGACCATTATCAATGATAATTACCATTGGAATTCCATGTCTACCGATTATTTCCCTTCCCAGATAAAATTCTTTACGATTTGGGTAGTGGTTTTAGCCAACGCCTATTCCTCGATCCACTTGCTGAAGTAGTCAATCATTACCAGAATATATCGTCATTGCTCACTAGCGAAAGGGAAAGGCCCAATCTTGTCCATTCCCTAATCTCTGAATGAACATGGAGTTCCTATCGATTTGAGCTGCTGAGCTGGTTAATGCTGAAGAGGAGCCAATTTCTGACATTGAACACATCTCTTTGCAAACATCTCAGCAACCTTTCTCATTTGCGGCAAGAAATAACCTTGACTCAGAATCCTTTTTTCCCAAAGTACTGGCTCTAGAATGGCTGCCACACTCTCCAGAATGAACCTCTCGAAGAACAACTAAAATCTATTCATCAGAGTCACACCTTGCCAATGGTGAAAGAAAAGTCTTCCTATAGAGTACTCCTGCAATAAGATAATAATATGCTACATTCAATTTAAATCTTTTCTTGATTTTTACCGTCGGGTGGAACTCCCCATTTGGGAGGTTGAGGATGAATGGGTCCATCCAAGATGGACGTTGATCTATTTGCATAACTTCTCCATCCTCAATAGCTAGATGAAACAATTCTGAAGTGGTACTTCCCAAAAGGAGACCAAACTTTGCTAGTTCATCTGGTTCTACATTCTCTGCCCATGGAATATGTTGAATAGTGATGCTCTTGAACTTGTCTATCTCAATTATCACTAGAACTTGATACTGCTTCAAAACGTGATCTCTGGTCCCAAAGGTTCCATTTACTTGAGACGTCATTACCAGAGAATCAGTTTTGACTTTGACATCATCAATTCCCAACTCTCTTGCAAACCTGAGACCAGCGAGCAATGCTTCATACTTGCTTGGTTTTTCATCGTTGGGAAGTAAAACTTCAAAGCTTGGTCCAAAAAAAACCCCATTTGGGTTAATCAAAATTACTCCAGCTCCGGATGAGGTCCTCCCCGAAGCTCCATCAACAAAGATCGTCCAAGAAAGAGGTGTTCCAACCAATTTTTTCGAGTTAACTTTTGTTGCATCAATCATGAAGTCTGCTAACACTTGGGCCTTGATTGCCACTCTGGGAATGCAGGAGATGTCAAATTCACAGAGCTATATTGCCAATTTTGCCAATCTACCTGAATGCTCAGGCTTCTCCAACACACTTTTTAACGGAAGGTCTATGACAACTTGAATGGAATGGGTTTCGAAGTAAGGCCATAATCTTCAAGCCAGAGTAATAAGCATCCGGGCTAACTTTTCAAGGATTAGATGCTGAGTTTCCGCATCCTTCAAGATCTTGCTCACATAGTAAACAGGTAATTAGCTTTTTTTTTCTTCTCTGACCAACAAAGAACTGATAGCATCAGAGCCAACTCCAAGATAGAGAAAAATATATTCTCCTTCTCATGGGATTAGGAGCAAAGGAGTTGACGTTAATTGCTTTTTAAGCTGATTGAAAGCATCGTCACGCTCTTTTGTCCATTCGAACATAGCTCCTCCATGGAGAGTTTTGAAGAATGGAGCTCATTTATCTACCAAGTGTGAAATATAGCGACTTAAGCCTGCCATCCTCCCGCCTAACTGCTAAACTTCTTTGGATGACTTTGAAGGTGACATCTCTAGGATTGCCTTCACCTTATCAGGATTTGGTTCCAACCCCTCCGGAGTGAGGAGATGACCAAGAAACTTTCCCTTGCTTGCTTTGAAGAGGCATTACAACAGGTTCTGTAACATCCCTATTCATTATATACTCCTTTGGGTTAGCCCTGGTACTTGAGTTGTGAGTACAGGCAATGGTACTACATTAGGTTACCTTGAACATAAGAAAATTGCTACAAGCACCCCAAAAAGTGCACAAGTCAACTTAGGCCAATTTACTTCAAATTGGACTCACCAACTCATATTGATCTTACCAATAGGTCCCTAACCCTAAGAGAGAGCCAAGTGACCCAAAAGATGCATCATAGGGTCACCAATTGTGGCCAATTTGACCAAATCAACTCTAGGTCAAAATTGGTTAACATAGGCCAATTCAACTCAAATTGGGTCAATTAGATTTCATAAGTTCAAATTTACCCCACCACTGTATTACAAACCCTATTTTGTGTGCAATGAACCTGAAATCCCCATATTGGGGTCACCAATTGGTCCACATTGACCTAAGTCAACTTTAGGTCAACATAGGTCAATCCATCACCAATAGGTCCAATCGACCCACAAAACATGAAATTGATCCCACCCCTAGTCTTATAACATCATAGAGTACCCAATGGACCCAAAATCTCCCATCAAGTGGTCATGAATTGGTAAAATTTTATCAAAGTCAAACTTTCCCCAATTTTGGTCAAAATCACACCTATTGGATAAATTGGCCCAATTAGGGCATCATCATGACCCAATCATGATTGGGTGGTTTCAAGGGACTCAAGAACAACACATTGGATCAGTCAACCCATCACTTTGACCAAGTCAACCCCAAAGTCAACATTGGTCAAACTTGACCTAAATGAGAAAATCAAAGGGGCTAACCAATTTAAATGGGTTGGAGCCTTCAAGGTCAGCCCATTCTGCAACCCATGAACCCAATTACCCACCCTTGCCTTCCAATTTCAGGAAATTAGTGGCATGTAAGGGTGAATTGGGATAACCCCCAATTTTGAATGGGACAAAAGGAGGGAATCAAAGAATTTGCTACACATGGAAACCAATTCCCCTCCCAATTAACTCCCCTGAACTCACGCAAGCTCTCCCAGTTGAATTACAACAATGGGAATGCCAAATGGCAGCTTGGTGGAACAACCAAAGCTTGGCCGACCATGCCTTGATGGCATCTCCACATAGATCCCTCCTCAACCCAAAACAAAGCCACCATTAACTTCAAAAGGGGGAAGACAATCAGGATAGATCTTTGAAGTGGAGCTTTTGGTGGAGAAATGGGAGATTGGGCAAGGTCATCGGAGAGGTGAAAATCCATGGCCAACGACCACCGCATCCGCCACCAAGCCCCATCAAAGTTCGGTTTCTCCTCCTCTCCCATTGTGCTAGCCATCGTAAATCCATTAGGAGAAAAATTGGGCCCAATCGAGCCTAGTTCAATGTAAGAAAAATGGAAAATTTTGGACATATGAGTGGTGGCGGGTTCGTCAGAAACCGCCGCCTTCGGCGGCCAAACCACCGCAAATCGATAGCCACTGTAACCCCCCTGGTTTTCGTTAATTATTTACGTTGCCACTGTCGCATAATTTTGGCATAAGGGCTTTACGTCAACTCGTCAGGTTTACTTTTGGGCCTTAGCCTAGTTAAAGTATGTAATTTAGATTGATCGTGCGAAATTTTGCGTCGTTTCGAGCTATAGAGAAGATTTTGTGTAGTTATTAAGATCTTAGCTTCGAGAGGCTTTATCCCATGTTTGGCTCTTCGGAATTGAATTCTGACTTTGGCGTTGGATTTGTAGCGCCAAATTTCAGTTTAGGAGTGAATTTCGTAGAAGTCCGAGGTGATTTAGTCGCCGTCGTAGTTTAAATAGAAGGGGAGAATTATTATGTAATTATTACATTATTATTTTTTTTGCAGGAAATTTTTCGAGTGAGTTCGAAGAACTCTGCGTTCGATGAAATTGAGGTCAGCTGCATTCGACGAACTTGAGGTGAGCTGTGTTCGACGGACTCGAGGTGAGCTGTGTTCAACGAACTCGAGGTGAGCTGCGTTCGACGGACTCGAGGTGAGCTGCGTTCGACGGACTCGAGGTGAGCTGCATTGGACGAACTCGAGGTGAGCTGCGTTCGATGGACTTGAGATGAGCTGCGTTCGACCAACTTGAGGTGAGCTGCGTTCGACGAACTCGAGGTGAGCTGCGTTCGACGAACTGGAGGCTGCGTTCGACGAATTTCCTTGAATTCGAAGAGAAATTCTGGTTCTCGGCGAGCAATTTAAGCTAAATATATATATATATATATATATACGAGTGACAGGCACGGGCCTCCGGCCTGATCCAAGGCAACATTTGTCGTTAGGGCGACATTTGTCGTGGGGGAGTCATTTGACGTCGGGGGCGACATTTATCGTGGGGGCGAGATTTGTCATGGGGGAGACATTTGTCGTGGGGGCGACATTTATCGTGGGGGGCGACATTTGTCGTGTGGCGGGGGGGGGGGGGGGGCGACATTTGTCGTGGGGGCGACATTTGTCGTGGGGTTGACATTTATCTTAGAGGCGACATTTGTCGTGGGGGGGGGGGGCAAATTTGTCGTGTGAGGCATTATTTGTCGTGGGGGCGTCACGTGTCGAGGGAGGAGACATTTATTGTGGGTGGCGGTCTTTGTCGTGGGTGGCATCCTTTGTCGTGGGTGGCGGCCTTTGTCATGGCCAACCACAGAAACAGTAAAAGATTAACCAACCTATAATAAGAAAGTATTTGTATGCTACTCAAAAAACCTATACATGTGAAAACAATAAATTATTTCAAAACAGTTCAAAATCAACTAAATTCAACTGGAAAAGGGGAATTGGTAAGAATGAAATCTCAAATATTGTACACTAACCTGGTGGAGGGCCGTCCCCGTACATGATCCTATTGTACACAAATGTTCAAGGATGCATTAAATGGTAAATAAATATAGGGTCAGTTCTCATCACATCCTAATGCCTATTCCAATGTAGCCAAATCAGCAATGATTTTGTCCGCGACCTGGATTATGCTTTACAACATCCAATAATCTAACAATATACCAATATACAATATCCACAGGAGATGTTATAAAGAGGAACAACAATGGAGAATAGCTCAAACACACCTATATAACAAAAATGTAAAAACAAATAAAGATCATGCATGTATTTTTGTAAAATATATAAAAAAAATCTATTTTACCGGTCAATACTACGGAGTAGCTCTATATGCATGCAACACAGAGGCTAATGTGCTTTGATTAGCCAGTAATTGACTAATACCTCAAAGAACACTTAAAAATAACGAATGTAAAAGCAAGTATAATTGGAATTAATACCTGAGTTCATGTATAGTACATGAAAATTATTTGTCAATTATTTTTATCATTTTTTCTTGCGTAGCTTCTCTCTGATTGTGTCAATGCCAGATCTCTTCGACACCAACTATGTATTTGATCTTGCTCTATAATACGATATCATGCAAAAATGAGAATAAATCATTAGATTTATTTATGAATTAGGTACATCTTAAAGCAAAAAACTACATAGAACTCCTAAAATTTAAGCAAGAAAGTAACTCCTAAAATGTAAGCAAAAAATTGAAGCCTAGGCCAAAAACCATAAACAAAAAGGAAGTCAATGAAATCAGTAAACATTAAATCAGTGAACACTTGGAATGAGTAGATAATGTTGAGAAATAAAATGTGAATCGTGAGGGTAATGAGGAGTAATCTATTGTCCAATATTAAATAATCCATCCGTAAACAATTAGGAGCAAAAATATGTTAAGACAAAATATTTATTTCATGTTTGGAGGGAACATCATTATGTTCAGTAAATAATTTGGAACTTCTTTAACTTCTATGCCGGTCTCTATTAGATGTCAATCTCGCATACAATAAAAATATTTATATTTTAAAACTGAAGGAAATCAGAATATCAATTTAGATGAGGCTTTTTTTGAGAAATTAGATTTATGATCGTGAATTATTAAGCCCCCCCCCCCCCCCCCCCCCCCAACAAATTCACTTAAGAGGTTTAAGAATCCAAAATAAGAAGCATAAATTCCTATGAGAAGATGAAAGCTTTACAGGACTTCATACCTCATTGTAAAACAAAACTAAAATTTAAAAACTGTTTTTAAATGAGAGAATATATAATTTATATCCACTTACCAAAAGTGGGGATTTTGCTGCACTTCAAAAAATGTTAAGAAAAATATTTTCAAATTTAATTAAGAAGACCTTTTAAGTTTATTTGTGAAACAGAATAAATCAAATTAGAAGGTTTTGGTCATAACTTGATCCTTAGATACAAAAATCAATAAAAAAAAATTAATGAATAGAGATTACATGAAGGAAAAAATCAACGGATGTATGTATGAAACCTGAATATAGTCCCAGTGGAGAAATAATGAAGCCTTATGACTTCATTGATCTCCACATGAAACTTAAAATGATATTTGACAGCATATATTTGAGGCTAAGGATAATAAAAATTCTCATACTCTGAATAATAAATGTATTTTGAGGTAGATGAAAACCCTACATATGGCACATATGGCATAAAAATTATAGTTTTCTGGATAGGGCAAAGGAATTTCGATGGGAACTTAAAAATGATTGCAGTTAACTGTTTTACCTAGAGGAGCCATTATCGGCGGATCTACAGCCTGAAGTTATAGCAGGATCTGAAAGTTGAAATCGAATCTGAAACCTGGAGCATATAGCGGAATTAACTTGTAGTCTGGATACTGAAGCATAGCAGAATAAAGCGATGATGGTAAGAACAACAATGATGTGGTTGAAAATGGAGTCAGAGGAGGATGATCGGTGCCCTAGGTAGTCCGGTGGAAATGGAGATCGAAGAGGAAAAGCAGAGATTATAAAAGAGTAGTAAGTATGCAGTGACATGGATTAGAGCATCAATGCCGACCTATGCAACATTAGGGGATGCGGCGGTTTTCCGTCGGAGAAGGTGCAGCAAGGGGAATCGAGCAGTGTAGGCGAGACGGGAGAGAAGCACCGATGTGTTGGGGTTCGCTAGCGCAGAAGAGGGAAGAGAGGGTTCAGTTCCATCTCAGTTTCATGTCAGGAAGAGAGGGTGGAAGAAGGAATAAAGATAAGAAATTTACCTTTGGAGGTAACTTCGACTTTCGTGCATAGAACGTCGAAGAAATCCAGTCTATCAAAACAGCTGGAGAAGTCTATACCGTGCTGGAGAGAATGTAGGTCAGAGGTATTGCTGTAGAAGTTGAGGGAGACGACGCTTAGAGAGCAGAATACATCATAGGAGAAGATGGTAGGCGACATCACAGTCCGACCCTGGTTCGAAATGGAGCAAGGAAATCTGCGAGGAGGCGGTGTAGATCCGCGAGGAGGCAGTGTCCTGAAACTTGTGAGCGGGAGAGATTGGCGTGAAGTTATGGCGGGGAGAGGATGCCGAGCAGGAGACATCGGCGTGCCCTAGCAGTTTAGGGAGATGTCGAGCGGGAGTGAGGAGACTGGAGAGTGAGGAGTAAATAATCGGCACCTAATTTTGATCGGAGTAAATGGACAGTGGTGATATGCTTTTGTCTCATTTTCCTTGCCATATAGGTGTTATTTACCTTGCCATTGACCTATAATCATAAATCTTTTTAATATAGTATAGATATATATATATAATAAGCCTAGGTTTTATCTTTTTTTTTCATCTCCTTCCCCTTTCGGTCGACCTAGAGTTCTGTCGGGCGAGAGAGCGAGAGCAGCGTGTCGTGGAGCTTCCAGTCGGCGATTCGAAATTTGTAGTAGTCAAAATCGTGTTTGGAGAGTGGATTTGCAAAGCTCTCGGCGAGATCTTCATTCTTGTGGTAAGCTTTTCCCATTTCGTGGAATTTTTGGAGTTAAGCTAGTGATCGAACTCCTCCTTTTTGATCCGAAAAGCATCAGGTTTTCATGCTCGAGTATTTCCTTGGATTTTGGAGTAGAGAAATTCGAGTTTTCGCAAGGTTAAGGCAAGTGGCTATCCCCTCCTTCTACTCGTTCTCTTAAAGCACTGTTTTCTGTGGTTATGTGTTCTTGCTGTGTCTTGGCGTGTGATTTTTATGGTCATGTCATTTTGATCTCAACCCCCCCTTGAATTCCTTTTTGTTTTCTCCTGCCTTGGATTTCTCGAGAAATCAAGGTTTCCTGCCTTTAATTTCTCGAGAAATCATTGATCTCTGCCTTTCTTTTTTCGAGAAAGCATGACTCTGCCTTTAATTTCTTGAAAAATCAGCATGACACTGCCTTTAATTTCTCAAAAATTCAGCATGACCCTGCCTTTCATTTCTCTAGAAGCTGACCCCTCCCCTTTCATTTCTCAAGAGACAGATGATCCCTGCCCTTCCTTTCTCGAGAAACAGCTGACCCCTGCCTTTCACTTCTCGAGAAACAGCTTGACCCCCCAGCCTTCCATTTCTAAAGAAGCAGCTTGATCCCTGCATCTAATTTCTCGAGGAAAGTTATTGCCCTTGGATTTCTGTAGAACCACTTATTCTTTATCCTTGACTTCTTTAGAACCCTTGTATATTGCACTTGGGTTCCCGAGAGATGCCCTCTACTTCTTAGTACTTGAGTTATACCTCTGATTACTTCTCCTCTTTGAAATCTCGTACCCGTTGTGGTTAAATAACTTATGGGTTCTCTTATGAATCGTCTGATGCAATGTTTACCTTGTTGTGACCCTATCTCTTAGGGTATCCTGGTGATTGTTTTTCTCCGGCTTTGTCCCGTGCCTAATTAAAGAAATTAATTAATAAGAACCATTGCCTTTGTCCTTACACGGTGGGTCATATTTTTTTTGGGGGGGGGTGTGGGGGGGGGGGGGGGGGGCAGTGGGGAATTGTTGTAGCCTTGCACGGTGGCCATTTTAGGGGTGAACCGCAGCCTTGGCCTGTGGTCCCGTGAGCCGTGTTTGGGTGGTTGGGGATAGAAATCGCCACCCATTTTTGGCTTTGGGTGGTAGTGGATAAAGGACCGCCCCAAATTAACTTGAGCTGATCAGTCTCTTTAAATAAATTTAACAAAATAAATGAACTATGCTTGTTCCTCTATTTGGTATTTGGTGCACTTGGTGCATTGTTTAGTTCTATGCTTGGAACTTCCTTTTCTGTAAGTGTTGGGCTTGGGTTGGTACCCCTTATGCCTTGTTTACTTTGTTTTTCTTTGTTTCCTGCCACTTGTAAATTCCTTACTGAGGCATTCTTTGTTTTATTGAATGCCTCAGGTTCTGAGCCTTAGCGGCTAGTGGTGTAGCCCAGAGTCTTCGAGAGTTTTAGTTGTTGTTTTACCCCGCTGCTGCGAGGTAGTTGTTGTTAGTTTCTTCTTGTGTTCAGACATGCTAGTTTGGAGCCAACGGGTTAGTGTTAGATTGTTGACGCCCGTTGTGCCCTTTTTGATACTTTATAGCTTACTTGCCATTTAAATGTCACTGCTTTTAGATCTTGTGTATCTTGCTCTTTGGGAATGATTTATGTCTAGATACAGTATAATTATAAAAAATGGCTTTTCTTTCATCCTCATTGCATACCTTTTAACTGAAATCCTTATCTTTAAGGTCGCTTAAATATATTTTCTATACCTATACTACGCCTAGATATGTGCATATCATTTACATTATGTCCTGTCATCACGTGCATTTAGGACCTTAAGTGAACTAAATCAAGTACTTTCCACTGCAATTACATATATTCTCTCGGTGGACTAGTTGATCCACGAACTGAGAAACACAGTTCTTACCCCAAACCCTAATAAATGAATTCAAATGATGACCTATCATGTAAACATGTTTTGATTAATGAAGTAATACGTTCCCGCCTGAGCATCTACAGTTGTCTCCTACATGACGTGGCATCATGACACATATTTTCTCTTACTCTGATATTCCTAAATTCGGAGAAAATGCGGGTTGTGACAGTTGGTATCAGAGCTAGGTTGTTCGACAAGTCAGTCGGGCAACAAATTCTGATATAGTAGTTGTTTTTGGTTTCATTGCATACACACACTAATGTGTCATCAATAGTTCTTGGCCGAAGCATGAACACTACACTCATAGCATGATAAGAAGTATACGGGGCATATTATATAGTATGGGATGCATAATATGTGTCTGTATATGGATCCACCATAGGTGGCAACATGTAACGATTATGTAGTATGGGATGCATAACCATCATCACATGGATGCCCATTAGCACGTTTTCTTTTTGTTACATACGATATTATGTAGTATGGGATGCATAATATTTCATGTGTATGCCGCTCCTAACATGCATTAAGGCCTTTTTTTAGAATGCATAGCACAACATGATTTCAAAATGAACACGTGCAAAGTTAAAGAATTATATGATGACACACGTACACCCATGATTTCAAAATGAACAGAAAAATTCATGCATTCATGACCTTTGCACATGAGTCAACAGGGATCATGTAGTATCATTCCCCCAAATTTAGCATAACATCATGAAAATATCCCAGAGAAAGGTAGTGGAAATGACAAGTATCTGTACACATATGTTCAGAACCAAGCAGTGTAGTTCTAGTGTAAGGTTAAGTTTTAATTATAGGTTTATGCGTATTAGCAGAGATGGCATGCAAGTGAATCGAGACTAGGTCGACTCCTCAGTCAGAGGGCGAGTCATCCGGAGCGCAGAGTGAAGCTTTGATCGAGAGTCTGCTCTAGAGTAATTAGGCTCTGACGAGGCAAATGGTTGCTATGAGGTCGCAAAGGTTGGGTCCTCCATCGTATGATGGTCGAGCCGACTTTGTGGCCTAAGATGATTGGCTTATAGCCACGGAAGAGATGTTCTCATATTCAGGAATCACCGTGGATCAGAAAGTGATGGTCCCGGCGTACCAGCTTAAAGGGTCTCACAAAGAGTTGGTGGATGAGGGATAAGGAAGACCTTTCAGAAGGGTGTTCGTGGGAAACCTTCAAGGGAATGTTGTTAAGAAAGTTTCTGCCATCGGTAGAGCAAGACCGATTGATGAATGATTTCCTGTATCTAAAGCAGAGACAGATCTCGGTGAGCGAGTATGAGATTGAGTTTTGCAAGTTGAGCTGGTTTGCTCCGGCCCTGGTATCCTCAGAAGAAGGAAGTGTAAAGAGATTTCTGGGTGGTCTCCGCAGTGACATCCAGCAGCTGGCTAGTGCGTACAGGTCGGAGAAGTATGCCGAGGTAGTTGAGGCAACGCTGAAGGTTGAGGCAATCAATAATGACAAAAACCGAGGATCAATGATGAAGAAGGGAAAGAGAAAGGCTGGAGAAGAAGGAAATTCTTGTGCGCCTGCCTTGGTCTTAAAGAAAGGAGGTGGCGAGGTCTACAGTTTCTGTGGCCGCTCTGACCATCTATTTGAAAAGTGTTTCAAGTGGAAAGAAGTTCTGAAGTAGCAGCGAGTGCTGGCAATTCAGGGTGCTCCGTAGGGTGAGGTGATCTGCCCGGTGTGCAAGCCGAAGGGGCATGATGTGGCCCAGTGTTGGACCAAGGAGAAAGTCTGCTTCTAGTGCAGACAGAAAGGGCACATAATGTTTCAATGCCCGCGAGTTCAACCCCTGTTGTAGCCGGTTTCGCTTTGAGCCTTGCTGCCGCCGCAGCATCAGCATAAAGGAAGAGGAAAGCTGAACGTGATAACCAAGGAGCAAGCGCAGTCTTCGACCCAAGTGATCGCAGGTTAGACCTTAAGCCAGCTATTAAGTCTTGATTCCTTTTAGTTTCACTGTATTAGACTCGTTTCTTTTCGCGCTTATAGGGAGATTTAAGGTAAAGAATCATTGTGCGCGTGTTCTGTTCAATTCTGCTGCTACCCATTCGTTCATAGCAAGGGCTTTCGTCGAGCGTCACCGTTTGACCCCTGAGCTGGGCAACGATTTGTTCCTCATTAAGTTCCCTTCTGGTGATTTGGTATCCTCAAACCAGTGCATCCAAAGTTGCCCCGTTCTCTTAGGGGATTTCTTGGCTGTTGCTGATCTCAAGGTGTTGGACCTAGAAGACTTTGACGTGATATTGGGTATGGACTAGTTGTCCAGTTATGATGCTGTCATCCGATGCAAGGACAAGTGCCTGGACTTTGTGATGGACAACGGTCATCCCATGAGCATTTTTGGATCTCCGTGCCAGAGTTCCCCAATTATTTCTGTGGTATGTGTTCGGAAACTGTTAAATTCCGGTTGCTTGGCTTACCTTGTTTCGGTGTTAGAAACTGTTAGTGGTTCGCCATTTTTTGAGGGTGTTCAGGTGGTGCGAGAGTTTCCTGATGACTTTCCTGTCAGTCTTCCTGGTCTCGCGCCTGATAGAGATGTGGATTTCGTTATTGTTCTTGAGCCTGGTACACATCCTATCGCTAAGGCACCGTACCGTATGACCCCGCATGAGCTAGAAGAGTTGCGAACTCAGTTAGATGAGCTGTTGCATTGTGGATTCATTAGACCAAGTTCTTCGCCCTGGGGTGCTCTGGTTTTGTTCATGAAAAAGAGGGACGGTTCTATGAGGTTGTGCATAGATTATAGAGAGTTAAACAAAGTGACCATCAAGAACAGGTATCCGTTGCCGA
The DNA here is from genome assembly GCA_033032865.1 of Dactylorhiza incarnata. NCBI lineage: Eukaryota > Viridiplantae > Streptophyta > Magnoliopsida > Asparagales > Orchidaceae > Dactylorhiza > Dactylorhiza incarnata. Next base: position 1,275,837 of record JAWHQI010000362.1, read on the forward strand.
GGATAGAGGATCTGTTTAATCAGTTGCGTGGTTGCATGGTATTTTCAAAGATTGACCTTCGATTAGGCTACCATCAGTTGAGGATCCGTGAGTCGGACGTTCCCCAGACTGCCTTTCGTTCCCGTTATGGTCATTTTGAGTTTCTGGTTATGTCTTTTGGCTTGACGAATGCACCCTCTGCATTTATGGACATGATGAACCCCGTGTTCTAGGATTTTCTAGATCATTTTGTAGTGGTATTCATCGATGATGTGTTGGTGTATTTCGGAAGTGCTGAGGAGCATGCTACGCATTTCCGGTTAGTATTGTCTACTCTTAGAGAGCACAAGTTGTATGCAAAGCTGAGCAAGTGTGAGTTCTGGCTTCCTCAGGTTTCCTTTCTGGGTCATGTAGTGAACAAGGACGGAATTACTGTAGACCCAGCTAAGATTTCTGCTGTGATAGATTGGAAGACGCCTTCAATGCCTAAGGTGATAAGGAGTTTCTTAGGGTTGGCTGGGTACTACAGGAGATTTGTTCAAAGATTCTCAGTGCTGTCGACACCTTTAACTAAGCTTACCCAGAAGAATACCATTTTTGTTTGGAGCGATAAGTGTGAAGAAGCCTTTCAAGAATTAAAGAGGCATTTGTGCAGTGCTCCTATATTGGTCTTACCGATTGAAGGAATAGAGTATGTTGTTTAAGTGGACGCATCTCACATTGGAATAGGGTGTGTTTTGATGCAAGAAGGAAAGGTGATTGCTTATGGGTCTAGACAATTGAAAGTTCATGAAAAGAATTATCCTACGCATGACTTAGAATTTGCGGCAGTGATTTATGCTTTAAAGCTTTGGAGACACCATCTTTATGGAGTGTCATGCAAGATTTATACGGATCACAAGAGTCTGAAGTATGTCTTCACCCAGAAAGAGCTGAAATTGTGCCAGCGTAGATGGTTGGAGTATGTTGCGGATTATGAGGTTGACATCCTCTATCATCCGGGTAAGGCTAATGTGGTGGTCGATGCCCTGAGTAGAAAGATCGCGCATATCTTCAACCTTTCTGTGCAGTCCTTGGTAGAGGAGTTTATGTTGATGGATATCTCAGTCGGTGGTAGTAACGAACCTTCGAGTCTTGAAGCATAAGAGCCTTTTTGGATTACCCTTGCGAGATTGCATCAGAAGGAAGATCCTGACTAACAACATCTTCAAAGCAGGACTGAAAAAGGGGAATTACCAGACTTTTCAATCGATGATAAAGATACGTTGAAGTACCGAGGTAGGTATTGTATCCCCGCATTGGAAGATATCTGGGCAAAGATCTGTAGTGAAGTGCATGACTCTAGTGTTTCCTATCACCATGGTTCCACAAAGATGTATAAGGACCTGAACCAGATCATTTGGTGGTCAGACGGAAAGAGTGAATCTGATTTTGGAAGATATGATCAGGTGTTATATTTTGGACCATGGAGGAGCTTGGGATAAGCATCTTGGATTGATGGAATTTGCCTACAATAGCAGTTATCAGGAAAGCCTGCAGATGGCCCCCTTTGAGGCTCTGTATGGGAGGCATTGCCAAACTCCCTTATTTTGGGCCGAGGATGGTGAGAGGCCGTTGTTAGGCCCAGAGGCTTTGGAATAGATGAGCGTTGCCATGACTCATATCTGCGAGAAGCTTCGAATTGCTTAGGAGCGGTATGAGAAGTATGCTAATCAGAGAAGGCTGGATCTTGAGTTTGTCGTCGTAGACTTCGTGTTCTTGAAAGTTTCTCCGATGCCGAAAGTTAAGAGATTTGGAAGGTACCACAAGTTGGATCCCCGGTATGTGGGACCTTTCAAGGTTGTTGAGCGCGTCAGAGTCTCAGCTTATAGATTGGATTTTCCTGCTTCCTTCCCTAATGTTCACGATGTGTTTCATGTGAGCCAGCTGAGGAAGTCTTTGCGTAGTGATCAGCTTGTTCTTGATTTAGTGCCCGTGTTGCAGCCCAATCTTTCGTATGTTGAAGAGCCTGTCCAAATCTTGGAGACTGAGGAGCGTATGTTGCGGAGGAAGACGATCCCGGTGGTTAAGGTTCTTTGGAAGAATCAGGGTGTCGAAAACACAACATGGGAGCTGGAGTCTGCCATGAGAGGGACTCATCCTAGCCTCTTCTCTTAGATTTCAGGTAAATCTCCTGTCAGGTAACCTTTGGATTTGATTCTGTATCTTTCTTAATATTTAGATTTCACGTTTCGGGACGAAACTTCTTTTTAGGGGGAGTGACTGTAAAGCCCCTGGTTTTCATTAATTATTTATGTGGCCGCTGTGGCGTAATTTTGGTGGAAGGGCATTATGTCAGCTCGTCAGGTTTAGTTTTAGGCCTTAGCCTAGTTAAAGTATGTAATTTAGATCGAGCGTGCGAGATTTCACGTCGTTTCGAGATATAGAGAAGATTTTGTGTAGTTATTAAGATATTAGCTTCGGGGTGCTTTATCCCGAGTTTGTCCATTCGGAATTGAATTCTGACTTCGTCGTTGGATTTGTAGCGCAAAATTTCAGTTTAGGTGCGAATTTCGTAGAAGCCCGAGGTGATTTAGTCGCCGTCGTAGTTTAAATAAAAGGGGAGAATTATTATGTAATTATTACATTATTATTATTTTTGCATGAAATTCTTCGAGTGAGCTCGAAGAAGTCTGCGTTCGACGAACTCGAGGTGAGCTGCATTCGACAAACTCGAGGTAAGCTGCGTTCGACGAACTCGAGGTGAGCTGCGTTCGACGAACTCGAGGTGAGCTGCATTCGACGGACTCGAGGTGAGCTGCATTCGACGGACTCGAGGTGAGTTGCGTTCGACGGACTCGAGATGAGCTACGTTCGATGAACTCGAGGTGATTTGCGTTCGATGAACTCAAGATGAGATGCGTTCGACGAAATGGAGGCTACGTTCGATGAATTTCCTTGAATTTGAAGAGAAATTCTGGTTCTCGGCGAGCAATTTAAGCTATATATATAATAAGCTTAGGTTTTATCTTTTTTTCATCTCCTTCCCCTTTCGGTCGACCTAGAGTTCTGTCGGGCGTGAGAGCGAGAGCGGCGTGTCGTGGAGATTCTGGTCGGCGATTCGAAGGTTGTAGTAGTCAGGATCGTATTTGGAGAGTGGATTTGGAAAGCTCTCGGCAAGATCTTCGTTCTAGTGGTTTGCTTTTTCCTTTTCGTGGAATTTTTGGAGTTAAGGTAGTGACCTAACTCCTCCTTTTTGATCCGAAAAGCTTCAGGTTTTCATGCTCGAGTATTTACTTGTCTTTTGGAGCGGAGAAATTTGTGTTTTCGCAAGGTTAAGGCAAGTGGCTATCCCCTCCTTCTAGTCATTCTCTTAAAGCACTGTTTTCTGTGGTTATGTTTTCTTGCTGTGTCTTAGCGTGTGATTTTTATGGTCGTGTCATTTTGATCTCGAACCCCCTCCCCCCACCCCTTGAATTCCTTTTTGTTTTCTCCTTCCTTGGATGTTTTAAGAAATCAAGGTTTCCTGCCTTTAATTTCTCGAGAAATCATTGATCCCTACCTTTCTTTTTTCGAGAAAGCATGACTCTACTTTTAATTTCTCGAAAAATTAGCATGACCCTGCCTTTAATTTCTCGAAAAATCAGCATGACCCTGCCTTTCATTTCTCGAGAAGCTGACCCCTCCCCATTCATTTCTCGAGAGACAGATGATCCCTGCCCTTCCTTTCTCAAGAAATAGCTGACCCCTGCCTTTCACTTCTCGAGAAACAGCTTGACCCCTACCTTCCATTTCTCGAGAAGCAGCTTGATCCCTGCATCTAATTTCTCGAGAAATCATAGTCCCTTCTTGAGATTTCTCAAGGAAAGTTATTTCCCTTAGATTTCTCTAGAACCTCTTGTTCTTTGTCCTTGACTTCTCTAGAACCCTTGTATATTGCCCTTGGGTTCTTGAGAGATGCCCTCTACATCCTCGTACTTGAGTTATACCTCCGATTACTTCTCCTCTTTGAAATCGCGTACCCGTTATGGTTAAATAACTTATGGGTTCTCTTATGAATCGTCTTATACAATGTTTGCCTTGTTGTGACCCTACTCTTAGGGTATCCTGGTGATTGTTTTTCTCGGGCATCGTCCCGTGCCTAATTAAAGAAATTATTTAATAAGAACCATTGCTTTTGTCCTTACACGGTGGGTCGTGTTTTGGGGGGTAGTGGGGAATTGTTGTAGCCTTGCACGGTTGCCATTATAGTGGTGAACCGCAGGCTTGGCCTGTGGTCTCGTGGGCCGTGTTTGGGTGGTTGGGGATAGAAATCCCCACCCATTTTTGGCTTTGGGTGGAAGTGGATAAAGGACCGCCCCTGTTTAACTTGAGCTGACCAGCCTCTTTAAATAAATTTAACAAGATAAATGAACTATGCTTGTTCCTCTATTTGGTATTCGGTGCACTTGGTGCATTATTTTGTTCTATGCTTGGAGTTCCTTTTGTGTAAGTGTTGGGCTTGGTTTGGTACCCCTTATGCCTTGTTTACTTTGTTTTTCTTTGTTTCCTGCCACTTGTAAATTCCTTGCTGAGGCGTTCTTGGTTTTATTGAGTGCCTCAGGTTCTAAGCCTTAGCAGCTAGTGGTGTATCCCGGAGTCTTCGGGAGTTTTAGTTGTTGTTTTACCCCGCTGATGTGAGGTAGTTGTTGTTAGTCTCTTCTTGTGTTCAGACATGCTAGTTTGGAGCCAATGAGTTAGTGTCAGATTGTTGACGCTCGTTGTGCCCTTTTTGATACTTTATAGCTTACTTTCCAGTTAAATGTCATTGCTTTTAGATCTTGTGTATCTTGCTCTCTGGGAATGATTTATGTGTAGATGCATTATAGTTATACAAAATGGCTTTTCTTTCATCCTCATTGCATACCTTTTAACTGAAATCCTTATCTTTAAAGTCTCTTAAAGATATTTTCTATACTTATACTACTCCTAGATAGGTGCATATCATTTACTTTATGTCCTATCATCACGTGCATTTAGGACCTTAAGTGAACTAAATCAAGTACTTTCCACTGCAATTACATATATTTTCTCGGTGGACTAGTTGATCCACGAACTGAGAGGCACAGTTCTTACCCCAAACCTTAATAAATGATTTCAAATGATGACCTGTCATGTAAACATGTTTTGATTAATGAATTAATAGGTTCCCACCTGAGCGTCTGCAGTTGTCTCCTGCATGACGTGGCATCATGAGGCGTATTTTCTCTTACTATGATATTCCTAAATTTGGAGAAAATGCGGGTTGTGACAACCACCACCTCAACAGAGGTGCCGATAGCGGTGGCAATTGCTGGGCAGGGAGGTGGTCCAATCACCGGGAAAAGCTCCTGGAAGATGCTTCAGGTTAGGCTGATCGTGGCCTTTGGCTTAGGGAAGGAGACATAATCACAACGATCAGTTTTGATCATAGATCAGCTATTGGCATCCACATAATTCAATTAATTTGATCATAATATAACATTAATGTCAAACATAAATTAAGTGCCCTTAGAAGCAAAATTGGGAAAAGTTAAAATCAAACCATTTGGTGACATATAGCTCTATGTAGGGAAGTTTTAGTGGAACTAGTCCCCAGGAGGGGACAATCCTTTTTATTTGAATATCTCTTAAATGGTTGAAGCTATGAGGTTGAAATTTGGGACATGCATGCATGTACCCTAAATCCACCTCCTGTCTAAAAATGAAAATTTTTGGACAACATTTTTCTATAGTTTTAGAAAATATTTGATAATTCATACATGTGTTGATTTTTGAGTTTTATGAACTCAACATCCATCAAATCTTCTCTGGAAGATCAATTAAGTCAAATAAAGTCTCTGATCAAAATTTTGGACCATTTGGACTTATGCATATGAGTATTTTTATCATGCAAACATAATCTAGTATTGGAAATATTGCTTTATAATTTCAGAGAGTATTTTGTGAATATCACTCAAACCATTATGCGAAAAGTGTTGAAATTTTTACCATCAGTATATTATGCCTAATTACACCCTCTGCTGAAAAATGATAATTTTTCGGGAACATCTTCCCGTAGTTGTTACAATAATTTGATAAATCATGTGTTTGTAGTATACATGGCTAGACAACACCAAGTGACCCCATATTTTGATAGATAGTAGTGTAGGTCACTATAAGACTCTGGTAAAAATTTGGGACCAATTGGCTTTTTGCATGTGAAGGAATTCCACATGCATGCAATAGGGAAATTTTTGGTGTGCTTATAGCACAAAATGTAGGTCTAGATCTACATGGTTAAATACACTCAACTTGACCCAAATCTTAGGTGGCAGGTTAATTAGACCCTAAATAGTCACTAGTAAAAATTTGAGGCCAATTGGACTCATATATGTGACGGAAAATTCACATGCAAGACCTATGTAAAATGGAAAGGTCAAAATGGTGTATACACTAATGATTTGAGAATTGATGTGTATTCCCTTGGTCAATTCTTATGAAATTTTAAACATGCACTTGATATTATGATACATTACATATCAGGGAAAATCATGAACTTTGGGGTTTATTTCCCTAGGAAATTAGGTTTTATGTGATTTTGTTACATTGACCTTAAACGAGTATTTTAGGGTCAAAACTTTCTGAAAAGTTATATAACTCTGGGATTCACTTAGAAGTGTGAGATTACACTCTGTAGATTTTTTTTAAAACTTTTAGAAATATTATAGTCCATTATTTATTAATTATTTATATTACACCAATTCACTTTATCTCATCTTAAGGTAAGTTAATTTATTTAGGGTTGCATAAAATTAGGTATTTAGATATATGAGGGAAATTGTATTCTATGGAAATTTTTATCAAATTTATTGTTTAGAATTTATGATACCTCCTTCACAAAGTATAATTTTAATGTTTTCATTGATTAATTGAAAATGTTGATTTAATTTAACTGGAAAATTATGGAATTGAGTAATTAAACTTGTGGGATCATTAGTGACCTCTGAAAATTTTATTAGATTTAATTACTTAGTAATTACCATACTTCCTTCACAAAGTGAAATTTTAGTGTTTGCATTGATTAATTAATAATGTTGAAATATGGAACTAGGAAATTACAGAACTTGGTTAGTGAGCTTATGTGATCAAGATAATGCTCTGAGAATTTTGATAGATTTATTTTCTAAATATTTAAAGTTGTTCTTTCATATTATGGAATTATGTGACAATTACAGTTTATTCATTATTGATATTAGAAAAATGTCAAGTTTTGCTAGAATCCATTTTAGGTTTATTTGAACACCTGAAATTTATTTACAGCATTGTGATGATTTATTTTAGTAGATCCTTCTCAAATTGTACTTTTCACCATGAGACATTTAACTGATTTTCTGGAATTATATTAGGGAGAAAAATTATGAAATTCTTCTGAACATCATCCTAGAACATAACTAGTTTCTTGAATTTTTCTTAGATTTATTGGCCTATGATAAATGGTACATCATGTTCAAATTGGCAATTCCTAGATTTATAAGGAATTATATAATAGGCAATATATGATTTTAGTATATAAAAAAATTGGAAATTTGAAATTTGACATCTTTACAACTTCTGGAACTAGATTGGGCACATAGTAGTTAGAGGATCATGTAGTCTTCCTTTTAAGTGATCTTATCACACTTGAGGACAATATGGTATGCTAATAGTAAAATTGAATTATTTGATTTAGACCACATCTGATTATCACACATAGAATTATTAATTCCTCAATCATTGTGTATGCATAGATTGATTAAAGGATTAACCATTGGTGACATATACTATAAGTAAGGGTTGTGGTGCGTTTAGTAAACCTATCAATTCGGGATTTGACAATGATATGATATGAGATGTGAGTAATGACCCACCAACAAGTATAAGTTGCGATTGATATCTGAACTTGGAACAATTAGGTAGGGGTTGAGTGATGACATAAAGGAATAGTCGGTCACTGGGGAAGGTAGGGTTGATGTTTAATTGATAATCGACACACCTCTATCCGATCTGTTGTAAATCACCTTAAGATTTCAGAGGAATTAGAAAGAAGGGAAGTATGGGTAGCCACCAACAAAAATTAAGAATATTGAGAAAGGGAGGTTTACGATGTCACCCCATCTTACCTCCTAGTACCGTTATGAGCCCTTCACTAGGTAGCCCTCAGGAAGTCCAAGGTTCACCCTAAGCTTTTAAGTTTAACTAAATGATAGACAAGAGTAGTTAAGTAGGAGAACATGGTTAGATAATCCTCGTCCCAATTTGGGACGGATTGGTATCAAGACGGGTTAGTCCTACGAGCAGTAGGCTCGATGTTATCTAAGGAGGACTGGATAGTCTGAGCTGGAAGCTCAGAAAATTATGATATCGGGATGGTTTAGTCCTGCGAGCGGTAGGCTCAGTGTTATCTAAGGAGGACTGGATAGTACGCTGAGCTGGAGGCTCGGGGAAATATAATTAAGAGGCGTTACTTATCAGATATTTCGTGGATACCCTATGTGTCCTTAGGGGCGTACATAAGGTCCAGGCTAGGAGGTGTCATATAAGCCTAGGAGTGGAGGACCCGATCCACTTCCCCCACTATAAGAAAAAAGGTTTTTAGTGACGAAAAGTTTCGTCACTAAATGTTAAATTTTGGTCACTAACGACATTTAGTGACCAAATTTATTTCGTCACAAAGTCATCACTAAAACCCCGTCACTAAATGTCTTTAGTGACCAAAAAAATTCAGTCACTAAATGTGCATATTTTGTGACCAAATTAATTTGGTCACTAAAAGTCATTTAGCGACCAAATTAATTTGGTCACTAAGAGAAGTTTCAGTGACTAAATTAATCTAGTTACTAAAAGAAGTTTTAGTGACCAAATTAATTTGGTCACTAAGGAAAGTTTTAGTGACCAAATTAATTTGGTCACTAAGGTAAGTTTTAGTGACCAATTTAATTCGATCACTAAGGTAAGTTTTAGTGACAAATTTAATTCGGTCACTAAGAGAAGTTTTAGTGACCCAAATAATTTGGTCACTAAGATTATGTCTTTTTAGTGATGAAATATCTAGTCCTCAAAAATAAATTTTGTTCAATTCCGCACAAAATATCATAGACTTGTTTCATTTGATATTAATTACAATTCAATATTAATCATTCAAACACAAGAATAAATAAAATACTCATCATAAACAAAAATTTGGTCAACATATATTATTTTATTAATTAAGAAAAAATAGGGTGGGAGATAGCGCAAACCCCTCAATACAAATAATAGAGTTAATCTTTTATTAAACTCAATACAAATTTCTATAGAGCACATGATCCTCCTTGGCAATTGAACATATCACATCACTTAAAGCTGATAAGCTCTTGTTGATCTCCTGAATCACAAAAAAATATAATAAAACTAATTCAACAACAACTAAAATGAAAATGGCACAGAAACTTTTTTCTATCATGAAGAAGACTAACCATTTTACCATGTGAAGTCAACACCTCCGTACAAAAGAGTCTGAGGAGAAAATCTACCAGCTTCAAGAGCATTGCTATCAACATTTTTTATGGTACAAAATCCAAGGTGTTTTCTTTAGTAGAGTTTGATGACAACTTAGGGAGGATTTGCTTGGAATTACCTGAAGTGTTCTGGATTATGTCATTATTATCTAAAGCATCTTGAGAAAAAAAGGCATTCGAACCTGTAAGCTCTTCACTATGATTGTTTTGAAAGGAGTCATCAACTAAGGACTTCTCATGGAAACAGAGATAAACAAGTGCTTGAACTTTTTTTAATTCGCGAAAGATATCCATCGCAGCACCAACAAGCATAATATCCATGTAAGGGTTTTGAGTGATCCGTTGAGCGGATCCGGACTGATTAGACCTACTCTAAAGCTATTGAATTGCCTGCACTAAACCAAAAAATAGAAAATCGAAGAATTAATTGTCGCAAAATCAACCAACTTATGCATGCAAACACGCCATCAAGTACAAAAATGTATTTCCTTTAGGTTCCCACAAGGCTTCAACAGATATAATGATTAAAATCTAGGATTAACATGAGGTATACCGCAAAGAACTGTAGACCTTGAAACTGCACCATCCACAGTATGTCAATGCACGAGAATTTGGATGATTTCTATGATTTTTAACATGTATATGAATCAATAGTTCAGGTTATTTGGTACATAAGTGTCATATGATCATCATTAAAAACTTAAACGACTTCTAAGGAAAGTATTGAAGAAAAAAGTAGCACAGAAAAAATAAAATAGCAACGACAGGGTGTATGATATACCTGCATGCCTACGTATAGCACTATAGAGTTGATCAGTGGCACATTATAACGAGTTCATGCCAGACATGCTTCACTCTAGGAAAGCAGCAACCTCTGCTTCAGCTCGGCTAAAAATGCTCCTGCCAGTATTGGATTTTTTTTAATAAACAAAAAGCATGATACAATAATATTGGACTCGTAGGGTAGAATCATCTCAATATTTGTTCTTAAAGATAAGAACATTATGGTTCCTTGTTAGAATGAAGAAGAAACAAAACATGAACAATATAGGTATCTGCAGGGGCAATATTCATTTATATTCTATATTCCACAAATGGAATGCCTGTTTGAATAAATATTGATAATGCTAGTGGAAGGCCAAAGCCAAAAAAAATATTGAAACACATAAAAAGAAGAAAAAAGGCCTACTACAGAGGAGTTCAAATTAGAAATAAAAAAAACTCTTACTTAGACTGCTACACTACACATTTTACCATCTTCATATCCATCCAATTTCTGCTTAAATTGCAATTTAGAGTGACCTACATTCATATTCCCTTCACACGTTCTGAATTCTCCAAACTTGAATCTAAATTATCAATAGTTTCCTGCAAAGGTAAAATTCACAAACATCATGCCAACTGTTTCATCAATGGAAACAAATACATGGAAGGAAACATCATGCTCAGATTTCTGCACTATAGGGCACAGATTTTTGCACTGCTAAAATGAACGACCACCAACACTTAAGCACAACTACACATCCAGCTAATAAATAGAAAATTCTACGATTCTTTAATTATGATAGTATAGGAATTATGAACTCGGATAAGAAAAAAGAAAAATTTAGGAGAGACCCACAAACAAGAATAATGAAACACATTAACACCATTCAAAACTTCCATGCACATTATCAATATACAAACTCTTTTGAAGAAAACAAGAGAAAATAAAGACTAATGATGATTGTATTGCTTGTCTATGATGTCTTTAGTTAATATAACAGCTTGCAAGTGAGTTAAATTTCAAACAATATTTGATTTTCACTATCAAATTTTGAGCAAATATTTTTTCTCTTAAGTGACAAGAAAGTTTATCAACTAATGTTAGAACGAGTATGAGGTTTTTATATTACATAAGAAGGTGACCAATGCTAATATTTGTATACAAGGAGAGTAATGGCGCATAAGATTTTCTATTTATTCAACATGGAACTCCATTCACTATTTATGCCCTTTTAAGGGGTAACTTCTTTTACAAAAAACATTGGAGATATTTGACTGACCATAATAACAGTGCATGACATGATAAAATTCAATAAGAATGCATTTAAGATTAAGGCTCCATTTGGCATCTCGTTTTTGCTCCGGTAAGTTTGGACAAAAATGTCACTGTCATGGAATGTATTTTTGGCATGACATTGGTTATGACCGCCAACCAAGAAAAGAAAACTAGTTTTCAGCATAAAAGTGGATGGGTTCTTTAGGTGAGCTAGGGCATTCGCGAATGACGGTTCATAACCACATCATTTAGTTTTCACCAAACAGAGCCTAAGGAGCTTATTTGAAATCACCCTTTGCATAGAATTCAAAATTAATGGTGCAGTTTCTATTAGTAAACTATCAACACTATTGAAGCGCATTGAAACAATAATTACCAATATATGAAGGAATAAACATTTTACCAATCAAATCAAATGACAACAACCTCAAGTTATCTATAAATGATGTTACTATGCATGGAAGTATGACAAAATAAAATCTTAATAGATTCCTTGTTTGTCAAAATCAACAATCGAATGCTAAAAATTAGAACTCAAACCCTAGCTTCCACCATTGTCGAAGCCACTGGAATTGAATACGTAAAAAAACATCATAAAATGTTTACCAGAGCTAGAAGAATGCGGAGGAAGACCGGGAAGACGACCTGGCATGAGGGAGGATAGAGGCAGAGATGACGAATTGGAGATGAGATTCGGGAAAGAGGCGACCGCTGTGAGATCGAGACGTGGTTAGTGGTTGGCTGCTACGACGACGAGAGAGATCGATAGCGAAATAAAAGCGGACAAAGTGAATGAGAGGTTGGGCGTCGATGAGGAGCGGCAAGATGGGGTGAAGCTTGGGATCATGGGTTGGAAATTTCAGCGCCGTGGATCGTGTTCTGGACTCTGGTTTTAATTAACCGACTTTCCAAAAAAAATTAGGAACGACAATAGTTGGAATTACCTATTTAAATTTATCAAAAACTAGGAAATAAGATATTTGAATATTTTTTATCACTTTTATAATTATTTAAGGAGAGTAGTTATTTTAATTTTAGAGGGATGATTCAATTTTATGATTAGTGACTAATTATTTTGGTCACTAGTTAAATTTTTAGTGACGAAGGTATTGTTTGGTCACTAATAAGTAGTATTTTGTGACCAAATTTTATTTGATCACTAATTTTAATATTTTTAGTGACTAAAAATTAAATATTGTTACAAATTAAGAATTTAGTGACCAAATTTAAAATTTGTCACAAACAACATATCATTAGTGACCAAAAAAATTTGTCACACATTTTGTCACTAATGAGCCATTTTCATATAGTGCCCCATTTACCTTAATGGGGTGTACCTGAGCGGAGACTCAAAAAGCGGGATAGAGTTATGCTTACCAAATAGTACTTGGATACCTTGTGTGCTCTTAGGGGCGTACATAAGGTCTAGGCCGGGAGATATAGAAAGGTGCCTAGAAGTGGACATGCATGGTCCACTACCCCTATTTTCCTCAATGGGGTACCTGAGTTGACACACTCAAACAGAGGGAACTAATAAAAAGGTCTGTACATACAGAGGCAAGTGGGTAAGTTGCAATATCGCATTGCACAGCAAAGTATAACATCATTTCCTAAACAAGACCTCATCGTATAAATTAGTATGGGCTCTTTTAGATGAAGAGTTTACCTTAGTGCCCGATCCCTTAAATTATAAGTTTGTATGGGCATTCATATAAGTTAAGGTTACTTTTATAGCTGCTCTTATCTTACATCATTTGTTACTATGTTTATTGCTTTCCATTCTTTTCTTATTTCTCTTACGCTGTTTGAGCTATATATTGAACTGCTAGTATAGCTCTCATCCAATAGGAGTTAATAGTACATTATTTATAGTTACTTTTGTTGGACATATGTGTCACAATCCTTTGTTTGAGAATAACAAATCCCAAATTGTATTTGATCTTGTATTTTGTGTGTTTATAGTGTGCAGGAACTATAGGTGCAATACTCCATAGGTAGAAGGCAGCAGAATTAAAAAATCTTGAAGAATGCACTACCGCCAGCGCTAACGCTACCGCCAGACGCTAGCCGTCTGACGAAAGTGAAGCTGCGTTCGATGAAAATTTAGGTCGATGAAAATTGCGTTCGACAAAATTTTGTTCGATGAAGTTGGCTCCGTTCGACAAAATTTCCGTTCGACGAACTTGAAGCTCCGATCTACGATAGTTCGTTCTTCCACGACACCGACAGTTTTCACTACTGCCAGTGCTAGCGCTACCGCCTGGCGCTATCTCAAATTCGTGCACAGCGCCACGCCACCGACAGTTTCGCAACCGCTCCATACGAACGCTACCGCAAGCGCTAGGAGCTACCGCATGTGCTATCTCCAAGTTGTATAAAATGATGGGCTCTCTCTCGTTTCAGCTAGTGCTTCCAGAGAGATTACCTGTGCCATATTTCCAGAGCTGCTACTCTGCCGAAAGTTCATCTCCCACTCAAATTCAAAGAAGATTTCTGGAGAAGGAAGCCACCACGCTGCATCCGAAGAACGATCGCTTCAACCTCGCTTATGCTACAGCGATCCTTCATCCACAACTTCAGAGATCTCATATAGGGAGTTTCACTATTGTTTATTTTATTTTCATTCCATATTCTATTATAATCGTTTAGTTAATTCGCCTTGTGTTGGCGACTAGGTCTGGGTAGGACTTAGGGGGAAATTTGCCTTGTGTTGGCGACTAGTTCTAGGTGATTAGATCTAGGGGGCTCGAGGCCATATCTGGGGAAGGATTGGCTAGAGCGGCTTGAGTCCTTATCTGGGGAAGGATAGGCTAAAGCCAACCGGTTTGTGGGGATACAAGTCGGTATAGAAATGGAAAAGAATTTTACATTTGCACGCCTCTGATTTCTAGTGATATAGAAATCATATCTCTTTTGTGTTTACTTGATTTCTATCATTTGGCGTAATTTTTAGAATTGCAAATTACAATTGTTTTCCTTCATTTAGATAAATTGATTATTTCATTCTAATTCACTCTAAACAAATTTAGTAAAAATTATCAAAGATTTTTTATTCCCTTATTCCCCCCACCCCTCTAAGGGCGCCGTAAGATCCAACAAGTTGTATCAGAGGCAGGTTATTCCAAACGGTTTAAAAACCAGGAATAATGGCGTCTTATGATCTCGCTTTTTTCGAGGGTCAGGGAATTAGTAGACCTCCACTATTTACAGGGTCAGATTATAATTATTGGAAAAATAGGATGCGTTGTTTTCTAATGACCCTAGACTTTGAGGTTTTGAACATGGTAGAAGAAGAATACACTCCTCCTATATTTTTAGTTGGAGAGGTTATGTTAGAAAATCCCAAAGATAAATGGGATGATCGGGATAAACTCAAATGTAAAAATAACGCAAAAACCATGAATGCTCTATTTTGTGCGTTAGATCGAAATGAATTTAATAGAATTTATGCATGTACTACTGCTTATGAAATTTGTAATCATTTGGAAGTTACTCATGAAGGTACATCGCAGGTTAAAGATTCCAAGCTTTTCCAACTAGAGTCGGAATATGAAAAATTCTGAATGGATGAAAGCGAAGATGTTGATGGTATGTACACGCGCTTCACCAAGATCTTTAATGCCGCAAAAGCTCTTGGAAAGACCTTCTCAAATGGCGACTTGGTCCGTAAGATCCTTCGTTCTCTTCCTCCAAAATTCAACCCGAAGGTGACGGCTATTTCGGAGTCGCACAACTTAAGAACGCTCCAAGTTGAGAGCCTCATTGGGAATCTCAAAACCCATGAGGTATAACTCAAAATCCAATTTGATGAATACAACAAGGAGCCAAAGAAGAAGGCATTGGCATTAACATATAAAAAGGAGTGCCAAGAGAATGAGGATGAAGATGAAGAAAGTCTTTTGGTGAAGAACTTCCGAAAGTTCATGCGAAATCCGGAAAGGCGAAACACTTTCCGGAAATTTATCCAAAATGATGGAAGATGGAAAGGGTCGTCCTCAAAGAAGGAAAAAGAGAGCGACAATGAATAAGAGAGACCTCCGTGGGAATGCTACCATTGTAGGAAGATGGGGAACATAAGGAGCCAATGCCCAAAATTCTTGAAGGAGAAAAAGGAGAAACGACACAAAGGGAAAGAAAAGAGGAAGGTGCTAAAGGCAAAGACATGGGATGACTCCTCTTCCTCCTCCTCTGAAGAATCAAGCGGGTCTTCATCAAGCAAAGATGAGGAAGCAAACATGTGCCTCATGGGACATGGAAACGACGGAGACGACACCAGTGTTCCTAGTGACACTGAGGTAACTCCTTCCACTTATGATGAATTGTTTAATGAATTCCTTGAAACTTGCAAAGATTTTGATAAAAATATGAAAGATAGTATTTTATTAAATCGTGAAAATGAATCTCTTATTAAAGAAAATCAAAAGCTTTCCAAAAAGATAATTGTTTAAAAAAGAGAAAGGTTTCTTGTCAAGAGTGTGATCACTCCACTAAATTGGCAAAAGATATTGAAGAGTCACTTTCTAAAGCCCTCTCTCATGCCAAAACTCTTACAAAAGAGAAGGGGGAATTAGAAAGGAAATTAGAAGCCTCTCTTTTGCAAATCAAAAATAATAAAAAAGGTTTTGAAAATAGGTGTGTCATGCTTGTGAAAGAAAACTCTTCACTTAAAGCACAAGTTCATGACCTCGCCATGGCCATTAAAAAATTTGGAATAGGCCAAAAAACTTTGGAAATGATTTTAGGGAACCAGTGCCATGGTTTTGGAAAATTTGGGCTCGGATATCGAGGTGAGGGCTACCGCCCGGCGCTAGCACCTCATACAAGAAACCTGATTTTTCCTTTTCAAAATGCTTTACTTATGTAAATCCTATTTATTCCAATAAGAAAATATTCCAGAAAAGCGTCTCAACCCCCTTTATTCTGTGTGCAAACTGTTATAGGTTAGGTCACACATCTAGTTCTTGCAGGAAAATAAAACAAAAATGCTTTAAAACAAATCTGGGTACCTAAGGCTTCCACTTACTCTATGGGTGGTGCCACTTGGGTATCCGGATCTTTACTCTCATCTTCTTTCTAGATGTGCAGGCAGGCTAAGGATAATGAAGACGTGTGGTACTTGGATTCAGGATGCTCCAAGCACATGACGGGCAATAAAGCAAAGTTCCTTAGCCTAGAAAAGAAGAAGGGAGGGATCGTGACGTTTGGTGATAACGGAAAAGGAAGGATCGTGGGAATTGGTACAGTTGGTAACAAATCTATTACTATATATAATGTTCTTTATGTGAAAGGATTAAAACACAATTTAATTTCTATTAGCCAATTATGTGATAAAGGATTAGATGTGTTATTTGAATCTTCTACTAATCTATGCAAAATATTTAATCCTATTACAAACAATATTTTACTAACTGCACCAAGATTACACAATGTTTATATAGTTTCATTTCATGATCTTTCAAAATCATCTTTAAAACGTTTTATTACCAAAAATGATGAACTTGAACTTTGGCATAGAAGGCTAGGACATGCTAGCACAAAGCTTATTGTAAAACTTGCCAAAAGAGATTTAATTAGAGGATTGCCTAGATTAAATGGAAATTTACCTTCACTTTGTTCACCATGTCAAAAAGGTAAAATTACTAGATCCTCTTTCAAAAGTAAAAATGTTATTTCTACTACAAGACCTTTGCAAATAATTCATATGGATCTTTTTGGTCCCGTTAGCACCGCAAGTCTTGGCGGTAGATTATATACATATGTTTTAATAGATGATTTTTCTAGATATTGTTGGACAATATTTCTCTCATCCAAATCCGAAGCGTTTTTTGAATTTTCAAAATTATGTACTCGTATTCAAAATGAAAGTGATTTAAAAATTAAATAAATTCGCTCGGATCATGGAGGAGAATTTGAAAATGAAAAATTTACATCTTATTGTGATATGTTAGGCATAAAACATGAGTTCTCCGCACCACGTACACCACAACAAAATGGTGTTGTAGAAAGAAAGAATAGGACACTTCAAGAGCTAGCACGCACTATGTTATGTGAATATAAATTACCTAAGTCCTTTTGGGCCGAAGCCGTAAACACATCATGTTATGTTATAAATAGAATCATGCTTCGCCCATCTTTAAATCACACACCATATGAACTTTATTTTCAAAAGAAGCCTAATGTATCTTACTTCAAAGTTTTTGGTTGTAAATGCTTTATTTTAAATACAAAAGATAGCTTGGGAAAATTTGATGAAAAATGTGATGAAGGAACATTTCTTGGATACTCTTCAACTAATAAAGCTTATAGAGTTTTTAATAAAAGAACAAGAAAAGTTGAAGAGTCAAGTAATGTGAAATTTGATGAGTTTGTTCCTTGTATAGAAAGACTTTCCGCAGGCAAAGAGGATGATCTATTACCTCCTTTGGAGCATAGTGATGAAGAACCTTCCAAAGAAGAAGAAGAGGAGGCCAAGAAAGATGAATATGTACCTCCAGGCGTCTTAAAATTCACAAAGGATCATCCACGGGAACTTATAATTGGTGAACCATCCATCGGGGTAAGAACTCGCTCTTCTCTTCATGAATCATTTTCAAATATTTGTTTTGTTTCTGAAATAGAACCAAAAAATGTTTCTACTGCTTTAAATGATGAATTTTGGTTTTTGGCTATGAATGAAGAGTTAGAACAATTTGAGCGACATAATGTTTGGAAATTAGTTGAAAGACCATCTAATCACCCGGTTGTAGGTGTAAAATGGATTTTTAAAAATAAAATAGATGGTGAGTTAAGAATCTCTAGAAATAAAGAATGATTAGTAGCACAAGGATATTCTCAAATTGAGGGGATAGATTTTGATGAATCTTTTCCACCGGTTGCTAGATTAGAGTCTATAAGAATTTTTCTAGCATTTGCAAGCTTTAAAAGAATAAAATTATTTCAAATGGATGTGAAAAGTGCTTTTCTAAACGGTTTTGTAAAAGAAGAAGTTTATGTTGAACAACCCCCCGGTTTTATTAATGAAAAATATCCAAATCATGTTTATAAACTAGAGAAAGTGCTTTATGGTTTAAAACAAGAGCCTCGTGCATGGTATGAAAGACTTACATCAATTTTATTAAAGCACGGTTATATTATGGGAAGTGTGGATAATACTCTCTTCATTAAGCACAACAATGATAATATAATTATTTTACAAATATATGTTGATGATATTATTTTTGGATCTACTATTGTGTAAAGAAGTTATTTTAGTGATGAAAAATGAATTTGAAATGAGTCTTGTAGGAGAACTTTCTTATTTCCTTGGTTTTCAAATATCATAAAGAATTGATGGTATCTTTGTATGTCAAACTAAACATGTCCATGATATGCTTAAACGTTTTGGATTTGAAAACCTTAAGCATGCCTCTACACCAATGAGTGCGTCAATAAAATTAGGCAAAGATGAATCAGGAATTTCTATAGACCAAACTTTATATAGAGGTATGATAGGATCTCTACTTTATCTAAGTGCAACTAGACCCGATATTATGTTTGTCGTATGCTTATGTGCTCGATTTCAAGCCAATCCAAAAGAATCTCATTTAAAAGCGGTAAAACAAATTTTTAGATATCTTATTGGGTCATATAGATTAAGATTATGGTACCCGCACAATTATTCATTTACACTTCACGGCTACTCCAACTCGGACTATGTCGGTTGTTCATTTGTTAGAAAAAGCACTAGTGGTACTTGTCATTTTCTAGGACCTTCATTAGTTGCATGGTCTAGTAGGAAACAAAATTCGGTTGCACTCTCCACCACGGAGGCTGAATACATTGCATTAGGGAGTTGTTGTGCACAAGCACTATGGATGAGCCAAACTTTAGAGGACTTTGGTTTCCATCTAAAAAATATTGAACTAAAATATGACAACAAAAGTGCCATTGATCTCACAAATAATCCGATACACCACTCTAGATCCAAACATATAGATGTGCGTCATCATTTCATAAGGGATCACATTAAAAAGGAAAATATAAGGATTAGTTTCATTGGCACGGACTCTCAACTTCCTGATATATTTACTAAACCTCTTCCCGCTGCAAGGTTTCAAGTGTTAAGATTGGAATTAAGAGTCTTAGACATCTTAGGATGAATAACATGTAAAACGCTAATGTTTTATGCAATTTGAGCAATCAAAACATCTCTGAATATTATACAATTTCTGCATAAGACTACACTTAAGACCCCTAATTAATATCAAAAATAAAAAATTTAAAATTCCTAAAAAATCGTGTACTGTTTGCCGCGCTATCACTAGCGTCGGCGCTAGCGTGGGTGTGTGATTTTTCTGTTTTTTAAAATTTCTAAAAATCAACAAAAATATGTTAGTTTATATGTACAAATTTATTTGTGTTTCTGTCTATATTATTTTTGTTTTATTTGCATTATGAAAAATCAACTACAAAAATTCAAAATTCAAAAATACAAAAATATGTTTGTGTGATTTTTCTGTTTTTATTTCATTAAAAAATTTTTCAAAAAAAAACTGTATGATCTTTATTGCCAATATCAAGCATGTATGAATTCTATTATTTAGAATTATTTATAATGTTAAAACATATTCTTTCAAATTACTATGAACATTGTTTTGCTTATCATGCTTTGATATATCTATAAAAAGTGCATCAATTGTATTGAAAAATGTGTAGAACCAAGCTTAGCAGGCCTCTAAGTATGAGTAAATGGTTTATGATTGATAATGATACATTTCACTCACTTATTTTGGTAATCAACATGTGTGTTTAAATATAAAAATGATTGCTTGTGTATTGTATTTGTACGATGAATTAAAACTTGCATAAGTTTATTGCCTACACTACATTTGAATTGCACTTATGAAATTTAGAAAAGTGGTTTAGTTTAAAAAATTGGGTTTGCAAAACAAGTGTATTCGGAGAATGTTGTCTCACAAATATGAACAAAAAGTTATATATGTAGACAAATATAACTCCACCAAGCACTACTTGAACCTCCTGATAAGTCTTCAGAAGCATTGTGAGGTTGAGCACCTTGGAAAGAATAGTAAAGTGTCTTGTACAAACCTTTGTTATTACACCACTTTGTTAAAAATTATGTGCATTAAAAGTGTGTGAAAGTAATTTACTTGTGTTTTATTATGCACTTTAGTTTACATATGTCTTGTATTTTGTTGATTTAAATCAATTGTTAACATTGCCCAAAATACACTTATGTGCACATCATTATCTTTCATAACATTTCTTCTCATGAGTATTGGATTCTAATGCTTTATCTATACTACTCTTTATATAAAAATGCACTAGATAACCTTGCATGATCTCTACAATGTTTTGGTATCTCTTGAACTTAAAATTATGTAACATTGTAGTATAATCTCTCTTTGATATGTTCATTTCATGCTTGGTATCTTTATGAAAAACTTTGAGATTTCAAAAAGGTTAAAACATCTTTCAATTTTGAACTATAACTCATATTTTTACTTATGCTTTTTCATGCTTACAAAAAGATGTTTCTTATAATCATCCGCTTGCTTACAACTCTTATCTTTTTATTTGAAATCTCTTATATACTATGCTTAAAATCTTTATCATTATCATTAATAAGAAATACCTCCTTGCTACCCTCACCCCACCTTCTTTTGATAATACCAAAAAGGGGAGATTAATTGAAGAATAATTCATTAATTCATGTACTATCATTTAGGGGGAGTAAAACATAAATTTCATTTATGTAGGGGGAGAATTAAGATAGGGGGAGTATGCATATCATCATGCTTATCATATACTATAGTTGCACTATCATCTTGCTTATCATATACTATAAACACTATTGTTGATTTCTTACTAAGAGGATTTGTTATTATCAAAAGGGGGAGATTGTTGGAGAATAATTCATTAATTCATGTACTATCATTTAGGGGGAGTAAAACATAAATTTCATTTATGTAGGGGGAGAATTAAGATAGGGGGAGTATGCATATCATCATGCTTATCATATACTATAGTTGCACTATCATCTTGCTTATCATATACTATAAACACTATTGTTGATTTCTTAATAAGAGGATTTGTTATTATCAAAAGGGGGAGATTGTTGGACATGTGTGTCACATCCCTTTGTTTGAGAATAACAAATCCCAAATTGTATTTGATCTTGTATTTTGTGTGTTTATAGTGTGCAGGAACTATAGGTGCAATACTCCACAGGTAGAAGGCAGCAGAATTAAAAAATCTTGAAGAATGCACTACCGCTGGCGCAAACGCTACCGCCAGGCGCTAGCCGTCCGATGAAAGTGAAGCTGCGTTCGACAAAAATTTAGGTCGACGAAAATTGCGTTCGACGAAATTTTGTTCGACGAAGTTGGCTCCGTTCGACGAAATTCCCGTTCGACAAACTTGAAGCTCCGATCGACGAAAGTTCGTTCTGCCATGACACCGACAGTTTTCACTACCGCCAGCGCTAGTGCTACCGCCTGGCGCTATCTCAAATTCGTGCACAGTGCCACGCCGTCGACAGTTTCGCAACCGCTACACAC
This sequence comes from Dactylorhiza incarnata, assembly GCA_033032865.1. Lineage (NCBI taxonomy): Eukaryota > Viridiplantae > Streptophyta > Magnoliopsida > Asparagales > Orchidaceae > Dactylorhiza > Dactylorhiza incarnata. Next base: position 1,297,931 of record JAWHQI010000362.1, read on the forward strand.
GAACGCTACCGCAGGGGCTAAGAGCTACCGCTTGCGCTATCTCTAAGTTGTATAAAATGATGGGCTCTCTCTCATTTCAGCTAGTGCTTCCAGAGAGATTACCTGTGCCATATTTCCAGAGCTGCTACTCTGCCGAAAGTTCATCTCCCACTCAAATTCAAAGAATATTTCTTGAGAAGGAAGCCACCATGCTGCATCCGAAGAACGATCGCTTCAACCTCGCTTATGCTACATCGATCCTTCATCCACAACTTCAGAGATCTCATATAGGGAGTTTCACTATTGTTTATTTTATTTTCATTCCATATTCTATTGTAATCATTTAGTTAATTCGCCTTGTGTTGGCGACTAGGTCTGGGTAGGACTTAGGTGGAAATTCGCCTTGTGTTGGCGACTAGTTCTAGGTGATTAGATCTAGGGGGGCTCGAGGCCATATCCGGGGAAGGATTGGCTAGGGCGGCTTGAGGCCTTATCCGGGGAAGGATAGGCTAAAGCCAACTGGTTTGTGGGGATACAAGTCGGTATAGAAAAGGAAAAGAAATTTACATTTGTACGCCTTTGATTTCTAGCGATATAGAAATCAAATTTATGTAAACACTTTTCTCATATAATATAATCATATCTCTTTTGTGTTTACTTGATTTCTATCATTTGGCGTAATTTTTAGAATTGCAAATTACAATTGTTTTCCTTCATTTAGATAAATTGATTATTTCATTCTAATTCACTCTAAACAAATTTAGTAAAAATTATCAATGATTTTTTATTCCCTTATTCACCCCCCCCCCCATCTAAGGGTGCCGTAAGATCCAACGAATTTTATATAATATTTTAGTAATAGTTAATTTAATTTATTTAGTTTTAGTTTAATTTATGACTAATTTACTTTGTTTTATATTTTCAGGTAATTTGTGGCTGTTAATAGCAATTTTAAGCGCTCAGCCGTGTTTAGGAGAATTTTTGGAACAAATCTGCAAAAATCCCAAGTATATGCCCTAGGTCACAGGCGTGACCTAGGGAGTGACCAGGTCACGGCCATTTCCTGCGTTCAGCTCCCGCAAGACCCTTGACACATAAGATTAAAATTACATGCCCCTTATCACGGGCATGACCTTCAAGTCATGGGCGTGACTCGCCCCGGCAAGCCTTCAACACATGCAGTTTCCAGTCGCACCATTTCCAGCATACACGCCCTCAGTCATTGGCATGATTGAGGCCGTCACTCTTCCCACAACAGCCAAACTTACTTCAGATCATGTTGTTTCCTGCCGTTTCCATATTCGGTCAAGACATGCCCAAGGTCACGGGCGTGACCAAGGCTGTGACCCAACAAATAATTGATTTTTGGCGGTTCTTCTCCCCAATGTTCCCGGGCTTTCAAGATAGCAGTTACACACCTTACACGCCCTTGGTCACGGGCGTGACCAAGAGCGTAACTCCTCAATTTTCACCTATAAAGGGCAGCAATCATCAGAAGTCCTCGAGCTCTATTTCAGAGTCTATTTTCAGCTTTACTTTACTATTTTCTTATACTAGTTAGTTTCTTTTCAAGTTGTAAGATGTTATTTATCGCAATTTCAATTCAAGTTTTTAGCTTATTTTGAATCATGTCTTCTTCTTCTATTCCTTGTATTACCAACTTATGATGAGTAGCTAAATTTCCTTTAGCACTTGGTTATGATGAACTTTGGAATGAAATAAAATATGTTTTGAATTTTTCTAACTTAGCAAGCTCTTCTTTTGAATATCTTCGATTTACCTTTGATTTACTTCTTTTTTATTTCATATGTCTGGTATATGATTTTCAATCTAAGATCCGCATTCTAGTTGATCGAGAGATCCGTGCATACAAGGAGATCACTCAAAGAAAAAAGGAGTTGCATGCACTCCTCAAGAGAGGATGAAATAAATCTTTCGGATTGGAGTTAAGTCCAATGGTGGGGTTCACCTCTTAAAACCAGCTTAGGGGTTTCGACTATTCGAGGGGTCTTAATCGATCAGCCTACGGTTGGTTTGTAGCATTCCTTAAGAGAGGTGTTATTATGTTTTGGGAACTTCCACGGTCAAAGTTATTTCAATAAAAGATTGCAGTTTTATCTTTTACAAAATTCAATTTTATTCCAAAGAGATTCTAGATCAAGTGTTAATGTTTTAAACCATTAATTTTCTTCTTAGTTGAATTACTGCTATTCGTTTCTCAAAACAAACCCGAATTTTTGATTGATAAAATAATAGCTCTTCTTTGTGAGTAGAAGTATTCAGCAATCCCGGAAATAATACGACACTTGATTTTCTAAATCCTATACTATAAAATGATAAGTACACTTACCTTATCGGATTATACGTGGATCATATCTTAATTTTACGCAACATGATTTTAGCCTATCAAGTTTTTGGCGTTGTTTTTGGGGACTACTATTGATATTTTGAAAGCTTAGTTCTATTATTTTATCACTTTTTTCTTTTCTTAAAGGTGTAATTAAATTCTTAGAAATGGAGATTTGGGTTATCGTCCCATCTTATCTCCTAGTACCGCTGCAAACCCCTCACCGGGTAGTCCTCCGAAAATCTAAGACTAATTAAATATTAAAAATAAAAAATAAAAACATTTTATATTGTATTTTTCTTTTTCTACTTTTTCCTCAATTCCTACATTTTTCGTTTTCTTTTTGGTGTATGACCCAAAAAATTCCGTCAGATGTTTTGAATTGGATCCAGGAATTGAGCAAACCCTTTGGCAACGCTTAAGTTTACAAAAACCAAATTCTCAAGATCCGATTGAGGAATCTGTAGGCAACACTTCTTTTTCGAATACCTTTTCTTCTTCTTCTTCTACTTCTTCTACTCCCTCTAGATCTTCTTCTTTTAATGAGGGTGAACCAAATCAGGATGCGTTTGCGCAATGGACTATGTCCTAATATGTCCGGCCTAATTTGGACTACGCCCCTTCTATTATTGCTCGACCTGCTATTACGAACAATAATTTTGAGTTGAAGCCAAGCATCATTCAAATGGTACAACAATATGGACAATTTGATGGGCTACAGGACGAGGATCCCAAAGCGCATATTTTTAGTTTTCTAGAAATATATGATACTTTCAAAATTAATAGGGTATCCGATGACGCAATAAGGCTTCAGCTTTTTCCATTCACCATGCGCAATAGCTAAGCAGTGGCTAAATTCTCTTCCAAGAGGATTCATCACCACATGGGCCCAAATGACGAAACAATTCTCACGAAACATTTTCCGCCTGCTAAATCGGCTCAATTGTTTAAGGATATCATTTCCTTCTCCCAAATTGAATTGGAAATGCTTTATGATACTTGGGAGCACTTTATGGAATATTTGCGTCGATGACCCCATCATGCAATCCCTGGTTGGTTGCAAATTCACACTTTCTATAATGGCCTCAATATCCAAAAGCATCAAAAGATTGACACCTCCTCCGCTGGTACCTTAAAAAACAAAACACCGGCGGGCGCACAAGAGATTTTATAATGGATGGCTACGAATACATATCATTGGAGTACGCCCCGGTCTCCCCCAAATAAACCGGTTAGGATGTATAAAATTGATTCTTTTCTAATTTGTCTCTACAAGTTGAGCTTCTAAATAAAAAATAGAAGAGATGACTGCTTCCTCTTCTACCCCTACCAAGGAAACTAATCAAAATTCAGCAGAACATGTGGATTTCATGGGAAATCCAAGACGGCCGCCCTTCTATATGGGCAATAATCACTACGACAACACATACCACCTGGGTTTGCAGAACCACCCAAATTTACCTGGGGAAATCAAGGTAACACGGGTAATGCTCCCCTTGCTCCTCCAAGTTCTTCTCTTCCACCACAAGGACCAAAACCGCCTTCTCTCGGGGAAGTGGTTACTAAATATATCTCTAAAACTAATGCAGATATCTACAATTTGCAAAGATCTTTGCAGAATTTGGAGAATCAAGTGGGGCAGCTCTTAAAAATTGTCACCGGTCAGCCTAAAAGAACACCTCTGGGAACTTCAAATGTCTTGGCGGTGACCTTTGCGGGTGATTCAGACATCGATATTGGAGAGGAGATTTAACTTGCCACACCATCTCTTCCTCATCAAGAATTTCAGCCACGTGTTCCTTATCCCGCTCGTTTAATCGAGCGGGCCAATAATATTAATTTTAATTTTTATATTCCAGGCACTATAGACACAAATCATTTTCCAAACTTTTTCGTCGATCTTGGCGCTAGCGTTAATATTATTCCCTAAAGCATAGCCCAAAAATTAAACTTAGGAGAACCTACCCCCACCGACATCAAACTACAATTAGCTGATCGCTCCATAAAGACTCATTTGGGGGTGATTCAGGATGTGCCAGTTGAGGTTGGCGAGTCTACATTATCGGTAGACTTCATTATTCTTGATCTGGAAGAAGACGCCGGGATACATCTTATCCTTGGTGGTCCCTTCTTGGCCACTACGCGAGTAATATTTGATGTTGGTGAAGGAACTCTTCTCCTCCATATTGGGAATGAAAATAATATATTTCAAGCAACTAATTCGCCCACCTTACATTTCTCAAAGTCTTTATCATCATTTGAAGATAAATTTAGAACAAGGTAATCTGGCAAGCCACCATGGCCGAGCTCAACGGCTGTAACCAAAGCGCTTTTGGGAGGTAACCCATGTTCTATTTTTCATCATTTTTTGTTTTTCTTTCATAATTTAAAACATTACTAAAAAAAGATTATATATTAAAATATTCTTGTTTATGTTTTTTAAAAAAACCATATAAAAATGAAAAAACAATGAAAGAAAAAAAAAGCAAAAAATAATAATATTCATTATGTTTGTATTTTTATTGTTATTTCAATTTTATTACTAAAAGTTTTGCTTGTTTGGAGTACATTTATGAGACAACGGTCACCCTCACCTATGCATAAATTCCTCTCTCCAAGTTGATATTTTATATTTTTATTATTTTATAGCCTTGTTTTTATTTTATTTATGATTTCTTTTATTAAAAAAAAAAAGAGAAAATATATAAAACAACAAAACAACAACAACAAATTTTCTGAAAAAATTTGTGTTACATGGCCTAGGTCACGGCCGTGACACGCTTTGACCAGTTTTCCTTATCGCGCTGTACCCGAGCACTAGCACCTTACCATCTCTTGTGAATGTCACAGGCATGACCAATCTTGGTCACGGGCGTGACATTCACGTAACCATATTTTCCACCGATCCAGCACCTCAAGCTTCATTTTGAGCTGTCACGCCTGTGACATTTACAAGTCACGCCCGTGACTTGTTCCACTCGCGCCTTTAATTCCTAAGCCCAGTAAAAGATGCATTTTGACTGTCACGCCTGTGACAGTCAAAGTCACGCCCAGAGTCATGGGCGTGACCCTGGGCCGTGACTTCTCGGGAATCAATTTTTGACCAAAAGAGCATCGGATTCCCTGACAGATTTGAACTTCGCAGTTACACGCCCTCAGTCACAGTTGTGACCGAGGGCGCGACTTGCCAAAATAAAAACTTTTTGACCGGTCTCCCTAGGATTCCTCCCCACGCCTTCAATTCACACTGTTTCCCGCTACACGCCCTCAGTCACGGGCGTGACCGAGGGCATGACCTCTGAAAATTTCCTTATTTATGCACCACCTCCCCCTCTCTTTTCCCCATACCTTCTCCTACTATTATCCCTTCTTTTTCTCTCATGTATTAGCCGAATTCTTAATCCATTCCTTCATAATGCCCCCCCCCCCCCCCCCCCCCCCCGTCGCAACCACTCCATTAGCGAGTCCTCTTTCGCACTCCTCGATGAGTCCCTCATTGTGGACGCCATGCTCAACTTTTCTTCTGCCATACCCTAAGAACGGAGTGACCGCCTCCGTGCGAAGGAGTTTGGAGTTTTTCACGTTATCGACTGGAACATCCTCGCCACCTTTAGTCAAGCCGATGTGATGCGGAATTTCCTTTCCACTCCAGGATGGGCCCCCTTGCTCTGCATTTCAGAGCCCGCATTTTTCGAGCTTACGGTGGATTTTTTCTCCTCCTTCGATTTTTGCTGGGCCGGAGTCGACTACGTCATCGAATTCTGGATGAACGGACTTTCGCAAAGCCTTTCTTTGCGCCATTTCAATGTTATCAAGGGCTTCCATGACCAGGCCTTCACTGTTACGAAGGCCTACACCAACCTCACCCTCAATTTCCCCCGTGGTTACAACCTCCAAAGATTTTGGGCAGAAATCGGTAACAACCCCAGCCTTAAATCAACAAAAAAGTCCAAGGGAAGTCATCTTCTCTCCCCCGCTTTACGTTATCTCCACTACCTCCTCACTTTCACACTCTCTGCTCACGGCAATGGCCACTGAGTGGTGACCCGGCCGGACCTACTAAATTTATATAATCTTTCTAAATGGATCCCACTCAATCTTAGTTCGGTGCTTGCGTTATTTTTTCGGCACAAGGACAAAAGGTGGAGGCTTAGTGCTCTACATGGCGTCCTCCATGTTACATATCTCGCAAATTATATAGGGAATGGGGATGCTCTTCCTTTCATGTCCACAATCGAAATGCCTGTGCCAATCACTTTCCAAAACTTCTGCGTCCTTGGATTAATGCGTCGGCGCAGACAAGAGTTCGAGGTAATTCCCGCCGAGGTTGGTGGCGACCCTATTGATATTGATCTCAAAGAAAACCCCGAAGGCACTCCTCCCGCTCTGCAGTTTCCTCCGCAGCAGCAGCAACATTATTTTCCTTCAGCACCTGTTTCATCCTCATATTTCGATCAGCACTTTGGGCGGCTCCACACTCGTCCGGATCGTATTCAGACCGAGCAGTTTTCCATGTGCTCTCACTTTGACATCCATTTTGATACACTCGAGTTGCGCCATGCTTCCTCTATGGAGCATCTGCAGCGGGAATTTGCTGATCTGCGTGCTTACTATCAGCAGGAGGACGACATCGATGACGCTTAGAGTTTTTATTTTTTGTGGCTTGTATCTTTTCTTTTTTGTTTCGTATCTTTTGTATTTGTTTTTATTTCTCTTTTCTTAATGAAAAAAAAATAATAATTTGCTTTCACATTATGTTTTCTTCGGGTTGGCTTGGTGATGATTTATTCTTCATAAGGGAAGCTTTCTCTCCTTTACTCGTACTTTTATTTTTTATAAGACATTGGGGACAATATTTATTTTATGTGTGGGGGTGTCTTCTCATATATTTGCAAATCAATCACAAGTTAATCAAAAATATCAAAAAATAAATAAAAAAATTATTTTTATTTTCTGTTTTTCTTTATCTTATTGTTATCTCACAAATGAAAAAATGCAAATAAAATTAGAAACTTAGAAAACCAAATTTCTTGTGAAAGGGTCGTGTTGGGCTTTCATCCCACAAAACCGTCATTGGGTATTCCTTGGGAAGTCCAAGAACTAAAAAAATTTCTGTTTTTTTTTATTTTTCAAATTAATATTGAAAATAAATAAAAAATGAAATAAACTTATGAAAAAAACATAAAAACATGTTTTTATAAATTTTGTAATATTACATACTTCCTTACTTTCTTATTTGAGTTTAACCAATTTTAATTATGATCTTTTATTTATATGCTTTTAAAAAAACAATAGTCTTCTGTTTTTGTGTTTTCTATTTTATATATCTCTTCACAATTTGTTAGATTTAATTTTTAGATAAATTTGAATTAATGAATTTTTAATTATTTTGGTTTGTTTAGAGTATTCCTTAGTTTTGTCTTCTCTCCTTAACATATCATAAATTAATTTTTTAGCAATTGTGCTAAAGATCTTTAGATTTTACTTATATTAACTTTAGCTCATAGATTCTTAAGATTTCATAATTTATTCTCTATGCCCTCAAAATATTTCTCTTGAAAATTGTATAGCCTTTAAACCCAACCCCCTTCTTACCTTTTACTTACCCTTTTGATTGGCAATATTAAAAAAAAGTATAAAACATCATATGTCATGGAATTAGAGGATAAAATTCATCATTCCTAAACATATGCACCTGAATTTGAAAAAGATTATATTTCATGGAGTTGAGAGGACAAAATTTATCACTTCTAAACATTTACATTTGGGATTTTTAAAAAGAAGAGCATTCAATAATAGATGGAAATGAGAGGATAAAATTCATCATTTCTCAAATATTTAAAAATCCCTTATAAGCCAATTTTTACCCTATTTGTCCAATATCATTTCATATTCAAGATATTTATGAGAGAGCTTAGTTAATATTTTGGGTTTTTCTAAATAGTTTTGAATGATATTAAAAGTTTTTATAATTATAATCTCAGATTATTTTGCTTAATTCAATACAATTTTATTTATGAAATTTTAATTAGAAAATTTTTGAAACTAACTTTTATTCTACTCATATCAACTTATGAATCATGACTTATTTCTTATGAGTTTAAATTTTATTTCAAAACTTATTTGTGTATGAGTCATGTATAATTTTAAATGCCTAATTAAGAGTAATTTTATTTTTTTGAAATATCATATAAATATTTTTCATACTTATGAATTAGTTTTGCTCTAGAATAGTAAAAGCTTAAGTATGGGGGTATTTGATAGTATATTATTTATTGTTATTTCTATATAATTTTTTAGTAATAATTAATTTTATTTTATTTAGTTTTAGTTTAATTTATGACTAATTTAATTTGTTTTATATTTTTAGGTAATTTGGGTCTGTTAATAGCAATTTCAAGCCATCAGTCGTGTTCAGGAAAAATCTTGGAACAAATCTGCAAAAATCCCAAGTACACGCCGTAGGTCACGAGCATGACCTAGGGTGTGACCAGGTTACGACCATATCTCACATTCATCTCCTGCAAGTCTCATGACATGTCAGATTAAAATTACACGCCCCTTATCACGGGCATGACAGAGGGCGTAACGTTCAAGTCAATGGCGTGACTCGCCCCGACAAGCCTTCAAAGCATGTAGTATCCTGTGGCATCATTTCCAGCTTACACGCCCTCGGTCACGGGTATGACCGAGGTCGTAACTCTTCCCGCAACTACCAGAATTACTTCATAGTGCGCTGTTTCCTGCCATTTCCAGACTCAGTCAAGACACAGCCAAGGTCACAGGCGTGACCAAGGCCGTAACCCGGCAAATGATTGATTTTTGGCAGTTCTTCACCCCATTATTCCCGGGCTTTCAATACGACAGTTACGCACCATACATGCCCTTGGTCACATGCGTGACCAAGGGAATGACTCCTCAATTTTCACCTATAAAAGGCAGCAATCTCCAGAAGTCTGGGAGCTCAATTTTGGAGTCAATTTTCAGCTTTACTTTACTATTTTCTTGTACTGGTTTGTTTCTTTTCAAGTTGTACGATTTTATTTATCGCAATTTCAATTCAAGTTTTTAGCTTATTTTGAATCATGTCTTCTTCTTCTACTACTTGTATTCCCACCATTATGATGAGTAGCTAAATTTTCCTTTAGCACTTGATCATGATGAACTTTGGAATGAAATAAAATATGTTTTGATTTTTTCTAACTTAGCAAGCTCTTATTTTGAATTTCTTCGATTTATCTTCTATTTACTTCTTATTGATTTCATATGTCTGGTATATGATTTTCAATCTAAGATCCAAATTTGAGTTGATCGAGAGATCTGTGCATACGCAGAGATCACTCAAAGATAAAATGAGTTGCATGCAGTCCTCGAGAGAGGACGACATAAATCATCCGGATTGGATTCAAAACCAATAGTGGGGTTCACTGCTTAAAGCAAGCTTAGGGGTTTTGACTAGCTGAGGGGACTTAATTGATCAACCTAAGGTTAGTTGGTAGTATTGCTCGAGAGAGGTGCTATTATGTTTTGGGAACCTCCACGGTCGAAGTTATTTCAATAAGAGTTTGCGGTATTATCTTTTTCAAAATTCAATTTAATTCCAAAGGGGTTCTAGATCAAGTGCTAATCTTTTAAATCATAAATTTTCTTCTTAGTTGAATTACTCCAAATTGTTTCTCAAAATAAACTCGAATTTTTTATCGATAAAATAATAGCACTTCTTTGTGAGTAGAAGTACTATTAAACCATATGTACACTTGCCTTATCGGATTATACGTGGATCATATCTTAATTTTACGCAACACAATTTTAGCCTATCAGTAGTTTGTCTACAGCGGTTTATACAGGCACACTCTTACTAGTTAGTTCAATGTCACCTGCTTGTTTTTACCCCTTGTTGTCCTACACTTTGTCCTCCCATTTGGTGCCTAGGAGTCGCGGGGGAGGCGAGGACAAAACTGGATTCGACTTTTTGTCTGACGGTCGGATGTGGTCGTAACACCAGGGGTCTGAGGAGCTGGAGCAGTAGTACAACCAACAGTATGTGATGGCAAGATCTGAGGAGCAGTCATCGCGCGCTACTCCTACTACCCGATGACAGGTTGACAAGAGTTTTGTTAGCTTCCGCATAAATGTAAAATGAGAGAGTATACTTTTACTATATTTTGGATAAGTATCGGGCATAAGCCTTTACTGTCTTTCTTTTGAGCTCATTATTGTACTATGTATTTATTTCTTTTAATATATATATGTATGTGTATATTTATATATGTGGGTGTGTGTGTGTGTGTGTGTGTGAGTGGGTGTGTGGGTGTGTGTGTGTTTGTGTATGTGTGTGTGTGCTTGCTTTTTATAGTTTACTTCTTATCACATGTTGGCCAAGTTGATCGTTCTTGCTGGCAAGATCAGCGTCTTGTGGAGACGACTAACCCAGGTGTTGGTGTCGTCGTAAGGCGGTGGTTCTGGGCATAAGATCCGAGAACTCACCGGTGCAGGGGAGGGATCATACAGGTTCAACCTCATATTGAAGGTCTGGAGAGTTACAAATGTCTCGACAAGATCGTTAAGGTGAGAAGAGAATGATTTACTTTTTATTAGAAGTTCATCGACATAGACCTCTAGATTTCTCCCTTTTTTATTTTTAAAAACCGTGTCCATTTTTTGATAAGTAGCACCGGCATTTTTTAGACTGAAAGGTATTACAAGATATCAAAAGCACCTGTCATTCATGATGAATGAGGTATGGGGGATGTCAGGCTTATGCATTCTTATTTGATGATAGCCAGAGAATGCATCTAATAAACTCATGCCAGAATACCAAACCGTGAAATCAATTAAAGAATCTATCCGAGGAAATGGGTAAAAATCCTTAGGGCGAGCTTTATTGGGTTTTGTAAAGTCAACGCACATTCGCCATTTTCCACCGGCCTTTTTAACCATTACAACATTTGATACCCAATCCGGGTATTAAATTTCCAGAATAAACTTGGCCTTGAGAAGCTTTTCAACCTCCTCATGAATTGGATGAGCCAGAGTCACCTCTACTTCTCTTTTCTCCTTCTTGATGGGAGTGAAGCTTGGGTCGATATTGAGATGATGGAAATCAACATCAGGATCAACTCCCTACATGTCATATGCTGACCAAGTGAAGACATCCAGGTTTTGCAAGAGACAGAAGATGAGCTGACTCTTGTCAGCTTCAAGCAACTCTGTATTGATTGAGAGCTTCTTGCTCTTATCTTTTTTGCTGATGGGAACAACTTAAGTTGCTTGGGAAGATTCCAAGCGAACTCCATCTCTAACTTCATTTTCTACGATCTCTTCCGCAGCTTTTGCATGGATAAAGACTTGAGGTGTTGGAGAGATCTCAACTATCGTAGGGGAGATGATTCAGTCACGTTGACCATCTTCACAAAACACTCCTGAGCTTTCCTTGGATTGCTTCTGATCTAGTATTGTTTGACATTCAAGGCAAACTTCACGGTCAGGCGGTAGGTGGAAACCACCGCTTGATATTCATTCAAAATTGGCCTCCCAAAAAACTGCATTGTAGCTGCTCGGAGCTTCAACAACTATGAACTTGACTAGCTTTGTAAAGCCTCGAAGCATCACCGAGTGAGTGACATTTCATTATACTTCCTTCTTCTCCCCAGAAAAATCATAGAGCGAACCCTCAAAGGAAAGAAGAGTCTTCCCAGTGATCAGGGCTTCAAAGGCTGGCTTGAAGAAGAGATTCACTGAGCTTCTGGTGTCAATCAGGATATTCTCCACGGTGTAATTTTATATCACTGCCTTGATGACTACCACGTCACTGAAAGGATTAGCGGATGGAGGAATGTCATCATGCCCAAAGGTGGTTGTTCCTCGGACTAGAGCAGAAGAAGAGGTAGAAGTGACCAATGATCGATAGACACTTGCGAGGCTACCCTTCTTATTGGATTCCATCCCTGCTCCTCCATAGATACAGAAGAGGTAGCCCAAGGAACCCTCATTATTTTCTTCCACACACTCATTCAGATAACCAATGTTGCCGGGGTGGCCAACATCATTCACTACTTTGCACTCCCAATGAACTTCTGCTACATCCTTGTTCTTGGAGGTAAAAGCTTTGGAGGAGTCTTCCTTCATGACCAGGTCTTGCAACATTCCTTACTTCAAGAGCTTCTCCACCAGCAAGCAGAGAGCTCTTGAATTCTCTATCAGATGACCCCTCTCCTTGTGGTGCTTATTGTAGAGGGAAGGATTCCTAGTCTTGGGATCTGATTACATCAGAGCAGACATTCTGTAGAAGGGATACTTTTGGAGCAATTGAACCACCTCGCTCATTGTTATGTTGAGCTTGGTGAAGGACTCTTGAGAGTCATTAAAAAATAGCTGAGATGAGGTTGGGAGAGGAGGCTGAACAAAATGAACCTGATGAACAGGTGTAGGTTGGGGAGCTGGAGCAGCTGGGGTCAACAACAAAGGTCCCTTGGGCTGAAACTGTTGATGCCCCTGATAGGGACGATGGTGGCGGAAGATCCTTCGCCTTTGAGAAGGAGGTTGGAACTCTTGACGTGGCAGTTTAGTCGATTATCGGGCTGGATAGAAACCAGCATAGCCCTTCTGGCGGCTCTACACATCAAATTAGAGACTTAATTGGGGTAGTTGATCTCTACCTCTATGAACCGATTGACAATACTTATCATCTCTTGATAAGAGCTGGGCTCTCTGATGGTGACCTCAAATTTAAGGGTACCTTCCTAATGCCCATTGACTAAGGCCACCATGTAGAGTGAGGGATTGACGTCCCTTATTCTGAGGATCTCCCTTTGGAAATGATCCACAAAGCAAGCTACAGTCTCACTTTCTCCCTGCTTAAACCTGATGAGAGTTGCATGACAGTTCTTCCTTTTCTTTGAGGTTATGAACCTCAAAATAAGCTGTTGCCTCATAATGACAAAGCAGTAGAAGGACTAGGGAGGTAGTTTGTGAAACCACTCCCATGCCTGCCCATCCAAAGAGGTGATAAGAAGCTTTCACCTCCTTACATCTGAGAGAGATCTCAGAGCGACATAAAATTCAATGGCCTGGAGATGAGAGACTAGCCCACTCTCTCCAAATCATGGGCAACCTAGGCTCTCTGAAGCCGTTGGGAATTGGCTCCCAATGAACTCTAACTGTAAAAGGGGACGGCTCCTTTTCTTCAAAAGCATCAAAAGGTGCGGGAGGAGTAGCAACAAAAGCTGCAGGATAAACATAATCCTCCTAAAAATTTAGGGCTCAGGCTGCTGTGAAGAAATGTTGCTCTGAAGAAAGCTTGGCGGCCTGCGAACTCCTCTCCTTGAGACTGCAGGGGAGCTGCAGGACAAGGATTTGCAGGGTAGGGGCGTGAGCGCCAGCCAAAGGATCAGGAGTGGTGACCTGATCGGTCTGAGGAAGGATTCTTTTGGAGATCACAAATAGGATCTGGTTCATGGACTCAAACTTTCGTGCGGTCTCACGACAGGACTGCTCGAGGCAGAGCTCAAAACAAAGCTCAATGGCTTCTAGGGAGCTCCCGCTGCCTTAATAGGGGAGGTCGCCCTCAAACTGATTAAGATAACTCTCACTATATGACATCTTGTATGTCCGCTAATTTCACATCGCGTGCTCGTTCTGTTGGAACAGAAATTGTTCCTCCAAAACTCGCACTTAAACGAGATGGGGGAAAACTTTGGAGTGTCGGTTACTTGGGATGATGGATGCCAGAAAAGAGATCTCTGTGGGAAAAATTTGCTTTGATTGAACTCAAAAAGGGATTACCGAGGGGGTCCAAAATAGATCAGGGTGAGAGGTAGAAAAGTGACAAAATTCAAGTCCGTTTGCACATGCCATAAGCTAGAGGCTCGAATCAAAATTCCCTTTTCGGGTACCCCTACCCCTCAATTTAAATATGTGGGGGCCTACCAAAATGATCCAAAAATAATGGGTTGCTTGGGGTCCAGGAGAACTGGGGCATAGAAGAAAGGATACAAGGGTGCAAATAGTAAAAATGATGAAAAAACCATACCGCGCGGTCTCACGATCACGCAGGAACCTGGTCGCATATGCCTCTGGAAATCTTTCCTAGAGGAGACAGGCGGTCTGGGCAGTCTCAGAAAATCAAGACCGCTGGGGCTGACAATTCTGATCTAAAAGGAGAGGTCGCGGACTTCCGGGAAAACAAACACAATACATAATACATTCATATAATGACCATGAACACAAAACATATTTTGAAAGCAATATGATCTTTTCAAATTATGTTTAATATTTGAATTAAAAGATCATTTGATTTTGCATGATCATTATAAATGATCGTTTCCTTTAACACATAGAAATTAAGTACTCATAATTAATTTTTCATGATAATGCAAGTGAAGCATTATGAGAAAATTCATATTCATCTTTTTCAAATTATTAAAGTGAAAGATTGTAAGATGAATAATGAATATATATATATATATATATATATATATATATATAATGAGGAAATATTTTTGGTTATTTTGAAAGATTTTGTTACTTTTCTCTTAGATTTTTTAATATTAACCAAAACACTTATAAAATATCTGAAAGTAGAAAATAATAGTACTTAACATAGTAAAATAATTTTCAGAAATTTTAATTTTAGAATAACTCAGAATTCTTAAGAAAATAGGTTATCATCGGCGGTAAGTCGTACTGTCGGGCGTTACCAACAGAGATTGGTTCATTCAGGAATTAAACATGGTTTTTGCGATTTTTTATTTCGATTTTTCTTTATTATGATTATTCATTATATGAGGTATCATATGCATCAAAGAAATTAGAGAAGTAGTCAAAAAAGTTGCGCATTCACTTATTTAGCATAAGACCCCTTAATGAAACAATGAAATCGATTTTTGTGTAATGAGTTAAAAATGATTTAATTATTCTTATTAATGCAAATTATGATTTTTATTGCTCAGATTTAATAAAATTATAGGCAATGGTTTTTATAAGTATAGAAATAAAATAAACCAAGCTAGGCCACTTGAAAATTTTATGACATTTTATTCAATTTCATTCAATTTGATTTATAAGCTTATGCAAGTTGATTGTGTCATATCAAATTATGTATAAAGTAACCATAAAGAAGTTATATCAAAAGTGAAAAATGAAACAAAAAACTGTACAAACCTAAAAGAAAAGGAAATTGTTTTTGTTTTTAATTTTAAGTTAAGCATATCATGAAGTAGAATTTTGAATATTTAATTTTGATTTGTTTCTACTTCATACAGTTGGTTTGATACCAATGAATAAGAGGCTTAGGTATCGAAATAGAACTAAGTGGGATGGCTCCTTTGGGTACCCAAATACATTGTGTTGGCTTTTGGGGAAACAAGGATGAGTGGGTCCTTTCAATTGACATAAATGTGTCATTCTCAAGTATGAGTCTCCATTCATATCTTGGAAGAACATTATTTTTATTTTTCAAATTTCCATCGTCATTTACTTGAATCTTTGGATAAAAATGCTTTTTGAATTTATTATTTAAAGGAAATTTGTTTGCATTCAATTTTATGTTGGGAGAAGATTGATGTCGTAAATGATAATGATGATAGTGTTTTGGAATTTCATTTACAAGCTTTTAATATTTTTCATTTCCTTTGTTTGGCTTAGTCAAGATATGGGAATTCATATTCAACATGCTTTTGGATTTTCTTGATATTATTGATTTATGTGTTGTGAGTTCTTATTCATAATTTTCTTAAGCAAGTTTATATTTGTTTCTAATTCATTATTCTTAATCTTTAGATTATGCCTAGCTTTATTATAAGTAAGTGTGCAATTTTTCAGAATTGATGTTATAGAACTAATATGTGTTTGATAATCATTTCTCAATTCTTCAAATGTTTAATTCATCTCTTTAATTTCAATATTATAATTTTTGCACATAGTACAATTACTTTGATGGGAATATTACCCTCAATGTTCCCTTGATTTGAAGAGGCATCACACTCAATGTTAAGTACATATTGTATTTGATAAACTCTATTTTACATCATGTATATGCAGGGTTAGGTTATTCCAAACATTGGAATAGTTATGTGGTTTTACTATCAAAACTGCTCAGACGACAACTTGGTCTCAGTTGAAACACTGAGACGCAACCAGAGCCGCTGAGAAGGAGTCTGCCTCAGCTAAGCTGCATTTAGACAAAAACTGCTGAGAAGACTAACTGTCTCAGCGGATCCACTGAGACGAGTACAGATTCAGCCCAACCGCTGAGATAGATTCATATTTGAATAAAGCACTTACGGGATCTGATTTTGGCGCAAGTGGGTATAAAGCAAGATAAAGTTTTCTATTCCTCTCCATACTGTGTCAGGGCCCTCTTTAGAGCCATTGAGTTTGAAGGGTGTATAAAAGAAAAGGTTAGGGCATTATAAAAAGTGTGGAACATAATCCAAAAAGGAAACTACTGTACTATTGATTGCTTTCACAGATATCTTTCAGCCTGCTTCCTGAAGCTATAAGCAAGCATCTGAGATAAGATAGATCCTCCAGATTCAATCCAGAAGAGCAAGAAGATCATTCTTCCTTAACTGAAGAAGATGATAAGATAGAAGCAAGGACTGGAGCTTCTGCTATTCACTCTTAGAGAACTCGCAGAGGTACACCCAGGGAGAAGCATTGGTGATACGCCTCAGTAGTTAAACCAACCCACTCCCAGAGAGGTCGTAGCGATGTAGCAAGGATGGTTCGCTGTCAGGAGAGGCGAGTCCCATGCAAGCCACAAGAAAAAGACATTGAATAAAAGAACTAGCGAGTACAATATAGATAGCAATAACATAGAGCGAGTAATGATAAAGAAAGGAAATTCTGCGATTAGTCGTGAGGTATCAAATTAACAGCATAGGTCGCAGATTGTCAAAGAAAAATAAATAAGAAATTATTACATGGTTCGCCGGTAGGGTGCGAGCGCGAGAAGGATCAATATTGGATCCACCTCCATCGGCCCGATCCTCGCACCCCCGAGCTCAGCAGTACGTGTGAATAATGATACGCGTGGACCGTGAGGACCGCACGGAGCTCGTGTTGCAGTAGGAGGACTTGGTCCTCCGCCTATGAGAGGTGCACACCGGGAGAAGTTGTTGGACATGTGTGTCACATCCCTTTGTTTGAGAATAACAAATCCCATATTGTATTTGATATTGCTTGTAGTGTGTTTATAGTGTGCAGGAACTATAGGTGCAATACTCCACAGGTAGAAAGCAGCTTGGATCAAACTTTTGAAAGGAGCAGCGCTACCGCCAGCGCTACCACTACCGCCAGCGCTATCTCCTGCTACCGCCAGCGCTATCGATACCGCCAGGCGCTATCTCGAGTTCGTGCACAGCGACGGTTTCGCAACCGCTACCGCTACCACTACCGCCAGTGCTATCTCCCGATACCTCCAGCGCTATCGCTACCGCCAGGCGCTATCTCCAGTTCATGCACAGCGCCACGCCGCCGACGGTTTTCCAACCGCTCCACACGAACGCTACCGCAGGCGCTAGCCACTACCGTCGGCGCTAGCTCCAAGTTCTATAAATTGGAGCTTTGCTTCTCGTTTTGGCTAGAGATCCCATAGAGGTTGCTTGTGCCACAACTCCAGTGCTGTTATGCAGCCGAAGATGGATCTCCCACAAAAAGCTTAAGGACAATTCTGGAGGAGGACTACGTCACGCTACATCCGTAGGACGATCGCTTCTACCTCGCTTATGCTACAACGATCCTTCATCCTCGACACCATAGATCTCATATAGGGAGTTTTATTATTGTTTTTCATTATTTCCATTCCATACTTTTGTAACCGTTTAGAGAATTCGCTTTGTGTTGGCGACTAGGTCTGGGTAGGACTTAGGGGGAAATTCGCCTTGTGTTGGCGACTAGTTCTAGGTGATTAGATCTAGGGGGGCTTGAGGCCATATCCGGGAAAGGATTGGCTAGAGCGGCTTGAGGCCATATCCGGGGAAGGATTGGCTAAAGCCAACCGGTTTGTGGGGATACAAGTTGGTATAGAAAAGGAAAAGAAATTTTCTTTTGTACGCCTCCGATTTCTAGCGTTATTGAAATCAAATTTTGTAAACACCTTTATTATATAATGCAATCATGTTTCCATTTGTGTTTATTTGATTTCTCTTAATTGGCGTAAAATTTCATTATTGCAAAATTGTCATTTCTAAATTGTCATCTTATTTCCTATTAATCAAAAACAACTTAGTAATTATCTTGAAAATTATAAAAAGAATTTTATTCCCTTATTCACCCCCCTCTAAGGGCGCCGTAAGATCCAACAAGTGGTATCAGAGGTCAGGTTATTCCAAACGGTTTAAAGACCAGGAATAATGGCGTCTCATGATCTCACTTCTACTAGTAAGGGAAATTTTCTTATAAATGAAAAATCTTTAGCACCACCTTTATTTGAAGGCAAAAATTATAATGGGTGGAAATTTCTTATGGAAAGATTTCTTAAGTCTTTGGATAGTAAAGTATGGAATATTACAATTAAAATGCCCCCAAGTATTTTAAATAAAAATGAAATGTTTTTAAATGCCAAATCTATGAATAGTCTATATTGTGCATTAGATCAAAATAATTTCAAACTTATTTATACACTTCCTACTGCTTATGAAGTTTGGAAATTTCTTGAGAATAATTATAGTCTTCCTTCTACAGATGATGAACAAGAGGAATTCCTTATGGATCCAAGAGAAGAAATCGACGAGGAATTCCTTATGGATCCAAGAGAATAAATCGACGAGGAATTCCTTATGGATCCAAGAGAAGAAATCGATGAGGACTCATGCTTGGAGGAAGAAAAATACAACGTCACAATGTTGGACTCATTTGTTGGCAACACATCAAGCAAAAGAGAAGACGGAAACTATAGCAAGGTAAGAAAATCTAAATCTTCTCTTTTTGTAACAAATTCTATTTCTACTTCTCGTATGCTTAAAATTGCTAAACGTAAAATTTTAAAGTTAAAAATTGCTAATTCCAAATTACGTTTAGAAAATAAATCTTTAAAAGCAAACGATAAAGTAGAAACAAATATTGATGTGTTAAATTCTATTTCATGCTCTTTAGTTACAATTCCTACTCCTTGTTTTGATTGCAATTTATTTAAAGAAAAATTCAAGGAAATTGAAAAAGGGCTCTTAATTTCTAAAAGGCATAATGAAAAATTGATATTTGAAAATGATGCTTTATCTTGTAAGTTAAAACAATTAAAATCTTTTGTTGAAAAATTTCAAATGTCCTGTAATGAATTTCATCATAAGATTTTGAATAACAAGGATAAATTAACTTACAAAATCATTTCTAAAAAGGATCATTTTCATACATCAACTCAAAAGGAGTTTAGTTTCAAAAAGAATTATGACCCTCACAAAATTCTTAAGAGTCATTATTATAAATCTCAATATATTTTCAATCATGACTCAAATTTAAAAACTCCTTTTCATGAAAATCAAAATATAAAATATTATCCTTTATATTATAAGAGTATGTCTATAAGAAAGAGTGGAAATGAAAATCATCAAAATAATGATCAATCTTCTAAAACATATTGTAATCCACTCTTTCAACAATCACTTCTTAAGAAAGACAGTCACTCTTATAAAATTTTAAACAATCCATATAATAAAAATCATTATGATTATCAACATCAAGCTATTTTGAAAAATAATTTAAATAAACATAAACCTCCAATGAATTATTTTTCAAACAATTCACATAATCATTATATGGATTTACGTAATAAACAACCAATGTATGAATGGTGACCCATAAAGAAAAATGACATATCAACATTAATTAAAAAGGCTCATTCATCATTATCTTCTCAAAAGCCATCAAGACATATTTGGGTGCCCAAAGGAACCATTACAGATGGTCAAATTTGGATACCTAAATCTCTTATCATTTAGTATCTTTCATTTGCATGAAGTAGAAATAATTAAAAATGAAATATCAATACTCTACTTCATGATGTGCTTTATTTCTTTTTCTTTTGTTTGTTTTTGTATTTATTGATCCAAAATACTTATGGTCCCTCTATATTTTATGAAATATGACTTTCACATATTAAGCCTAATGTTTATCAAATCAAATTGAATTAAAATTGAACATAAAGTCATATGATTTTAAAAGAGACCTACCTATCATTTTTTTTAATTGTTATATATATACTTTTAAATCCTTTACCCTTAATTGTCTTGAATTATCATTAGAAATTGAATATTGAAATTATTATCAAGACTAGTGAAACTATTTTAAAGATTGGATTTAAATGGTTTATTTATGGGCTTAAGCTAAAAATTAAAATGCGCAACGTTTTTGATTCCTTTCTATTTGTTGCATTTGATAGCCCTTATAATGAAAAATATTATTGTTGGTGCCAAAAATGGTACCTCCAAAATTCACACTAAAGGGGATGAGAGAAAACTGCGAAGTGCAGGTTACTAAGACAGAAGGTGCAGGAACAAAGGGAAATCGATCTCGAAATGGCGATCACAAAGAAATGAGACCGCTTACACAGGTTGTAACCTGGAGCCTCGGAGCCAAAAGTGCTTTTCTGGTACCCCTACCCCTCTATTTATAGACGAGGGGGCTGCCCAAACGGGCAGAACAGAAAACTACGGGCTGCCCGGGGTACAGGAGAGCCGGGGCAGGGAAATGGGGTACAAATAACAAAAATAAGAAAAAACGACCAGACCGCTTGAGCTGGCGATCTCGCACTGTCTTGACCGCTGGGTACTTAGAAAATCTCAGTTGAGGAGTCATCTGACGATCTGGGCGATCACCTAATTTGAGACCGCCGAGACCGGGAAAATTGAACAATGAGAGGAGGTCGCGGGCTTTCTGGGCAAACATAATCCCCGCACATTTTTAAGTTGCACCTGGAACTTCGAAAATGTAAGCTTTGACCGCTGAGACCGCGACCATCATTAATGCGGCTTGGTCTATAAATACCGGCTAAAAACTTCATTCTGCAAGATATGGAGATATTCCAATCTTTGAGCGGTCTGTGATAATTAGGCAGGTTCGATCTTCTTGCAAAGATGACTATGCTCGATCTCTTAAAGACTTTTCCGTCGAAATCGAACTCTCCTGGGAAGAAAGAGAGTGTTAGCTCGAAGAAAGGAAAGAAAATGCCAAAAATCTTAACATAAGTGAGCACTTCAAAGGAGACCGCCCGATCTTCGTTAAAGAAAACTGAGCTTCCTGAGGGCTCGATTGTGCCGGTCTCTATTGCTTCTGATCCGTCTAATACTTCTTCAGATCCTGTATGGAAATTGCCTGACTTTTCCATTTCTTTTAATTGTCAGAAATCCCTGGAGGCACTGGATCAAACATCTTCCAAACTTCCTGAGACCGCCTCTACCGAGGTTATACTGGCCGGGCTGCGTCAGAAGAGAGCTGAGGCCGAATCCTTGAGGCAGAAGATCGCTGACCAGGAGATCGCTGCAAAGGGCAAGAAGAGAAAAAATTCAAGTCCATCTAGTTTGACTTATAAGAGGAGCAGAAGAAATGAGGAAGGAAAAGATGTGACCGCCATGGAGGCGACCAAATTTTCTGAATCCATCGACCTGGAAGACTCCGCTGAGTTTCAGAAGGTGAATGCTAAGGGCGATCTCCCCTTCCTTCCCGCGGTCTCAACCTTACCAAGAGAGGATGATTCTGGATTAATCGCCTACCTTGATGAGGTTTCTTCTAATAATTCATCTTTTTCATCATTGCAGGTGTTGGATCCCTTAGAGGCTTCAGCTCTCAGAAATGCCGCCGTTGATGAGGATATCGCGGACAGGGAGACGGAGATCGCCGACGCAGCGATCAATGCAAAGGAGGAAGAAAGGAAAAAGATGGAAATGGAAGAGGAGGGAAGAAAAAGAGGTAGAGGAACAGAGGGAAAAAGAGGAGAAAGAAAAGGAGAAAGAAGAAAAAGATAAGAAAGAAAAGAGGGAGAAGAAGGAGAAGAAAAAGAGGGAGGACGAGGAGAAGAAGAAAGACAAGGAGAAGAAAGAGAAAAAGGAAAGAGAGGAAGAGGAGAAGAGGAGAGAGGCGGCTAAGGCCGTCGAGGAAGAGAAGAAGAAAGAGGCGGTCAGAGTTGCTGAGGAGAGAGCGGCTCTGATCGCTGAGGAGAGGAAGAAAGAAGCGGTCAGGGTCGCTGAGGAAAAGGCGGCCCTGATCGCTGAAGAGAGGAAGAAGGTTGAGGTCTTGCAGACTTCGGACAAAAATGGTGAGGAGATCGCGGAGAAGCTGCAGATCGCTAAGGAGAAAGCTGTACTTTCTAGCGGTCTCCTGGATGATTCTCTTCAGGGAGATCGTTCGAACAAGGCTGCAGCAGATCGTGCGGCGGTGGTCTCTATTTCGCGAGCTGGTAAGAATAAAATGATTCTCCAGTCAGCTGAGTTCCTTCCATTACCTACAGTTCATTTCGCTTCTCCTGAAAGAAAACACGAGATCGTTTTTATTGAGACCGATGATATCCTCTTAAGTAACGAAGAATTAAAAAGGAGAACAAAAGAGGGAGAAAAAACGCAGAAAAGAGATTTGGAAAGAATGGATCTGGAGCGCTTAAGGGGATCAGATCGTCTTTCTCTGACCGCAGATCCTGCGGTCACTAAAGATATCAGAAGAGCTTTACGTGACTGCGGTCTCGACTTCTTTCCAAGTACTCTTTCTTTATTTAAAGAGCTTATCTGATCGTATGCTCATGATTGAAATAACCCATCTCTTATGACCGCAGTAAGAAAAATGCTGAGATCGAGGAGGGAGAACTTCCTCAGCACATCGAGATCTCCCCTCAGCTAACCAACATCCTTAACCCCATGTTTGAGGATGTTCGGTCTATGCTGATGAGGGAGCGGACTCAGAACGATCAGATCCGCGATCTTGAAGAAAAATTGCGTTCCAATGAGAAGAGGATTCGTGAAGAATGCGATCTGAGGGTTGTCGAGACCGCACGAGCTCTTAAGAAGGCTGAAAGGGAGGCTGAATACTATAAGGGAAAGGCTGCGGCGCTGTCCATGGAGAATGAGAGGCTGAGGAGCAGTCATGGAAAGATGCTGATGCGACCGGGTACCTCCAGCGATCATCCAGCGGAGAGACCGCAACCTGAAATTGTACTGATCCCCATGGAGCAGGTGGAGAAGGAAATGTCGAAAATCCACCGGTCTGCAATGCTGGCCAATCACAGCCTGGTGTTGGTTATGGCCGCAGTGAACGACATGCAAGATGTCGCAGCTCATGTAGGGAGAAACAGGCCTCCTAGGAGATGAACATTTAACTTGAGACCGAGCGGTCTCTGGATTTAAACAATATGTTTTGTAAAATTTTACTGTTATTTTTCCATATATTTGTGTGGCTGTTTTAATTTTAATGTTTTGTGCGGTCTTGATTTGTTAAGTTTCGATCTCTTTATGCCTGGGCTGCTTGTATTGCTGCTGTGTTTTTATTGATTGAGATCGCCAACCATAATATGCTTTCATATAACTTTGCTTAGGTCGAGCGGTCTGAATATTTTTTGCTGGGCGGTCTTCAAGATGTAATGATTACGAAATGACCCTTCGTCTTCTATAAATAGCTATCTTCGTGACCCTTGTTTTATGCTTTCTTGAATGCGCCCTAAGCACCGATCTCAGCGATCGCGCGAAATGGTGTCCGCTCGTGCCTCTTCTGCTAACATTTTCCTGAACGCCGATCACAAGAAAAGCCACTTATCAAAGGACGAGTATATTGATTTCATTAAGAAGCACATGATTCAGACACAAATAGTTGTAAGACCGCCAGCTGATCATGAAAGGCTGAACTTCAGAGAGGAGAGAAAGTTTGTCATCCCTGTCGATCACTTCGACCAAGGGTTGAGAATTCCCCTCCCTTGGGAATGGCTAGAGATCTTGGAGTATTATGGCTTTGTGCTCGCTCAGTTACCTCCAAACTCGATCGGTCTGATTAATGTCTTTATTAATTATTTGAGATCGGAAAAGGTGACATTTACGATGAACCTGTTCCGCGCAACTTTTACTGCAAAAGTTCTAAAGGAAGGCAAGAAGAAGGAAGAGTTTAAAGGGCTGATGTACTTTTTAGCAGAAGGGATAAAGATCTTGAATCTTTCCAATAAAATTTCTTTCTGGACAGAAAGATTTCTTATTTTCGAAGGTGACCTTGGCGGTCTCAAAAGCTCTCCCTCTCCGCGACATGACAGCATTTTTAAGAAGATAAAAGCGGTCTCAGAAGAAGAGCTGAAAATTTTGGCTTTCTTGGCGGGCAAGAGGATCGATCTTATTCACTATTTAGCGATCTGGCCCAAGGTCGCCGAGATCGTCCCGGCTGAAAGTAAAAAATTTCTCTTGCGGTCTTGAACAATTTCCTTTTATGTCGGATGTTTTTTCTAACCCCTTTTTTTTTACTTTTAGCGACTTTCGCGGTCCCTGCTCAAGATCCCATCTCCCCAGCAGCAGAAGTTCTTACTCAGAGGGAGAGGAGGCTGAAGCGTGAGGCCGACGTGTTCGGCACTACCTCTGAGACCGTCGAGCGAGATTTCCCTTTGATCGGTTTCAAAAGAAGAATGAAGGATATCAAAGGAAAACCCCTCCTCAAATGGGCGGCCAAAGGAAGGTCTGTGAAGGTGTCCACTGATCTTCCTTTATGGAGCGGGAAAGTGACCCGTCACGCATATGCGGTCACTTCGGCTCTGTATGGGAGAAAGAATACAAATGAAATACTGAATATAGAGACCGATGCGCTCCCTGACCTCTGTGCCCAAGTGACCGCTAGAAGTACAATCTTAAATCACCATATGGGGCGGTCTCTTCGCAGCGCTCTGGATGAAATAACTGCCTTGCAAGAAGAAAGAAAAGTGAGAATTTTACTTATATTTTATGAACGCGTTACATATGATCGCGCGGTCTAACATATATCTCTTTTTTTTTACAGCAATCTGAAAAAGCAGCTTACGACCCTGAAAATCCAGCTTTTCAGAGGGCTATGATGCATCATATTAAAGAGACCGCCGACCAGGTGCTGAACGAGGTTCGAGGCCGAGGTGGATTTACTGAAGAATATAAGGATGTTACGTTTGCCGATCTCTTCCCTGACGCGGCACAGAGGATTGAAGAGCAATCTGCAACTGCTGAAGAGACCGCGGATGTTGTTGATGAGACCGCTGGTCAAGATGAAGGTGTCGTGATCGAAGACGAAGAAAGCGGAAGCCGCTATACCCTGGGTCTGGGTTCCAGTTCGAGCTCAAGCTCTGGATCTAGAATTCCAGGGAACAGCTTAGAAGAATCTTCCGCAGAAACTGATTCTTCCTCCTCAAGCGAGCGGTCTTCTAAGAGATCAAAGAGAGAGTGAATTGTATGAACTTCCTTTTTCCCTTTCGGAGACCGAGCGGTCTCGTTGTAATTGAAATTTCAGAATATATATAAAAATTAGATTCTGTTATGTTGTCAGTGGATGAGTTTGTTTTTGATGCTTATATTTACTTGTTCTTCTGAGTTTAAACTTGGCATTCGATGTCAATGCCTTAGGCTTGTCGCAATCTTATATCACCACTAAAGAATTTCAGGTGGCGATCTCTTGGAAAAAACACAAGACCTTGAAGGAAAGACTGATACTTTGTATAAACAAAATCACTCCGCGATCTCAAGATAATCAGATCATTGAAAAACATTCAGCAACTTAACTTTGATCAGAAAATAACCAACTTATTTGCAATAGTCATGCGGTCTCATATTATACAAATCGCAATATAAGGAAACTACAATTTGAAGATGATTTGAACTCATTAAACTTTTGGATGTTCGGTGCCCAAATGACTGGAAATCCGTCTGATGACCCCTTGATAACCAAGACTATTACTTGAAAAGAAAAACAATAACCCTTCATGAATCTCCAGTTTAGCGATCGCATCATATTCAGACCGCCCTTTTGAAGAAAAAACCCAACTCACTTAATGAGGAGCAGAGCATCATGATTATTCCATGTAACTTCGAATAACGTGGAATACCGGAATCTCGATCTTACTGAGACTGGGTCGACCTCTGTCAAGTCGGCATAAGAGCTTTCTGAATAGCGACCTCAATTATCCTGAAAAAGTTATATCTGGCGATCGTAAATGACTCAAATTGCTCTTTGGGGAAAAAAGAACGTGCGGTCTCAAAAATTGTTGACCGCCCGATCCCAATACAAAGGGATGAATAAGATTTTCTTTTTGGAGTAAGAAGATGGGAAAAGGGGATCTCAAACAATGATCCAAAAGGGTGGTGTGGTCATGCCGCAGAGGCTATACCGACATTGCCCTCTTTTCTTTTTTAAAAAGGATTACCGAGTTTACTATAAACATGCCAATCTAAGGTTCAGGCGATGGTCATGGATGTTTCTGACCGCCCCTTACCTAACCACGCTTCAACGAGTATTCGAGAGTTACGGACCAAAATGATCGGTAGGGCAGGTGTGGTCATGCCGCGGAGGCTATACCGACATTGCTTTCCCTGAAAGATCATTAAGATCGTAACAATGTCCTTCTTAATGCATGACAGAGCTGAGCCAGCCACCTAGACCCCCTTGAAATGCTGAGGTGTGCCAGATGTCAGCAAGGACCCGGTATCCTAAACTTCCACCGCTCAAGCTTGGCGAGCTACTGCTACACAGATTCGAAATCTCCCCGACATCTGTGGTCCCGGCAGAATTACACGTCGAGCTAACAAGTCGAGGGGGAAGATAGTAGGATCCGTCGATGTCTCATTTGACAGGTTTTTGGCTTTTCAAAAATAACATTCTTAAAATTTGTCACCCATTACTCATATTGCGAATGCTTTGATAATACCTGCATGACATTTGAGAGGGAAAAAGTGAGAAAAAGAATGAGTGAATCGGATACGAACATTTAAGAAAAGAAGAGTTTGAGATCATCTCCGCTCCATGAATGAGACAATTCTTTTACTTCATAAGTTTGGAGATGGTAAGCGCCATTTTTAAGCACGCTCTTCACCACAAACGGCCCCGCCCAGTTTGGGTTAAGCTTTCCAACTGAACCAGCTATCGCTGCTGTATCTATTTTCTTCAGGACTAGATCTCCAACAGTAAACTCTTTGGTTCTTACATTTTTGTTGAATAGCCTCGCCATTCTTCTCTTCACCTCTTCTTGCCTGATGATTGACGTATCTCTCAACTCTTCAATTAAATCAAGGCTGCATTTTAGCTCCTCATCATTTCCTTCCATCCAGTCAATTTGATTCTGTTGTGCTAATAAGACTCTTGGGCTTTTTACTTCAAATTCCACCGGAATAAGGGCTTCGGAACCGTGTGATAATTTGAATGGAGTCTCCCCAGTAGCAGAACTTGGAGTTGTCCTCAAGGCCCATAAGACGGAAGGTAGTTGTTCTGCCCAGTTGCCCCTGACATTTTCTACCTTCTTTTTCAAGAGATTTATGATGAGTTTGTTGGCGGCCTCTACCTGCCCATTGCTTCTTGGATGATGCACAGAAGCGAAACGTAGATCAACGCCAATTTGCTTACAGAAATTAATAAAAATTGAATTGTTGAACTGGGAACCGTTATCCGTGATGATTGCCATTGGGATTCCATGCAGACATACTATCTCTCCCCAAATAAAATTTTTCACGACTTGAGTCGTAATTTTGGCCAATGCCTTTGCTTCTATCCATTTGCTGAAATAGTCAATCATGACTATAATATATCGACGTTGCCCACTTGCCATAGGGAAAGGCCCAATCAAATCCATTCCCCAAACTGCAAACGACCATGGAGTTGCTATCGACTTGAGTTGTTGAGCCGGCTGATTTTGGAGAGGAGCAAACTTCTGGCACTTTACACATTTCTTAGCAAATTTTTCCGCATCTTTCCTCATTTGAGGCCAAAAATAGCCTTGCCTTAGAATTCTTTTTTCCAAAGTTCTAGCTCCAGAGTGACTTCCACATTCTCCAGAATGGACCTCCTGAATGACCGCTGGAATCTCCTCCTCCGAAACACACCGTGCTAATGGTGAAAGGAAAGTTCTTCTGTAAAGTACTCCTGCAACAAGATAATAGTTAGCCGTTTTCCGTTTAAACCTTTTCCTATCCTTTATTGATGATTGGAGCTCTCCAGTTGAGAGATATAGAACAAATGGATCCATCCAGGACGGATGTTGATCAATCTCCATGACCTCTCCTTCTTCAATCGCCGGGCGAAACAACTCCGAAGTCGTTCCTCCCGAGAGAAGTCCAAATTTTGCCAACTCATCTGCTTCCACGTTCTCACCTCTTGGAATATGGTTGATAGTAAAGCTTTTGAACTTCCCCACCTCAATTTTTACCAGAGTTAGATACTGCTTTAAAATACTATCTCTAGTTTCGAAAGTCCCATTTACTTGAGAAGCCATCACCAAAGAATCTGTGAAAACTTCGACATCATCAATCCCCAGCTCCCTAGCAAACTTGAAACCGGCTAGCAAAGCCTCATATTCCGCCTGATTGTTTGTTACTTGAAAATAGAACTTCAGCGCTTGATCCAGCCTTACTCCATTTGGGTTGATTAAGATAACTCCTGCTCCGGAAGAAATTTTCCCTGAAGCTCCATCCACGAAGATTTTCCAGGCAAGGGGCACTCCGACCCCCTTCTGCGACTCAACTTCTTTGGCGTCCACCATGAAGTCTGCTAAGACTTAAGCTTTGATTGCCATCCTTGGAACATAGGATATGTCAAACTCACTAAGCTCTATTGCCCACTTCGCCAACCTGCCTGAATGCTCTGGCTTTTCCAAGACATTCTTCAATGGAAGATCAGTAACGACTAGAATCGAATGAGCTTGAAAATATGGTCTTAATCTTCTTGCTGAAGTTATAAGCATTAAAGCCAACTTTTCGAGGATAGGATAACGAGTCTCTACATTCTTCAGGATTCGACTTACGTAATAGACTGGGAATTGCTTCTTTTTCTCCTCTCGGACCAAAACAGAGCTTATGGCATCAGCTCCGACTCCCATATATAGGAAAAGATTTTCTCCCTCTCGCGGGCTTTGGAGCAAAGGAGTTGATGTCAATTGCTTCTTCAGCTGAGTGAAAGCATCATCACATTCCTTTGTCCACTTGAACCTACTTCCTCCCCGGAGGGTTTTAAAGAAAGGTGCACTCTTATCTCTTGAACGGGAGATAAAGCGACTCAAGCCTGCCATCCTCCCTCCCAGCTGCTGAATTTCTTTTGGGGACTTGGGAGGTGGCATTTCCAGAATAGCTTTCACTTTGTCAGGATTGGGTTCCAACCCTTCTGGAGTAAGGAGGTGACCCAGGAATTTTCCTTTACTTGCCCCGAAAACACACTTCAACGGATTCAACCTCATATTAAAAGTTCAAAGGGTTGCAAAAGTTTCCGAGAGGTCTCTAAGATGAGAAGAGAACAGTTTACTTTTTACCAAGAGGTCATCAACATATACCTCAAGGTTTCTTCCTTTTTGACTTCTGAACACTGTATCCATCATTTTCTGATAGGTTGCTCCAGCATTCTTTAGCCCGAAAGGCATTACTGTTGGATCTTACGGCGCCCTTAGAGGGGGGGTGAATAAGGGAATAAAATTCTTTTATAATTTCCAAGATAATTACTAAATTGTTTTATAATGAAAGAGATTGAAATAAACAATTTAGATTTAGAATTGAAAACTTAGAACACAATATAATAGAGATTACGCCAAATGATACAAATCAAGTAAACACAAAAGAGACATGATTATATATATGAAAACGTGTTTACATAAATTTGATTTCTATATCGCTAGAAATCGGAGGCGTACAAATGTAAATTTCTTTTTGTTTACCAATCCTTCTCCCAAGGATCGGAAGGCTATCACTTGTCTCTCCCTAGACCAAGCCCAAGCCTATCCTCTAGATCTTCCCAAGATCTAGACGTAGCACACAAGGCCACGATTTCCCACCAAGCCACACAAGGGCTTGGACGCTCCGCACAAGGAAGCGATTTTCCCCTAAGCCGCGCAAGGACTTAGACGCTCCGCACAAGGAAGCGATTTTCCCTACCAATACAAAGTAAAATGTATATAAATGAAAATACAAGATAAAATAAGAACTCCCTAGAAATTCAGATCTCTGAAAGGAAGGTTGAAGCCTCGAGATGATCCTTGATGTAGAAGCGCGTCCGATCTCATCTTCAATTTCAAACCTTCTCAGCATAAATGGGAGTTCATGAGGTTCTGGAGCTCTCTGGATGGAATGCACTCAGGAAAGGACTTAGAATCTTCAATGGTTGAAATGCACGAACAGAAGGTGTCAATTTATAGAAAATCGCTGTCGGAATTTCCGACAGTGACTGTCGGAATTTTCCGACAGCGCTAAACTGCCGCTGGAGTGCCGTCGTGGGTGGAGTCGTGGGCAGTTGGTGTAACCGTCGAGCTGTCGCCTGGGCGACATCGATGTCGGATTTCCGACATCTCAAAACTGCTTTTCGTCGTGCTGCCGTGGAGGGAAGTAGTTGTAACTTCTCTGCTGTCGCCTGGGCGACAGTGGCTGTCGGAATTTTCCGACAGTGAAATTTCCCACATTCAAATTTAGCTCCAGCATGTAGATTGAGTCGTTCTCATCTCCGAAATGGGGTGGCACGTTCTGTAACTCTTCCTGGATTGAAAGTTATGGCCATTTTAAGATCAGCACACAAAACTCATCCAACCTGAGACTTGTCGTTCTCGGATCATGCCCATGAACGAGGAATTGTCTCCTCATTGAACCTATACAACCTGGCCACTATAAACACACAAAAGACTAGATCAAATACAACACGGTATTTGTTATTCTCAAACCAAGAGATGCGGAAAGCAAGCTCCAACAATCTCCCCCTTTTGATAATAACAAATACCCATATGAGAAATTAGTGAGTTTATAGATAAGTGCGATTAAAAGATATGCATGAATAAAAGGTTTACTGCGTGATAGATTTTACTCCCCCTAAATATCTATGTCACTAGATTTCTCATTTTATTCTCCCCCTTTTGTTATTACCAAAAGTGGGTTGTCATGATCGAGCAATATCACTCCCTCTACATAGATGCTTTCCATGAAAACTTTTTAATATACTCCCCCTAAATTGTATTCTCCCCCTAAATGTATGCTCCCCCTAAATGTTATAATTAATTGTAATGGTGCATTCTGAAAAATTGAGATTAGTAAGAGATTTCTTGAATTTATATTTCTCCCCCTTTTTTTTTGATATTATCAAAAGTTATTTTGAAATAAAGAATGAATAATTATGAAGAAATAATAAATATGGGAGTATATAAGAGTTATAGATTTTATGTCGAGAAGAAAAATAGGATGCAATCAAAAGCTTGTTAAATACTACTTGTTGAGAAAAATATAGGCATGATGTAACATAAAGTAGTAAGCAACATAGCTAACATGATAAAGTAAGCATTCTATTTAAGATACCACTAGCTTAAAGGAAAACACAGTGTTAAAAATAATAAGCACTCTTAAACATAAACATCATTTTAGAAGATAAAACCATATAAAGGATAATGAGTTTTAAATTTGAAAAGTTGATGTTTGAGTTAAAGATTGAAGAGATGTTATTCCATTAAGATACAAAAAAAAAAATTGCAAGCATGATTTCATAATATCAAGAAAAGATACACAAACTACAATGTAATAAAATTTTCATTTCAAGTAAACATAAACATTGTAGCGGTCATGCTTTGTTATCTAGTGCATTTACTTAAGTTTGTAGAGATTTGAGTAGATGAGCATTAGGATCCAATTCTCATGAGTAGAAGTTTTATGAAAGATAATGATGTGTACAAAGTAGTGTTTTGATAAAGTATACAAGTGAATCAATCAAAAACACATGACATATATAATGAAATAACACAACATTAAAATACACAAATAATATTACTTCCACACTATTTCAATGCACATGAATAAATAGTACAACTACCAAGGTGCTCTGCACACACAATGCTTATTAAGACTTATCAGGGTGCAAAGTAGTGCTTGGGGGATCACTTTTATACTTATTAGCTTTTTTTTTCAATTTTTTTTTTGTGATCCGGTGTACAAAAGAGAAGTGGTGTATAAATTGTTTGCTACAAGACACTTTACAATTCTTAGCCAAGGTGCTCAACCTCACAATGCTCATTAAGACTTATCAGGAGGGTGAGTAGTGCTTGGTGGAGTTTTCCTTGTCATTTATTATTTAATTTTTAGTTTAGTGACTAAGGACTCCGAATTCACTTGTTTTGCAAACATAGCATTTAAAACCACATTTCTCTAAAGAATAAGTGCATGAAAGACAAAGAATTGTAATAACCAATTCAATGTTGTGTAGGTAATCTATTTAGGCATTTTAATTATTTATGTTATTATACTACACAATCATGTAAGAATAAGATTGTAAACACATGTAGGTTATCAAAAATAAGTGAGTGAATGAATCATTATCAAACATAATACATTACTCATACTTAAAGGCATGCTAAACATTTCTACACATGTTTATCTACAATCAATTTCATTGCACATAACAAGATAATTTTCAAGGCATGACAAATACAAAACAATGTTTTTAAGAAACTTGAAAGTTAAATTAAACATTGTATTTAATCCTTAATTGATATAATTAATCATCCATCCTTGACAATGGCAATGAACAACAATCATTTTTGTTTTTATAAATTTTTGATTTTTTTTTTATATATGGACAAAACAATAAACACACATAAAGAAAAACATATTTTTGTTCTTTGAAATTGTTTTGTAATTTTGTATTTGTTTTTTTTTTTATATATATTCTCTGGAAATCATAGAAGTCTTTAATAGCCCTTTCAGTAAATGATATTCTATGCCAGAGAAATAAACAAAACTAACGTATGAGAAAATACATATATATATATATATTTTTTTTTTAAAGAAATAAATTTTGTTTTAAAAGGAATAAAAAGATAGAAAACTTTTTACAAACACACATAATATTAAAATAATACCAGAAATAATTCAAAACAAAAAAAAATATTTTGGAGCAAAGGAGCTAACGCCAGGCATTAACTTCTTAACGCCAAAACAGAACTGTATTTCTTGATGTTTTGAAAAATATTTTTCTTAATTCGTTTGTATTATAAAGAGACCTTCCTTTAGTTGAAATTTCAGAGTATATTGATTAGATTCGAAGGCTCTTTTAACATGTATTTGGTGATTTTTCAAATACTTGTGTTTGGTAAAATCATTAAAGCTCGAAATATTAAAATATGCAAACACATGATGCAATGTTAGAATAAAAAAATATGCATGATTTATGTATAAAGAGTGAGATAATGTTCATGCAATGAATATAATATAAGTATATCTAAGATCAAGATACCTTAACTACATGACTACACTCTAGCCCCGTACTAAGTGACGGATGGGCATGAGGAGCTGCACACTTGCCGTAGGTTGGGGTGTTAATCCCATATGCATACAAAAGACGACGCTCAACCTAGCACTCTTTCCCCCAGTGCCTCTCAAGGCCCCACTGGAACCCTCCCCGGTTAAGGACTAGACATGACTTAGAGGTTAGGTCTCTAATGCACATAATCCTACGCCCTCGCTATTATGAGACACATGTCATAGGTTAATGATTATGGATATACTAAGCGTTTTAGTCTAAGGATTGATTCATAAAACATGAGTTTATTTTAGTTTTAGAACATATTGTAGATTTTGAAATCACAATGTACTCATGAATTTTAAAGTTCAAATTTCTCTACCTTTAGCATGTCACTGTATTGATAATCCTAACATAAACACTAAATTAAGCATATACAAAGAGGTGCGGCTAGGATAATGAATTTGGATGTTATGCAAAATATGCTAAATTTATATAATTGGTTTACATGTAATCAATTTTAGAGTTTTGAAATTTAATAGACCTAGAATGATGTGACAATTCTATTTGATTTCATCTTGTTGATATCAAGTTAATTCATAGGTCTAAAGATAATGATATACATGCAAACAATAAAGATGCACATCACACACACAAAACAAGATATGAAACTATAATACCAATTGCAATCATATATTTCATAATTCCTAAGGTTGATAGAATTAGTTGATTTAAGATAGGTCTTGATGGATCATGAATTATGATATATGATTATAGTGAATTTTAGCATAGGATATTAATAGATCATGGTGGTGATTGTGAAATCATATTTATCATTTTTGAAAATTTTCTTTTGATTTTAATTTTTAGAAATTAGACTAAACAAATACAAAATAATTTTTCAGAGAAATCAGAATTTTTTTTTAGGAAAATATGCTACCGCCAGCGTTAGTGATAACGCCTGGCGTTAGCAATAGAGTTACAATATTTGATTTTAAAACACATTGTTTTTTTTTATTAATTGATTCCGATTTTTCTTGATTATGATTTTCAATATAAGGACTATTATATGCAGCAACGAAAAAAAAAAACAAATATGCAATTGGTTGCGCGTTTAATATTTTAGCCTAAGACCCCTAATAGTCCATTTAAATCCAATTTTGAAAGTAATTTCATTAATCTTGATAATATCATTTAGCAAATTTAGCATTCAATTTATAATGATAATATAAGACATTTATAGGCAATGGATTTAAAAAGGATAAAACATATAAAAAGGAAAGATAGATCACTTGAAAACTTTATGACTTTTTATTTAATTTAATTCAATTTTGATTTGATAAAAATTAGGCTTAAAATGTAAAAGTCATATTTCATAATATATCTAAGTGACCATAAACAAGTTAGCTCAAAAATAAAAAATAAACAAAAGAAAAAGCAATTACGCATATCATGAAGTAGACTAATGATATTTCATTTTTAATTTATTTCCACTTCATGCAAATGATAGGATACTAATGAATAAGAGATTTAGATATCCAAAGGGGACCATGAGGGATGGTTCCTTTGGGTACCCAAATACGACATGATGATTTCATAGGAGACAAGGATAAATGAGCCCTTTCTATTAAAGTTGATGTGTCATTTTTCTTTAAGGGTCTCCATTCATACCTTGGTTGTTTATCTTTAAAATTCATATTATGATTATGTGACATCTTTATATGATTGTATTTGTTTGAAAAATAATTCATTTGAGATTTATGCTTATTCAAATTATTTTTCAAAATAGATTGATGTTGATAATCATAATGAATTTTATTATATGGATTCTTTGAAAATTTATAAGAGTGATTGTCTTTCTTTAGAATTGAATGTTGAAAGAGTGAGTTACAAAATGTTTTAAATGATTGGTCCTTATTTAGATGATTTTCATTTCCACTCTTTCTTATAGACCTACTCTTATAATATGAAGTTAAGCTTTTAGACTTTTGAAAATTTGATAAACTAGAAAAAAAAGATTTTTCATTATATGAAAATTTTTGAATAAACATTTTTAATGATTCTAGTTTATCCTTTAAATTATCATTTTCTTTTATCAATTTTTCATTATGTTCTTTGGAAACTAAAAGTCCTTTTTCTAAAACCTTGAGTTCTTCTTTAAAAGAATTATAATAAAAACAAGGTTTAGCATTTTCAATTAAAGAGCATGAACAAGAATTTGAAACATCAATATAAGATTCTACTTTAGTGTTTGCTTTTAAAGTTTTATTTTCTAAACGTAATTTGGAATTAGCATGTTTCAACTTTGAAATTTTACATTTAGCAAATTTAAGCACACGAAATGTAGAAATAGAATTAGTTACTAAAAGAGAAGATTTAGATTTTCTTACCTTGCTATAGTTTCCATCTTCTCTTTTGCTTGATGTTTTGCCATCAACTGAGTCCAATATTGTGACGTTGTCTTCTTCATCTTCCTCTTCCAAACAAGAGTGTCCGTCATCCTTTCCGCTTGATGAGCATTCTATGGATCCATCCTTTGTGTAGCTTTCTTGAATATTTGCATAGGCTTGCATATTCTCCGGTTCTTGTGAATGTTCCGTACCTGTAGAAGGAGAATCATAAGTTCTTTCAAGAAAACTCCAAATTTCATATGCGGTAGGTAAAGTATAAATAAGTTTGAAAATATTTTGGTCTAACGCACAAAATATACTATTCATAGATTTTGCATTTAAAATAATTTCGTTTCTAGTTAGTACGCTAGATGGCTTTTTAATAGTAATATTCCAAACTTTTTCATCTAAGGCCTTAAGAAAATTTTTCATTAATATTTTCCACCCTTTAAAATTTTTGCCCATAAATAAAGGTGGTGATAATATTTTTTCATTTATATTAAAATTTTCCCCACTAGTAGAAGCGAGATCATGATCAAGAGACGCCATTATTCTCGGTTGTTAAGCCGATTTGGAATAACCTTGCTCTGATACCAATTGTTGGATCTTACGGCGCCCTTAGAGGGGGGGTGAATAAGGGAATAAAATTCTTTTTATAATTTCCAAGATAATTACTAAATTGTTTTATAATGAAAGAGATTGAAATAAACAATTTAGATTTAGAATTGAAAACTTAGAACACAATATAATAGAGATTACGCCAAATGATACAAATCAAGTAAACACAAAAGAGACATGATTATATATATGAAAACGTGTTTACATAAATTTGATTTCTATATCGCTAGAAATCGGAGGCGTACAAATGTAAATTTCTTTTTGTTTACCAATCCTTCTCCCAAGGATCGGAAGGCTATCACTTGTCTCTCCCTAGACCAAGCCCAAGCCTATCCTCTAGATCTTCCCAAGATCTAGACGTAGCACACAAGGCCACGATTTCCCACCAAGCCACACAAGGGCTTGGACGCTCCGCACAAGGAAGCGATTTTCCCCTAAGCCGCGCAAGGACTTAGACGCTCCGCACAAGGAAGCGATTTTCCCTACCAATACAAAGTAAAATGTATATAAATGAAAATACAAGATAAAATAAGAACTCCCTAGAAATTCATATCTCTGAAAGGAAGGTTGAAGCCTCGAGATGATCCTTGATGTAGAAGCGCGTCCGATCTCATCTTCAATTTCAAACCTTCTCAGCATAAATGGGAGTTCATGAGGTTCTGGAGCTCTCTGGATGGAATGCACTCAGGAAAGGACTTAGAATCTTCAATGGTTGAAATGCACGAACAGAAGGTGTCAATTTATAGAAAATCGCTGTCGGAATTTCCGACAGTGACTGTCGGAATTTTCCGACAGCGCTAAACTGCCGCTGGAGTGCCGTCGTGGGTGGAGTCGTGGGCAGTTGGTGTAACCGTCGAGCTGTCGCCTGGGCGACATCGATGTCGGATTTCCGACATCTCAAAACTGCTTTTCGTCGTGCTGCCGTGGAGGGAAGTAGTTGTAACTTCTCTGCTGTCGCCTGGGCGACAGTGGCTGTCGGAATTTTCCGACAGTGAAATTTCCCACATTCAAATTTAGCTCCAGCATGTAGATTGAGTCGTTCTCATCTCTGAAATGGGGTGGCACGTTCTGTAACTCTTCCTGGATTGAAAGTTATGGCCATTTTAAGATCAGCACACAAAACTCATCCAACCTGAGACTTGTCGTTCTCGGATCATGCCCATGAACGAGGAATTGTCTCCTCATTGAACCTATACAACCTGGCCACTATAAACACACAAAAGACTAGATCAAATACAACACGGTATTTGTTATTCTCAAACCAAGAGATGCGGAAAGCAAGCTCCAACAATTACGAGCTAACAGAAGCAACCATCATTTGTGATAAATGAAGTATGAGGTATATCTTGTTTATGCATTCTGATTTGATGGTAACCTGAAAAAGCATCTAAAAAACTCATAAAAGAATAACCTACCGCAGAATCTACTAAAGAATCTATCCGAGGCAAGGGGTAGCAATCCTTGGGGCAAGCTTTATTGAGTTTGGTAAAGTCGACACACATCCTCCACTTTCCACCCGACTTTTTTACCATTACAACGTTTGACACCCATTCTGGGTATTGGATTGGTTGGACAAACTTTGCCTTCAGGAGCTTCTCTACCTCTTCACGGATAGGCTGTGCTAGAGTAGTTGCAACATACCTCTTCTTCTGCTGGATCGGGATGAAGTTTGGGTCAAGATTGAGATGATGGCAAGCAACATCCGGGTCCACTCCGGGCATGTCATCCGCCGACCAAGCGAAGATATCTAGATTTTGCAGAAGGCAAGAGATGCGTTGACCCTTGTCAGCTTCAGATAACTCAGCGTTGATGGAGAGGCTCTTGCTCTCATCTTCCTCGCTGATCCGGACCTCTTGAGTTGCTTGGGCAGGTTCCAAGCGAACTCCATCTCTTGCATCCTCCTCAATTTCCTCTACAGATTGGATTTGTTCGGGGACTTCAATTGATTCACTCATCATAACTTCTTGAGGAGAAGAGGATACGATCATGTTGACCGTCTTTACATAGCATTCCCTGGCTTTCCTTGGGTAGCTCCTTATTCGGTGTTGTTTGCCGTTCAAGGTGAACTTCACCGCTTGATGGTAGGTGGAGACGATGGCTTGATAGGCATTCAAGAAGGGTCTTCCAAAGATGGCGTTGTAGCTACTGGGAGCATCAACGACTATAAATTTGACCAACTTCACTATCCCTCCCAGAATCACAGAAAGAGTAACGAGCCCTTCTACTTCTTTCTTCTCTCCTGAAAAACCATAGAGGGGGCCTTCAGTTGAAAGGAGGATTTTACCTGTCTTCAACGCT
Source organism: Dactylorhiza incarnata (assembly GCA_033032865.1). Taxonomy (NCBI): domain Eukaryota; kingdom Viridiplantae; phylum Streptophyta; class Magnoliopsida; order Asparagales; family Orchidaceae; genus Dactylorhiza; species Dactylorhiza incarnata. Next base: position 1,336,940 of record JAWHQI010000362.1, read on the forward strand.
TCGAAGGCAGGTTTGAAGAGCACATTGACTGAACTTCCCGTGTCAATCAGAATCTTCTCTACTGTATAATTTTCAATTACAACTTTGATGACGACCGCATCGTCAAAGGGATTTGCGGTCTGAGGAAGGTCTTCATCACCGAAAGTGACCATTCCTCGGACCAGGGTTGAAGAGGTGGCAGCAACCTCTGATTGATAAACCCTTTTCAGACTCGCCTTCCTTGAAGATTCCGGACCTGCACCTCCGTGGATGCAGAAGAGATTGCCCAAGGCGCCTTCGTCATCAGCATCCACGCATTCATTGGGAAAGCCGATATTGCCGAGATGGCCTATATCGTCCACTTCTTCGCATTCCCAATGGACTTCCGCTACTTCCTTAGCTTTGGAGGTTGAGGCTTTGGAAGAATCATTCTTCTGGATGAGATCTCGAAGCTTACCCTCTTTCAGAAGCTTCTCTAAGAACAGGCGGAGAGCTCTACAATCCTCTGTCAAATGTCCCCTATCCCTATGGTACTCACAGTAGAGAGTAGGATTTCTGGTCTTTGGATCCGAGTTTAACGGAGCTGGCTTCTTGAAAAAGGGTTGCTTTTGAAGGATTTGGAGCACTTCACTCATAGAAACACCAAAGTCTGTAAAAGACTCTTGGGATTCATTGTAGAGCGAAGGAATGGGCAGAAGAGGAGGTTTGGCGTACTGGATCTGGTGGACTGGGGTGACTTGCGGAGCAGGGGTAGCAGAGGTTTGAAGAAATGAACCTTGAGGTGGGAAAGAATGGTTACCTCGATTGAAGCGGCCGTTGCGATAATTCTTACATCTCGGAGCTGGAGGTGGGAGTTCTGGTCGAGATTTTGAGGAGGACGGAGCCGGATAAAATCCTGCAGAGCCTTTCTGAGTGGCCCTGTTTGTCAAATTGCTCACATAGGTGGGGTTGTTGATTTCCCCTTCTATGTAGCGATTGGCAATGCTGATCAGCTCCTGATAGGAGCTAGGCTCCTTGGTTGTGACTTTGAACTTCAGAGGACCCTCCTGTAGACCACTGATCAAAGCCACCATATAGAGCTCGGGATCCATATCCCTAACTCCCAAGATCTCTTTCTGAAAACGATCAACGAAATGCACCGCAGTTTTGTTGTCGCCTTGCTTAATCTTGAAGAGGGTCGCAGGACCACTCTTCCTTTTCTTCGCAGTGGCAAATCTTAGAAGGAGCTCTTGCCTCAGGGCCGCAAAGCTCGAGATAGATTGACAAGGCAGCTTATAAAACCATTCCATGGCCGACCCATCAAAGGAGGTGACCATCAGCTTGCACCTTACCCCATCTGAAATGGTCCTGAGGGCAACAACAGATTCGAATGCTTGAAGATGACACATTGGGTCGGTTTCTCCTGTATACACTGGAAGGCGAGGTTCTCTGAATCCATGAGGAATTGGATCCCGACGAATCTTATCGGTAAAGGGGGAAGGCTCCTCAAAAACAGAAGGTTCTGGAGGAGGAAGAAAAGAGGCAGGAGGATCTTGAGGGTAAGCAAACCCTTCTTCAAAATTCAGGGTTTGGGCCGGAGGCCCCTGGGCTGCAGCTCGGAAAGAATTGCGACGGGCGGCGAACTCCTCATGTTGAGATCGCTGAGGAGCTGCGGGCTGGAAGACGGGGTGATCGCTCGGGTGACCGCCTGCCATGTGGTCTGGAGTGGCGACCTGAGAGGATTGGGGAAGGATCTTCTGGGAGATCGCGGCTAGAACCTGGTTCATAGCCTCAATCTGCTTCGCAGACTCCTGCTGAGCCCGGACGACTTCTTGCCGATCTCGAGCGGCCTCCTGCTGAGACCGCGCGATCTCCTGCTGAACAGAGGTGTCGTCCTACCTAGCTCGGGCGGCCTCACGGAGAGCTTGTTCAACACGAAGCTCGAAGCAGCGCTCAAGCGCTTCTAACGGATTGTGATCAGAAGTGGGAACGCTGGGAGATCGCAAGGGACGACCTCTACGGCGATCAGCCATCTTGAAAGTCTGGATTTCACCTGACACTTCGAAATCTGAAGGTCGCGTGTTCGTTCTATTGGTGCCAAAAATGGTACCTCCAAAATTCACACTAAAGGGGATGGGAGAAAACTGCGAAGTGCAGGTTACTAAGACAGAAGGTGCAGGAACAAAGGGAAATCGATCTCGAAATGGCGATCACAAAGAAATGAGACCGCATACACACGTTGTAAGCTGGAGCCTCGGAGCCAAAAGTGCTTTTCTGGTACCCCTACCCCTCTATTTATAGACGAGGGGGCTGCCCAAACGGGCAGAACTGAAAACTACGGGCTGCCCGGGGTACAGGAGAGCCGGGGTAGGGAAATGGGGTACAAATAACAAAAATAAGAAAAAACGACCAGACCGCTTGAGCTGGCGATCTCGCACTGTCTTGACCGCTGGGTACTTAGAAAATCTCGGTTGAGGAGTCATCTGACGATCTGGGCGATCACCTAATTTGAGACCGCCGAGACCGGGAAAATTGAACAATGAGAGGAGGTCATGGGCTTTCTGGGCAAACAATTATCAAATAAAATCGAAAACAAACATTCATCTAAACGCATGTTTCAATCTTTCAAAAATGCGAGTTTTAAATCAAAACTTCAAAAGCCATATCTTTTGATCTGCTCGCCTGATTTTCGCGTTTAATATATTTTCGAAAAGAGCATAAAAATCTCCATCCAATGGCGAACTAGGCTTGCCTATTTGAGTTCGTTTGGTACTGTCAATTTGCCCAATTTTAACTCCGTTTTAAAAAGCTATCTTAGTTTGCTTGATTCGGAAATTTCTATGCCTATGGATTTTATTTTCATCACATGCTATCCTAAGTATAATTGTTTCATATATTAATTTTGATATTATGTGTGTGATGTGTGTCACCATTGTTTGCATGTAACTTAGACCTTAGAAACATCTTGTATCATTAAGATCAAATCAAAAGTTTAATCATTTCATTCTAGGTCTAAAGAAAATTAATTTGAAAACTTCTTATATTACATGCAACATAATCTCCATTAATCCTATGTAATAACATTGCATTCAAACTCATCATCCTAGCATTGCTTCTTGGTCTATGCTTATATATTTATGCTGGGTAGAACACTTACAATGTTATTCAACTTTCATGATAACTATGTGATTTTGAAATTATAATAGAATACCAAAATTCCAACAAACACATAGTTTATGGATTAATCATTAGTATATATATCATGAAACTATATATCATCATGGAAAACCAAAGATCAATAAATCTAATTATCCAATGCAATTTTATTATAAATTTCAAAATGTTATATATGTGATCTTTGTCTTTGATATGATGACATGATCATCAATTTCTAGACTTAAAAATCAAACATGCTTATTCAAAAGAAAATCACCAAATCATATTATCATAAGTCTAGAAGGAATAGAAATCACATACATCATGATGATCTAACATATATTCTATGCAAAATTCTCTATAATCATAAATCATAATTCATATTCTATCAAGAAAAATCTCAAAAACAAATTGGAGTTATGAATTTTATGATAAAAATATGAATATTGTTTTCTTTACATTAGTTGGTGTATGAATATACGTTGTTATTGATTGCATGCATCTCACATATATATAGATTCTAGAATCAATTGTGTAATAATAAGAATAAATTAAAATCATCACTTTATTCTAGATCTATAATTTGAAACTCTAGTTTGGAATACATGCAATATAAATGTTAAACTTATGACATGACATTAAACCCAAAACTCATCATACTAAAATTACCATTTATCTCATATTAGTAATTGCGCTAGTTATCTCATATCGTCGTCTCATAAGAATAGAAAAACTATGCGGCTTTATAACTCTTCACAAAAACCCATAGTTTATATATCAACCCATATATTTAAAAAGCATAGGTTGTCCAAAAGATTATTCACCTATGACTTCATATCTCACAATAGCGAGGGCGTAGGGTTGTATGCATTAGAGACCTAACCTCTAAGTCATGTATTGTCCTTAACCGGGGAGGGTTCCAGTGGGGCCTTGCGAGGCACTGGGGGGAAAGAGTGCTAGGTTGAGTGTTCTCTAGTGTGTGCATATGGGAGTAACACCCCAACCTACAGCAAGCGTGCAGCTCCTCATGCCCATCCGTCACTTAGTACGGGGCTAGGGTGTAGACATTTAGTCAGGGTAGTCTTTAATCTTAGGACATACTTATATTACTCTTTGAATGATCATTTTATTTACTTATCACTTTAATCATGCATATTTTGGGTTGTTTAATAAAAAAATTGTCCTCTTGTGTTTGCATAATTTATCTTTTTGGGCTTAAATGTTTTTGTAAAACACATGAATTTGAAAAAGCCAAAGTTTCATGCCAATTTGATCCACCCAGAGATCTCCAAAAATTCTGAAATTACAGCATGGAACTACTCTAAGGACACTTAACCAATATCAAAAATCAAAAATTTGAAATTCTTGAAAAATCGTGTACTGTTTCCAGCGCTAGCGTGGGTGTTGGAATTTTCTGTTTTTCAAAATTTCTAAAAATCACCAAAAATATTTTAGTCTATATGTACTACTTTGTTTTTGTATTTCAGACATTTGTTATTTTTGTTTTATTCATATTATGAAAAATCACCTACAAAAGTTCAAAATTCAAAAAATACAAAAATATGTTTTTGATTATTTGTGTTTTTATTCATATTATGAAAAATCAACTACAAAAGTTCAAACTTCAAAAAATACAAAAATATGTTTTTGATTATTTGTGTTTTTATTCATATTATGAAAATTCTACTACAAAAATTCAAAAATTACAAAAATATGTTCTTGTGATTTTCTGTTTTTATTTGATTTAAAAATGATAAAATAAAAAAACTGTATGATCTTTATTGCCAATATCAAGCATGTATGAATTCTATTATTTAGAATTATTTACAATGTTAAACCTTATTTCTTCAAATTACTGTGAACATTGTTTTGCTTATCATGCTTTGATATATCTATTTAAAGTGCATCAATTATATTGGAAAATGTGTAGATACAAGCTTAGCATGTCTCTAAGTATGAGTAAATGTTTTATGATTGATAATGATACATTTCACTCACTTATGTTGGTAATCAACATGTGTGTCTAAATCTAAAAATGCTTGCTTATGTCTTGTATTTGTACAATGAATTAAAACTTGCATAAAGTTTATTGCCTACACTACATTTGAATTGCACTTATGACATTTAGAAAAGTGGTTAAGTTAAATTTTTTGGTTTGCAAAACAAGTGTATTCAGAGAATGTTGTCTCACAAATGTGAACAAAAAATTATATATGTAGACAAATATAACTCCACCAAGCACTACTTGAACCTCCTGATAAGTCTTCATAAGCATTGTGAGGTTGAGCACCTTGGAAAGAATAGTAAAGTTACTTGTGCAAACCTTACTTATTACGCCACTTTGTTAAAAATTATGTGCATTAAAAGTGTGTGAATGTAATTTACTTGTGTTTCATTGTGCATTTTACTTTACATATGTCTTGTATTTTGGTGATTTAAATCAATTATTAACATTGCCCAAAATACACTTATGTGCACATCATTATCTTTCATAACACTTCTTCTCATGAGTATTGGATTTTAATGCTTTATCTATACTACTCTTTATATAAAAATGCACTAGATAACCTAGCATGATCTCTACAATGTTTTGGTATTTCTTGAATTTACAAATTGAGCAACATTGTAGTTTAATCTCTCTTTTTGATATGTTTATTTCATGCTTGGTATTTTTATGAAAAACTTTGAGATTTCAAAAAGGTTAAAACATCTTTCAATTTTGAACCAAAACTCATATTTCTTCTTATGCTTTTCGTGCTTACAAAAAGATGTTTATTATACTCTTCCGCTTGCTTACAACTCTTATCTTTATATTTTAAATCTCTTATATATGCTATGCTTAAACTCTTTATCATTTCATATATTAAAAAGCTCGATCATGATTAATAAACTAGCCTAAAGAATGCCTCCTTACTACCCTCACCCCACCTTCTTTTGATAATACCAAAAGGGGGAGATTAATTGAAGAAATCTATATAGAAGAAATATAGAAGATTAAGGGGAAGAATATTTCATGTAAACTATCGTTTAGGGGGAGTAAAACATAAATTGCATTTATGTAGGGGGAGCATTAAGATAGTGGGAGTATGCACATTTTCATGCATATCATTTACTATAGTTGCATTATCATCTTGCTTAACATATACTATAAACACTATTGCTAACTTCTTGCTAAGTGGATTTGTTATTATCAAAAGGGGGAGATTGTTGGACATGTGTGTCACATCCCTTTGTTTGAGAATAACAAATCCCATATTATATTTGATATTGCTTGTAGTGTGTTTATAGTGTGCAGGAACTATAGGTGCAATACTACACAGATAGAAAGCAGCTTGGAACAAACTTTTGAAAGGAGCAGCGCTACCGCCAGCGCTACCGCTACCGCCAGCGCTATCTCCTGCTACCGCCAGCAATATGGATACCGCCAGGCGCTATCTCGAGTTCGTGCATAGCGACGGTTTTGCAACCGCTACATCTACCGCCAGCGCTATCTCCCGCTACCGCCAGCGCTATCGCTACCGCCAGCGCTATCGCTACCGCCAGGCGCTATCTCCAGTTCGTGCACAGCGCCACGCCCCGACAGTTTCACAACCGCTCCACACGAACGCTACAGCAGGCGCTAGCCACTACCGCCGGCGCTAGCTCCATGTTCTATAAATTGGAGCTTTGCTTCTCGTTTTGGCTAGAGATCCCAGAGAGGTTGCTTGTGCCACAACTCCAGTGATGTTATGCTGCCGACGATGGATCTCCCACAAAAAGCTTAAGGAGAATTCTGGAGGAGGACAACATCACGCTACATACAAAGGACGATCGCTTCTACCTCGCTTATGCTACAGCGATCCTACATCCTCGACTCCAGAGATCTTAAATAGGGAGTTTTATTATTGTTTTTCATTATTTCCATTCCATACTTTTGTAACCGTTTAGAGAATTTGCCTTGTGTTGGCAACTAGGTCTGGGTAGGACTTAGGGGGAAATTCGCCTTGTGTTGGCGACTAGTTCTAGGTGATTAGATCTAGGGGGGCTTGAGGCCATATCCGGGGAAGGATTGGCTAGAGCGGCTTGAGGCCATATCCGGGGAAGGATTGGATAAAGCCAACCGGTTTGTGGGGATACAAGTCGGTATAGAAAAGGAAAAGAAATTTGCTTTTGTACGCCTCCGATTTCTAGCGTTATTGAAATCAAATTTTGTAAACACCTTTATTATATAATGCAATCATGTTTCCATTTGTGTTTATTTGATTTCTTTTAATTGGCATAAAATTTCATTATTGCAAAATTGTCATTTCTAAATTGTCATCTTATTTCCTATTAATCAAAAACAACTTAGTAATTATCTTGAAACTTATAAACAGAATTTTATTCCCTTATTCACCCCCCCACCCCCCTCTAAGGGCGCCATAAGATCCAACAGAAGTGACCTCACGGAGGACATCCATCTGCAACTCGGCAAAAAGTCTCGCTAGCTCATTATGAATCGCGGCGAACCACTCCTCCGAGGTCACTCTATCCTCTCACGCTGGTTGTACAGGTCACGCAGCATGTGCCCAAACTTCTGGAGAACCTTGGTGGTTTGCCACATCATCACTTTGGGGTCCTGGGGATCGCCGAGGAAGTCAGCAATCTTGTCTGGTGAGGGCGGGGGAAACATCTCCTTCTCTCCAAGGTCCAGCTCGGCGGAGGACTCTTGGATACCTGTGAGATGAAAGTTAGCGAAGAAAGTGAGACAAAAATAATCGTTAATAATTGACCAACCTGACAGGGCCATGTCCGTTTTACGAGGGCGCTAACGGAAGGAACTTGGTTTCCATTTTAAGGCCTCGGTGTAGGTCAACGTTACGAACTTCCCCAGGCTCGGGGCGTGGCGAATGATGCTCGCGACCCAGATGTCGGAGGGAAGCAAGCTTCCAGGGCTTTTATGGCCCAGAAGGTCAAATCTTGGGATTGGGATGGTCGAGCCTAGTGGGGGCTGTGAGCTCGGAGGGGGCTGCGAGCCCCTTGGGGGATACGAGCCTTATGAGGCTACGATCCCTGTGGGGGATGCGATCCTCGTGGGGGCTACAAACCCCAGTTGATTGGTGCGCCTCCCAAGCGTCGCATGGTGGGTCTCTACAGGGAACATGGAGAGTTAAGTTGAGGAATTCGTGAAAAGGATAATACCAGAATCTCACCAAGTCATGACGAAGGGCACGGATTGATGACGTACAGACTGGCAGCCGCCAAATTGTTTCTCCCAGGAGAGGGGAGGCGAGCACTAACCAGGGTCTCGCTCTCAATGGCTCCCACAAGGGACATGCTCTAAAAGAAGATACATTAGCTCAAAAATATGTGGTAATGACCTGCGAATCCATGTACCTGTTTAGCAGGCGTGAGGTCAAGCAATGGGTCCATGAGTGAGGACCCATCCTCCCTAAAGTGTTGCTACACCGTCTTCGTCTTCTTCATTTTGGGGAGGGCGGAGGGGCCCGCTGGGCGGCCCAAGGAGCAAGCTAGGCTATGACAGAGTGCTCATTTGCCCGGGATGCTTCCAGGCAGGCTCGAGCTTCTTCTGAAAGAGGCTTTTTTGGCGAGTACATTAGCGAGTAGTTGGGGAAAATGAAGAAAGAAAGGCTCACCCATCACCCAAAGATGTTGGTATTTATAGCGCTGGGGATGGGGCCCACCAAAGATTCCTTCTAGCTCGGCAACCGTCCGGCGAACACGGAGGGTTAAATGTTTCTTCGCGAGCTTAGGTTAATCTCTCAAAGGCCGGGGATTGTGTACAACCAGTGTTTGCCAAAGGGGTAAAAATGGAAATTGACTATAGGCGAGTCCAAGAGTACTCGCCGACACACGGCGAGCATCCGACCAAGGCATGGCGTGGCGGACCAACGAGTCCCACTCGCGAGTAGCATGAGGCGATGGCAAGGTATGTTGCAAGAAACACGCTGGGGTGCATTTAGACATGGGTAAATTGGTAAGGTCTCGCCGCACCAGACTAGTGAGGAGAGTGGAGGGTCACCTCCATTCGCAAAAGGAGATCTCGCGAGCCCAGCTCGCAAGGAGACTGGCGAGTGACCCCTTCACTGGCCACACACCAGTAGGGGTCTATAGGTGAATTTACCCTGATACCCTTGGTGGGATGTCGATAGCTCTACAGAACACCGGAGTTTGGCTGTTTGCAGACCAATTTTAGGTGCGTATAGCAAAATCAAAAAGCGGAGTTTGGTTGTTAGCAGACCAATTTGGGGTGCGAATAGCAAAACCAAAAGGCAGAGTTGCATTATTAGCAGACCAGTATAGAGAAGCTATAAATAGACCCTGAAGTGCAACTTTGGAGAGCATTCCAGATCTTTTGCTTCTCCTTAGGACGCCTTTGGTTATCTCCATCAGCTCTCCAAGGTGCCCGGTTTCAGTTTTGGCTGAGGAGGGGAAGCGCTCTAAAGATCTTTCGGGTGTGTGGTGGGACCTCCACACTATGGCCAAGGGTCGCTTTTCAGCTCTAAGCCTTCGGTCAGGTTCCTCCATGGGATCAGGAAGTGCTAGTTGCTCCCTTTCAGGGGTCCAAACTCCACGTTGGGCCGATTCTCGGTTCCAATAAGGTGGGTCAATCTTAAGTAAAGAGCAAGAAGAAGAACTAGACACATCAGAATTTGATTCTACATTAGCATTTGCTTTTAAACTTTTATTTTCTAAACGTAATTTTGAATTAGCATTTTTCACTTTTTAATTTTATGTTTAGTAATCGCTAGTACATTTAATGTAGATATGGAATTGGAAACAAGAAGTGATTTAGAATTACTTACAGAGCTCTTGGATGAGGCAAGATTTGAACATAAAGTTTCTTAGACATTTTCTTGGCATTCCTCTTCCATACATGTGTTTCCATCATCCCTTCCTCTTGATGAATTGTCTTCCTCTATTCCATTTGATGTGCACTCTAAACCTGTAGAAGGGGAATCATAAGTATTTTCAAAAAAATTCCAAATTTCAAAAGCAGTAGTATATGTATAAATGAGTTTGAAAATATTTTGATCAAGCTCATAAAAGAAACTATTCATTACTTTAAAATTTAACAAGCACTCGTTCCTATTCAAGACACTTTGGGGCTTTTTGATTGTAATATTCCATACTTCTATATGTAAGTACTTAAGAAATTTTCCCATTAAAATTTACCACCCTTTGTAATTTTCACCCATAAACAGAGGTGGTGATAAAGATTTTTCATCTATATAAAAATTATCCCCACTGGTGGATGCGAGATCATGAAACGCCATTATTCCTGGCTGTGAGACTGTTTTGGAATAACCTAGCTATGATACCACTTGTTGGATCTGTAGGTGCCCTTAGAGGGGGTGAATAAGGGTTTAAAAACTTTTTGTGCTCAAGTGAAATTATATTTATAAGTTGAATATATTTTACGAAAATATTTCAGTCAAGATGAGGATGTAAGCTTTTATGAAAATATGTTGCACAATGCAAGAGAGATGAAGTCTCTGTTGCTACCGCCAGTAGTAGAAGTTAACGCTCAGTGTTAGTGGTAGAGAACTCCTTTTTTATTTAACTTCCAAAGATCGGAGATAACAAGTCAATACTAGAGAAAAAGATAATAATATTGCTTTAAGCATGATTACAAAACTTGATCTCAATTACGCTTGGAATTGAGGTGAATGTAAAAAACATTTTTTGTTTTCTGTACCGACCCTTCCCCAAGGACCAGTTGGCTATAACCTATCTCTCCCTAGATGAGGATTCAAGCCTCTCGTTGATCTAACCCTAGTACTAGTCGCCATACCAACACGGTGAATTCTCCCTAGTCCTTGCAAGGCCCTAGTCGCCAATTAGGGGCAAATTTCTCTACCGACCAAAAGATAAGAGTTACAATCAATAATAAAAATAAAACATAAAAAAACTCCCTTATAGGTTGAACTTGAAGTTGAAGTCAAAGGCACACTGAAGTAGTCGTTGGAGTCGATGCATATGGCCGTCACGTAGAATAAGTGAGATCGATCCTATTGGTACAAAAATTGTACCTCCAAAACTCACACTAGAAAGAATGGGGGGGAGACTATGGAGTGCAGTTTACTTAAGACAGAGAATGCCGGAGGGGAGACCCCTGAGAAATAAACTGCTTCGATTAATCTCAAAAGAGGTTATAGGAGGTGGTCTAGAACAGGTCAGAGTGAGAGGTTGAAAAGTGACAGAATTCGAGTTCGCTTACACAGGTTGTAAGATGGAGGCTCGAAGCAAAAGTCCCTTTTCTGGTACCCCTACCCCTCTATTTATAGATGCAAAAGCTTCCCAAACTGGCTGATCCAAAAATTATGGGCTGCCCGGGATACAAGAGAGTTGGGCTAGAGAATAGGGGTGCAAATAACAAAAAAGAAGAAGAGACCCATACCGCACGGTCTACCGATCTCCATGGAAACTGATTGCATGTGCCTTAGGAGGAAAGCAAATAAGGAGGCAGGCGGTCTGGGCGGTCTCCCATAATTGAGACCGCTAGAATTGAACATTCTGACTAGAAAGGAGAGGTCGATGACATTTGGGCAAGCATGATCCCACACATTTTCGAGTTTTGCTGGAACTTCAGAAATGTCCGCTTTGACAGCTGAGACCGCAACCATCATAAATGCGAGAGAAACTATAAATATGGCTTCAAGGCTTCAGAATCTGGAACCTTCTAGAAAAGATTGCAAGCTTGAGGTATCAGCGATCACAGCTTCTCAGACCGCGATGACTTCGGAATAGCGGCCATATTAAAGAGTCTGTCTAAGCACGGACAGGACCATGGGCTATCTAAGATGGCTTCCCTAATGGGAAAAGGAAATGAGAAGAGGACCACTAGCTCTAACAAGATGCTGGAGGTCAAATCTTCTAAAGTGGTTGCAAAGATGGATGCGGCAAAGCAGGTCATCAGTGCTCCTGATGGACAGCAAACTGAATTGTCGGGGGACGCGGTCTTGACGGTCTCAAATATTGTGGACTTGTCGGCCACTTCTTCAGAGCCTCCTGTGCTTGAACTTCCAGGTCTGTCTATTACCTTTGACTGTCATAAATCAGAGCAAGCTCTAAGGTAGGCCGCTGGATAGACCAGAGAGACACCGTCTACCAAAACTATCAAAACTCAATTACAAGCGAAAGCGGCTTCAGCTGGAAAGTAGTGGCAGCAGATTGCGGATAAGCATGAAGCTGCGAAGGGAACAAAGAGAAAAGGTACAAGTCCTTTCATCTATGTTATCAAGAAAATAAAAAGTGGCGAAAGTAAAGCGGTGACTGCTAAAGAGGCGGTCTCACTCCCTGAAGGTGGGGATTTGTAATTTCTTCGTGCGAAGGCTCCTGAGAAGGTAAAAAGACAAATCGACCTTTCTTTTCCTTCTGCGGTCTCACTTTCTTCCTTTGTCTTAGCTTTGAGACCGCTTGAATTCTTTCCTTTGCCTGCACTTCGACCTAGGTCTCCAAAAGAGCGGCGTGAGATTGTCATTATTGAAACGGATGACATCCTCGTCAGTAATGCGGAATTAAAAAGGAGAAGAAAAGGAGAGAGATCGAAAAAAAGGATTTAGAAAGAATGAACCTAGAGCGCTTAAGAGATTCAGACCGCCTTTTGCTGATCGCTGACAATGCTGTCTCAAATGATGTTTAGAATGCTTTGCGCGACAACGGTCTTGATTTCTTTCCGCATATTCTCTTTCCGTGAGCTCTTTCATTTTTGAATTATTTGTAGCTGAGCTAACTGTTCTTTGCTTCTGATCGGAGATACTGATGAGGTCGATGTAAATCCTGAAGAAGTGGAAATTCAGCGGTCTTGATTTCTTTGCTTCTGATCGTAGATACTGATGAGGGTGATCTGAAGATTGCCGATCTCACCAGGGAGCTTTGGAGGACGGAGAAGGATGCAGAATATTACAAAGGAAAGTTTGCTGCACTTGCTGCTGAGGTTGCTACACTCTGGGCCGGTTCTGCTCTAATGATCATGAAGCCGGGCACTTTTGGCGGTCTTCTAGAGGAGAGGCCTGATGGAACCAACACTTGGCCTAACGAGGAGATCAGACCCTTTAGAGGGGGTAGGTAGCACCTACTGATCCCATGGAAGCAACAGACCGGAGACTAGGAGCTTAACACAGACCCTTGGCTACAGCACGGAGGTCCCACCACACACCCAGAAGATCATAGAGTGCTTCCCCTCCCGAGCCAAAGCTGAAGCTGGGCACCTTAGAGAGCTGGAGGATCTAACAAAAGAACTCTTGAGGAGAAGCCAAGATCTAGAATGCTCTCCAAAGGTGCCCCAAAGAGTCTATTTATAGCCTTTCAAGTCTGGTCTGCAAATAGCGCAATTCCGCTTTTTGGTTCTTCTATACGCACCCAAAAATGGTCTGCTAACAGCTAAACTCCGCTGTTCTGGAGGGGTATTGGAAGCCCACCAAGGGTATCAGGGTGAATTCACCTGTAGACCCCTACTGGGTGAGTGTACCCTGAGGGCACCACTCTCCATACTTTGTATGAGCTGGGTTCGCGAGATCTCCTTTTGCGAGTGGAGGCGAGCCCCCACTCTCAATAGTTAAATGAACCCTGGAGCGGGTTTGGGAACAGACCTAGCCCTAACAATGCACCATTCACGAGTTCGAGTCTCTGACCCATCTCACCTCGCCATAGCTTGATGCTCGCCCAGAGAGCGCCGAGCCCATGGCCGGCAAAATGGCGATCTGACTTTGGTCGTGCGTTTTTACGCACGGGCGGATTCGCCCGTGCGTGAGTAGAACGCACGGGCGCGTTCCTCCATCTCTGGCAAGCTTGCTGCGCTTAAGTTTTGCACGGTTCACGCACGGTCGTGCGTTCGACCGTGCGTGACCAATTCTCTGATCTTTTTCTATAAAAGCTGCAGCTTTCAACCTAAACCGGGAGAGACCGTACACATCGTACAGCTGCGCCGTTTTCACCACTTCCATTAAGGTTTCATCGCTTTGGGCCTCCTCCATCATCCTCAAGCTCTAAGGAGAGGGATTCAACCCTACATCCACCAAGATCCAAGGAGAAGGAAGCTAGGTCATTTACGGATCGTGACACGAAGAAGACGGGCCATTGGAGGGTAGTGACAGCCTTCTCCACCCCGGACGTAGTTGAGGACCGAGCATGGACGCGGATTGACAACCCAATGATTCCAACCGTGAATCTTCAACAAAACTTCGGATTCGGTTGATTCCTTGCTCTCTCTATCTTTGTATTGGTAGTTGTAGTTAGTAGATCTCTTGTGTTTTGATGATGAGCACTATAAACCTTGTTATTTAGAGTATTTCATGTCTATGTGAAATTATCTTTTGTTTATATGTGTGTATGAGGTGCGCTGCCATCCATTTTCCATTCCACCGTCATGTTCTTGTGCCGCACTAGCAATTGCTAGTGGCGTGCTTGTCGACGAGGTGCTTGCGACCCTCATTTCGTTTTCCTGCTCGTCCATCGGCCCTAGCGAAGTAGCGCGTTCAAGGCCTACGTAGTCTCCATCCCGCCTCGCGAAGCATTGCATAGTGGCATTGCATAGGAGTAGTTGTAGTATTTTCTCTTTATTTCCACCAACCAAAACCCTCGTTTCCGCAAACCATCCGACATAAAGGACTTCAATCTCAAGTCCTTCCTCAATAGTAAACTCCACCTTACTGTGTTCCTTCGAGATCGATACTCAGGGATTTGCTCCTCATTTTATAATACTTGAACGATCGGTACACTGTCGTTTCGTGTCGCAGTCTTGCTACCGCCTATAGCGGTGTGCTAGTTTTGCGCATCATCTTGCTAGCTCCAAAAATGGGGAACTAAAGGTCTGTGCACATAGAGTCGTAGTGTACGAGTTGCACTTGTGTGAACATAACATTTAACAACATAACTTGCATGTCATGTCATAAACATTGCATTTCAACCCCTACCCCTATCATATAAGTCGGTTATGGGACTTCTTATACGATAGGCCTAGCTAAACGACCCCTTGGTCTATAGGTTTGTAAGGGCATTTCTATAATTCAATGGTTACTTTTGTATTATATACTTGTCTTTACTTACTATTCTTTACTTGTTCTTTACCCTATTTTACCAACTGCTTCAATTATCTATATACATATTTGGAGTTGTAGAAACATTCCTTGTATTTTATGCCCCTGTCACCTGCTATTGTTTATACCCCTTGTTGTCCTCCGCTTCTTCCTCCCACACGGTGCCTAAGAGCCATTGGGGGTGGGGTGGGGAACATAAGGCTTAGTCTTTTTGACTAACGGTCGGTGGACCATATCATTTTAGGGGATCGAGGAGACACAGCAACACCAGAGGCTGGTGCAGACGGAGGCGGGCCAGTCTAATATAGGAGCATAGGATTCAGGATCAGTGAGTGATTAGTATTTAGCTTCCGCGAATGATCTTGTAGTGAGGACATGATGTACAGGGCATGTGCCCTTTATTATTGTAACATTGTTATTTCAGTTATACCATGTGGACATTTATTATATATAACATGTGATTGTGGACTTGAACTTCAATTTGTTTGTTTATTCTTTTCTTCTTCTATGGCCGGCAGGATCGATGTTTTGTAGTGGAGACTTACCTGAGCGAGGGTGTCACCGCAAAGCGGCAGTTCTGGGCATAAGACCCGGGTTTTCAAAAGAAAAAAGGGGGTCTTACATGGTCAGCGGGCCAGCATCGGGGATGAGTACTTTTCGAAACCTTCCTGCCACCGAGCGATCCTTGGCCCTGCTAACTTAGTGTGAGCCTGGTCAGCGGGCCAGCAATCAGGGCTAAGTACTTTTTGAAACCTTCCTTCCACCGAGTGATCCTCGGCCCTGCCAGCTTGGTGGGAGCCTGGTCAGCAGGCCAGCATCGGGGCTATGTACTTTTTGAAACCTTCCTGCCACCAAGCGATCCTTGACCCTGTCAGCTTGGTGGGAGCCTGGTCAGTGGGCCAGCATCGGGGTTAAGTACTTTTTGAAACATTCCTGCCACCGAGCGATCCTCTGCCCTGCCAACTTTGTGGTATCCTTGTCAGTGGGCCAACATCGGGACTAAGTACTTTTTGAAACCTTCCTGCCACAGAGCGATCCTCGACCATGCCGGTTTGGTGGGAGCCTGGTCAGCAGGTCAGCATCGGGGCTAAGTACTTTTCGAAACCTTCATGCCACCGAGCGATCCTCGACCCTGCCAGCTTGGTGGGAGCCTGGTCAGTGGGCCAGCATCAGGGCTAAGAACTTTTTGAAACCTTTCTGCCACCGAGCGATCTTTGTCCCTGCCAGTTTGGTGGGATCCTGGTCAGCGGTCCAACATCGGGGCTAAGTACTTTTTGAAACCTTCCTGCCACCGAGCGATCCTCGGCCCTGCCATCTTGGTGGGAGCCTAGTCAGCGGGCCAGCATCGGGGCTATGTACTTTTCGAAACCTTCCTGCCAACGAACGATCCTCGACCCTGTCAGCTTGGTGGTATCCTTGTCAGCGGGTCAGCATCAGGGCTAAGTACTTTTTGAAACATTCTTGCCACCGAGCAATCCTCGGCCCTGCCAGCTTGGTGGGAGCCTGGTCAGCGGGCCAGCATCGGGGCTAAGTACTTTTTGAAACCTTCCTGCCACTGAGCAATCCTCGGCCCTGCCAGCTTGATGGGAGCCTGGTCAGCGGGCCAGCATCGGGGCTAAGTACTTTTCAAAACCTTCCTTCCATCGAGCGATCCTCAGCCCTGCCAGCTTGGTGGGAGACTGTTCAGCGGGCCACCATCGGGGCTAAGTACTTTTCGAAACCTTCCTGCCACCGAGCGATCCTCGGCCCTTCCAGCTTGATGGGAGCCTGGTTAGCGGGCCAGCATCGAGGCTAAGTACTTTTAAAAACCTTCCTGCCATCGAGCGATCCTCAGCCCTGCCAACTTGGTGGGAGACTGGTCAGGGGTACAGCATCGGGGCTAAGTACTTTTCGAAACCTTCCTGCCACCGAGCGATCCTCGGCCCTGCCAGCTTGGTGGGTGCCTGGTCATCGGGCCAGCATCGGGTCTAAGTACTTTTCAAAACCTTTCATCACATTATTTATCATATTACATGCAAGAAAAACTAAGCTTGAAAGTAAATCACAGTACTACATGGAATTAAGGGTAGAAACATTTTTGGTCGTCACTGCTTAGCTCGGAACATTTCTTCTGCCTCTCATTTGTCTCCTACTCCTAGGCATGGTCCACCTCAATCCCCATCGGTTGTTGTTGTTCCTACATCGGATCCCTTGTCCCCCTCATTTCCAAAAAACTTGGGAAGGCGGACGTCGCGTGACCTTCCTCCTTGTGGAAGTCACAGTAGGGTAACTGATAACGGCAAGTATACCGTATCGAAAGTTGTATTGGTTTATAAAACCAAGGTCGTATTAGACTCGGGGTGGTTGAGTAATTCTACTTTGAAAATCGCTATTATTTTAATAATAGAAAATTGGGTTGGTTTTCGCAAGAAAAAGAGAACTTATTTTAACGCTATGAGTTAAAAGACTAGTACTCAACCTTGAATCACCTCGGAAAATAAATATGGGAAATAAAACTTCTAATTCTCTTAAAGAAATTACTTGCCCGTGGAGGTTCCTGAATTATAAACGTATCTCTCTCGAGAAGACGCTCAACTGAGTTTAGGTTGATCAATCGAACTTTCGCTCTAGAATCAAAACCCCTAAAACTCACTTTATCGTAGTGAACCCCTCTATTGGATTTGACTCCAATCCGGGAGAATTATATCATCCTCTCTCGAGGAGTGCATTCAACTCTCTTTATCCTTGAAATGATCGATTCGAATTCAGAACCTCTCGGTTATTAGACCCCGAAAATAAGAATGAGAATTATATATCGAAAATATAATCTCAATCCAATAAAGTTCAAGGATAAATCTAAAGCATTCTAAGGAAGAGAAAGAGAAGCTAAAAATTAAACCATAAATTATATTTTTCTTGGATCATCTCGGCCGAGTACTAATAGAAATTTATCTACTCATAAAGATGGAGGAATTAACGAAAATAAAGAGGTGCATGATTAAAAAGATGAGTAGAATAAGAGAAAAAGAACTTTTTTATTGAATTGCAAAAGAAGTTACAACTAAGGAATTGAAAGTTACAGGCTTGAAAAGAAAGTACAAGTTAAGAAGAAAGAGGAGTACAAGAGCTTGAGAATAAGAAAACAGTGTAAAAACTAAAGCTAGAACTCCCAAAATTCGTTCTTAATCATCTGGAGAAGCTCCCTTTATATAGGTTAAAATTTGGTGTTACACGTCTTTAGTCACGCCCGTGACCAAGGGGCGTGTAAGGGGCGTGATCGAGGCAGCAGCGGAGAGGGCACCTTCTGGAGTAATTGCATGTGTTACATGCGTGTCACGCCCCTAGGTCATGCCAATGACCCTGGGCGTGTAATCTGTAAAATAGGTTGCTGGCGGGAAGTGGCGCGGGATGAGTCACGCATGTGTACAGGATCTCACGTCCCCAGGTCACGCCCATGACCTGGGCGTGTAACTTTAATTGACGTGGCAGGCTGATCTGGATGCTTGTGTCTGGTCGCGGTCATGATATTGGTTCACGCCCCCTGGTCACGCCCGTGACCCGGGGCGTGTACTTGGTAAATCTTCACAGAATGGCCACGGGGAGGTGGAAATAGGTCTGGAAACCATCATGGACATCATGCCCCTAGTCACGCCCGTGACCCTAGGGCGTGTACTTGACATTTTCTCTCAGATATCCCCAGAAAACCTAAAAACACAGAATCAGCTTAAGTTAGCCCAAAGAAATAAAAATAAGCACATAAAATGAGGAATTTCACCAAACTTATAGCTAATACTAAGTTATGGTAGTAATTTAAAAAGAGAAAACTGTTTAGCTAATACTTCTCAAGATAACAATTTAGCAACGAAATTATAGAAATTTTCAAAGAAGAATAGATTGAAATTATAGACACTCTAACATAAAAGAAACTTAAAGGAGAAGACACCTACCAAAATATTGCCCTCTAAATAATTTTATTTAGGACTAGAATTAATAGAGATGGCTAAGGATTGGTTTTAACGAAATGGCAAAATGAAGAGATACTAAAATAAAGGTGATGAATTTTATCCTCTAACCTTATTTGATTACGAAAATGTATATATTTAGGAAAATAATAAATTTTATCCTCTTATTTTCCATACCAAATAATCTTTTTTTTTATTTCTCTTCAAACAAAAACCCCAAAAGTACATGTTTTAGATGTAATGAATTTTATCCTCTTACATCATGACATATAATCTTTTAAATGATTTTGGGCGCATATGTTTAGGAAATAATGAATTTTATCCTCTTATTTCCATGACATATGATCTTTTTTTCTACATTTTTTATTTATTTTGCCAACAAAGGGTAGGGGAAATAGAAATATTTCTAGTTAATAAATTAAACTATTTGGAGAGCAAATTTTTTTAGTGGAATGAAATTTCCTAAGATCTTAACGTTAAAAGAGAATATAATAAAACTATAGAGATGTTTAGCCAATTTACCACAAAGTGAAGCTATTTAAAATTAAAATGAGAAGTAGTGCTAAATAAATTCTCTAATTGAATTAAAAACAGAAAAATGTTTCTTAAAACTAAATTACTTCAAATTTAAGTTTAACAAATTTTGATAAAACAAAATATTAGCTAAATTAAAAATGTAAGAATACTTATAATCAACCCTCAAACTAGATTTCTAGAAAGATAAAACACAAGGCTAGGCATATTTACTATTATTACTATTATATAAAAATTTGTTTTTATTAGTTCTTGGACTTCCCGAGGTCAACCCGGTGAAGGGCTCACAAGGTACTAGAGGCTGTGATGGGAGTTCAAGCCCAAAGCGTCCTTTCCAAGAAATAAGATTTTTATTATAAAATATTATATTAAATTTTTTTCAAAAGGAAAACAATGATTGCTAAGCTACACCCCCATACTTAAAATTAAACATTGTCCCTAATGTTTAAAGCTAAGTATGAAGATAAAAACAAGAATTACCTTTTTTCTTTTTTTTTCGAAACACTAAGTTTATTGAAATAAAAAATACAAATAGGAGGATCTAAATAATTGAAGTGATTAAAAGGGCGAAGAGGGCTTCCCTGGTTGGTAGACGGGGTTGCCAGACAAAAACCTGCAAAAATAAATGATACAACAAAGAAAACAATAAGGATAACGTTGGGGTGCCTCCCACAAGCGCTTTGTTTACCGTCGCGTAGCTTGACTAGGAAGCGCATTTCTCATAGACTGATTTATATTAAAAGTAACTTCTTCGTCCCCAACTCGTAGGAGAAGATTTCTGTTACTTACGTCAATTATAGCCCGAGCGGTGGCTAGGAAGGGCCGACCGAGTATGAGGGGTACGTTGGCGTCCTATTCGATATCGAGGATGACAAAGTCTACCGGAAAGATAAACTTGTCAACCTTCACTAGCTAATATTGGTTGGACTTGGGGTGCCCAAACCAAGCTTCTTAAATAAGGAGAATGACATAAGATTTATGCTAGCTCCTAGATAGGCCAAGGCGTGTTTAATTAATAAATTATCGAACAAACACGGGATGGAAAACCGTCCCAGATCATTTAATTTTTCTGGCAATTTATTGAAAACAATAGCCGAACATTCTGCGTTAAGAGAAACGCTCAAAATATCTTCAAGTTTCATTTTATTTGACAATAAATCCTTAAGATATTTCACGTATTTAGGCATTTGAGAGAGTTCCTCGCAGAATGGTACGTTGATTTGAAATTGTTTTAAAATATTTATAAATTTTTGGTACTGCTCCTCGTTGCGCTAATTATGTAATTTAGAAGGATACGGAATAGAAGGCATTTGAATAATGCATGGAGCTAAAGCAGACGAATTAAATGCGGAGGAGGAGTTGAAACGTTTACCTCAGGCTCGACCAATTTTGAAGTTTTTACCTCCTTTCCGCTACGGAGGGTGATTGCGTAGGCGCTCTCCCATGGATTGGGCTCAGTATTGCCCAGCAGAGCTCCTTGCTAGTGTTCGGAGAACATTTTGGCGAGCTGACCAATATGGTTTTCCAGGCTTTTAATAGATTCGGGTAGATTTCGGATGTTGGACTCATTAGAGGCAACGTATTTGGTGAAGGCATCTTCAAATGAAGAGGGCTTGTGTGGTGGTGGTGGAGCGAATCCGGGAGGATTCACTTGTGGTGGGCGCTGAGCATTATTGAGATTGCTCCATGAAAAATTAGGGTGGTTCCTTAAACCCGGATTATAAGAATTATTAAATGGAATGTTATTATTCGGGTTGTAAGGAGGACGATAAGAGTTCCCCAAATAATCTACTTGCTCTTGAATGAAATTATTATTATTTTAGTTATTATTATTATTAGCCCAATTAGTGGCGAGGATGCAGACACCTCCGCCACTTGCTTAGTTAATCTCTCTACTTGTAACGCTAAATTAGTGGTTGCCTCGACTTCATAGAGTCCGGCCAGCTTGTTTGGGAGCGTCCGTTGCACATTCCACTGATATGCGTTCATGGCCATCTCTTCAAAAAGCTCTTCAGCGGCCTCAGGGGTTTTGTTATTGAGGGTCCCGCCCCCCCCCCCCCCCCCCCCCCCCCCCACGGCCGCATCAATCATCTGCCTTGTTTGAACTTGTTTCCACAAAGGAAGGGCATGATGAGGACATCCCCGCAATAATTCATTGAAGCGCTTCGTAGAGAGGCTCCGAGTCTATTTGTGTAAAAGAGAGAATGTCCAAAAAATTTCCAAAAAATTTCCAAAAAAATTTCAAAATGACGGTTTGTAAATAAATGTAAATTATGATCTTCATCCGATAAGCTGTCGAAAATGACGGTTTGTTGAACCATCTGAATGATACTCATTTTAATTTCAAAATTAATATTCGCCGCAGCCGGGCGAATAATGCTAGATTGTGTTCCCTCCCAATTCGGCCTCGCATAATAGGACTTAGTCCGTAGAAGAGCCTCATTATGGTCGGGGTCGCCCAATATATCTTTGTTAGTCTCTCTGATTGACTCTTCGCAAATAATTGGCAGATAACTAAATTGGAGACGTCGTCGCAAGGTGCGCTTGATTTTCGGATCAAAACAAAATTCAAGATTAATTGAAGAATTTCCTCGGGCCATAAACCAAAAGAAAAGAGGTAAAGATGTGGAAAAAGAAAAAGGTAAAATAAAATTTTAGATAAATATATTTATTATATTTTATTATATTTTTATTTTTATTTATATATTTTTTTTATGTAGATTTATTTTTTAATTAGGTGATTTAATATTAGTCCTGGACTTCCCAAAGCCAACCCGATGAAGGGCTCGCAAGGTACTAGAGGCTGTGATGGGAATTCAAGCCCAAAGCGTCCTTTCCAGGAATTTAGTTACACCATAATAAGAAAAGATAAAATTAATAGATATTTCTTTTTTCGAAATATCAACCGAACTCCCCGGCAACGGCGCCAAAAACTTGATGCGCAAAACTATGCCTGCAAATGATAACGACAAGTGTATCGTATCAAAAGTAGTATAGGTTTATAAATCCAAGGTCGTATTAGAATCGTGGTGGTTGAGTAATTCTACTTTGAAAATCACTATTATTTTATCAATAGGAAATTGGGTTGGTTTTCGCAAGAAAAAGAGATAACTTATTTTAACGCTATGAGTTAAAAGACTAGTACTCAACCTTGAATCACCTCGAAAAATAAATATGGGAAATAAAACTTATAATTCTCTTAAAGAAATTACTTGACCGTGGAGGTTCCCGAATTATAAACGTATCTCTCTCGAGAATACGCTCAACTGAGTTTAGGTTGATCAATCGAACTTTCGCTCTAGAATCAAAACCCCTAAAAATCGCTTTATTGTAGTGAACCCCTCTATTGGATTTGACTCCAATCTGAGAGAATTATGACATCCTCTCTCGAGGAGTGCATTCAACTCTCTTTATCTTGAAATGATCAATTTAAATTCAAAACCTCTCAAATATTAGACTACGAAAACAAGAATGAGAATTATATATTGAAAATATAATCTCAATCCAATAAAGTTTAAGGATAAATCTAAAAAATTCTAAGGTAGAGAAAGAGAAGCTAAAGATTAAATCATAAATTATATTTTCCTTGGATCATCTCGGGCGAGTACTAATAGAATTTTAGCTACTCATAGAGATGGAGGAATTAACGAAAATAAAGAGGTGCATGATTAAAAAGATGAGTAAAATAAGAGAAAAAGAACTATTTTATTGAATTGCAAAAGAAGTTACAACTAAGGAATTGAAAGTTACAAGCTTGAAAAGAAAGTACAAGTTAAGAAGAAAGAGGAGTACAAGGGCTTGAGAATAAGAAAACAGTGTAAGAACTAAAGCTAAAACTCTCAAAATTCGTTCTTGATCATCTGGAGAAGCTCCCTTTAAATAGCTGAAAATTTAGTATTGTACGCCCTTGGGCACGCCCGTGACCAAGGGGCGTGTAAGGGGCATGATCGAAGCAGCAGCGGAGAGGGCGCCTTCTGGAGTAATTGCGTGCGTTACATGCATGTCAGGCCCCTGGGTCACGCCTGTGACCCTGGGGCGTGTAATCTTTAAAATAGGTTGTTGGCGGGAAGCTTCGGCGGGAAGTGGCGCGGGATGAGTCACGCCCGTGTACAGGATGTCACGTTCCTAGGTCACGCCCGTGACCTGGGGCGTGTAACTTTAATTGATGTGGCAGGCTGATCTGGATGCTTGTGGTGGGTCATGGCCGTGACACTGGGACACGCCCGTGACCCGGGGCGTGTACTTGGCAAATCTTCACGGAATGGCCATGGGGAGACGGAAATAGGTCTGGAAACCATCATGGACGTCATGCCCTCTAGTCATGCTCATGACCCTATGGTTGACATTTTTGCTTAGATATCCCCAGAAAACCTAAAAACACATAATTAGCTTAAGTTAGCCCTTAGAAATAAAAATAAGCACATAAAATGAGGAATTTCACAAAACATATATGGATTCATATTAAAATATTATTAAAATTACAATATAAGATGAGTACAAAAAGTACTAATTAGTAACGTCGCCCGATCCCCTCCTCTTCCTCTTCTTTCTGCTTTTCTGGCACTCTTCCTTCTTCCCTAGCCAATCATCATGGCGTGATGAGGTGGGAGGAGGAGAGGCCTTGGGCCCTGCCTCCACCTTGGGTCTGGAGTCATCAACTTATCCCTTCTCCTGACTTCCTGTTGCCTCATCTCCAGCTCACCCAGCTTCGCCAGCCTTTTCGCAAACTCTGGGTTGGCCGTCTCCCCCTCGATCTCCTCCGCCGCCCTTTCCATCAACTCTTCAAAGGACAAGGGGGCCTTCCACTTCAAGTTCATCTTGAAAAATCCATCCCGCAGCCCCACTGTGAAGGCAAGCTGGAGGGTGAACCCGGTTACCTCCTCGACGAGCAGGACTTCTTCCTGGAATCTGTCCACATAATGGGCCAACGGCTCCCCTGGCCCCTGCTTGATCTTGAAGATGGCCTCGGCATCCTTCATCCTCTTCTTCAAAGTCGAGAAGCGAATCAAAAGGCGATGACGCAGGTCCTCGAAAGCATAGAACGATCCCGTGGGCAGCTGGTGAAACTAGAACCGGGCCTTCTCCTTCAAAGTGGTGGTGAAGAGTCGACACTTGAAGGCGTCCTACATGGGCCTGATGGAGACCAAGTCCTCAAAACATTGCAAGTGCTGGACTGGGTCATCCTTGCTGGTGTAGTATGACATCTTTGGGCCCCTGAACCCTTCTGAGAGTGGTGTCGAGAGCACCAGCTCACAGAATGGGCTTCCTTTACCCGTCGCTCTCGCCTGCTCGACCCTTCTCGCGAGGTCCCTGACTTGACGTGCACTCGTCGGGCCATCAATCACCGGCCCAGCACTCGTCGGGATCGCACTCGCCTGGCCGGCACTTGCCAAGTTGTGGAAGAGCTCCTGCCCAGTGAGTGTTTGGAAAAACCCCTTTGATTAAACTTAACAAATTATATAAAATGTTATTTTATCCCTTAGGATGAATTACCCATTGTATACTCAGGGTAATCTGGTCATTAGATGTCTTAGGATGTCACACTCAACTTAGGGTGTCAAGGCTAGATCAAGAAAAGCAAAATTGGGGCAAAGTTAACATTTCCGTCGAATAGAAATCGGCGCAACATCGAATTGAAAGTCAACGCAACTATGACTAGAAGTCCAAGTGGTTCAACCCTTCTATCGAAGTAACTTAAGTCGACATTACGTCAAATAAATATCGACGTAGAGGCCATGGACCTGTCGAAGTACTTTCAGAAGTCGACGCGGCTTCTATTTCAACTCAGCGCAGAGGGAAGTATCTGTCAAAGCCATCTAAAGTCGAATCAACTTCGACTTCATTTCAACACAAATTCTGAAGTTCAGAGGCAAGCCATCAACTCGACGGTTACGTCGATTGGGTATCGATGCAACATCAACTAGCAGAGTTCAATCAGAGCAAGGATGAAATCAAAGCTGCTCTTACAAGGACTCGAAGGAGCATCGATTAGAGAGGAAGAGAACTCGATGCTACGTCGAATATAGTCTAAAAAGGAAACCTTTTCAGCTGTCATTTTGGAACCTCTCTCATGGCCCACAAGTCTGAAGACCGTTCTCCAATGGTTCATTAATTGCCTCAATAGAAAGAAGAACTAAAAGAGGACAAAAAAGGTTTCTTGGAAACATGCTTATTCTTGGTGGACGGGTCGGGAATTAAAGCAGGAAAGAAAGAGAATTGTCCAATGAAAAATGCCTTTTCAGGACCTACAAGAAAAGGAAACAAATTAAAATATAACAGGCACAATAAAAGGGAAGAAAGTAAAGAGAAGGATAGAGAATTCATTACAATCGGCTAACAATTTTCTATTAGGGCTCATTCTTCTTCCTCCTCATGAATTCTAAAAGAGAACATACAGAGAAGGAACAACTGCTGCTCTCCATCTCATAGAACAGAGGATCTGAAAGCTGCTCTTCATCACAATCATATAGCAGCCAGATCTCAATCAGTAGAAACAGAAATGATCTGACATCCATAGCTCCTGCAATACATCACTATCATAAGCAGGAGTTAATCAAGAGCGGTTCTAGTGAAAGATTTAAGAAGCTGTTTATACAAACTTCATAAGATTTCTGAAAACTGAATTCTTACCCTTCTCACTTTCTTCTTTCTCCTTCTCTTTCTCTCCTGTAAAAGAGTTTTAAGAATCCCTCTTCCAAATAATACAGTGGTTCAAGATCTTTTTATCAAAAGATCTGGTGGTTCAAGATCTCCTTATCACAAGATCTGGTGGTTTATGATCTCCTTATCAAAAGATCAGTGGATCTGAGAGTCTCCTTATCAAAATACTCAGGCACAGTTGGTGCAATCCTAACAGGTAGTAGAAGAGAGGACTACCCACATTTTGGGGAACCTCTATAAAAATCTTTGTGTCTTCTGGATTTCTTATTTTTTGTGTTGTCCCTTTTAGCTAGATAACTAGATAACTTTTACTATTTTTCTTGCTTTACATTCTGCACTATTTTATTATGTGCGAGTATTTGTTGGAGCATAATACTTAGGTTTTATTGTGTTTGCACAGTTATGTAAGAAACATTTTCAATCTCTAATCACCCCCCCCCCCCTCTAGAGGATTCTCAGAGGCACAATGTGCACTCTCAATTGGTATCAGAGGGAGGTTGATCATTTAAAGGTTAACACCTTGATCAAAATGACCTCCTACTCTTACTTCTTTATTACAAACATATTTTATAAAGAAAATGAGTACTAAGGATTATGATTCCACAAGACCCCCAGTGTGTAACTTAAATAAGTTCACACTCTGGAAGGCCAGAATAAGGCTTTATATGAATTCCATTGATGAAGACATCTATAATGTTCTCCTCACAGGTCCTCCAGCTCCAGTCAGACAAAAGGTAGGAGAATCCTCAAAAACTATTGCTGTCCAAAGAAAGGAATGGGTAGAGGCTGAGAAGAAGGTCAAGGCATATGATGTCAAGGCTATGAACATTCTAGTATCAACAATGTCAGATGACATTTTCCAGAAGGTGGCTGAATGTCAGTCAGCAAAATGGTGGAAGGAAGTGTTGATGATAGAAAGGACAGAAAGTTCCTTCTCATATCCCAGTATGAGAACTTTCAAAAGAAAGCTGAAGAATTTGTTACTGATATGTATGACAGATTCAGCATTATCATTAATGATCTCAGAGGCTTAGACAAGGAGATATTCATGACTGAAATAAATGATAAAGTCCTCATGTGCTTCCCTAGCTCATGGGATTCCAGAATCTAGGCAATCAAGGATTCCAGGTGCCATAGAGAAATCTCTATTGAAGCTTCGCTAGGAAAGCTTAAGTCGTATGAGATGCTACTAAAGAACAGGGCTGAGTCAGAAGAGAGGGAAACTATTCCAGCTCCTATCCAAAGGAGCCTTGCTCTGAAAGCTACTGAAGGAGAGCTCTCTACTCCTAAAGATCAGATGTTCACTCTCCTAGCAAGGAGATTCAAGAAATGGGTCAAGACTGAAGACTCAAGGAGAAGAGAAAGAGATTCAAGGCCCAAGTATGATAAAACTCCAAAGATGGAGATTATCTGCTTCACTTGCAACAAGCGAGGGCACATTGCTCCTGAGTGCCCACAAGAGAAAAGGGAAAGAAGCAGAAATAAAGAGGAGAAGAAGAAGAAGAAGTTTTTAGAGGACAAGAAGAAATCCAAGGGGTTCATTGCTGAAACAAGAAGAATTAAGCTCCTCGTCATCTAAAAGTGATGATGAAGCAGCAGCAGAAGCAGCTTGCATGATGGCACTAGGCATGTCATCAGATGATGAAGAGGAACAAGTATCTATTTTTGATGAATTTGATTTTAGTTCAGCAGATTTTAAATCATGCTTTAAAGATTTCTGCATTGATCACCTTAGGGTAGAAAAAAGAATTAGACACAGCTAGAACTGAATTAGAGAACCTTAAGAAAGTTAAAATGTACCTAATAAATCAAAACCTAACAAATGAAATTAATTATAAAGAGTTAGAATTAATTAAACTTAGAGAAGAAAACATAAATTTAAAAGATGAGCTAGCAAAGGAAAAGGCCTTTGATGACTCACTCAATGGGAGGAGTCAGAAGCTCAAAGACATCACAAAAAATCTCTCTATGAGATTTAATCACCTAGGGTTAGGAGCAGAGCCCTCCATTAGCACAGAAGCACCTAGGAAACCTGGCTGGAAAAATCCAGTGTCATTTGTTAGACCTAGTGAGTACCAATCAAGTGAGAAGAGTGCATCATCCAAGGGTAAGGTTAACAGTCATCCAGATAGGATAGATAAACCTAATCAAGTAAATTTGAAAAGGATAGAAAGACCCATAGGTAAAACAATGTAGTGAAGGCAAATAACAACAACCAAATGGTTAAAGCAAAACCTAGAATAGTAAAACACTATGCTGATCTTCTTTATTTATATACATTTTACACTCATTACAAGTATCAAAATAATAGGTTTGGGAAACCCATTCCTTATCATCCAGAAGGGTATCATGAAAGACCCTTCAATAACTTCATTGAACCCTATAATGGTAAAAGCAAAGGGGCCAAGGTAACCTGGGTTCCTTCTAATGTTTAAATTACTTGTGCAGGGTTAGGTAGGGTCCCACTCAGGAGAAAATGGAGTGGGAAGAATGATGTAGGTCTTGAATAAGGAACAAAATTCATACAAGGGAGTAATTTTTGTAAGACCCCCCCCCCCCCCTCCCCCCCCCCTCCCGGAACACAAGACATGACCGAGGGGAGTCCTATGCCCAGGACAGCCGCCTTGCGGGAGGGCCAGCACACGAGCTAGCCTCCCCCAAAAGACCCCTATCCTGCTGGCCAAACCAACTGAACAATGCCAACCCATCAATAATGTAAAAGCAAGAAGCCATATAAATATATTCACATAAGTAAGTGTCCAAATAAGTACAAAAGACAAGAATCTCTGAGAGCTCCTGCAAAAGTATCAGAGTATCAAGCTAAATGCCCCAAGGGCTACATCTCGAATTACGCTCACTTTTGTTACCGACGGTAGTGAGGGTATCATGGTCTTCGACCCTATCATCCTGACCTTACTATCCACCTCCAGCACCGTGCGCTGCTGCCCTACGGTGCGCTCCTAAAAAGAGGGGTGCAACAACCGTTAGTCATAAAGTCTAAGTGGCTTCACTTCCTCTCCCCCAGCGACTCCAAGGCAATGGGCGGAAGGGAAGAAAGGGGAGCTGCAATATAATCAGTACTAGCAAAAACAGGTGACAAGAGTAGATGTAATCATGGCAGTTATAACATATGTATAAGAAAGTGCACCAAAAGAGAGCATGATCAACGACAGTGTACAAGCAGTCGAGCATGTAATAACATATGCATAAGAAAGTGCACCAAAACAGAGCATGATCAACGACAGTGTATAAGCAGCCGAGCATATAATAACAGAATTTGAACTTAACTTATAAGGGTGCCCATACAAGCTTATAAGTTATGGATCCGAGCATAATGTAACCCTTCATATAAAGGTGCCCATACAAGTTTATATGATGAGTTCCGATGCGGTGCAATGACATGGTTATGAAATGATGAATGCAATGCAATGATTATGTAATGATACTCACCCATGCAAAGTTGCTATGTCAAAATAGACCTACAGTTCTCGCTTTTTGAGGGGTAGCTAACCACTCAGGCATCTCTCGTCGTGGCCAGACGGAGACAGTGGAACGAGCTCCTCCACTACTAGGAGGGTATGAACACTACCAGCCCTAGGCCTTTGTACGCCTCGATGCTAAGAACACACAGTGGAGACCATGCGTACTGCTCGCATCTTGATGAGCCTTCAAAGACACAGAAAGGGAATTGGGTAGGTGAGCACTAAGAGTCCAACCCAACCGGTCTAGAGTCTACCGCCGGCTTCTGTCGATGTCACGTCCAGCCAGCCTGTAGACCCGCCACAAGTAATCCTCCAACCAGGATCATCACACCACCATGTGCAAACCATGCACATTCATGAAATTCCCATGCACCAACCGTGCTATCAAAAACCAAAGGACTCTCCAACCGGGTTCCTCACCTCTCAGGATATAACCATACCCTAGAAGCCTCACCAACCATCACTGCTTCACCTACGGAGTTATCATAACTCTAATGCAGTGGAAGGTATAAGTCATGGGATTACACTCTATGTGATCCTAAGGACAACTTGTGTACCTTGTGGCGTATCAGATCACTAGAAGGGTTACCCAATATGTTTCCTGACCTTTCTCATCCTCGGGCTAATTTCACCACAAGTTCAGGGATGCATTTTTTATTCAATCGTATTCTATCAACAACATTATTAAACTACAACATGAGATAGGTCAGCACATCTATTTGCAACCTCATGTTATTAATATCATTGTCGTATCTAGGTCAGCACATCTATTTGTAGCAAATATACTAGTGGAATAACATTACCAAAACCGAACATCGAACTTGCTACATCAAGACATAATTATCGCATGAATACCTCTGCCAAAAGTGCACTGGAATTTAACTATAAAGCATGACTCCCTATTTCTTTCTTCACTAGCATCCTACTGTTTCACAATCAGCATAAGTATTTATGATGAAATACTTAATCTAAGAAGCATTTCTAACACAAAAGTTATAAGATTAAATGGGGGTATTGATAACTACAACAAATATATTTCTATCAAGTTTCATATGCTTCGGATAAGTAAAATGAGGTAAATCACCAAGATATTATGAATTCATATGTTTGCCTCCATGCGCACTAAAACAACATTTTTGGGAGCTACAGTCCACCAAAATTAACGATCCACCCCCTTCGGGAAAGGTATTTCCTAGGGCTAGAACTTTCGGGTTAAGTCTGAGGTCCAAATCTAAGTCTATCATGTCTAAAATCGAGTTTTAACCCGGCTGCTCAAACCTGGATAGAATCTGTCATGTACTTAAATCATAATTATTTTCAGGATAGCAATTTCGATTTGGGTTTCAGGGAGCCACGGGGCTCCCCAGAAAATGCACAACCACTCTACAAAAAGGCCTTTCCGGGGGCTACAACTTTCATGTTGAGCCCGAGGACCAAATATGTCTGAAATATGCCTACAAAGTGGCTCGAAGCCAGCCGCGCGCATTAGACAAATTTTGTGTACATTATAATCTACACGGATCTAAAAGCTGAATGGACAACATCCGATCATCTTTTCCTCCAGCCTGGGGCTGTGATTTGCCCGACCTGGAGCCTAATAAAAAAACACTCCCATCGGCCACCATATTTTCCCGTCCGACCAACCAACACCACTGCCCCTTCCTCCTACATAAGGTGCATCGTCGGGCGTGAATCGGTTGTCGGAGATGGCCAGAACAACAAATCGGAACATAGATTTGGCCATTCCTCCATGGTTTCCTCTCCAATCAAGCTCAATTGATCTCGATGTCTCGCCTAATCAGACCTAGGAAACTAGCACCAAGGGAGAGGGGAGGAAGCTTTCGGACCTGCTGCCATTTCAGTTTTGGAGGAGAGTTCGCCGGATCTGGAGGTTGCCGGCCTTGAGAGAGAAGGTGGAGGTGGTTGTTGGATCGGTAGGCGCCCTTAGAGGGTGGGGGGTGAATAAGGGTTTTAAAAACTTTTGATATATTTTGAATATTTTAGAAAAAGTTTTGATTATTAAACTAAACAAGATCAAGACATATCAAGTGAAGTAAAAGTAAAGACATGATTTTATTAACTTGAGAAGCATGATTACAAAACTTGATCCCTTATCGAAGCTAGAAATCAAAGCTAATAGAAATAGACTCCTTTTTGTTTTCTATCCCGACTCACTTCCCCACAAATCGGTGGCCCTAGCCTATCCTCCCCGGATTCGGCCTCAAGCCGTTCTAGCCAACCCTTCCCTAGATGTGGCCTCGAGCACCCCCTAGACCTATCCTAGATCTAGTCGCCAACACGAGGCGAGTTTCCCCCTAAGTCCTACCCAGACCTAGTCGCCAACACGAGGCAATTTCACTAATCGTTTAGAAGAAAAATATGAAATGAAAATAAATAAAAACTCCCTTCTGAAGACGGAGGCGAATATCCGTTGTAGAGTAAGCATTGCAGAAGAGGAATTCGTTTGGATCCGGCGTGATTAGATTCTCCTTCAGAAGTTTATAGAACTTTGGTAGGACATCAACTTTCGGCCAAGATAGCCTCTAGAATTCTAGAACTCTATCTCTCTCTGATATCTCTCTGATGTGTGTAAGAAATGATAGGAGAGGAGTCCTTTTTATAGCCTCCGCACTAGCGCCTGCGCTAGTGCTACCGCCGGCGCTATCACATATTAGGACATGTTTTGCGCGGCAGAATCTTCAATCCGAAAAAACAATTCTCCTTTGCCTTCTGTGTGTGTCGCTACCGCCGGCGCTATCGGCTACCGCCAGGCGCTATCTCCTTCCATATGTGCTCCAGGAATTGCGCTATCATCTCTAGCGCCAGGCGCTAAGTGCTACCGCCGGCGCTAGTGGGAGACTTGGAATTGCTGGCTCAAAATTGGGGGCAACCATCCTTGAGTCATGTGGTCTTTGATTTCCTGCACACTTAAACACAGAAGATCAAATACACATAGGATTTGTTATTCTCAAACATAGGAGATGCGGAAGACCATGTTCCAACAAACTCCCCCTTTTGATAATAACAAATTCATTAATGATAAATCAGAGCATTAATAAATAAGCATGATGAAACTATATTTGTGTGTGTGAGAGAGTGATGACTTAGGATTAGGATAATTATTGATTTTAGCATTTAGAATTGCTCCCCCTAAATACATGCTCCCCCTAAGTGAATGTTCTCCTAATATATAAGCTATCATCTTAATTAAGCATTATAGTGTGATAGTAGATTAATATTTATCATGTTAGTTTTCCCCCTTTTGTTATTAGCAAAAGCGGGTAAGGAGACACCACTAAAAAGTTGATAATAAGATAAAAGCATGATTGAACTTATAGAGAAGGAAATGATAAGGAGTTTTTAGAATACTTTTCGTTTAAATAGATCAGAGTTTGAGTATTACAACATTTTTATAAATCAGAGTTTGTAGTATTACCAAATATAAGGTAAATGTAAAGTTGCGGAAGACTTATAAAAACACAAGCAAACATCTTTTGCAAGACATGATGATTAATATATAGGAGTTTAATTTTATAAAGAAGATGGTTTGTAAACATTTTAAGATCAGTAATAAATTAACCAAGCATGAAATAATGATATCAGAAAGATAGTACTACAATGTTATGTTAATTCATAGTTTCAAAACACACTAAACATTGTAGAGAGCATGCTAGGTTATCTAGTGCATTTCATAAGTAAAGAATAGTATAGAAATAGCATTAGGATCCAATACTCATGAGAAGAAATGTTATGGAAGATAATGATGTGCACAAAAGTGTATTTTTAATAGAATAAACACATGTTTTAATAAAAAATACAAGTAATATGTAAAGTAAGAGCACAATAAAACACAAATAATTTTACTTCCACAAACATCAATGCACAAAAAAATGTACAACTACCAAGGTGCTTTGCACACACAATGCTCATTAAGACTTATCAGGGTGCAGAGTAGTGCTTGGGGGATCACATAGTTTTATTCTTCAAGATTGATTTTTATTGTGATCCGGTGTACTTAAGAATAAGTGGTTTTTATTTTGAAGGAAAGTTATGGTTTGCAAAAGATACTTTATTATTCTTTCCAAGGTGCTCAACCTCACAACGCTTATTAAGACTTATCAGGAGGTTCAAGTAGTGCTTGGTGGAGTTATCTTTGTCACTTTATTTTATGATTTTTGTTTTGTACAATGTTCTCCGAATACACTTGTTTTGCAAACCAATATAATTTATGAGAAAGGTACCACTTTTCTTAATTTTTAAAAGTGCAAATAAAGGAGTGTAGGTAAGATACTTATGCAATTTTAATTCATAGTACTAATACAAAACATACACAAGCAATCTTAGATTAAGCACAAATGTAGACAATGCCAAAAGAAGTAAGTGAATAATGATCATTATCAAACATAAAACATTTACTCATACTTAGAGGCATGCTAAACTTAGTTCTACACAACTTTCAATATAATTGATGCACATGGTAATAGATATATCAAAGCATGATGAAAACAATGTTTAAAGAGTTTGAAAAAATAAAGTGCAACATTATAGAAGTTCTAAAGAATAGATTAAATCATGCTTGATTTTCATAAGAAAATCCATACAGTTTTTTTATAGTTTTAGTGTTTTATATTTTTGTATTTGATTTTATTTTTCAAAAAGACATAACCTTTAAACACAAAAAGCAAAAACATATTTTTTCTAATTTGGTTTTTGTAATTTTGTATTTGATGTTGGCATAAGACTAAAGAGACGTACAAAAACATAATAAATTTTTTTTTTGTAATGTTAGCTTTTATATTTTTGTATTTGATTTTTGCATAAATCAAAGAAAGAAAACATATTTTTTTTGTAATTTGTCTTTTGTATTTTTGTATTTGATTTTTGAAAAATTAAATAGAATTAGATGTGCAAAAATAAATTGTACATATAGATTAATATATTTTTAGGAATTTTTTAAAATTTTAAAACTACAGAAAAACACATAAGTACCTTAGCGCTGGCGTTAGCGCTAGCGAGGGAAACATAACACGATTTTTCATGATTTTGAAATTTTTGGGTGTTGATCTTGATTAAGTGTCCCAATAATAGTTTCATGCTGAAATCTCAGATTTTTAGGAGATGTTTTCGATGGTTAAAACTGGCAAGAATTGTGTTTTGTGAATGTGTTTTAACTCGAAAGATCTAGGACACCGAACTCAAGTCGTAATAATCGAAATCTAGCATCGAGAAGAGGTTTAGTAAATATGTCAGCGAGTTGAGAGTCCGTGCCAATGAAGCTTACTTGTACATGCTCTTTCTTAATATGATCCCTAATGAAATGATGACGAACATCGATGTGTTTGGATCTAGAGTGGTGTACGGGGTTATATGTGAGGTCTATTACACTTTTGTTGTCACATTTAAGATCAATGTTCTTAAGATGAAATCCAAAATCCTCTAGTGTTTGACTCATCCATAAACCTTGTGCACAACAGCTACCAATTGCGATATATTCGGCCTCCGTGGTGGAGAGTGCAACCGAAGATTGTTTCCTACTAGACCAAGCTACTAAAGAGGGTCCTAGAAAGTGACAAGTACCGCTAGTGCTTTTTCGATCTAGTGAACACCCGGCGTAGTCCGAATCGGAATAGTCGTGGAGAGTGAATGAATCATAGTGTGGATACCATAATCCTAATTTAGATGACCCTAATAGATAACGAAAAATACATTTTACCGCTTTTAAATGAGATTCTCTTGGATTGGCTTGAAAGCGAGCACATAAACATACGGCAAACATTATATCTAGTCTAGATGCACTTAAGTAAAGAAGAGATCATATCATTCCTCTATATAACGTTTGATCAATTGAAATTCCGGATTCATCTTTTCCTAGTTTTTAAGAAGCACTCATAGGAGTAGAAGCTTGTTTAAGATTTTCAAATCCAAATCGCTTAAGCATATCGTGAACATATTTTTTTTGGCAAATAAAGATACCATCAGTTCGTTGTGAGATTTGAAAACCAAGAAAATATGATAGTTCTCCTACAAGACTCATTTCAAATTTATTTTTCATTACTGAGACTACTTCATTACACAACTCTTCATTAGTGGCTCCAAAAATGATATCATCAACATATATTTGTAGAATAATTAGATCGTTATTATTATGCTTAATGAAGAGTGTGTTGTTGGCACTTCCCATAACATACCCGTGTTTTAACAAAAATGATGTAAGTCGATCATACCATGCATGGGGCGCTTGTTTTAAACTATAATGCGCTTTTTCTAATTTGTCAACATGATTAGGGAATTTTTCATTTATGAAACCGGGGGGTTGTTCTACATAAACTTCTTCTTTTATAAACCCGTTTAAAAAATGCACTTTTAACATCTATTTGAAATAATTTTATTCGTTTAAAACTCGCAAATGCCAAAAATATTCGTATAAATTCTAAGCGAGCAACGTATGCAAAAGTTTCTTCAAAATCTACCCCCTCAATTTGAGAATAACCTTGAGCAACTAAGCGTGCTTTATTTCTTATAATCCTAGATTCACCATCTAATTTATTTTTAAAGATACATTTTACGCCGATAATTGGATGATTAGATGGTCTTTCTACTAGATTCCAAACTTTATTTCTTTCAAATTGTCATATCTCTTCATTCATAGCCAAAAACCAAAATTCGTCATTTAAAGCGGTGGAAATGTTTTTAGGTTCGATTTCGGAGACAAAAAAAATATTTGAAAATGTTTCATGAAGAGAGGATCGAGTTCTTACCCCAGTAGAAGGTTCCCCAATGACTAGCTCTTTTGGATGATTTTTTGAGAAGTTCAACACACTTGGAGGTACATATTCAACTTCATTGGACTTCTCCTCCTCTTCTTTGGACGGTTCCTCTTCGTCGTGCTCCAAAGATGGCAAAGGTTCATCATTTGTATCTGTAGAAGGCTTCTCTGCACATGGAATAAACTCATCAAATTTAACATTAATAGACTCTTCAACCTTACTCGATCTTTTATTAAATATTCTATAGGCTTTACTGGTTGAAGAATAACCAAGAAATATTCCTTCATCACATTTCTCATCAAATTTTCCTAAAGAGTCTTTTGTATTAAGAATAAAACATTTACATCCAAATACTTTAAAATAAGATACGTTTGGTTTCTTTTGAAAATATAGTTCATATGGTGTGAGATTTAGAGATGGGCGAAGCATAACTCTATTCATTACATAGCATGATGTGCTTACGGCTTCGGCCCAAAAAGACTTAGGTAATTTATATTCAGATAACATGGTGCGTGCTAGTTCTTAGATTGTCCTATTTTTCCGTTCTACAACACTGTTTTGTTGAGGTGTGCGTGGAGCGGAGAACTCATGCTTAATACCTAACATTTCACAAAAAGATTTAAAGTTTTCATTTTCAAATTCACCTCCATGATCTGAGCGAATGCATTTTATTTTTAAATCTAGTTCATTTTGAATGCGCGTACATAGTTTTGAGAATTCGCAAAATGCATCAGATTTGGAAGAGAGAAATAAAGTCCAGCAATATCTTGAGAAATCATCTATTAGAACGAAGGTGTATATTTTACCACCAAGACTTGCGGTGTTAACGGGACCAATGAGATCCATATGAATTAGTTGTAATGGTTTTGAAGTAGAAATTTCGTTTTTGCTTTTAAAAGATGATTTTGTAAATTTTCCTTTTTGGCATGGTGAACATAGTGAAGATAAATTTCAATTCAACTTAGGCAATCCTCTAATCAATTCCCTTTTTGCTAGTTTTAAAATGAGCTTTGTACTAGCGTGACCTAAACGTCTATGCCATAGTTCTAATTCATCATTTTTGGTTATAAAACATTTTATAGATGATTTGGAAAGATCATTAAACGAAACTATGTAAACATTGTGAATTCTAGGTGCAGTTAGTAACACATCTTTTGTTTTAGGATTAACTATTTTGCAAAGATTAGTGGATGATTCAAATAATACGTCTAATCCGTTATCACATAGTTGACTTATAGATATTAAGTAATGTTTCAAACCTTTAACATAAAGAACATTTGAGATAAGAAAAGATTTGTCACCCACTGTACCAATTCCCATGATCCTTCCTTTACCGTTATCACCAAACGTTACGATCCCTCCTTTCTTCTTTTCTAGGATAAGGAATTTTGCTTTGTTACCCGTCATGCACTTGGAGGAGCATGAGTCCAAGTACCATAGGTCCTTCGTTTCCTTATCCTTCCTGCAAATCTAGAGAGAAGATGAGAGTAAAGATCCAGATACCCAAGAGGTACCACCCATAGATTAAGTGGATTTCTTAGGTACCCAGATTTATTTTAAAGAACGTTGTTTTATATTCCTGCAAGAGCTAGACGTGTGTCCAAACTTAAGACAATTAGCACACGAAATAAAGGGAGTTGAGACCCTTTTCTGAGTTTCTACGTTGCTCTTGTTGGATGATGTTTGAATATTAGAAGAAGCAGAAGATTTTTTAACACTTAAGCTACCGCCGGCGTTAGTGGCTAGCGCTGGGCAGTAGGGTTCACTTTTATATCCGACCCCAAATTTTGCAGAACCATAATATTGGTTTCCCAAAATCATATCCAGGGATTTTTGACCAATCCCGAATTTTTTAATGGCTATATTGATGTCATGATTTTGTTTTTTAAGAAAAGTATTTTCTTGTACAATCATAACACATTTATTTTCAAATCCCTATTTGTTATTTTGAATTTGTAAAAGAGAGGTTTTTAGTTTTCTCTCTAAGTCCCCCTTTTCTTTTGCAATAGTTTTGTTTTGTGAGAGGGCTTTAGAAAGAGAAACTTCAAGTTATTTTGCCAAAGATAAAGAGTGCTCACACTCTTGACATGAAACCTTTCTCTTTTCAAGGGAAATCAATTTTTTTGTGAGCTTATGATTTTCTTTGATAATAGCTTCATTTTCACGATTTAATATAATGTTATCTTTTATACTTTGATCATAAGATTTGCAAGTTAAAACGAATTCATCATAGAGTTCTTCGAAAGTAGGAGGAATTACCTCAGTGTCGCTAAGAACACTGGTGTCGTCATCGTTGCTCTTTGTCATTAAGCATAAGTTTGCTTCCTCCTCTCTACTTGACTCAGACTCGTTTGACTCTTCAGAGGAAGAATCGTCCCAAGTTGCGGCTTTCAGTACCATCTTCTTCTCTTTTGCTTTGTGTTGTTCTTTTTGCTCCTTTTGATATTTTGGGCACTGGCTCCGAATGTGCCCAGTCTTTCTGCAGTGGTAGCACTCTGGTGGTGGTCTTTCTTCTTCATCTTCGCTTCCTTTTTCTTTCCTTGATGAAGAGGAAGATCCCTTTCGTCGAGTATCCTTTTGGAAGTATTTGCGAAATGTGTTCCTTCTTTCCGGATTCCTGATGAACTTCCTGAAGTTCTTCACCAGGAGACCTTCTTCATCTTCATCATCATCTACGATTCTCTCCTTCTTTGACTTTAGTGCTAGCGCCTTTTTCTTTGGCTCTTTGTTGTATTCATCGTGTTGAATCTGGAGTTCTACCTCATGGGTTTTGAGATTCCCAATAAGGTTCTCGATCTGGAGCGTTCTTAAGTTGTGCGACTCTGAGATGCCTATCACCTTTGGATTGAACCTTGGAGGTAAGGAACGAAGAATTTTCCTCACCAAGTCCCCGCCTGAGTAGGTCTTTCCAAGTGCCTTTGAAGCGTTGACGATCTTGGTGAAGCGGGTGTACATCGAGTTAATGTCCTCTTCGGTATCCATCCTGAATTTTTCATATTCAGATTCCAGTTGGAATAGCTTTGCATTTTTCACCTGCGATGTACCTTCATGAGTAACTTCCAATTGATTCCAAATATCATAAGCAGTTATGCATGCAGAAATTCTATTAAACTCAGTCCTATTTAAAGCGCAATATAAAGCGTTCATTGCTTTAGCATTATTTTTACACCTTAGCTTATCGTTATCATCCCATTTATCCTTAGGTTTTGCTAATGTCGCCTCTCCCACTACAGTTGTAGGAGGAGAGTACCGAACTTTTACCATGTTCCATACTTCTACATCCATGGTCATAAGAAAACACATCATTCGATTTTTCCAGTAGTTAAAATCTGACCCAGTAAAGAGAGGTGGTCGACTAACCCCTTGACCCTCCGGAAAAGCGAGATCATGAGACGCCATTATTCCCGGTTGTTAAGCCGATTGGAATAAAACCCCTCTGATACCACTTGTTGGATCGGTAGGCGCCCTTAGAGGGGGGGGGGTGAATAAGGGTTTTAAAAACTTTTGATATATTTTGAATATTTTAGAAAATGTTTTGATTATTAAACTAAACAAGATCAAGACATATCAAGTGAAGTAAAAGTAAGGAAATGATTTTATTAACTTGAGAAGCATGATTACAAAACTTGATCCCTTATCGAAGCTAGAAATCAAAGCTAATAGAAATAGACTCCTTTTTGTTTTCTATCCCGACTCGCTTCCCCACGAACCGGTGGCCCTAGCC
The DNA here is from genome assembly GCA_033032865.1 of Dactylorhiza incarnata. Classification (NCBI taxonomy): domain Eukaryota; kingdom Viridiplantae; phylum Streptophyta; class Magnoliopsida; order Asparagales; family Orchidaceae; genus Dactylorhiza; species Dactylorhiza incarnata. The sequence continues at coordinate 1,377,182 of JAWHQI010000362.1, forward strand.
TATCCTCCCCGGATTCAGCCTCAAGCCGCTCTAGCCAACCCTTCCCCGGATGTGGCCTCGAGCACCCCCTAGACCTACCCTAGATCTAGTCGCCAACACGAGGCGAGTTTCCCCCTAAGTCCTACCCAGACCTAGTCGCCAACACAAGGCGATTTCACTAATCGTTTACAAGAAAAATATGAAATGAAAATAAATAAAAACTCCCTTCTGAAGACGGAGGCGAAGATCCGTTGTAGAGTAAGCGTTGCAGAAGCGGACTTCGTTTGGATCCGGCAGGATGAGATTCTCCTTCAGAAGTTTGCAGAACTTTGGTAGGACATCAACTTTCGGCCAAGATAGCCTCTGGAATTCTAGCACTCTATCTCTCTCTAAAATCTCTCTGATGTGTGTAAGAAACGAGAGGAGAGGAGTCCTTTTTATAGCCTCCGTTCTAGCACCTGCACTAGCGCTACCGCCGGCGCTATCCCATATTAGGACATGTTTTGCGCGGCAGAATCTTCAATCCGAGGAAACAATTCTCCCTTGCCTTCTGTGTGTGTCGCTACCGCCGGTGCTATCGGCTACCGCCAGGCGCTATCTCCTTCCATATGTGCTCCCGGAATTGCGCTATCATCGCTAGTGCCAGGCGCTAAGTGCTACCGCCAGCGCTAGTGGGAGACTTGGAATTGCTGGCTCAAAATTGGGGGCAACCATCCTAGATCTAGTAGCCAACACGAGGTGAGTTTCCCCCTAAGTCCTACCCAGACCTAGTCGCCAACACGAGGCGATTTCACTAATCGTTTATAAGAAAAATATGAAATGAAAATAAATAAAAACTCCCTTCTGAAGACGGAAGAGAAGATCCGCTGTAGAGTAAGCGTTGCAGAAGCGGACTTCGTTTGGATCCGGCGGGATGAGATTCTCCTTCAGAAGTTTGCAGAACTTTGGTAGGACATCAACTTTCGGCCAAGATAGCCTCTGGAATTCTAGCACTCTATCTCTGTCTGATATCTCTCTAATGTGTGTAAGAAACGAGAGGAGAGGAGTCCTTTTTATAGACTCCGTGCTAGCGCCTGCGCTAGCGCTACCGCCGGCGCTATCCCATATTAGGACATGTTTTGCGCGGCAGAATCTTCAATCCGAGGAAACAATTCTCCCTTGCCTTCTGTGTGTGTCGCTACCACCGGCGCTACCAGCTACAACCAGGCGCTATCTCCTTCCATATGTGCTCCCAGAATTGCGCTATCATCGCTAGTGCCAGGCGCTAAGTGCTACCGCCGGCGCTAGTGGGAGACTTGGAATTGCTGGCTCAAAATTGGGGGCAACCATTCTTGAGTCATGTGGTCTTTGATTTCCTGCACACTTAAACACACAAGATCAAATACACATAGGATTTGTTATTCTCAAACCTAGGAGATGCGGAAGACCATGTTCCAACAGTGGTTCGTCCATGGAGGGGGTTAGAGAGTGAGAGAGAGAAGATGGAGTGTGTTTGGGAGAGAAATGGACGTCGGAGTTGAGAGCTCGCCGGATGGAGCTTCGGGGGTCGTCAACCTTGCCCTGAAGGGGCACGCCGGAGAAGAGGGAGGAAGGGGAGCTCGATCTCTTTCCGCCGTCAGCTGTATGGGAGAGGGGTCGGGTAAGTTCCCCTTTTCTAACCTAGCATTACGTGTGTGTGTATATATATAATACATAATTATATAATAATAATAATAATAATATTATTATTATTATTATTATTATTATCATTTCTATTATTAATAATGGATTCAAATACTCGTATCTCGCTCTATAGGGCTCGGAATTTGCCCCGGATGTGCTCGTTACGACCGTCTCATCTATACACACCCATCAAAATGATCCACGAAGAATTTCAAGTTTGTTTGCTCATTCTACGCTCCCCGGAGCATTTGCGGCCTAATTTAACTTAAACGTGAAAACTCCTTCAAACGAAGTCGGAATCGCAAACGGATAGATTCGTTGAGCTCGTACAATTATTATGAGTCTAATAAGAATGACTGGGTTGCGAGGTCATTTGCTACGTATCACCTTCTTGAATAGATACACTATTTGAAAAGCATGTCATTTGAGCTAACGTACGCACTATAATTCCTTCAAGGTGGCACGCTTCCTTCGAGTTTTATTGCTCAAATTATGCTTTTCAGACGGCTTGGATCCCGATACAGCAAACATCGGGATTTAGGGTTTACCCTAAAAGGCAGAGTTCACTCTCAAGAGGGCTATCTCACCGGAGCTGTTTGTTCACATCATTGGATGTAAATCTGCTGGTGAGATTTGGACGTCTTTGGACGGGCTGTTCAATAAGAAGAATGTAGCTTGGCTACAGTTTCTTGAAAATGAGTTGGCGAAGTCCACTCAAGACGATCTTTCTATTTCTATCTTCTTTCTTAAGATGAAGAACCTCACATCAGAGATTTCTGCATTGGACCCTGATGAGCCCACTCAGAGGCAAAACTGAAGAGGCATATCATCTGCGGGTTGCGGAAGGAGTATCTTGTCTTTGTGACTTTAGTTCAAGGTTGGGCAAATCAACCATCTCTGTTGTAGCTGGAGAACTTACTTGCTTCGCAAGAAAGTTTGGAAAGACAGATGGCGGGGACATCTATCTCGGGGGGAGATAGTGATGTGTTGTTCTCTGGAAAGAAGAAGAAGAAGTGGGAGAAGAAGAAGCCGGGTTAAGATGTACACTCTACTTAAGGTCAGCAGGATAGGGGTTATGCTCCTAAGTCTGATGGGAAGAAAAAGGGAGATGGACCAAGGTGATTCAGGTGCAATAAGACCGGTCACTTCAAGAAGGATTGTCGGGTTAATCTTCAGTCGGTACATGTAGCAGAGAAGGAGAGGCCAATGTCTGATGAAGCTGGATGGGGAGGAGCCATTGCGGCTAATATGACGGCGATGCCCGTTAAGGCCTTGGCTGCCATCAACTTCGAAGAGGATTGGATTGTTGATTCAGGGTATGGACATCATCTCACTGGGGATGAATCAAAGTTCTCTTCTTTGGTGCCTTACTCAGGTAACGATGTTATCATTATGGCTGATAATTCTTTTCATGCTATCGAACAAGAAGGTGTTGTCTCCCTGAGCAGTGATAAGGGTCCACTCATATTGAGGAGTGTTTATCACGTGCCTGGTATGATGAAGAATCTAATCTCTGTGACCAATGCGGTCGATGCCGGTTATCACGTTCTGTTTGGCCCAACAGAAGTGAAGTTTCTTAAAACTGAACCGGAGATAAGGGGAGATGTTATCCATGTTGAAAATCGGGTGAAGAACTTGTTCATGTTATCGACAATTACCCATGTTGATTAGATGAAAGCGAACGATAGCGCGGCTATCTGACATGAAGGGTTGGGGCATGTTTGTGCTGGATGTCAGTTTGGTAAGTTTCATCGACTTCCATTTGATAAATCACAAACAAGATGCAAAGCGCCATTGGAATGCATTCACGGTGATTTAATGGGACCGACTTCCACCCCAAGCCTTGGAGGCAACAGATATATGTTGGTGTTGATTGACGATTACACCAAATATGTCTGGGTGTATTTTTTGAAATAGAAGTCGGAAGCCTTTGCGAAGTTTGTGGAGTTCAAGGAGCTGGTGGAAGGTCGGTTAGGCCTGCGGGTGAAGAAATTGAGAACTGACAATGGTGGGGAGTTCACCTTTGGTGAGTTCTCAAGTTTTTGCAGGAAACAGGCGTTCGGAGAGAGCTCACTTGTGCCCATACTCCATAGCAGAATGGCGTTGTGGAGAGGAAGATCCGTCATTTGACGGAAACCTGCAAATGCTGGCTTCATGCTAAGAGTATCCCAAAGTCCTTTTGGGCGGAGGGAATGTCTTGTGCGGCTTACGTCATCAACAGAATGCCTCTAAGTCCTATCAACATGAAGACCCCTCACGAACTGATGTTCAAGGAGAAACCAAGTGTTGCTCACCTTCGGGTGTTCGGGTCAACCTGCTATGTGCATATTCCTGATGCTCTTCGGACAAAGCTAGATGCGAAAGCAAGGAAGCTAGTCTTTGTTGGGTATGATGAGCGGAAGAAAGGATGGAGGTGCATGAATCCTGAGACACGGAGATCAGTGGTATCTCGGGATGTGGTGTTCGATGAAGTGACTTCCTACAAGGGGAGTTCAGGAGTTGAACTATCGGAGAGCAGGGTTGATGAAGCAGGGAAAGCTGCAGGAAGTCTTCAAGTGGAGTTGCCTATTTCACCAGGAGCTCTAGTTGTGTCAAGCTCTGAGATGGAGGCTTCAGGTTCTGGAAGCAGGGGGAGCGATGCTCCAAGTTCATCTGGAAGAGGAGCTTGCACAGAAGAAGCAGCTGTAGAGGTGGTTAGTCAGGTGCAACCTCTTAGGAGGTCGAAGAGGACTATCAAGCCACCAGATCGATACACAAAAGGAAACATAGTGAGCTTCGTCTCATGTTTCTTCGGTGGTCCCTTGGATGAGAGGGAGCCGTCGAGCTTTGAGAAAGCCAAAGGCATGAAGCAGTGGGATATTGCTATGCAAGAAGAGATGGATGCTCTCAAGAAGAATGAGACTTGGTCTCTAGTGCCCACGCCTAAGGGCATTACCCCTGTAACATGCAAATGGGTTTACAAGCTCAAGTAGAAAGCTGACGGCACGATCGAGCGATACAAGGCTCGCCTTGTAGCTCGCGGGTTCTTACAGCAGAATGGTGAAGATTATGATGAGACGTTTAGTCCAGTGGCAAAGATGACTTCGGTCCGATTTGTTATTGCCTTGGCGGCATCTTGTGGATCAGAGATTTGGCAGCTTGATGTTAAGAATGCTTTCTTATACGGAGAGATTGACAAGGATATCTTCATGATCCAGCCACCGGGGTTCATCTCGGAGGATCGTCCGGACTACGTCTGCAAACTGAAGAAGGCCTTATATGGGTTGAAGCAACCGCCTCGGGCGTGGTATGGAACGATCGCGGAGAATCTCTTATTTTGCGGGTTCTTCGCTTCAGACTCTGATTCTAGCTTGTTTGTCAAGAAGGAGGGGGCGCTTCGGGTTATTGTGCTGTTGTATGTGGATGACATGATTGTCACCGGAAACTCGAAGGAGGCGGTAGCAAGGCTGAGAGCTGAGCTTGCTATCACGTTCGAGATGAAGGATCTGTGGGAGCTTCACCATTTCCTTGGACTCGAGGTCCAGAGGAGGGAGAGCGGAGTGCTCTTTTCTCAGGAAGGATATGCGGAGTGGATCGTTCAACGATTTGGCATGGAAGAAGGGAAGAGCAGCTCTATACCTCTGAAACAGCATCATAAACTTTGAAAGGATGAGGGAATAGTTCTATCTGATCCGTTGGTGTTCCGAGCTCTGGTTGGGAGCCTGATTTACTTGACCATCACGAGACCTGATATTGCTTATGTAGTTGGCAAAGTGAGTCGGTACATGGTGGAGCCACGGAAGCCTCATCTTCTGGCAAAAAAAGGGATTCTGAAATATGTGAAGTCGACCTCTGATTTTGGACTCCTATTTAGGAGAGGGTCAAGCTTGGAGTTGCATGGATACATGGATGCTGACTACGGGGGAGACGTGGATGATCGGAGATCAACGTCTGGTTATGTCTTTATGATGGGCCCCACAACTATCTCTTGGTGCAGCAAAAAGCAGGACTCGGTGTCCATATCTACCACAGAAGCGGAGCACAAGGCTTTGGCCTTGGCAGCTCAGGAAGCTGTTTGGCTCAGGAGGTTGGTGGAGGATGTTCATTAGGAGGTTCAAGGTCCCACTATGCTACGCGGAGACAATGAGAGTGCTCTCAAGCTGGTTAATAATCCAGTTTGTAATGCGAGGACCAAGCATATTGAGATTGAGCACCATTTGATTCGTGAAAAGGTGTTGGGAGGATCTCCTATGGTTGAGCATGTTCGGAGTGCGGACAATGTCACAGACATCTTCACAAAGTCGCTGGAGAAGGGACCGTTTACACGGTTGCGGAGTTTACTCGGGCTGGTCTCCACTTCCCACTTCAAGGGGGAGTGTTGAAATTTTGAAGTGAAGTGGAGGAGACTGGGCGGTCTGACTTTGGGAGACCGCCGAGACCGCGCGGCATGTGCTTGTATTCTACCAGTTTGGCTCTGCCGGTCTATTCTGGCGGATTGCTGGTTTTGCTGGTTTGTTCTTGTTACTGCGGTCTATTCCCGAGTTGGTGTGCTGGTTAGCCTGTCTTCCTCGTTGGAAGACCGGGCGGTCTGTTCCTATGTGTGACCGCCTGTCCGGGGTGTTTGTGCTTGGCGATCTGGCGACTTGTTCTAAGTCGTCCATATGGTTCCTAGTTTGCTCCTGGTGGTCTAAGGAAGGAGTACCTTTGTGACCGCGCGACTTGTGCACGGTCTCGTATTTGCGCGACCTGTTCGCGATCTGTCTGCTGATCTGCGGTCTTGGTCTTATGGTCGTCCAAGTGGTCTGATAGCGCGGTCTGCCTTATGAGACCGTTGGCGATCTGACGGGTGGTGATTGTATCTCTCATGTGCGGTGATGACATCCATCTACCCGCCTATAAATAGAGGTGCAGGGCCCGTCATTCATAACGAAAACTTTAAGAACTGAGCCTGGGTTAATTCATGCAGTCTTACTTTGAGGTCGGGCGGTTTGGAAGCGAGTTGACTGTTTGTTGTGTTCGCAGGTTTGCGGTCAGCAGGTTGCGGTCTCCTTCCTTGGTGATTCCCAGCGGCTTGAATAAATAGTTCGGCATCGGTCAGTCTGTGAACTGCTTTATGTTTGTTCTGGTGTTGTTCGCTGCGAGCTCAACGATCAGGCGACCTTCAGTGGTTAGGCGATCTGAGTTGCGGTCTGGCGACAGCTTCAGTTCTTTGTTCCAATAAAGCTCCAGTTTGTGTGGTCTGAGGTGCGGTCTTGCAGTGCTGGCAGTCTGTCCGGTTTCTGTTCACGGGATCTCTGGTAAAGCTGGGCGACTTCTGGAGTCGAGCAGTCTGTGCGGTCTCAGCTTGTCTAGCCGCCAGATTTGTTTTGGTGCGTTTTGTTCTTCTCCTCTCCGTGATTCTGATGAATCATGTCTCGCCATGTATACCTCGCATTGTAAATGAAGTTTGTGTTTCAATAAAGTTTCTTGTGTTGCTGTGTGGCGTTTTGGTTGTTTGGCTTTAACTCAGTTGATGCAACTCCTGCTTACTCCTAAACTATTCAAATCAAAAATTTAAATAATCCCCGGTGAGGTGACGACCACACCCTGAGTCCACGATGCAGTCCTCCTGATAGTTGATAGGAGCCACAGCTCCAACAGAAGCCGAGAAGGCTCCTCCCCATCCTCCATCATTCTATCTGGCCTCAGCTTCCTCCTTTCCTGCAGCAGCATGCCCTGGCTGAAGATTCACCCGATAATCCTACCTGATGTGACAAATCTTCCCGCACCTGAAGCACTTGGGACCTTCTCCCTTCTTCTTCCCTTCAACCTTGGGAGCATAGCCCCTCTCCTGTTGTCCAGAAGTTGAAGGGCCATTGCCTCCTCCAGCGGTCTTCTTCTTCTTATCGCACTTCTTCTTCTTCCCCGAAAAGAGAATCTCACCTTCTCCCACAGACACTGACACCCCCGCCATCTGCCTTGCCAGACTCTCCTGCGACGCAAGCAGATTTTCTAGCTCCAACAGATACGGTTTATTTGCCCAACCCTGCACCGACGGCACAATGGCCACATACTCCTTCCGCAAGCCCGGATGATGTGCCTCTTCAGCTTCGCCTCAGAAATTGGCTCATCAGGATCCAGTGCTAAAATCTCAGCGCACAGGTTCTTCGTATTCAAGAAGAACATAGAGATAGAATGATCACCTTGAGCCGATCTGGCCAGCTCATTTTCCAGGAATTGAAGTCTTGCCACATTCTTCTTATTAAACAGCCCATCCAGGGCTCTCCAGATCTCAGCAGCTGATCCACAACCCAAGATGTGATAGAATAGGTCTGGTGATATTGCCCTCTTTAGAGCGAACTCTGCTTTCGCATTAGTCCTTCTGCAGTTCCTCACCTCTTGACCATTGTCCCCAGCTGGAACAACTTCCTCCATACTTTCTCCTCCAACCACCTCCCAGAGGTCCTCACCCAGAAGATAACTTTGCATACACGACTTCCACTTCTTAAAGTTAGTCGATGTAAGCATCTCAATTCCAAGACCCCTTGCTTCCATGGCTCTACCACTGGTTCCTTCCTCACAAAGGCGATGACAACTTTTAGTTATTCACTGCTCTATCCACTCCAACCTACCTCTGATACCATGTGAAATTTTTCCGTAGATCTAGGAGTGAGCAGGAATTGTACAACTAAAAGTTGTAGCCAATCAACCAGAAGCACATGAAGCAAACACAATCTTTATTGATCAAGCAAAATTCTTCATTACAGGGCGAGGTATACATGGAGAGACATGATTTCGCTAGTACAAAAAAAACAGAAGAGAAAAAGAAGCTGAAAAGATAACCAGCGGTCTGCCAACCGAGACCGCCTGACCGCTCGACCTGACAGTCCTCTCGGCTAGAGAACAAGACCGCCCGAACAGCCTGCCTGTGACTTGAACAACACCAACTAAGAACCCTGCGAACTCCCGAACTCCACTGATCCTCCCAAACTCCAGCAACCCGCACTGCAAGCCGCGAGACCGCCAGAACACCTTCAGAAGAGGAGGTGACCATTGCTACCCGCATAATCCGCAGAAGCTGCACAAGACAAGTTCGATCAGCTAACCGGCCGGTCACAAAAAAAGAGACCGCAAGAATAGGACGCGAGCTTAGCTTACACTTGGTGCGATTATTTTGCTGCTATAGTGACTCCTATATATAGGCGGGCGACCTGATCCAGTCACCGCCCTATGAGATAGAGTCACCACCCTTGACCACGTGACTAGACCGGTCAACCCGCGCAATCAGCAAAAAGATCCTCCTGCTTAGTGAGCTCGCTGACTTCAACAGAAGCCCCTCGATCATGACAACTCGCCCAGTCATGACGCTCACCACCTGTGTTCGCCACCCGACCTCCTCCAGAGACCGCGAACACACCAGGCCGACTAGAACAACAGCTCGCCAAGTCGACCAAACACCTGTGACCGCATATACCAGCAGATCGCCGAAGGACCAGCTATGCGAACACAACCCGGAGACCGCGCGACTAAGAAGACCTTAGTCTGCATGCACCACAATGAAATCGGACAGCCACCAGACCGGGCTGCCCCCACCATGCGATCACGAGCACCAGATCGCGCGGTTACACCGAACAGAATACAGCTCGCATGTGGTCACACGACCAGACGGCGTGGCCTCACCTCGGCACCCATGGACAGAAGAACGGCGGTCACGCCGAATAGCCCGCGGCTAGACCGGATAGGTCAGACCGCAAGATCGTACGGTCAGACCAGACCGCGCGATCTCCCCACCAGACCGCCAACCACACAAACTTCCACTTTAATATTTTCAACAAAAATTCATCTAAACGCATGTTTAATCTTTCAAAAATGCGAGTTTACGATCAAAACTTCAAACAGCCATATCTTTTGATCCGCTCATCCATTTTTGCGTTTAATATATTTTCGTAAAGAGCATAGAAATCTCCATCCAGCGGCGAACTAGACTTGCCCATTTGAGTTCGTTTGGTGCTGTCAATTTGCCCAATTTCAACTCCATTTTAAAAGCTATCTTAGTTTGCTTGATTCGAAAATTTCTGAGTTTATGGATTTTCCATCACATGATATCCTTAGTATAATTTTTTCATATATTAATTTAGATATTATGTGTGTGATGTGTGTCACCATTGTTTGCATGCAATTTAGACCTTAGAATCATCTTGTATCATTAAGATCAAATCAAAAGTTTAATCATTTCATTCTAGGTTTAAAGAAAATTAATTTGAAAACTTCTCATATTACATGCAACATTATCTCCATTAATCCTATGTAATAACATTGCATTCAAACTCATAATCCTAGCATCACATCTTGGTATATGCTTATATACTTATGCTAGGTATAACATTTACAATGTTATTCAAATTTCATGATAACTATGTGATTTGAAATCATAAATAGAATACTAAAATTCCAACAAACACATAGTTTATGGTTTGATCATTAGTATGTATATCATGAAACTATATATCATCATGCAAAACCAAAGATCAATAAATTTAATTATCCAATGCAATTTTATTATAAATTTCAAAACGTTATATATGTGATCTTTGTCTTTGGTATGATTGGATGATCATCATTTTTCTAGACTTACAAATCAAACATGCTCATTCAAAAGAAAATCACCAAATCATATTGTCATAAGTCTAGAAGAATTAGAATTTACATACATCATGATGATCTAACATATATTCTATGCAAAATTCTCTATAATCCTAAATTATAATTCATGTTCTATCAAGAAATATCTCAAATCAATAATAGGAATTATGAATCTTATGATAAAAATTATGAATAATGTTTTTCTTACATTATTTGATGTATGAATATGCTTTGCTAGTGATTGCATGTATCTCTCATATTTGTAGACTCTAGAATCAACTTTGTAATGAAAGTATAAATCAAACTTAATCATCACTCTATTCTAGATCTATAATTCGAAACTCTATTTTGGAATACATGCAATATTGATATTAATCTTATGACATGACATTAAACCCAAAACTCATCTTACTAGCTTTATCACTTATTGAATATTAGTAATTGTGCTAGTTATCTCATATCGTCATCTCATAAAAGTAGAAAAACTATGCGGATTTAAATAACTCATCACTTTAAACAAAACCCATAGTTTATAAATCAACCCATAGTTTAAAAGCATAGGCTGTCCAAAGATTATTCACCTATGACTTCATATCTCATAATAGCAGGGGGTGTAGGGTTGTATGCATTAGAGACCTAACCTCTAAGTCATGTCTTATCCTTAACCGGGGAGGGTTCAGTGGGGCCTTGCGAGGAACTGGGTGGAAAGAGTGCTAGGTTGAGCGTTCTCTAGTGTGTGCATATGGGATTAACACCCCACTCTAGGAATATGTGCAGCTCCTCATGCCCATCCGTCACTTAGTACGGGGCTAGGGTGTAGACATTTAGTTGGGGTAGTTTTTAATCTTAGGACATACTTATATTACTCTTTGCATGATCATTTTATTTACTTATCACTTAAATTATGCATATTTTGGGTTGTTTAATAAAAAATTTGCCCTCTTGTGTTTGCATAATTTATCTTTTTGAGCTTAACTGTTTTTGTAAAACATATGTATTTGAAAAAGCTATAGTTTTATGCAAAGTTGTGCAATCAAGACATCTCCAAAAATTACAAAATTTCTGCATAAGACTACTCTAAGGACTCTTAATAAGTATTAAAAATCAGATTTTTTTCAAATTCTCAAAAAAAAAACGTGTACTGTTTCCAGCGTTAGCCCTAACGCTGGCGTTAACGTTGGTGTTGGAATTTTCTGATTTTAAAATTTCTAAAAAAAAACCTTAAAAAATATGTTAATTTATATTTACTAATTTGTTTTTGAATTTCTGACATTTATTATCTTTGTTTTAATTTATTTTTTAAAAAATCAACTACAAAAATTCAAAATTCAAAATACAAAAAATATGTTCTTGAGATTTGTGTTTTATTCTTATTATGAAAAAGCAACTACAAAATTTCAAAATTTCAAAATATGTTTTTGAGATTTGTGTTTTATTCATATTATGAAAAATCAACTAGAAAAGTTCAAAATTCAAAATTACAAAAATATGTTATTGTGATTTTCTGTTTTTATCTCATTAAAAAATGATAAAACAACAAAAAAGCTGTATGATCTCTATTGCTAATAACAAGCATGAATGAATTCTATTATTTAAAATTATTTACAATGTTAACATTTATTCCTTCAAATTACTATGAACATTATTCTGTTTATCATGCTTTGATATATCTATTTAAAGTGCATCAATTGTATTGAAAAATATGTGTAGAACCAAGCTTAGCATGCTTCTAAGTATGAGTAAATGTATTATGATTGATATTGATACCTTTCACTCACTTATTTTGGTAATCAATATGTGTGTTTAAATCTAAAAATGCTTGTTTGTGTATTGTATTTGTACAATAAATTAAAACTTGCATAAGTTTATTACCTACACTACATTTGAATTGCACTTATGAAATTTTGAAAAGTGGTTAAGTTTCAAAAAATTTTGGGTTTGCAAAACAAGTGTATTCAGAGAATGTTGTCGCACAAATGTGAACAAAAAAATTATATATATAGACAACTATAACTCCACCAAGCACTACTTGAATCTCCTGATAAGTGTTCATAAGCATTGTGAGGTTGAGCACCATGGAAAGAATAGTAAAGTGTCTTGTGCAACCCTTGATTAATACACCACCTTTTATAAAATAGTGTGCATTAAAGTGTGTGAAAGTTAATTTACTTGTGTTTTATTGTGCACTTTACTTTACATATGTCTTGTATTTTGTGATTTAAATCAATTGTTAACATTGCCCAAAATACACTTATGTGCACATCATTATCTTTCATAACACTTCTTCTCATGAGTATTGGATTCTAATGCTTTATATATACTACTCTTTATATAAAAAATGCACTAGATAACCTAGCATGATCTCTACAATATTTTGGTATATCTTGAACTTAAAATTAAGTAACATTGTAGTATATTCTTTTTGATATGTTCATCTTCATGCTTGGTATCTTTATATAAAACTATGAGATTTCAAAAAGGTTAAAACATCTTTACATTTTGAACTTAAAACTCATTTTTTTTTCAAAAACATGTTTCTCATAATCTTCCGCTTGCTTACAACTCTTATCTTTTTATTTGAAATCTTTTAAAAATACTATGCTTAAAATCTTTATCATTATATATATTACAAAAGCTCGATCATGCTTTATCATTTATAAGAAATGCCTCCTTACTAACCTCACCCTACCTTCTTTTGATAATACCAAAAGGGGGAGATTAATTGCAGAAATCTATATAGGAGAAATATAGAATAATACGGGGAGACTAGTTCATGTAATCAATCATTTAGGGGGAGTACAACATAAATTGCATTTATGTAGGGGGAGCATAAAGATAGGGGATTATGCACATTATCATGCATATCAAATACTATAGTTGCACTATTATTCTAACACTTATCATATTTTATAATCACTTTTAATGATTTTTTGCTAAGAGGATTTGTTATTATCAAAAAGGGGAGATTGTTGGACATATGTGTCACATCCTTTTGCTTGAGAATAACAAATCCCAAATTGTATTAGATCTTGCTTGTCATGTATTTAGAGTGTGCAGGAACTATAGGTGCAATACTCCACAGGTAGAAAACAAATTGGAAATGACTCTCTGGAAATTGTGCTAACGCTCACGTTAGATGTTAACGCCCAGCATTAACACTCCCTGAGAAACAAACCGCTGAGAAGCAAAACCGCTGAGAAGGAACCTGCGTTCGACGAAATCTGAACTGAACTGCGCTCGATGAATTGGAGCGTTCGATGAACTCTTAAGATGCTTGCGTTCGATGAACTCTGAACTAAACTTTGCTCAATGAATTATTTTGTTTGACAAAATTGCCTGCGCTCGATGACAGTGCGCCCGACAAACTGCGTTCGACAAACTTGGAGTTCCGTTCGACAAAATTGCCTGCGCTCGACGAAATTGCGCTTGACAAACTTCGTTCGACGAACTCTGAGTTCTGTTCGACGAAATTGATTCTGTTCGATGAACTTGGTTTCTGCCACAACTCTAATGGTTGCAGTTGACGTAATGGGTTTCCGTTCGATGAAGGCGCATTCGACAAAATTTTTTTCGTTCGACGAAATTTTGTTCAGCCACGCTCCCGACTTTATGAACTATCTAAGCAACTGCCTTACACGTTCACTAACATTGCGCGTTAACCTTAACACTGCGTGTTAGCTCTAGTGGTTATTTAAAAAGACCTGATCTCGTTTATTGCTAATGGGGGGGGGGGGGGGCTGGAAGCATTATTGAAGCATCAATTCAAGAAATTTGAGAGAGCTTCCAGAAAGCATACCTGCCTGCGCCAAAACTCCATTATTTTTTATGCTACCGAATAAGGATCTCCCACAAAAAGCTTAAGGAGAATTCTGGAGGAGGACTACGTTACGCTACATCCGAAGGACGATCGCTTCGACCTTGCTCATCTCACAGAGATCCTTCATCTCCGACTTCAGAAGATCTCATAGGGAGTTTTTATTATTATCTTTACTTCCATTCCATATATTTTGTGACCGTTTAGAGAATTCGCCTTGTGTTGGCGACTTGGTCTGGGTGGGACTTAGGGAGGAATTCAACTTATGTTGGCGACTAGTTTTAGGTGATTAGATCTATGGGGTGCTCGAGGCCATATCCGGGGAAGGATTGGCTAGAGCGGCTTGAGGCCTTATCTGGGGAAGGATAGGCTAAAGCCAACCGATTTGTGGGGATACAAGTCGGTATATAAAAGAGAAAATTATTTTACTTTATACGCCTCCGATTTCAAGTGATATTGAAATCAAAGTTATGTAAATACCTTTTTATATAATATAATTATGTCTCATTTTGTGTTTACTTGATTTCTATCATTTGGCATAATCTCTAAATATTGGTTACAAAGTTTTCAATTCTAATTACTTTATCTAAATTGTTTATTTCAATCTCTTTAATCATAAAACAATATAGTACTTATTTCTAAACTTGAAAATTATGATATTCTCTTAATTTAGCTAAATTGTTATTTTGCATTTCTCCTATTATAAAACAATTTAGTAATTTTCATAACATTATTAAAAAGAATTTTTATTCCCTTATTCACCCCCCCCCCCCCCCCCCCCCCTCTAAGGGCTCCAATCGATCCAACATTTATGACCGAGCAAGAGGCTATGAGACTTATTCTGAATGTCTCTTAGGGTGAAGGTTTGTTAAAGACGGTGAATGGGAAGGCGAGACAGCTGCATGGAGTTTCAAGCAGAGTGGAGCTACAGTTGGGAACTTAGAAGGGCCATGTAGACTTCTCTATTGCGCCGATGGACGACATTTAAGTTATGCTTGGCATGGACTTCTTTGAAAAGGTAAGAGCTATTACGATGCCTTTTTGTAGATCAATGTGCATTATGGAGATAGGGTCTCCATGCATGATCCCAGTGGTGGAAAGGAAGCCAACGAAGGGAAAGTAGTTATTGGCTATGCAAATAGCCAAAGGCGTCAAGAAGGTAGAGGTGACTTACTTAGCCACCTTGAAGTAAGAAGTCGCGACAAAGGATGAGGAGGTGCATCCTTTCATTGAGCAAGTCTTGGAGTAGAATCAATATATTGTGCCAACCGAGCTTCCAAACAGGCTACCACCTCGGAGGGAGGTGGACCATGAGATTGAGCTGGAACAAGGGGCGAAACCACTGGCGATGGCGGCACATCGCATGGCTCTGCCCAAATTGGAGGAACTCTGCAAGAAGCTAAAGGAGCTACTTGACACGGGGAAGATTCGTCCATCGAAAGCACCATATGGCACACTGGTTCTCTTTCAGAAGAAAGACAGATCTTTTCAGATGTGTGTACTATCATGCATTCAACAAGGTAACGTCAAGAATAAGTATCTTATTCCATTGATCGCTGACTTATTTGATAAGATGCGGAAAGCCAAGGTCTACACGAAGATGGACTTGCAGAAGGGATATTACCAAGTCCGCATTGCTTAAGGAGATGAGTCGAAGATGACGTGCATCACTTGTTACGGGTCTTACGAGTGGTTGGTCATGCCATTTGTCTTGACTAATGCACCATCAACATTTTGCACTTTGATGAACAGGATATTTCATCCTTACCTGGATCGGTTCATGGTGGTTTATCTTGATGACATCGTGATCTACAGCAATTCTATGGAGTAACATGCAGATCATCTTCGCACTATCTTGGAAGTCTTGCAGGAAAATGAGTTATATGTGAAGAAGTCAAAGTGTACGCTTGGCACGGAGGAGGTCTCATTTCTTCGACATGTCATTGGACATGGCCAGCTGAAGATGGATGCAGCCAAGATCCAAGCGATAATAGATTGGGAGCCACCTACTAAGGTAACCGAGCTAAGATCTTTTCTTGGACTTAAAAATTACTATCGGCGGTTTATCCAGAGCTACTCAAAGAGAGAGGCTCCATTGATGGATCTATTGAAGATGGATAGATCGTGGGCTTGGGATGAAGGATGCCCACAAGCCGCCAATGATCTAAAGCAAGCAATGAGAACTGAGATGGTGTTATCATTGCCGGAATTTGGAAAGGAGTTTGAAGTGTAGACAGATGCTTCCGACTATGCCATTGATGGAGTCTTGATGCAAGATGGGCATCCTATTGCCTCTGAAAGTTGAAAGCTGAATGAGATGGAGCGATGGTACACTGTCCAGGAGAAGGAAATGACTGCTATAATACATTGCTTATGGGTGTGGAGACACTACTTGCTCGGGGCAAAGTTCGTGGTCAAGACTGACAATGTGGACACGAGTTACTTCCAAACGCAAACGAAGTTGTCATCCAAGCAAGCGAGGTGGCATGATTTTCTAGCAGAGTTTGACTATTCTATGGAGTACAAGCCCGGGAATGCAAATGTTGTTGCGGATGCCTTGAGCCGCAAGGCTGAACTTGTCGCTATGTCCACAGTGAAAGGGGAATTGCTAACCAGGATCAAGGAAGGGTTGCAACAAGATCTGTTGGCGATTGAGCTGAAGACGGCGACAAGGGAAGGAAGAGCCAAGCAATTTTGGGTAGAGGATGAACTCCTCTACACCAAGGGGAAGAGACAATACATCCCAAAGTGGGACAACCTATGGATTGTATTGATCAAGGAGTGTCATGACACTCGATGGGCAGGACATCCTGGCCAAAGGAGGACCATGGCACTAGTGGAGATCTTGTACTAATGGCCGAAGATGAAGGAAAGTGTTGATGTGTATGTGAATACATGTCTTGTGTGGCAACAAGACAAAGTGGAGAATAGGCAACCAGCGGGATTGTTAAAGCCTCTTCAAGTTCCAGATCATCCATGGCACATTGTAACGTTGGACTTCATCAGCTCTCTTCCCAAATCAGAGGGATTTGGATCGATCATTGTGCTCATAGACAGATTCTCCAAATATGGGACCTTCATATTAAATTTTTGAAGTGGAAGTGGATCTATCTGGGCAGTCTGGTTTTTGGAGACCGCAGAGACCGTGCGGCTTGTACTGTGGTCTACCTCTGGAATCCGTGAGCTCAGTGTGGCGACCTGGCTGGTGTGGTTGCGTGTCTCTGGTGTTGGAGGCCTGTGTTTGGTCTGCTTGTTTTGCCCAAGTATCCTTGTTCTGGTTTAAGACTGGGCGGTCTATACTGAGGTCGCTACTGCGTTCTCATACTGCTGGGTTGTCTTGGCAAGCTGTCTCTCTTGGACAGTTGTGCCTTAAGTATAATAAGGTCTTGAAGAGACTACGCGGTCTGTTTCTAGTGACCGCATGCTTCAATAAGGAAGGTGATTGTATCCCTTGAGGTGGTGATGACATCCGTTCATTTGCCTATAAATAGGGACGTCTGGGTAGCCATTCATACGCAAGAACTGTAAGAACCAAAGTTGGCTTGATTGTGACAGTCTCATTTAGAGATTGCGCGGTCTGAGTTGTCTGACCAGTTTGTTTGTTCGTAGGTTAGCAGCTTGCAGTCACCGTCAGCATTCTCATCTTTCCATCTTTGAATAACCAGTTCGGCAACAGTCTATCTATATGGACTGTGTTTAGGTGTTCTTGGTTTGTGCAGTGGACTCAGTTGATCAGACAGTCTTAAGTGATTGAGCGGTCTTGAGTTGTAGCCTTGCAGCAGGAAACAGTTCCTCGTCAATTGTTCGCGGGTTCTTCTGTGATCATGAGACCGTGCAGTCTGGGCGATCAAGAAGTGCGGATAGGTGTTTTCAGCAGTTGAACAAAGTAGTAAGTGTGCGGTCTGTGGTTGCGATTTGTGGTTACGGCTTGTGCTCTATTCGCACTGTCTTAGAGTTAACCGTGCGGCTTGCCGATTCAAGCGGTCTAGTGGTCTCTGCCTTGGCAGTTCGCTGGTAGCTTGTTTTTTTGTGTCTTGTGCTTCTCTCCTTTGTGATTCTTATGAATCATGTCTCGACATGTATGTCTCGAGCTGTAATGAGATAGTAAATAACAAGAGTACTATTCTGTCTTCCCATTGTAATTGATTGTCACGCTTATGGATTGTGTGAAGTGTTCCGCATTTTTTACTTCACTCTGGACCTCTAAATTTTAACATGGTATCAGAAGGTTCATGAGCAGTAATCAGCGTTATCTTCTGCTTGGATTTCTACAAGTCGGTTGTCTATCAGTGGGATAACAATGGAAGGAGGATATGCTAGAGGTCTTGGTATTGAGATCCTTACGCAGACTAACTTTAAGTGGAAGTCGTGCATGGAGAGCTATCTGCTTGGCGAGGATTTATGGGAGGTAGTCGAAGGAGAAGCAAGACAAGCTGTTGTTCCTACTGAGGGGAATGCTGAGCTCGTGAAGGCTTGGAAGAAAACAAATGCAAAGGCTGAGTTCACTCTCAAGCGAGCTAACATTCAGGAGTTGTTTTACCACATCATCGGGTGTAGGTAAGCTGCTGAAATCTGGACAGCCTTGGATGGCTTGTTCAATAAGAAGAATGTAGCTCAGCTACAGTTCTTGGAAAATGAGTTGGCTAAGGCAACTCAAGGATACTTGTCCATTTCAACGTTCTTCTTGAAGATGAAGAACCTATGCGCAGAGATATTGGTGTTGGACACGGACGAGCCTATCTCAGAAGCTAAGTTGGAGAGGCACATAATTCGTGTCTTACGGAGGGAGTATGTGGCCTTTGTTACTTCTGTACAAGGCTAGGCCAATCAGCTATCTTTGTTGGAGTTGGAGAACTTGCTTGTGTTGTAAGAGAGTTTGGCTAAGAAAATGGTGTGGATGTCAGTCTCTGGGGGAGAAGATGAGGTTCTCTTTTCTGGAAAGAAGAAGCGTTGGAACAAGAAGAAAAAGACATCTTGAGATGATGGCCCATCTACTTCATATCAGCAGGAGAGGAGATATGCCCCTAAGCATGATGGGAAGAATAAGGAAGGACCTAGATGCTTCATGTGCAACAAGCTTGGTCATTTCAAGAGAGACTGAATGGTCAATCTTCAGCCAGGGCATGCTATAGGAAAGGAGGAGGCTGGTTCCAATATAGATGATAGATGGGGTGATGGAGCTTTCATGATGGGCACGTGTGTTCGAGCTATGTCTTCCATCAACTATCAAGATGATTGGATAGTGGACTTGGGTTGTGGTCATCCCCTAATCGGAGACGAGTCAAAGTTCCCTTCTTTGTGGGCATATACAGGTAATGATGCTATCATTGCGGTTGATGATACTATACATGCAATAGAGAAGGATGGTGTAGTTTCTTTGAATGATGATCGAGGTACTCTTATGTTGAAGAGTGTCTATCATGTTACGGGGATGAAGAAAAATCTCTTCCGGGTGACCAACGCCATGGATGCTGGCTATCACATTCTGTTTGGTTCAACAGAAGTGAAGTTTCTTTGAAACATGTCAGCAATGGAGGCTGAAGTCACTCATGTCAGCAGAAGGGTGAAGGACTTGTTTGTGTTATCAATAAGTTCTTATGTTGATAAGATGAGGACTAATGATAGCACTGCTATCTGGCATGAAAGACTCAGACATGTTGGGATGGACAAGGTGAAAGTTATGGCAGGGAGTGGCCTTGTGAGAGGTTTGCCTAGTTTGTCATCCTTCAGTGAAGGTCATGTTTGTGCAGGTTGTCAATATGGTAAGGCTCAACGTCTTCCATTTGACAAATCACAAAGCATATGTAAAGCACCATTGGAGTGTATTCATGGTGATCTGTTTGGACCTACCGCAACTGTTAGTCTTGGAGGCAGCAGGTATATGCTAGTTCTGATTGATGACTTCACTAGATATACTTGGGTATATTTTCTGAAGGAGAAGTCGGAAGCATTCGCGAGGTTTGCGGAATTCAAGGAGCTAGTGGAGCGTCGGCTCAACCTGGGGGTCAAGAGGTTCAGAACTAACATTGGAGGGGAGTATACCTCCAAAGCGTTCTTTAACTTATGTAGGAAGCATGGCATCCAGAGAGAGCTTTCTTGTGCTCACACTCCACAACAGAATGGTGTTGTAGAGCGGAAGATCCATCATCTGATGGATACCTGCAAATGTTTGCTTCATAGCAAGAGTATCCAGAGTCTTTCTGGGCAGAGGGAATGTCTTTTGCAACTTATGTCATCAATCGGATGCCTCTCAGTCCCATCAACATGAAGACCCCTCATGAGTTGATGTTCAAGATAAAGACTTCAGTGGAACACCTTCGAGTATTCGGTTCTACCTGCTATGTGGATGTTCCTGATTCCCTCAGAATGAAGCTAGATGTGAAAGCAAGGAAGCTAGTCTTCATCGGTTATGATGACTGGAAGAAGGGTTGGAGATGCATGGATACAGAGACACAGATAGTTATGGTATCAAGGGATATGGTATTCGTTGAGCTAACATCATACCAGGGTAGCTCTTTTGTTGTGCTACAAGGAAGCAGGATAGATGGTGGACCATGTGAAGCTAGTAAGGAGGTTCTGGTGGAGTTGCCAGTTTCTCCAGGTGCTTCTAGCTCTGGGTCAGGTGCTTCAGGTTCTGGAAGTAGGGGGAGCAATGCTCCAAGTCTACCTGAGAAGAGAGCTAGTTCAGAACAAGTAGCTAAAGAGGTGGTTCAGAGTCAAGCTCTAAGGAGGTCCAAGAGGACCATTATTCCACCAGATCGGTATACTGGGGGGAAACTTGGTGAGCTTTGTCGCATGTTCTTCGTAGGTCCCCTGGATGAGAGAGAGCCATCTTGTTATGAAAACACCGTTGGAGTCAAGGAGTGGGAAGGAGCCATGGATGAAGAGATGGCTTCCCTCAGGAAAAATGAGACTTGGGAATTGGTGCCTAAGGTTGAGGGTATTACTCCGGTGACTTGCAAGTGGGTTTTCAAGTTAAAGAAGAAGGCTGATGGAAGTATTGAGCGGTGCAAGGATCGCCTTGTAGCTCGAGGTTTCTCTCAGAAGTATGGGGAGGATTATGAAGAAACCTTCAACCCCGTTTCCAAAATAAATTCGGTTCGGGTGGTGATCGCATTGGCTGCTTGCCAAGGGTGGAAGATTTGGCAAGTCGATGTGAAGAATGCTTTCTTATACGTCGAGATTGACAAGGATATCTTCATGGATCAACCACCTGGTTATGTTTCCGAAGTATTTCCAAGACATGTTTGCGAGCTCAAGAAGGCTCTTTATGGCTTGAAGCAGGCGCCTCGGGCGTGGTATGGGAAGATCGCAGAATACTACCAGTTCTGCAGATATTTTGCTTCTGATTCTGATTCAAGCTTATTCGTAAAGAAGATGGGGGAGCTTCCAGTCTTGGTGTTGTTATATGTTGACGATATGATCGTAATGGGAAATTCTGAAGTGGAGGTAGCTAGTCTTCATGCTGTGCTAGCTATCAGATTTGAGATGAAGGATTTGGTTGAGCTCCACCATTTCCTTGGACTTGAAGTGGAAAGGAAAGAGGGTGGAATGCTTGTTTCCCAAAAGGGGTATGCAGAACGGATTGTAAAGCGATGAGGGGAAGGTTCTTTCTGATCCTTTGGTGTTCCGGGCTTTGGTCGGAAGTCTGGTATATTTGTCGATCACGAGGCCGGATATTGCTTATGCGGTTGGCCGGGTGAATTGGTATATGGCAGAGCCACAGAAGCCTTATCTGATGTGGGTGAGGAACATTTTGAAGTATGTCAAGACCACCTCTGATTTGGGTCTCTTCTATAGGAAGGACTCGGGCTTTTGCTTGCATGGATACATGGATGCTGATTATGGAGGAGATTCAGATGATCGGAAATTGACTTCTGGATACGTCTTTATGATAGGCTCTACAACTATTTCATGGTGCAGCAAGAAGCAGGATTATGTGTCTGTCTCTACCATGGAAGCGGAATTCAAAGCTTCATCTTTGGCAGCTCAGGAAGCCATCTGGCTTAGGAGCCTTGTGGAAGACATTCATAGAGAGGTGTATGGTCCTACTCTGCTTCGGGGTGACAATGAGAGTGCCCTTAAACTGGTGAATAATCCAGTTTGTCATGCGCGAACTAAGCACAAAGAGATTCAACATCATTTCATTCAGGAGAAGGTGTTAGAGGGATCTCATATGGTTGAGCATGTGCAGAGCAAGGAAAATATCGCAGACATATTTACAAAGCCGTTGTCGAAGGAACCATTTACACGGTTGAGGAGGTTACTTGGGTTGACTTCCACTTCCCACTTCAAGGGGGAGTGTTAAATTTTTGAAGTGGAAGTGGATCTGTCCGGGCGGTCTATTTTTTGGAGACTGCAGAGACTGCGTGGCCTGTACTGCGGTTTACCTCTGGAATATGCGAGCTCGGTATGGCGACCTAGTTGCTGTGGTCGCGTGTCTCTGGTGTTGGTGTCCTGTGTTTGGTCTGCTTGTTTTGCCCAAGTATCCTTGTTCTGGTTTTAGATCGGTCAGTCTGTACTGAGGTCGCTACTGCGGTCTCGTACAACCGGGTTGTCTTGACAAGGTGTCTCTCTTGGACAGTTGTGCCTTAAGTATAATAAGGTCTTGAAGAGACAGCGTGGTCTATTTCTGGAGACCGCATGCTTCAATAAGGAAGGTGATTGTATCCCTTGAGGTGGTGACGAAATTCGTTCGTTTACCTATAAATAGGGACGTCGGGGTAGCCATTCATATGCAAAAACTGTAAGAACCAAAGTTGGCTTGATTGTGCCAGTCTCATTTGGAGGTCGCGCGGTCTGAGTTGTGTGATCGGTTTGTTTGTTCGCAGGTTAGCACCTTGCAGTCACCGTCAGCATTCCCCTCTTTCCATCTTTGAATAAACCAGTTCGGCAGCGGTCTGTCTGTGTAGACTGTGTTTAGGTGTTCTTGGTCTATGCAGCGGACTCAGATGATCAGATGGTCTTAAGTGATCGGGCGGTCTTGAGTTAAGGCCTTGTAGCAGGAAGTAGTTCTTCGTCAAGTGTTCTCGGGTTCTTCTGTGATCTTGAGACCATGCGGTCTGGGCGATCAAGAAGTACGGATATGTGTTTTCAGCAGCTGAACAAAGCAACAAGTGTGCGGTCTGTGGTTGCGGTTTGACAGGTGTGTCTTGTGCTCTGTTCATGCGGTCTCAGAGTTAACCGTGCGGCTTGCACGTTCAAGTGGTCTGGCTTTCTCTGCCTTGGCAGTTCGCTGGCAGTTTGTTTTTTTGTGTCTTGTGCTTCTCTCCTTTGTGATTCTTATGAATTATGTCTCGCCATGTATGTCTCGAGCTGTAACGAGATAGTAAATAACAAGAGCACTATTATGCCTTCCCATTGTCATTGATTATCACGCTTGTGGATTGTGTGAAGTGTTCCGCATTTTTTACTTTACTCCGGACCTCTAAATTTTAACATCCCATCTCATGTACGAAGGATTACGCTGCGGAAGAAGTGGCCCAAGCATTTTTCAAGCAAGTGGTGAAACATTGGGGGCTTCCGCAAAATATTGTAAGCGATCGGGATCCTCACTTCACAGGGAAACTTTGGACCGAGTTGTTCAAGATGATGGGATCATAATTGAACTTCTTTACTAGTTTCCATCTGCAATCTGATAGGAAGTTAGAGAGGGTAAAGTGCTTGCTGGAGTGATATTTGCGGCACTTTGTGAGTGCTAACCAGTGGGATTGGGCAAAGATCTTGGATATTGCTCAGTTCTCCTATAACTTGTAGAGGAGCAAGTCTATAGGGAGGAGTCCCTTCGAGCTGGCGACCAGGCGTCAACAGCTCACACTGCATGCACTAGCCACCCAAGAGAAGGAAAGAGCCCAGGAGCACTTCAGTTGGCTAAATCCTGGGAGGAACAAAATGACTTGGCCAAAATCTGCCTAGAAAAAGCAAGGAAGCGCATGAAGAAGTGGGAAGACGTGAAGAGAAGGCCACAGTAGTTTGGCCTAGGAGACAAAGTGATGGTGAAGCTCCTACACCAACAATTCAAAGTATTGCGGAGCATGCACAAGGGGTTGATAAGGAGGTTTGAAGGGCCGTTAGAGGTGATCGGCAGGGTAGGAAAGGTGTCATATCGCCTTGATCTACCCAACTCATTGAAGATTCATCTGGTCTTCCATGTAAGTATGTTAAAGCCTTATCATGAAGACCAACAAGACTCAAGGCGAGGAGAATCACATAGAGCACCTCTGATCATGACCAAATCATTCGAGAAGGAGATGGATCGGGTGTTATCTCAAAGGGTGGTACGACGATGCGGAGTCCCGCTAAGTACTCAATACTTAGTCAGGTGGAAGGGATTGCCAGAGTCTGAGGCTACTTGGGAGATATTAGAAGACTTGTGGCAGTTGAAGGACTTCATTCAGCAGTATGAGGCGACGAGGACGATGCCAGGTTATGTGAGGGAGAATATTATGATCTCCTCATTTTTTAGCTTAACAAAAGGGAAGATTCCAGAGGGATCTGAAATCTTGTACATAAGAAGATGGCGGAATATTCTAGAGAGCACATGACTCTTGTATATACTAGAATTGTATAGAATACTCTAGAATGGTAGGGATCTAGAATATTCTTTGATTTGGAGGGAAACCTCTTTGGGGCCTATAAAAGGGGAAGGCCCCCTCATCTGTAATCATTCAAGTGTGGATAAAGCATTCAAGTTCTCTTGCATACTTCTTCTCTTATGCACTTGTGCTTATGTGCTCTTGTTCTCGATCCCAATTCCACTACAGTTTCCTTAGAGTGAGGCTGACTTAGCTAGCTGCGAGGGGTGGCAAGTGGAGCTAAGGTTGTGCACGACATAGTCAAGGGGACTAGTCTATCACAACCAGCATTCTTTAGCCCGAAATGCTTCATGAGGTAACAGAAATAACCGTCATTTGTGATGAATGAGGTGTGAGGGATATCGAGCTTATGCATTCTTATTTGGTGATAACCAGAGAATGCATCGAAAAAATTCATTCAAGAATACCCTACCGCAGAATCAACTAATGAATTTATTTGAGGCAAGGGGTAGCAATCTTTCGGGCAAGCTTTAATATGTTTTGTGAAATCTACACAAATTCTCCACTTTCCCGGAGATTTTGTAACAATGACCACATTTGACACCCAATCTAGATATTGAATTTCTTGAACAAACATGGCCTCAAGAGCTTTTCAACCTCCTCCTGGATAAGTTGTGCTAAGGTCATCGCCGCTGCTCTTTTGTTTTGCTTGGTAGGAGTGAAATTTGGATCAATGTTGAGGTGGTGGCAAGCAATGTCTGGATCAACCCCCGACATGTCATCTGCGGACCAAGCAAACACATCCAGATTCAGCAGAAGGCAGGAGATGAGCTGACTCTTTTCAGCTTCGGGCAATTCAACATTGATTGAGAGCTTCCCGCTCTCATCTTTGTTGCTAATGGGCAAAACTTGAATTGCTTGGGAAGGTTCCAAGCGAACTCCATCTCTTGCTTCTTCTACTTCTTCTGCAGCTTTTCCAGGATTGGAGACTTGAGAGGCTGAAGAGGTTTCAGCTACTTGAGGGGGTAAATATTCGGTCACATTGACCGACTTGACATAGCATTACCGAGATTTCTTTGGATTGCTCCTGATCCGGTACTATTTTCTATTCAAGGCAAACTTCATAGCGATGTGGTAGGTAGAAACCATCGCTTAATACTCATTTAGAATTAGCATTCCAAAAATCATGTTGTAGCTACTTGGAGCTTCAATGACTACGAATTTGACAAGATTGGTTATGCCTCCCAGAGTCACCGAGAGATTGACATTTCCTTCCACCTCTTTTCTTTCTCCAGAAAAGCCATAGATAGGCACTTCAGTGGAAAAGAGATTCTTTCCAGTCTTAAGGGCTTCGAAGGCCAGCTTGAAGAGGAGGTTAACAGAACTCCCAGTATCGATCAAGATGTTTTCAGCTGTATAATTTTTTATAATTGCCTTAATAATGACTGCGTCATTGAAAGGGTTGGTGGTTGGAGGAAGATCCTCCTGCCCGAAGGTAATTGTCCCTCGGATCGGAGCGGAGGATAAGGTAGCGGCAACCTCTGATCTAAAAACTCTTGTCAGGCTAGCTTTCTTTGAGGATTCCAGGCCTGCTCCCCTGTGGATGCAAAATAGGTAGCCTAAGGCTCCCTCATCGTTCGCATCCATGCATTCAATAGGGTAAACAACGTTGCCAAGGGGGCCAACATCATCAACCCTTTCATATTCCTAGTGAACCTCTATCACTTCTTTGCTCTTGGAGGTGAAGGCTTTGGAGGGATTAGCTTTCTGCACTAGCCCCTGCAGTTTTCCCACCTTCATGAGCTTCTCCACCAACATTCATAGAGCCCTATAATTTTCTGTCCAGTGGCCTCTCTCCCTGTGATGCTCACAGTAGAGAGAGGTATTTCTAGATTTCGGGTCAGATTGGATGGGGCTGGCCTTTTGTAAAAAGGCTACTTCTATAGGACTTGGATGACCTCGCTCATCGGGACGTTGAGTTCGGTAAATGATACTTGAGAATCATTATAGAATGGATGAGGAAGCGGGAGAGGCGGATGCACAAAATGAATTTGATGGACTGGTATTTGTTGGGTATCTGGGTTTATTGGAGCTGGCAGCACAGGCACTTGAGGTTGAAACTGTTGGTGCCCCTGGTGCGGACGATGATGACAGAAATTCCACCCCCTTTGAGCTGGAGGATGGAACTCTTGACATGGCAACTTTGATGATGGAGAGGCCGGAGGAAAACCTGTAGAGCCTTTTTGGACGGCTTTGCATGTTAGATTGGAGACATAGATGGGGTTGTTGACTTCTCCTTCTATGAATCTATTTACGATGTTGATCAGCTCTTGATAAGAGCTTAGCTCTCTGGTTGTGACCTCGAACTTGAGAGGTCCCTCCTGCAGGGCATTAATCAAGGCTATCATATACAATGAGGGATCTATATCCCATATTCCCAAGATCTCTCTTTGGAAGCAGTCAATAAAGCGAGTTGTAGTCTCGCTTTCATTCTGCTTAATCTTGAAGAGGGCCGCAGGACCACTCATCCTCTTCTTTGAGTTGGTAAACCTCAGAAGAAGCTCCTGCCTTAGGACGGTGAAGCAAGAGGTGGACTGGTGAGGTAGATTATAGAACCACTCCCTTGCCTGCCCATATAGAGAGGTGATTAACAACTTACACCTCATCGAATCTGAGAGTGTCCTCAGAGCGACTGCTGATTCAAAAGCTTGAAGATGAGAGCTGGGATAGCTCTCTCTAGTAAATATGGCCTGTCTTGGCTTTCTAAAGAAATGGGGAGTTGGCTCCCAACGGATTCTATCAGAAAAAGGGGGGATCCTCTGCCTCAAAGACTCCAGATGGAGCAAGAGTGGCAGCAGCGGTAGCTGGAGGATAAACATAATCCTCTTGGAAATTCAGGGCTCGAGATGCAGATCCCTGGGATGCTCCCATGAAGAAAGCTCGACGGGCAATGAACTCTTCCCCTTGAGACCGCATGGGAGCAGCAGGTTGAGGGGTCACACAATCTAGAGGGTGACCGGTGGTTAGTCAATCAGGGGTCGCGACTTGATTGTCTTGAGGCATCATCCTCCGAGAGAGTTCAGACAGCATCTGATTCATGGACTTAAACTATAGAGCAGACTTTTGAAGAGTTTGAGCAGCCTCCTGGCAGGCTTATGCACGGTGAAGCTCAATTCAAAGCTCAAGGGACTCCAAAGAGGTCGCACTCCCAGAAGAAGGGATACCGTCGGTGAACTATCTGAGTAGACCATCGGAGTCTGACATCTCGACTGTCTGCTAGATTCAACTGGACACTCCGATCTGAAAGTCACGTGTTCGTTCTGTTGGTACAAAAATTGTACCTACAAAACTCACAGTAGAAAGAGTTGGGAGAGACTGCGGGGTGCAGGTTACTTGAGACGGAGAATACTAGAGGGGAGACCCCTGAGAGAAAAAACTGCTTCGATTAATCTCAAAAGAGGTTACAAAACGGGGTCTAGAACAGGTCAGAGTGATAGGTAGAAAAGTGAAATTCGAGACCGCTTACACAGGTTATAAGCTAGAGGCTCGAAGCAAAATTCCCTTTTCTGGTACCCCTACCCCTTTATTTATAGACGCAGAAGCTTCCTAAATGGGCAGATCCAAAAATTACGGGATGCCCGGGATACAGGAGAGTCGGGGAAGAGAATAAGGGTGCAAATAACCAAAAAGAAGAAGAGACCCAGACCACGCGGTCTAGCGATCTCCCTAGAAACTGACCGTACGTGCCTTAGGAGGAAAGCCAATAAGTAGGCAGGCGGTTTGGGTAGTCTTCCAGAATTGATACCGCTGGAACTGAACATTCTGACTATAAGGAGAGGTCGCAAACTTTTGGGCAAATAGATCCTTTTTCAAGTTCTTTGCGTTTACAAACATCGATGGAGTTCTCTTGGCTGCAAGGAGGAGACTCACACAAAGTACAGGAGTTGTGGATTTGGTTCGTCGTTATTCAGTCCCGCTAAAAGGAGGAGGACCACGCTTTAAATATGAAAGATTATGGGTTGTCTATAAACTATACCTACAGGGGGTGATTATGTGTTTTCAATTTTCGGTGCTACTTAATAATTTATCTATCACAGCACACAAGCATCACATAAAACACACAATGATTTATAGTGGCTCCTAACTAGACAATGTGTCTAGGGGTAGTCCACTGTCCCTCCCACCTATCTAGCAGTATGCTAGGCTAGGCAACTTCTCCAACTTTGATCTTTTTACTATAATCAGATCTTACAACTCAGGTTCACACAGAACCCTACAAAGCTCAGACTTTACAAGTCCTACATTCTCATATCTTCAACAAGATCCTACCAAAATTCAGGTTCACCAAGAACCCTACCAATTCAGATCTATCACTAGATCCTACCAGCTCAGACTCATAAAGATCCCTACAAAGTAATACAGGGATATTGCTATCGAAAAGAAGATTTCAGAATGGAAGCTTTGAATCACAGGTCTTCTTCTTCTTCTTGTAACTATAAGCACAAAGATCTTGTGGATCAGTGAACCTTTCATTAGAATCTTCAGTAGATCTTCACAGCACAGCAGCAATGAAGACTTCTTTTTTTGTTGATTCTTTTCTTTCTCTCTTTAGGAAATATATGTGAGAATGAAACTTGAGAGAGTACTAAGAAAAGTCATATCTATAGAAAAAAATTATCTTCTTTTATATGCTTTGCAATTTTGCATAAAACCCCTTATTGATTATTCCATAATCAATTTCCCATTTGAAAACGTCTTGCAGAATTGGAAGTTCTTTATCATAATTACTGGCCTTTCTTGGAACTTGCAAAATATAGAAATAATAAATTCCTTTCTTAAATACTGTGCAACGGCTATATTCTATAGAGAATATATCAATTATTGCTCCTTGGTTTGTGCGCAAGATAGGCGGCGTGCACATTTTCTGAATATTCATTTCCAAGAATGTATATGCATTAAATGCTGCTCAGTAACTTGTCAAGACGATGTTTCTCCTTCAAGACGATATCGTCTTGATCAGTGTACATGACAGATATACTTTATGATGATATCGTCAACATTCTTCCTTCTTCACGACTCTACTTGATATCTCAACGGTCTCACTTCTTCTAGACGACATCTTCGAGATGTTGCTTTGAATAAGACTTAGACTTATTCTTTAGGCTGACTGTCTTACTTTAAGACGATATCGTCTTGATCTTCTAGAGGACATGAGGACTCCAAGCCGATGTTTGTTCTTCATGACTCTTCCTCCATGACTTAATGAGTCAAGTCACTTGGCCTTCAAGTTTATACTTCTTCTTCAAAATGATGTCATCGTTATCTGAACTTAACTTTATCCACGACATGCTTTCTTCAATACGATGTCGTCAACATTTGAACTTAGCTTTATCTATGACAAGCTTTCTACAACCTTCAAGATGAGGTGTCTTCATCAAGACGATATCATCGAAACTATTTTGACGATATGATACTTTTCTCCACGATTCTTCTGCTGAGTCTTGAGACGATATTTTACTTAGTTAATTTTCATTACTTTTATCATCTATATACTGGTGATATAGCTTTGATGTATCTGTCATAACATGAACTTAAACACAACATCAAAAACAATTTAGCTTATCTAAACTTGTGTTCCTTCTTCCAATCTAGAGACATTGAAGGCATAATACCCAACAATATATAAGAAGCCAGAACTTATAAGTATAGATCAGCCTTACTAACAAATATAAAGATTGACAATAAATTTGATCATTGCATAAATTAATTTATAACAGTCCAATACATTAACAATATATATCAGAAACAAAAATGTAAAGCATAGAGTTGTGCAAGTGATTTCTAGAATCCTTCTTCTTTTCAATCCTTTTGAACATCTTTGCCTTTTCCAGAAGGTCCTGCTTTCTTTGATTGCTCAACTTCAGCCTATTTCTGCTTTTGTAGTTCAAAGTAGTTATAGGGCTTGGGGTGATATCTGAGAGGTGCATGTGCAGGCACTGAAGTTTCTCCCAATTTGATCTTTTTCCAATAATCCCTTCTTTCAGCTTTACATATTTAATATTTTTGCCATTCCTCTGAGATGTACAAGGTCCCCTTATCATGCTTTCCTTGCTGATATAGATTCCAGGTGTTCAAGATGATATCCCTTGAGCAAGGGCTCGACTCTTCAAAGTTAGGATTTTCCTAACTTCTTCTATTCTCCTCCTCTTAGCTTCTTGCTCTTCAAGGTCAACAGTGTGTCTTTTTACTTTTCTTGATTTGCCTACTTCCACTTGCAGGCACATCAACAAAATACTCCTTATAACTCTCAGGCTCTTGATATTGTTCTGAAGGGCTTCAGGTATTACACTTTGAGATGGTTCTTCAGGGAGATTGCCTTCAGGAATTGGGTGTTGGTAGGCTATCCCATAGTCAATTGGAGCAAGCTCCAAAGAGAATCTTACTTCATTTGCTAGCCACATGGCAAGGTGTCTTGACATTATCTCCCCTTTCTAGCTTCTGAAATTATTCCTTTAGAGAGAGATGCTTGAAAAGCCTAAAGTTTTCTGGCCATAAGGTTGTTCAGATTACCAATGACATCCATAAGAGTTCCCTGAGATGTCCTAACAGCTTGTTGGGAAGAATTTGAGAGATGATCTTGGTTTACTTGAAACTGGTGCAGTAATGTTTCACCTATATTGTCCATAATCTCCTGAGATACTTGGGCAGAGGAGGATATTCTCTGAAGGACGGTATTGATGGCATCTTCAAAATCAGTAAATGACACATGTTGATTTTGGATGATGGGCTGGTGGTTGTCTCTTAGAGTAGTCAATCTATCAATCACAATGTTGAGTTGTTGTCCAATTAGAAAGGTAGCTTCATTTATGTTAGCTATTTCAGTCCCAGTATTTGCCACAGTAGTTGCAGCAGTCTAATATACATTTGAGTTTTGATAGTTGAGGTGATTAATATCTTCTTGGACGACACCTATCCTGGAAGAGAGATCATTTCTGCAGCCTGTAATAGCCTGATTTACATAGGCTTCAAATTTTTCTCTTTATCTATACAACAAACCTTCCATATGCGACATAAAGTCAGGTGATGGAACTGTGGGAGCTGTGTTGGGTAGAGGATGTGGTTCAGCTTCTATTTTTGGAGGTGAAGGCAGCATTGTTGAATGACTTGTATGCTCCCCCTCCATTGGTGCAGGGGTTTCTGAGTGGTGCTCATGTTCTTCTCCTTCTGACAATGTATGTATGTCATCATTGAGAAAATCATTTAAGGACCTGTCAGATTGATCATGTTCTTCAACATCTACATGACCACATGGTTCTCTTTCAGGCATCTCTAGATGAGCTGGATCTACTTCCTCTTGAGGTGTAGGAGAACTATCCATTCTAGGGGTTTCTTCTCTCACATGCTCCCCCTCAACAGAAGTCAGGAGTTCTTGAGGTACTGTGGCAGGAGTCTTTGAGTCTTGAGTAGAAGGTTAACCTGCATCTTTCTTTGTGAACCTTTTCTCCCACCTGCTCACTATTTTTACATCTATCTTTTTGAGATAGTGTAGAGAAGTTGATTCTGAAACTTTTAGGAGATGAGGTATGGTATTATTGAGATATAAGGATATGATTCTTCCAAATTTTGGAGAATTGATGTTATCTGTAATCATGTCAAATATCAACTTTCCCCGGTCAGTCCTTTTGTTTAAGATTACCTTGACCATTACCTCAAACATCCCTTTAGAGACTCGATCATGTGAGCCAGTTTTACATAACAACACCTTTCCAATGATATCAGTCAGTAGTTTGCCTTGCCTATTCATGCGCATTCTCTGCAAGTTTCCATAGGGTTTGGTTTCAAAACCGTACCATGTCAATCCTTCATAGACATCTGCATCCGTGATTTCTTCTTCTGTCTCATCCTTGTCGAAAACAGTAAGTTTGAGGATTTGGGATTGACTTTCAGCAGTCACTTGAATTTGTTTCCCATATACAACAGTGCGAAGTTCCTTTTCAAATTTGTGAAATTCGGCATTTTCATAGAAGGCCGATATGGCTGAATGGTAGAGAGGAGTTGGCTCAGTCAGGATGTATTCCAACTCTGATGAATACAGCAGGGTTATGACCATGTCCAGGTCCTCCTCAGACTTCTCAAAGCCGCCTTTCAGAAGTTCTCCTCTGGAAGGGATTTTCTCATCATTCTTCTTCGGAGCCATTTCATTTGCAGAGAGTTGTCGAAAGGAAGAAGTAGAAGGAAGGATTCTAAGGTTTTGTGTGTGCGTGATTTCTATGCTTTCACAATGTCTAATATATAGGGTAATTCATTGGGAAGGCAAAGAGGCATGTACCTTTTCAAATTATCCTATATCATTTTGAGAATCCCATAATTGCGGCACAATCATGACGGTGTCGTGTTCTATGATGTCATTTTGTCGGTCTGGAGAGGCGTCGAGATTATCTTTATCGTCGAGATTATCGTCGAGATGTCTTTATTCTTGTCGTCGACACTTAGATGTTGTCATCGAGACTTTATCAATGTCATCGTTATCCATTAAGATGATATTCTTTATGAAGTTGATTTCCTAGAGTACTTGAAGTTTAAGCTTTCTGGTGTTCCTGTCTTCAAAAACTAAGAATGTCAGATCACTTTAGGGTGGATCTTATTTGAGATCTAACCCATTATCAAAATAATTTGCACCAAAAATTATAATTGATTCAACAAACCCAAATCAAGAACTCAGCATGCCCAAATCAATTTTGAATTGATTGAACTTAGACTCATCAAGGGGCTTAGTAAAAATGTCAGTTATCTGCCTCTCTGTATTAACATACTCAAGGCAGATGTCCTCCTTTTCAACATGCTCCCTAATCAAATGATATCTAATTTCAATATGTTTTGTTCTACTGTGTGTCATAGGATTTTTGGCAATAGAAATGGCACTTGAGGAATCACAAAAGGGAGATGTTCTCTTGATGTGCAAATTGTAATCTTCTAATTGGTGTTTTGAATCCACAGGAGTTGTGCACAAACTACCAGCTGAAAGGTATTCTGATTCAGTTGTGGAGATAGCAATGTTGTGTTGCTTTTTACTACTCCATGACACAAGCCTTGTCAGTTCTTGAATGCTTCTTTGTCCTCTTTGCACCCAGCAAAGTGTGCATCAAAGTATCCACATAGCTAAAAGTCATTTGACTTAAGATACCAGAGCCCCAGATTAGGAGTACCCTTCAGATATCTCAGAATTCTTTTCATAGCTCAGTAATGAGATTCTTTGGGGTTCACTTGATATCTTGCACAGACACATGTAGCAAACATGATGTCTAGCCTACTAGCAGTGAGGTTGAGCAGTGAGCCAATTATGCTTCTATACATGGACTCATTATAGGGTTTCCCCTTGTCAACCTTGTCTAGAGACATAGTTGAACCCATAGGAATTTTCATCATGGTAAAGTTCTCCATACCAAATTTCTTTATGATATCCAAGGTAAATTTGGTCTGAGAAATGAAAATTCCTTCCTCAGATTACTTTACTTGGAGACCTAAGAAATATTGTAGCTCTCCCTTACTGCTCATTTCAAATTTACTTTGCATAAGTTTAGCAAACCTTTTGCAAAGGCTCCCATCTATTTATCCAAATATAATGTCGTCAACATATATCTGGATCAAAAGGATCTGGCCCTTCAACTCTATCAAGTAAAGACTCTTATCAATCTTCCCTCTTGAGAACTGGTTTTCCAGGAGAAAGGTAGACAATGTCTCATGCCAAGCCCTTGGAGCTTGCTTTAGCCCATATAAGGCTTTCTTGAGGAAATACACATGATCAGGAAAGGTTGGAGAGATAAAACCTGGTGATTGAGCTACATAAACATCCTTTTTTTTATTTCCATAAAGGAATGCTGATTTGACATTCATTTGATAGACTTTGAACCCCTTGTATGCAGCATAGGCTAGAAAGAGTCTGATTGCCTCCAATCTAGCAACAGGTGCAATTGTCTGATCAAAGTCTATGCCTTCCTCTTGCATGTATCCTTGAGCTACCAACCATGCCTTGTTCTGTACAATCAATCCAGCTTCGTCCATCTTATTTCTGTATACCCACTTTGTTCCAATGATATTATTCCCTTGTGGCCTTGGGACAAGTTTCCATACCTTGCACCTTTTGAATTGATTTAGCTCTTCTTGCATAGCCATAACCCAGATTTCTTGGGCGCAAGTTTTCATTTAGTGCATTTCTTCTGGTTCTAACTCCATCAGTTAGCTCACCAATTATCTGATTTGCTGGATGATTTCAATGATGTCTCATCGCAATAGGCATTAACTCTTGATGGTTCTCTTGTTTGAGTAACTTCATCAGCTAGTAGTTCATGGTTCTCATTTAGGGGATTTGGATCTTCAGTAGACTCTTCTACTGATTCTGGAATAGAGTCCATTGTGGATGACTTATTCTTCCCAACTGGTTCTTCTTCTGTGATTTTCAGTAGACTCTTCAATTCCTGCATTCGATGAACTAGAAGAAGGATTATGCAGCATGCTGCTCTCATCAAAAATAATATGAACAGATTCCTCAATTGTAAGAGCATCCTTATTGATGACTCTATTGGCCTTGTTATGCTTGCTATATCCTACAAAGACACCTTCATAGCTCTTTTCAGAGAATTTGGTAATAAAGTGCTAATTATTTTTCAGCACATAGCATTTACTTCCAAAGATTTTGAAGTAAGCTAGTGTTGGCTTCTTACCCTTAATTAGCTCATAAGGAGTCTTATTATGGTTCTTATTTAAGAGTGCTCTATTTTGCACATGACATGCAGTGTTAACTGCCTCAGCCCAATGGTATTCTTGGAGTTAGGAGTCAGTTAGCATGGTCCTACCAGCTTCAATAAGTGTTCTATTTTTCCTCTCAGCCACCCCATTCTGTTGGGGAGTCCTGGGAGAAGAAAACACTTGTAGGATACCTTCTTCTTCACAAAATTTGGTCATTGACCCAGACTGAAATTCAGTTCCATGATCACTTCTGATTTTGACCACAGAGCTGTTTACTTCATTCTGAATTTGATTGACAAAATTCTTGAATGTACTTAGGGTATCAGACTCGTGTTTTAAAAAGAACACTCAGGCAAATCTAGAATGATCATCAACATTAACCAATGTATAAGCCATTCCTCCTAGGCAATGCACTGTCATAGGACCAAATAAGTTCATGTGTAGTAGGTATAAGCACCTAGTAGATTCTTTATCCTGTATGCTTCTAAATGAAGTTCTTTTTCTTCTTGCCCATTTGATATGCATGACAAGGACACATCTCTAAGCAATCCAGCTTAGGAGCATCTCTTACAAAGTTCTCTGTCATTAATTTCTTGAGAGAATTGTAGTTAATGTGGGCTAATCTCTTATGCCACTTTACACAAGCAGACACTCCAACATTTGCTACAAGACATACATACTCATTTTTCCTAATGCAACTGAAATTTAGACAATAAATATTTCCACTTCTAGTACCTGTTAGAATGGATTCATTCTCACAATCCTTAATCAAGCACTTATCCTTGTGGAAAGAAACAACATATCCCAAGTCACATAGCTGACTTATGCTTATAAGGTTATGTTGTAACCCTTCCACATAAGCTACTCTTGTGATAGTGATACTGCCATTTGTGATCTTACCATAGCCCTTAACAACACCTCTGTCAGATCCTCCAAATTTAACTTTGGGTCCATCTTCTATAGGTGCAAACTCCTTCAATAGGCTTCTTGTTCCAGTCATATGCCTTGAACATCCATTGTCCAAGTACCACACAAGAGTCTTGGTAGTTTTTGGACATACCTGCAAAAACAACTATACTTCCTTAGGAACCCAGTCTCTCTTGGGTCCTAGGTGCTTGTTAGATGATGAATTTGCAGCCTGCCTTTTTGTTGTCATGTGAGAGTGATTCTTGACAGTTGGGTTGAACCAAGAGTTTAAGGCAAAATGCCCTAATTTTCCACAACACTAGCATTCAAATCTATTGTATCTAGATTTTCTTGTGGTGTTTGGTCTGAATAGGTTAGGTTGTTGTTTAACAACTAATCTTCCCTTCTTGGAGGCAGAAGGGCTTTCTCCAACATGGCAACTTCTGCAGGCTTTTACTGGAGGATTCTTTTGGGGTGCAGATAGTGCACTCTTCCCAAGGAGGGTTTGTCTCTTGCTTAGCCAGGTAGAAGGCAGCTTACTGCTGCTGTCTAACTTTTGGCTTTCTTTGCATACATAAATGCTACTATGATCATATGAATTTGTGGGTATGATCAATGTTCTAAAGACAATCTCTCCTTGGGTAGATTTCCTATGGATTTCACCTGGAGTGTAGCCCAAACCTTGCTTATTTGTTTGTGAAAAGCTATCAATCAAGGGAAGAACTGTTTGTGGCCTGGAATATGCTGGAACAACCCTATTACTGATTTGGGCTAGGATCACTATATGTTGATTAGGATCTGTATTGACCCCATTGTATAGCCTTAGGGTCAAGTTTTAGGCTGATTAGATTAGCAGAACATAGCAAAATTCAAGCTCAACACATGGCGAGTGGTGTTCGACGAATGACCAGATTCGTTCGACAAATTGCCTTCAGCAGACAGAAGGAATTCACAGTTCCAGCGCTCGACAAATGACTAGAAGCGGTCGACAAATTCTAAGCCAGCGCTCGACAAATGACTAGCAGCGGTCGACAAATTCTACGCCAGCGCTCGACAAATGACTAGCAGCGGTCGACGAATTCTAGCCATCGTTCGACAAATTCCTCTCTGAAATTCAGATTAATATTCTCAGTGGATGTCAGTTCTCTAAACTCAAATCAACAGAATAACGGATATATTTATTTCTCCTTGGACGTATTCAGGCAGCCATGTATGGATATCTTTCTTATTTATTATCTCCTTATATTCCCTCTATTCCAAGAATAAAGATAGCCATTGACATTTAATGCCAAGGCATCTTTCTCGACAAAAGGAATTGAAAGGACCTGCCAAAATCGTTTTGGGTGGCTACCTGGTTCCAAGAAGTATTCAAGTCAGAAGAAGACATTCCTTAAAAAGATAGAAGATATGAATTTGAATATATATGCAAGTGATACAAGAAGAAGAGTGCAGAACTAAGACAGTCGATTTTTTACAAGAAAAGAAAAACGAAAACTTCACCATCTTTTTACTCTCTCTCTCTGTTATCACAGAACAAGGAGATCAGAAGAAGTTTTTAGAGGAAGAAGAAGAAGAAAATATATTATTCTCTCCAGCTTTCTTCTTCATAAAAGCAGCATCCTCTTCATTCTGAGAACAAGATTCAATCTCTCAGATCTGCTGTAAAATAAAGTCTTTCAAGAGCAGAACAATCTGAAGATTAACTTCTTCCAGATAATCTGCTACAAAGACTTCTGTTTGAGAAAGCTCTGTCCATAAAGCTGTCATCAACTATCATCAGTCAGGGGGAGCTTTCAGCTTCAACACCTTTTTTCTTCTCTCAGATCATTGACAGAGAAGAACACTCTATACCTTTTATCTCATCCTGTACAGGGTTAATACTCCCTTAAAAAGTTTACCAAGTGGTGGCAAGACACCTTATCAAAAAATCCTTGTGTGGTTTTTAAGCACCTTATCAAAAGCTTTTTGGTGTGTGGACAACTTATCAAAAACCCCTTGGTGCCTGGGCACCTTATCAACCCTCCTAGTGGATTCCTACCAAGGGTGGTAGAAGAGTAGACGTACCCAGATTTATTGGGGAACTACTATAGCTCCTCGTGTCTTCTGTGCTTGCTTATTTCTGTGTGCTTGTGTTGTGTGCTCTTTACTAATTCTGCCTCTATCTTTAACTCTCACTGATTACATATATATTTACTCAGTATTTTAAATTCTGCTATAAAACTAAACGAAAAAGTTTTAATACTCTATTCACCCCCCCCCCCCCCCCCCCCCCCCCCCCCCCTCTAGAGTAACTTAAGATCTGACCTCCACTTTCAATTGGTATCAGAGGGGTGTTGATTCTTTACAGGCTAACCCCCGAATCACAAAGATCAACTAGATCTTAATCTTTCTAAGAGTTTCCTTCTCTCGAATTTTATCTTATTTAAAACTCATGGCGCAAAACAAGGAATATTCCAGCACAAGACCTCCTATGTGCAATCTCAATAAGTTTGCACTATGGAATGCAAGGATTAGGCATTATATGAACTCCATTGATGAAGAGATTTTTAACGTTATTCTAACTGGCCCTCCAGCACCTACAACATCAGCCAGTACTGCAGCAACAACAGACAATACTGCTATTCCACCTCCTGAGTGGACTGAAGCTCAGAAGAAGCAGAGAAATGCAGATGCAAAGGCCATGAACATTCTGGCCCTAACCATGTCAGATGACATATTCCAGAAAGTTGTTGAGTGCACCTCAGCAAAAGAAATTTGGGAATCTCTCAACAACATGGTGGCAGGCTCAGCAGATGAAAGAAAAGATAGAAGATCTCACCTGATCTCTCAATATGAGAACTTCAAGAAGGGAGAATCAGAAAATATTGTTGATATGTACAATAGTCTCAGCCTCATAATAAATGAGCTGAAGTCTCTGGATAAAGTGATCTCACTCACAGAGATTTATGACAAAATTCTTATGTGCTTCCCTAGCACATGGGACTCCAGAATCTGGCCAATCAAGGAAGCCAGAAGTCTCAATGAAATCACCACTGAAGCTTTGTTGGGCAAGCTCAAGTCTTATGAGCAGCACATCAAAACTAGGGAAGCTGAAGAATCTACTTCATCCCCAACACCCAAGATGGAAAGAAGCATAGCCTTCAAGGCTGCAGAAGATAAAGGTAAAGCTCCTGACAAAGAGGAGTTTATGAATCTGTTTGCCAAAAGATTCTACAAGATGGCTAAGAAAGACATCAGAAAACAGCAATCCAGAAGTCATGATAAGCCAAGATACGACAAAATTCACTCTAATGAAATTATATGTTTTAGTTGCAGAAAACTAGGATACATTGCTCCTGAATGTCCAGAGATTCAACACAAGAAGGACAAAAAGGAAAGAAGAAAAGAAAAGGAAGAAAAGAAGGGCTCCAACAAATCTTCCTCCCACTCTCACAAAAAGAAGGGAAGAGGATTTGTAGCAACATCCTGGAGTGAAATAGAATCAGAATCAGAATCTTCATCCTGTTCTTCTGATGAAGAAGAAACAAAAGAAAATAGCCAATGCTTAATGGCTATTTATGACTCAGACAGTGAGTCACAATCAGCATCATCATCCAGCTTCAGTGATGATGAAGAAGAAAGAGATTTCTGCATGATGGCAATCAATGCCTCATCCAACAATTCTGATGAAGAGAAATCAGAATCAGAAACAGAAGATGATATTGATCAGGTATTATCTAAATTTGATTTCACTTCTATTGAATTCAAAGATGATTTCAAAATTCTTTGCCAAGACTTAATAAAATCTGAGAAAGAAATAATCTCTCTCAGAAATAAGTTAGTTGAAATGAACAATATAAGTTAAGAGAATGCAAATCTTAAGAAAGACTTGGCTGCCTCCAGAGAACACATTACTACTCTTGAGAATAAGTTATCTGAAGCCAAAGAGTTTGAAGAATCCCTCAGTGGGAGAAGTATCAAACTGATGGACATCACAAGCACTGTCAATGCTAGATTTAATAATAGCAAACTGGGCTTGGGTGCTTCATCAAGTGAGCCATCTCTGATTAAGAGAAACATCCTCTCCACACCCACAAAATTCATATCTGCTAAAAGCAAAGAGGCTGCAGAAAGAAATAAAGACATTTCAAGCAAGTCTGTTAAGGATAAGAGAATTCAGAAGAATTCGCCGAACGAAGCTCGATAAAAGGATTCAAATATGTCGAACAAGGCTCGACGAAAACTGAGAACATATTTTCAGTATAGTTATAATATGAACAGTAGTCGACGAATTTATTCAAATTCCTCGAACAAGCACTATACAGAAAACTCTAAGAATTCTAATCCTAAATATACTAAAAATCCTTTTACTGAGTGGACTATACCTCCAAGGAGATATCATCCACAAGGCTACAAGGATCAGCCTGAAATGACATTTATCTCTGAATTTTGTGGTAACATAAAAGGACCCAAGGTAGTCTGGGTCAAGAACAACTAGTTTATGTTTTTGTCTTTGCAGGTACACATCTATCCAAAATTAAATCAAAAATGGTACTTGGACAGTGGATGCTCAAAGCATATGACAGGGAACAAGGCCAACCTGAACAACTACAAGGCAAAACTTGTACCCAAAGTGATCTTTGGAGACTCCAACTGTGGACAAACCAAAGGCTATGGCCAAATTAAAGTTGGAGCAGTGACATTCAAGGAAGTAACTTATGTCAAAGGTCTGAAGCACAACCTCATCAACATTAGTCAATTATGTGATGAAGGTTATCAGGTAACATTCAATAAATCAGAATGTATTATTAAGACTTCTGATAATATTATTGTTTTATCAGGTTTTAGGCAAGGCAACATATATTTAGTAAATTTCAATTCATCAAAATCAGAAATTTGTTTATTTAATGAGCTAAGCAAATCTATTGAATTATGGCATAAAAGATTAGGACATGTAAACCTTAGGACCATTGCCAAACTATCTAAGGACAATCTTGTTAGAGGTCTACCATCAGGATCATATAAGAAAGAAGGTCTTTGTAGGGCATGTCAATTAGGTAAGCAAACCAAAAATAGCTTTAAATCATTATCTAAAAGTGATTCACCTAGAATCGTATACTTGCTACATATGGACCTTTTTGGACCTATATCAATAAAGAGCTTAGGGGGGAAGTCTTACACTCTAGTTATTGTGGATGACTTCTCTAGATTCACTTGGGTGTTCTTTTTGAGAGAAAAGTCAGATAACTTTAAAGTTCTTACAGACTTTCTTAAAAGCATACAGATTGAGTACTCTACTGAAGTTGCATTGATCAGAAGTGATCATGGCACTGAGTTTGAGTCTCTTCTCATGCAATAATTTTATGAGATGGAAGGTATCAGGCATTGCTTCTCAGCTCCTAGAACTCCTCAACAAAATGGGATAGTTGAAAGGAAGAATAGAACTCTAATTGAATCAGCAAGAACATTGCTTGCAGATGCTAACTTGCCCCTATCTTTTTGGGCTGAGGCTGTCAGCACAGCAAATTATGTTCTGAATATAAGTTTGATACACAAAATTAAGGGTAAAACTCCCTATGAATTGCTTAAAGGGAAGAAACCTAAAGTTGATTATTTTAGAACTTTTGGATGTAGATGTTTTGTTCATAACAATGATAAGAAATATCTTAGAAAATTTGAACCAAAATCTGAAGAAGGAATCTTCTTAGGATATTCAATAGTTAGCAAAGCATATAGGGTATTTAACAAATCCTCTCTTAAAATAGAAGAGTCTATGCATGTTTCCTTTGATGAAACTAACATGTTTTACAAGTAAAAGAACTCTTCTACCAAGAATATTTTGCAGGTACCAGCTCTATGTGAAGAGCTTAAACGGTTAAATCTACATACAGGAGACTCACTGCATCCATTACCTCAAACTCTTGAAGACAGTGAAGAAGAAGATCATCCAGATCATGTTGATTACCTGAATCAAGCAACAGCAGAACATCCTCCACAGGATGTAATAGCTGAACAAATTCCCAATGTGGACAATGCGGCTGAACCAACTCCAACTGCTGACCACATCATAGTTAGAGATCATCCAATTTCACAAGTGATTGGTGATATCACAGCAGGTGTTCAAACAAGGCATCAACTACACCAAAATCAGATGCATACTTGTTTTCTATCACAAGTTGAACCTCAAACCATAAAAGATGTAGAACAAGATCCAAATTGGATCTTGCAATGCAAGAGGAATTCAACCAGTTTGAAAGAAACAAGGTTTGGGATTTGGTTCCAAGACCAAAAGGCCATCCAGTTATTAGCACCATGTGGGTCTTCAGGAACAAGCTTGATGATAAAGGAAATATTGTGAGGAATAAGCAAGATTGGTAGCTCAAGGATATTCATAGGAAGAAGGCATAGATTATGATCAGACATTTGCCCATGTTGCAAGGCTTGAAGCTATAAGGATTTTGTTGGCCTTTGCTGCATTCAAAAAGTTCAAGGTATATCAAATGGATGTGAAAAGTGCTTTCTCAATGGAGACATCAAAGAAGAAGTCTATGTGGAACAACCACCAGGTTTCATCTCTCCAACTCATTCCTCCTATGTATTTAAACTTAATAAAGCTCTCTATGGTCTCAATAAAGCTCCCAGAGCATGGTATGAGACTTTAGCTAACTTTCTCTTAGAAAATAATTTCTGTAGAGGCACTGTAGACAAAACATTATTTTACAAAGTACATAAAAATCAAACTCTACTAGTTCAAATATATGTAGATGACATTATCTTTGGATCTACTGATTCAAATTTGTGCAAAAGATTTTCCAATCTTTTACAATCAAGATTTGAAATGAGTAGTATAGGTGAATTATCATACTTCCTTGGTCTTCAAGTGAAGCAAACCCCATCAGGAATCTTCATCTCTCAATCTAAGTATGCTAAGGAATTAGTGAAAAGATTTGGAATGTCTGATTCTTCTACTATGAAAACACCCATGGCCTCTAATGCTGTTATTAATATTGATGAATCAGGGAAACCTATTGATCAGAAATTGTATAGGGCAATTGTTGGCTCTCTACTCTATTTAACAGCCAGTAGGCCAGATATAATGTTTGCTACATGCATTTGTGCTAGGTTTCAAGTTAATCCTAAAGAATCTCATCTTACTTTTCTAAAAATAATTTTAAGATATATAAAGGGTTGCCCTAATCTAGGACTTTGGTATCCAACAGCATCTGAATTTGAATTAACTGGATTCTCAGACTCAGATTATGCTGGATGCAGGGTAGACAGGAAAAGCACATCAGGAACTTGTCAATTTCTTGGTGATAGGCTTGTGTCTTGGTTTTGTAAGAAACAAACATTCGTGTCTACATCAACAGCTGAAGCTGAATACTTAGCTGCTGGCAGTTGCTGCTCACAAATATTGTGGATACAAAATCAGCTCCTAGACTATGGTGTCAACTTAAATAATTCAGTTATATTTTGTGACAACACCAGTGCAATATCTATAGCACAAAATCCAGTTCTCCATAGTTGGACTAAATGTTGAAACCGATTTCTCGGTCTCGAGTGGAGCTCGGGGCCCTCACCGAAATGAGGGGCAGCTAGCCCTTACCGGTCCCTCGGGAGAGGTAAGGCCGACGATTTGAGCAAAGAACAAAGACCCTAGTCTTAGCGAGGAGGTCCCTCCACTAACCCGGCAGATCGTTGAGCGCTTCCCCTCCCAAGCCAAAGCTAAGACTCGGGCACCTTGGAGAGCTGGAGAGCCCAAACCAAAGCGACCTAGGGAGAGAAGAGCTCAAAGATAATGAACCGGTCTTCTTCCAAGGTGCCCTTCAAGGTCTATTTATAGATTTTGGTTTTGTGGTCTGTCAATAGCCAACTCCCGCTGTCCGTTCTTACTATCCGCACCCCAAATTGGTCTGCTAACAGCCAAACTCCGCTGTCCGGAGGGGCTAACCGCAGACCACCAGGGGTTTTCTGGTAAAAGACCACCCCAACTACCAGCGAACCCGAGACCCTCGACCAGTTCAGCGAACATGAAGTTCGCCAAGGCCACCTAGCGAGCTCCTTCGGCTGGCTGGCTCGCTTCTTCCCGGGCTCGCCCCCACCTGTGCTCGCCCTCGGTCGCCCGGCGAACTCCTTCAGCCGATAGGCTCGCCTGTCTCTACGGCTCGCCCGCTGAACCACTCCTTAGCGGGTCGAGCTCGCCAAAATGGCTATCTGTACCCCAGAAATGGCTATTTGCACCCCAAGGGCCCGGACCTGCCCAGCGAGCTCCTCCGACCGGGTGGCTCGCCTGTCTCTACGGCTCGCCCGCTGAACCACTCCTTAGCGGGTCGAGCTCGCCAAAATGGCTATCTGTACCCCAGAAATGGCTATTTGCACCCCAAGGGCCCGGACCTGTCCAGCGAGCTCCTCCGACCGGCTGGCTCGCCTCTTCCCGGGCTCGCCCCCTTCCTGGGTTCGCCTTCGGTTGCCTGGCGAACTGGACAAGTCGGCTGGCTCGCCCGGTCGTGCGAACTTGGAACCCCTTTCCTGGCGAACATCGGGGTTGTACGCAATCCCCGCTCTTCGCGAGGTTGTCTTGAGCTCGCGAAGAAACATCCAACCCTGGTGTTCGCCGATTCG
Organism: Dactylorhiza incarnata; assembly: GCA_033032865.1. NCBI lineage: Eukaryota > Viridiplantae > Streptophyta > Magnoliopsida > Asparagales > Orchidaceae > Dactylorhiza > Dactylorhiza incarnata. Next base: position 1,422,026 of record JAWHQI010000362.1, read on the forward strand.
GCTGACGTGGCGGGAATCTTGTGGTGGGTCCCACGCCCAAAGCTATAAATACCGTCCGCCGCGGCTAGTGATCAAGCTTTTTCTTCAACATCATCCTCGCCGAAAACAACTTCTCAGAATGCCCTCCACGCTGAGAGCGCGAGATCGACTGAAGGCTTCGAGAGAGATGGCGAAGGCCCAGGTCGCCGAGCGCAACGCCTGGATGTTCAACTTGGCCACATCTCCTTCCCCACAGCCTAAGAAGGCCAAGACGGTTCGGATGTCGCAGGGGGAGGACGTGTCGTCGCCTCCTGCTTCGCCCCCGCCGCCGGATACCGGGCTCGCACCACAGGTATTCTTCGTCTAGACCTTTTTACATCGCCTACCCATTTACTCCTTTTCCTCTCGCAGAACCCTCCACCCGAGGAACGTATGGCGGGCCTCACGCTGACCTCCTCTCGCCCTCCGTCCCCCGCAAGGTTGGGATCGCTAGATGCTGGGATCGGGACTTCGACCCAGCAGGCGCCGACCTCGAGACCCCGTAAGTCATGCGTATCTTCCCTTATCTCCGCTTAAGTCCGTGTGATATCTACACGTTGGTGGCCTATGCAGATACCCCGCCGCCGAGTCCCAAGGAGAAAATCTCCACCCCGGTGAACTCGCCGGTCCCGCCTAAGGTTAACGTGGCGACTCCTGGATTCGGTCTGATGGGCAAGCGAAGTCCAGGCGGCTCGCTTCTCGACGGCGCCCAAGTCGCGGAGAGAGTGGTGTACCCTCCTGGTCTGGGGAAACCCCACGTCCCGGGATTCTGCGAAAACTTCCGGGGTCGGCCGGAGTCTTCGCGCAAGCCCCGTCGCGAGTCTTCCTCCTCGCCAGGTTAGCATGTTTTCGCGAGCTCCCATCTCTTGCTCGTCCCCGGATCCTACTAACTCTTCCTTCGTTGAAATCCCAGGAGCCACCCCTGAGTCAGAGCACGGGAGGATGGAGATGTCACCACCGCCTTCGCCTAGACTGATTGAAGACTTCTTGGGTGACCCTGGCGACCCCGTGCGGATGAAGAGTCGGGTGTCCGAGGTGCTTCAGAAGCACGGTATGATGTTACGCGAGTTGGAGGAGCGGTATGACGCGAACCGGGCTGCCTTTGACGAGAGATTCGCCGTGTTGGAAGACGCGAATGTGCGCTTGATCGCCGAGGCGGAGCCGGTGCCTCGCGCAGATGTTACCTCGCCAGGCGTGCACATCTCGCGGGGCGAGGATCAAGCGCACCTAATCCTGCGCGAGTTTAAAGCGCTTCGCGAATACCATTATCCGAGAGTGCCGCCGCGTGCGGGCAAGCGAGGTCGGGGTCGATGGAAATGGCTTCCTTACCCCTGAGGCTGCCGCGGGTTTAATTCTACTATCCTTTTGCTTTTATTTCTTTCATGACGTCTGTTGAACAATATCTGGTGTGGTAATATTCGCGAGTCCATCGCGACTCGCCTTTTATCATTTTTCCTTTTTAATTTTTCCCTTTATTTCTGTGGTGTGCATGTGGTTTATTTGGTTCGTCCGCTGTGTTTGATATGATCGCCCTCGCGGAGCGCTTACGAGCTTTTGTGCAACGCTATGCCCGGACCTCTTTTCCTCGTGGGCCGGCCTTGGGCGGGACTCAATTACCGCGCGACGGCGAGCCCTGGCTCGCAAGACTGCAGTCCCTTTAAGCAGAAATCCACTTTATTTTCGCTATCCGCACTCCCGACGCTTCGATTCCCGTGCCCATCCGAATTTCTTATAAATTGTCCGGATTCACTCTCCTACCCGTCGGATTTATTTCTCCAGTCTTCTCGCGTCTGCGCTCATCTCCGTTCTCGCAAGATCGTGCTCGCGTTCGCTGCTTGTAAGTTTCCTCTTCCTGACTCGATGCGGACGAATCAGCAAATGGGAGCGGATGGCGAGAGCGAGGGGCGGTCAAAATGCGCCTCAGCGTTTCAAGCCCACGAGTTCTACTGCGCGAAAATCACAGCCGAGGAGTATAAACTCGCTGTGGACCGCTATCTCCCGGAGGGTTATTCGGCTCGCTGTCCGAGTGAGAGATCTACATTGAACGAGACCGGGGCTGACGAGCTCACGATCCCCATCGCGCACTTCGAGAATGGGTTGCGACTACCTTTGTGGCCTGAAATTTGTCAGGTACCTCGCCCAGCCTTTTCGCTGCTTCGTGCCCGCTATCGCAACTTTCTCATCGTTCTTTGTAGGTGTTGCGGTATTATGGGGTGTTACCGAGCCAGTTGACCCCAAATGCGATCGCGGATATTGTCGCGTTCGCCAGTTACCTGCGGGAGGAGAGGATCGAGTTCAGCCTCCTCGTCTTCCGCAAGGTATTTTCCTTCCGCGCCTTCAGAGACGGGACTACCTATTTCGCGAGTCAGCACGTCACCGTCTGCGAGACGGTGAACAAGAGTCACTATTGGACCCAGAAGTTCCTCCTGGTGAAGGGACCCTTCGGCAATCTTCACTTCACCCCCCTCCAGCGGGATGACGCTACTTACCGCCCTCCGAGCTCGCTGAGTGGTGCCGACGCCAAAATTCTCCAATACCTCTCCGGCAAGAGCTTTGAAGTCGCCTATCTGCGGCGCAATGTCGACTCGCTACTCGCCGTTCCTCAAGGGGAAGGTAGGGCTCGCTCTCGCCCCACTCTCCTCTCCTTTCTTCGTTGTATAACGCTCTTATTTTACAGGCGAGCGCGAGATCCCTGTTAATCCCCCGCACGCACAAGGCATCACTCTCACGGCGGACAACCTCGCGACTGCGGCGGCAGAGGCTTGCCGCGATCATCCCGCCGCCGGGTCCGGCAAGAAGCGGCCCCCTTCTGCGAGTCAGCCGGGTTCGCGGTCTTCCAAGAAGTTGAAGGGAAAGACCCTCGCTACCAAGGATAGGAGCGCGGTCGTCTATCTAAGCGAGACCGACGGCTCGCCTCCTTCCCCTGCGAAAAAGCCTGACCCCCCGGCGGACCAGGGCGCTGGGAGTTCTTCCGTGACCCCTCCACCCAAAGGCCACAGGAACTTCGGTCTGGGCGAGAAAGTTTCTGACATCCTCGGCGAACCCCTGCTCGCTTGGGACCCCAATGCCAACCGGATTTCCTGCTCCACCCTTCACCCCTCCTGGGTGGAGCTCGGTAAGGCTGGGGAGGAGGCGTTCTCTCTCTCCTTCGGCTTATATGGCCGCGAGGACGCCGCTGCTTATAAAGATATGGGGCCACGGCAACTGGTCTATGAAGAAATGCGAGCCCAGTTCCGCTCGACGGAACTCGCGCATATTGCGGGGCGCCACTATCTGCAGGCGGATAGGGATATCCGCGCGTACCGGGAGGAGCTCAAGAGAGCTCGCGAAGAGATCAGGGGTCTTAAGGAGAGGGAGGAGGTGACCGAAAGCCTTCTCGCCGGGATGCAGGGCAAGATGGTAAGTGATCCTTGGGTCTCTTTTCTTTGCCGTTTGCGACCTCTAGCCTTCTCTTAACTCATTTGATGCTCAGGATGCCAACGTAGCAACCCAGCTTCTCGCTCGCAACGGTGAGCTGGAGTTGGAGAATACTATGCTGAAGACCCGGGTGGACGAGCGGGTCCGCAGCGTGCTACCCCCTTCTCCTGGGCGAGCCGGCTCTAAACAGGGGGCTGCCGAAGGCGAGGAACAGAGGCGGCGAGATGCGCAGGAGGTCGCCAATCTCGTCTTCACGACCCTTAAGAACGCGAGTCTGCTCGCGGAAGACGCGATGGAGTTCACAGCCGAAGATGTCTGTCCGGACCTCTTCGACTTGGCGCCGTGGTTGGGAGCCCGCAAGAACGGCGAGGGCCCCCCAGAATGAACTCCTTTAGCTTCTTCTCATCTCGAATGTGTATTATTCTTTTTGGGCTGGCGAGATCGCCGCCGAACATAGAAAAATCTTGATTAATGCTAGTTATAATTTTTTCGTTGGTGTTTATGTGCATGCTCGCGTCTCTTTGCTCTTTCTCTCGCATTTGATCTTTTTTTCGCTTATGACAAGTTAAGCGGTAGTGCTTCCGGAAGGCCCGTTAATGCGGGTGTCTAGGCTCACCTTCGCCGGGGCTCTCTTCTTATGGGTCTCGCGAGCCCGAGCAGTCCTCGCCCGCGGGTATTGCCCGGCGAACTCGACCTTGGCGAGCTGAGGCATCGGCATTCTGCGAACCAAAAACCCCCTGACTCTAGTGTCTTGACCCGTTACCTCAGGCCTTACCTGCCTCAATCCTTTCAATTTTGCGAACCAAACCCTTCTGGCTCTACCACTTCAATCTGTTATCTTAGCCCTTGACCCTTACTACCAGCCTTGGCATTCCAGCACCAATGTCCAACCTTGCCAGCCTCTCCAGAGATCAACCAGAACCCCCCGTCTAGGTGAGAGCCCGGGAGCGGAATCGATCTGGGGCATTCCAGCACCAATGTCCAACCTTGCCAGCCTCTCCAGAGATCAACCAGAACACCCCGTCTAGGTGAGAGCCCGGGAGCGGAATCGATCTGGGGCATTCCAGCACCAATGCCCAACCTTGCCAGCCTCTCCAGAGATCAACCAGAACCCCCCGTCTAGGTGAGAGCTCGGGAGAGGAATCGATCTGGGGCATTCCAGCACCAATGTCCAACCTTGCTAGCCTCTCCAGAGATCAACCAGAACCCCCCGTCTAGGTGAGAGCCCGGGAGCGGAATCGATCTGGGGCATTCCAGCACCAATGCCCAACCTTGCCAGCCTCTCCAGAGATCAACCAGAACCCCCCGTCTAGGTGAGAGCCCGGGAGCGGAATCGATCTGGGGCATTCCAGCACCAATGTCCAACCTTGCCAGCCTCTCCAGAGATCAACCAGAACCCCCCGTCTAGGTGAGAGCCCGGGAGCGGAATCGATCTGGGGCATTCCAACACCAATGTCCAACCTTGCCAGCCTCTCTAGAGATCAACCAGAACCCACCGTCTAGGTGAGAGCCCGGGAGCGGAATCGATCTGGGGCATTCCAGCACCAATGTCCAACCTTGCCAGCCTCTCTAGAGATCAACCAGAACCTCCCGTCTAGGTGAGAGCCCGGGAGCGGAATCGATCTGGGGCATTCCAGCACCAATGTCCAACCTTGCCAGCCTCTCTAGAGATCAACCAGAACCCCCCGTCTAGGTGAGATCCCGGGAGCGGAATCGATCTGGGGCATTCCAGCACCAATGTCCAACCTTGCCAGCCTCTCCAGAGATCAACCAGAACCCCCCGTCTAGGTGAGAGCCCGGGAGCGGAATCGATCTGGGGCATTCCAGCACCAATGTCCAACCTTGCCAGCCTCTCCAGAGATCAACCAGAACCCCCCGTCTAGGTGAGAGCCCGGGAGCGGAATCGATCTGGGGCATTCCAGCACCAATGTCCAACCTTGCCAGCCTCAGTACAGCAGTAGTTATAAGCATTATATACGAAAAAAGAAGAGTAAGCCATTTATTAAATAACATGACAAAGCGTTCAAGGGTAGAATCGTTTCAAGTCATCCCCACTCCGGGCCCGGTCGAGAGGTACCCCTTCCACATCCTGGAGATGATACCCTCCCGACTTGAGCACCTCGCTTACAATATACGGGCCTTCCCAGTTGGGGTTAAGCTTACCCACTATGGCCCCTCTGTCGGCCGCATCGACATTCTTCATGACAAGGTCCCCTTTCTGAAAGTGCCTGATCCGGATATGTTTGTCGAAATATCGAGCCATCCGCCGTTTGACCTCTTCCTGTCTGATGTTTGCCAAGTCCCAGAGTTCTTCCACCAGGTCCAAAGACAGCCTCTGCTTTGCGTTGTTGCCCTCTAGCCACCCTTCATCCCCCTAGCTTGCGGCGATCACCCGGGGGGTCTTCACCTCAAACTCTATGGGGAAGACGGCCTCGGACCCGTGAGAGAGCTTGAATGGAGTCTCCCCGGTGGCGGTATTCAGAGTAGTCCTCATTGCCCAGAGGACGGAGGGCAGCTGTTCCACCCAGTTTCCTCGAAGGTTCTCCACTTTCTTTTTTAGTAGGTTGACGATTATTTTGTTTGCCGCCTCCACCTGCCCATTGCTCCTCGGGTGGTGGACCGATGCGAACCTGAGATCAATGCCGAGTTGGGTGCAAAAACCGACAAACTCTTCACTAGCAAACTGCGGCCCGTTGTCCGTCACTATAGCTAGAGGGAGTCCATGCCTGCAAATTATCTCCCCCCGCACAAAATTCCTTACAACCTGAGAGGTTACCTTAGCGAGTGCTTTCACTTCTACCCACTTAGAGAAGTAGTCGATCATGACCAGGAGGAACTTCCTCTGGCCGCTGGCTTGGGGGAAGGGACCGACCAGGTCCAGCCCCCATGTGGCGAAGGGCCAGGGAGCCGTGATGGTCCGGAGTCTTTGGGCTGGGAGGAGCTGGAGTGGAGCATAGAGCTGGCATTTTGGACATTTCCTTGCGAACTCAGCCGCGTCTTTGCTGAGAGTGGGCCAGAAGTAGCCTTGCCTCAATACTCTACCTTCCAGGGTCCGACTCCCGGAGTGACTGCCGCACTCCCCGGAGTGGATTTCTTCCAGCACTCTCGGGATCTCCTCCTCGGAGACACAACGGGCCAGGAGTCCCGAGAGAGTCTTTCTATATAGCCCCCTGCATGCAAAGAGTAATAGGCGGACTTATACCTGAAGCGTCTTTTATCCGCATCCTCTCCAGGGAACTGCCCAGAGGATAGGAAGGTGATGAACGGATCCATACATGAGGCTTGTTGATCCACTTCCATCAATTCTCCTTCCTCGATGGAGGGCCGGAAGAGTTCCGAAATCGTCCCCCCCGCTCTAGGACCGAACTTGGCTAAGAGGTCCGCCTGGGTGCTCTCCTCCCTCGGCACGTGCTTGATCGAGAAGGTGCGGAACTGCCCGATGACCCCCTTAACCTTTTCCAGGTATAGTAGGAGGGTTGGATCCTTTGCTTCAAACTCTCATTTGATCTGGCATGCTACCACCATGGAGTCCGTGGAGACCTCCACGTCCTGCACACCCAGTTCCCGGGCCAGCCGAAGGCCCGCTATCACTGCTTCGTACTCGGCCTGGTTGTTGGTGATTGGGAAACAGACGTTTAAGGCTTGTTCAATCCGAGTCCCCTGAGGACTTACCAGGACTATTCCCCCTCCATAGGAGTATTTTCCCGACGCTCCGTCCACCAACATCTTCCATGCTTCTGGGGGAGGTGGCTCGTGCTCCCCCACTTCGGCCGCGTAGTCGGCCATGAAGTCTGCCACCGCTTGAGCCCTGATGGATGTCCTGGGTACGAACGTGATATTGAATTCGCTTAACTCCACGGACCACTTCGCCAACCTTCCTGAGTGCTCCACCCCTTCCATGATTTTGCGGAGCGGATGGTCCGTTACTACTTTAATTGAATGGGCTTGAAAGTAAGGCCGGAGCCTCCGGGCCGACACTACCAATGCGAAGGCTAACTTTTCTAGGATCGGGTACCGGAGTTCCGCCTTCTTCAGCACTCGGCTGACGTAGTAGATTGGGAACTGTTTCTTCCCCTCCTCCCGGACCAGCACGGAACTTACTGCTTCGGATCCTACCCCTAGGTATAGAGATAGGTCTTCCCCTGGCCTCGGTCCCTGGAGCAGAGGGGTTTGGGTGAGCTGTTCTTTCAGAGCTTGGAAGGCTTTCTCGCATTCCGGGGTCCATTCAAACTTCTTGTTTCCCCGCAGCACTTTGAAGAAAGGCGCACACTTCTCTCCAGCCTTGGAGAGGAACCTGCTGAGCCCAGCCAACTTCCATGTAAGGCTCTGAACCTCCTTCGGATTTCTCGGCGACTCCAACTCCATCACCGCTTTAACTTTGTCCGGGTTGGGCTCCACACCTGTGGGGGTGAGCAAATGGCCCAGGAACTTCCCTCGGCTCGCCCCGAAGACACACTTCAAGGGATTGAGCTTCATCTTATACCGCCGCAGGGTCCTAAATGTCTCTTCGAGGTCTCGGAGGTGGGTCTCGAGGTCTCGGCTCTTAACCATGAGGTCGTCGACATAGACTTCTAAATTTCTTCCTTTCTGCTCGCGGAAGACCCTATCCATCATCCTTTGGTACGTAGCCCCTGCGTTCTTGAGCCCGAAGGGCATCATCTTATAGCAATAACATCCATCCCCCATGATGAAGGAAACATCCTTGATGTCCGGGGGATGCATGCGGATTTGATGGTAACCTAAAAAAGCATCTAAGAGAGACATTACAGAAAAACCGATGGCTGAGTCAACCAGCGCGTCGATTCTGGGCAGGGGGTAGCAATTTTTCGGGCATGATTTATTAAGAAGTGAAAAGTCGATACACATACGCCACTTACCTCCTCCCTTCTTTACCATAACGACGTTGGAGACCCAGCCTGGATACTGGATCTCCGATACAAACCCGGCCTGCAGGAGTTTGCCCTCCTCTTCGCGGATGGGTCCCTCTAGCTTGTCCACGATGGCCCTCCTCTTCTGACGGATGGGGCGGGCACCGGGGTCGAGGTTGAGGCGATGGCACGCCACATCCGCGTCGATCCCGGGCATTTCCGCGGCGCTCCAAGCGAAGACGTCCACGTTCTTTTGTACGCAAGCCAGAATCTCCGCTTGATCTCCTGGGCTGAGTTCTCCGCTGACCCGAACCTTTTCCACCATCCCCAGCCGGGTGGTGACCTCGAGCTCTACGACCTCGTCCATGGCCTCCAACAGGGACTGTTCTCCCCAAGCCCTTTCCTCTTCGGCACAAGCGGGAGCCTGGGTCTCTTCCTCGACTTCCTTCTCCACCACCATCAGCTCTTCCGCCCTTTCCTCCTGGGCCTTCTCCTCTTCTTCCTTTCCTTCCGCCCGGGGTACCTCAGCTACCCCTTCCTGGGCATGAACTTCATCTCCCTCCTTCTCTTCGGCTACCTCCAAACCTCCGGCTTCGGCCACCTCCTCCATCGCCTTATCCCACTCCTCAGCTTCTCCCATCCAGGAGATGGTGTTGACAGCCGTCACGTAGCACTGTCTTGCCACTTTGGGATCCCCTCTGAACCGCACCTGGACCCCTCCGTCGTTGAACTTGAGGCACTGATGAAAAGTGGAAGGGACGCAGCGGAACGCGCTGATGAGTGGCCGTCCGAAGATGGCGCTGTAACTGCTCGGGGCGTCCACTATGACAAAGCGACAGTTCCGAGACTGCCCACCCAGGGTCACATGGAGCCCCACTCCTCCTTCTACCTCCTTCCTCTCCCCCGAAAATCCGAACAGAGGGCCATCTGAGGCCAACACCCTTCTGGGTTCCACCTCCATCTTGTCGAATGCCTTCTTGAAGATGACATTGACTGAACTCCCATTGTCCACTAGGATTCGAGAGACGGTGAAGTTCTCGATCGCCGTCTGGATGACCAGCGCGTCGCAGAACGGGTCCTCGTAGCTCGGCATGTCCTTCTGGGTGAAAATAATTTTTTCGGCCGGGGGTGGAGCGGTGGATGTTGACGCTACGCTCCGGCGGTAGATGGTATGGAGACTAGCCTTGCGGGTTGCCTCCACCCCGACCCCCCCATGGATCACTCCGATCCCTCCTCTATTCCCCAGATCTGCTCTATCCTCACATCTTTTCTCCTCCTCCTCTCGAGGTTCCACCTCCACGATCCTTAATGGCTGCTGCTATGGTGGCGCGGGCGCTCTGCCCCTCTTCACCTCCAGGAACTCAGGACAGGTGTCCGTTGAGTGGCCTTCCACATCGTGGAAGATGCAATATGGCACCGCCACTTCCCTTGCCTCGGTCTCTGCTACCCTGTTCCTTCTTCACCTAGCGGTCGCCGTTTCTGCTTCTCCTCCCCTTCCCCTTCCTCTCCCCCGGCCAATTGCCATGGCCTGTTGAGGTGGGGGAGGTAACTGCATCGGGCCCTGCCTCCACCCCAACTAGGGGGGTCTCCATTGACCTTCAAAACGGTTACCCCTTCCTGGGCCATAACCCCTTCCCTGCCCCTGCATTCCTCCACCTTGCGGCCTCCATCCCCCCTCCGGGGCCCGGGGCTCTTCCCTTCTTCTGACCTCTTGCTGCCTCATCTCTGGCTCATTGAGCTTTGCAAGCCTCTTGGTGAGCTCGGGGTTGGCTTCTTCGCTTGCTACTTCCTCCGCCACCCTCTCCATCAGCTCCTCATAGGAGACGGGGGCCTTCCTCTTCAATGCCATCTTGAAGAAACTTTCCTTCAACCCGACCATGAAGGCGAGCTGAAGTGCAAACCCAGGCACCTCCTGAGTGAGTTGCACTTCCTCCGGGAACCGATCCGCATACTGAGCCAACGTCTCCCTGGACTCCTGCTTCACCGCGAAGAGGGAATCAGCGTCCTTCTTCCTCCTTTTTGAAGTTGAAAATCTCAACAAAAAACTTCGGCGCAGGTCCTCGAACGCGTAGATAGAGCCTGCCGGAAGTGAATGAAACCAGTCCCTGGCCTTCTCTTTGAGAGTGACGGCGAAGAGCCGACACTTGAAGGCATCGGACATCGGCCTGATGGAGACCGAGTCCTCGAAAGACTGCAGATGCTGAACTGGGTCATCTCTGCCATTGTAGTACACTCTATCCCATTCTCCGAATTCCGCTGGAACGGGTGCTGACAACACCAACTTGCAGAAGGGACTTCCCCCTCCTGCCATCTTTTCTCGCTTGGCTCGCGGACCTAGCTCGCTCGCCAAGCTCGGGATCGCACTTGCGAGGGCGACGCTCGCCTGAACCACCCCGACTGTCGCCGCATCCTCCTGGCGCGCGCTCGCCTGCGCCGCGCTTGCTGGGGCAGAGCTTGTCGGCCTCGAACTCACCGGCGCGGAGCTCGCCAACACCGGGCTCGCCGGACTGGCGAAAAGCACTCGCCCTTCCCTGTCATGTTCTGGTTCAACGGCAACTTCTTTTCCAGCCCTTCCTCATGGTGCCCTCTCGCCGACTGCTGTTGGGGGAGTGGTCGCCTGAGGTGCCGGGGTCGCAAACTCACTTCGCAGAGTCGTGACCGTGAACCCCAAGGTGTCGAGCACCTCCTTCCTGAAATCCGCGAACATCCTAGCCATTGCTTCCTGAGGGGTCTCGCCGAACTCCTCGCCCTGCTCTTCATCTCCTGCCATAACTCTTCTCTGGGACTTTCTTGAACCAGCCACGCTCCACGCTCACCGCACCAAAATGTTGAAACCGATTTCTCGGTCTCGAGTGGAGCTCGGGGCCCTCACCGAAATGAGGGGCAGCTAGCCCTTACCGGTCCCTCGGGAGAGGTAAGGCCGACGATTTGAGCAAAGAACAAAGACCCTAGTCTCAGCGAGGAGGTCCCTCCACTAACCCGGAAGATCGTTGAGCGCTTCCACTCCCAAGCCAAAGCTAAGACTCAGGCACCTTGGAGAGCTGGAGAGCCCAAACCAAAGCGACCTAGGGAGATAAGAGCTCAAAGATAATGAACCGGTCCTCTTCCAAGGTGCCCTTCAAGGTCTATTTATAGATTTTGGTTTTGTGGTCTGTCAATAGCCAACTCCCGCTGTCCGTTCTTACTATCCACACCCCAAATTGGTCTGCTAACAGCCAAACTCCGCTGTCCGGAGGGGCTAACCACAGACCACCAGGGGTTTTCTGGTAAAAGACCACCCCAACTACCAGCGAACCCGAGACCCTCGACCTGTTCAGCGAACATGAGGTTCGCCAAGGCCACCTAGCGAGCTCCTTCGGCTGGCTGGCTCGCTTCTTCCCGGGCTCGCCCCCACCTGTGCTCGCCCTCGGTCGCCCGGCGAACTCCTTCGGCCGATAGGCTCGCCTGTCTCTACGGCTCGCACGCTGAACCACTCCTGAGCGGGTCGAGCTCGCCAAAATGGCTAACTGTACCCCAGAAATGGCTATTTGCACACCAAGGGCCCGGACCTGCCCAGCGAGCTCCTCCGACTGGCTGGCTCGCCTCTTCCCGGGCTCCCCCCTTCCTGGGTTCGCCTTCGGTAGCCTGGCGAACTCCTTCGGCCGACAGGCTCGCCTGTCTCTACGGCTCGCCCGCTGAACCACTCCTTAGCGGGTCGAGCTCGCCAAAATGGCTAACTGTACCCCAGAAATGGCTATTTGCACCCCAAGGGCCCGGACCTGCCCAGCGAGCTCCTCCGACCGGCTGGCTCGCCTGTCTCTACGGCTCGCCCGCTGAACCACTCCTTAGCGGGTCGAGCTCGCCAAAATGGCTATCTGTACCCCAGAAATGGCTATTTGCACCCCAAGGGCCCGGACCTGCCCAGCGAGCTCCTCCGACCGGCTGGCTCGCCTGTCTCTACGGCTCGCCCGCTGAACCACTCCTTAGCGGGTCGAGCTCGCCAAAATGGCTATCTGTACCCCAGAAATGGCTATTTGCACCCCCAAGGGCCCGGACCTGTCCAGCGAGCTCCTCCGACCGGCTGGCTCGCCTCTTCCCAGGCTCGCCCCCTTCCTGGGTTCGCCTTCGGTTGCCTGGTGAACTGGACAGGTCGGCTGGCTCGCCCGGTCGTGCGAACTTGGAACCCCTTTCCTGGCGAACATCGGGGTTGTACACAATCCCCGCTCTTCGCGAGGTTGTCTTGAGCTCGCGAAGAAACATCCAACCATGGTGTTCGCCGATTTGGCTGACGTGGCGGGAATCTTGTGGTGGGTCCCACGCCCAAAGCTATAAATACCGTCCGCCGCGGCTAGTGATCAAGCTTTTTCTTCCCCATCATCCTCGCGAAAAACAACTTCTCAGAATGCCCTCCACGCTGAGCGTGCGAGATCGACTGAAGGCTTCGAGAGAGATGGCGAAGGCCCAGGTCGCCGAGCTCAACGCCTGGATGTTCAACTTGGCCACATCTCCTTCCCCACAGCCTAAGAAGGCCAAGACGGTTCGGATGTCGCAGGGGGAGGACGTGTCGTCGCCTCCTGCTTCGCCCCCGCCGCCGGATACCGGGCTCGCACCACAGGTATTCTTCGTCTAGACCTTTTTACATCGCCTACCCATTTACTCCTTTTCCTCTCGCAGAACCCTCCACCCGAGGAACGTATGGCGGGCCTCACGCTGACCTCCTCTCGCCCTCCGTCCCCCGCAAGGTTGGGATCGCTAGATGCTGGGATCGGGACTTCGACCCAGCAGGCGCCGACCTCGCGACCCCGTAAGTCATGCGTATCTTCCCTTATCTCCGCTTAAGTCTGTGTGATATCTACTCATTGGTGGCCTATGCAGATACCCCGCCGCCGAGTCCCAAGGAGAAAGTCTCCACCCCGGTGAACTCGCCGGTCCCGCCTAAGGTTAACGTGGCGACTCCTGGCTTCGGTCTGATGGGCAAGCGAAGTCCAGGCGGCTCGCTTCTCGACGGAGCCCAAGTCGCGGAGAGAGTGGTGTACCCTCCTGGTCTGGGGAAACCCCACGTCCCGGGATTCCGCGAAAACTTCCGGGGTCGGCCGGAGTCTTCGCACAAGCCCCGTCGCGAGTCTTCTTCCTCGCCAGGTTAGCATGTTTTCGCGAGCTCCCATCTCTTGCTCGTCCCCGGATCCTACTAACTCTTCCTTCGTTGAAATCCCAGGAGCCACCCCTGAGTCAGAGCACGGGAGGATGGAGATGTCACCACCGCCTTCGCCTAGCCAGATTGAAGACTTCTTGGGTGACCCTGGCGACCCCGTGCGGATGAAGAGTCAGGTGTCCGAGGTGCTTCAGAAGCACGGTATGATGTTACGCGAGTTGGAGGAGCGGTATGACGCGGACCGGGCTGCCTTTGACAAGAGATTCGCCGTGTTGGAAGACGCGAATGTGCGCTTGATCGCCGAGGTGGAGCCAGTGCCTCGCGCAGATGTTACCTCGCCAGGCGTGCACATCTCGCGGGGCGAGGATCAAGCGCACCTAATCCTGCACGAGTTTAAAGCGCTTCGCGAATACCATTATCCGAGAGTGCCGCCGCGTGCGGGCAAGCGGGGTCGGGGTCGCTGGAAATGGCTTCCTTACCCCTGAGGCTGCCGCGGGTTTAATTCTACTATCCTTTTGCTTTTATTTCTTTCATGACGTCTGTTGAATAATATCTGGTGTGGTAATATTCGCGGGTCCGTCGCGACTCGCCTTTTATCATTTTTCCTTTTTAATTTTTCCCTTTATTTCTGTGGTGTGCACGTGGTTTATTTGGTTCGTCCGCTGTGTTTGATATGATCGCCCTCGCGGAGCGCTTGCGAGCTTCTGTGCAACGCTATGCCCGGACCTCTTTTCCTCGCGGGCCGGCCTTGGGCGGGACTCAATTACCGCGCGACGACGAGCCTTGGCTCGCAAGACTGCAGTCCCTTTAAGCAGAAATCCACTTTATTTTCGCTATCCGCACTCCCGACGCTTCGATTCCCGTGCCCATCCGAATTTCTTATAAATAGTCCGGATTCACTCTCCTACCCGTCGCATTTATTTCTCCAGTCTTCTCGCGTCTGCGCTCATCTCCGTTCTCGCAAGATCGTGCTCGCGTTCGCTGCTTGTAAGTTGCCTCTTCCTGACTCGATGCGGACGAATCAGCAAATGGGAGCGGATGGCGAGAGCGAGGGGCGGTCAAAATGCGCCTCAGCGTTTCAAGCCCACGAGTTCTACTACGCGAACATCACAGCCGAGGAGTATAAACTCGCTGTGGACCGCTATCTCCCGGAGGGTTATTCGGCTTGCTGTCCGAGTGAGAGATCTACATTGAACTTAGGCATGATAGATGGAGACTCAATCACATAGAAATTAGGCACCACTTCCTTAGGGACAATGTGGATAAAAACAAAATTTGCCTACAATTCATTTCTACTTATTTGCAAAGAGCTGATATTTTCACCAAGCCCCTGGATGAAAAGAAGCACATCTTCTTTATAAATCAACTAGGAATGTTAGATGGAGACTCAATCTGCTAAAAATTAAGTATTTCTATTTATCTCACAAATTCGTCGAACGAAGAACGACAAATTTGAATCATTTGACTAACGGTGGTCTCTGAAACCTCTTAAACGCAGAGTCAGTTGAGGCAATTTCATTTGTCGAACGACGGTCGACGAAAAAGATGTTCTCGTCGAACGCTTTCAGACAATGAAATAAAGCCTTTTCGACTTCTAATTTTATTAGGTTTTATCGAACAGTGGTTTACGAATGCGCCCTCATTCTTCGACCCTTCTATATAAGCCTTATTTTATCTTATTCTAAGCTTTGCGCCTACAGAAATCGTCTTTCCCTCCAGTTCCCCTCTGCACTTGATCTTCAACTCTCTTTGCAGGAACAATGGCGATTCCTCAGGCCTCTCTGCACCTAATGAAGTTTGACGCAGGTTTCAACATTGACATGGACTTGTTTGCACAGTCGGACCAAATCTTCAAGGATATTCTTCAAATGCTGGATGAACAACGTCTAAGGAAGTTTCTAAGCACCAGGCAGAAGATAGTTGTTGTAGAGATAAAAGAGTGGGTTTACACTGCAAAACCAGTCGATGAAAGCTTGTCGGGAACAATCTCAGGTCATCATGTCTCTCTCTCTCCCACCATCCTTTCTGAAATCTTTGGTTTTGAAAATGGTGAAGATGACTTAGACATAAGCTCAAATGAATTTGATGAAGCTTTAGTCAAAATGGGCCATTTGACTGGAAACCCTAGCCACCTTCTGAAAAAGAATATTGTTGGAAAAGTCTTGCTGAGCAAGACTTCTGGGCATGACTATATCAATAGGCACCAATTTTTGCTAATGGTGGCCTTAATGGAGAAGAAGAAAGTCAACTGGGGATCAATTCTTTTTGAATTGATTAAAAAGAAAAACTCTGAAGATAATGTATGCTTTGGAAGAGTTATAGGGATCTTTCTGCAGGAAAAGCATCCAGAGCTTCTGGTGTCACCAAAAGTGACAATAAATGCCAGCAAGAGGCTGACCTCAGCACTCTTTGCTAAATGGGATAGGGTAATTCCCAAGAAGAATACAGGAGCTGATGCCTTTAGGAAAAGGAAAACTTCTGAGGACACAAGGACTGATCAAGTCACTACCTCTACCCTTCTAGAAGCTCCTTCCTCAGTTCCTTCTTCCTATAATATCCCCTCTCCTCCTGTTCAACAATCTCCTGCACATTCTCATTCTTCACCACCTCCTTCAACTGCAATATCACACATCAATGATATTCCACTTTCACCTGCCCACATCAATGATGTTCCACCTCTATCTCCAGAACCACTACCTACCACACCTCCATCTCCAATACATAATGAATATCATTCACCCATTCATTCTCCTAGTCCAATCCATCTAGACATTCCCACACATACCACCAACATCAGCAATATCATTCCTCCAATCTCATCTCCATGCACTTCACAACCATCCTCTATTCATCCACAAGATTATCTATCTCTCAACATCACCTCCATTGCTGATCAGATTTTTGATCTTATCCTTCCTAAAATAAGCCAACTCCTGGATGCAAAATTTGCTCCAGTTCTTCAGGCAATATCTACTCTATCTGCTAAAATAGCTTCTCTTTCTTCCTCTAATGCTGTCCCTTCTTCTAGGGGCCTAGATTCAGGATGTCCTGAAGCTAGGCAGGGGGAGATGTCCAATGAAGTAGCTCCAGAATCAGAAGATACAGAAGTTATAGTTTTTGATACAGATATAGCAAATACACAGGTTATAGAAGAAATAAATAGTAAATGCATTCATCCATCTTGTGACCTATATAGTTTACTATCAAAATTTGATGTCACAAATACTTCAAAGGTTTCACCAAAAGTATACATAGAGGATCTATCAAAGGCTCTGATATGCCTTCCTCAGAAGACTCATTCTGATATCATACAAAATTACATCTCTTCTATTCCTTCATCCACTGATCAAGACATTCAGATGATGGATCTTTCTGCAGAACATGAAGATGATCTTGCAGAATTCCCTGATGATATAGAAGATCACCCCACTTCACCAGATACAACAGTCATTGCTTCCTCACCTCCAATCCCTATATGGAATGAAGAACCAATGCCAAGCTTTGATGAAATCTGGAAAGAGGCAGATGAAGATTTTAACAAAGCTGAAGAAGAAAGACTAAAAGCTCGTGAAGCAATCAAAAGAATTGATGATTTATATAATAAGCCAATCTCCTCTTCTGACTCTGAAGATGATGACAACAGTGATTCTGATGATACACTTTCAAAGAAAAGAAAGAAAAGAACAGCTAAGTCAAAGGCTGCTCCCAAGCCTCCAAATCGAAATAATGACATTCCTTTGTACATTTTGTATAATGTTCCTCTTGATGAGAAAACTCCTCACTGGATGAAGCTCTCTAGAAATGAGAACAACAGGAGGAAGAAATTCCAGAAGACTGGCTACATCCCTGACAAACCAGTCAAGCACAGTCACCCTCCTCCTCCTCCTCCAGCAGCTGGTGCAGCAGGATCAGCAGGTGTATCATCTTCCTCTCAGAAGCCAAGCTCTCAACATTCAGGGAGACCTGGTAGTTCTAGTCGTTCTCAAGCCTCTGGATCAGCCAGTGCTCCTCCTTCTAAGAAATCAGCACCTATCTTTCAAGAAAGTCAAACCATGTCTTCTTCTCAAATATCTTCAGAATACATACTTCACATTTCTGATGGTTCTCTTCACAGAGATAAAGTACCTCAAAAGGTCATTCAAGATAAAAATGATTCAGAATATATTTATTACTTTCCAGATCCAGAAGAAGAGAAAATCTGTCAGATGGCAAGATTGAAAGAAACAATTGCATCTGCACAGATTAACAAAGCTAAAGCAGAAGGCAAAGACTTCTCAAATATCTCAACCATGTCAGAATACAGAAGAAAAGAACTTGAAAAATACAAACAAGTTAAAGCATTCAATGCTGAGGAATATATTGATATGCACCCAGAAGCATTTATCCCTCATGTCAAAGAACAGAAAATCATTGGAGCTCAGGATTTGTTTATCAGCAAAAAGAAATCAGAAGACCCTAACAGGAAAATCCTATTCAAGCCACCCTCTCAGGACAAAAAGTCTTAAATATTTGCTTGCTTATGAATGTAAAGTTTCTAAACTCAGAGCATTTTTTTATCTTATCTGATGATCTATTTTAATCTATCAGATATATTTCATTTCATTATTGCTCTGTTGATTATACTTTCTGTTGTATCTATTCAATTATTTGTCAAATAGTATCCTAACCCAAATAGGGGGAGATTGTTGGAACAACCCTATTACTGATTTGGGCTAGGATCACTATATGTTGATTGGTATCTGTATTGACCCCATTGTATAGCCTTAGGGTCAAGGTTTAGGCTGATTAGATTAGCAGAACTTAGGAAAATTCAAGCTCAACACATGGCGAGTGGTGTTCGACAAATGACCAGATTCATTCGATAATTTGCCTTCAGCAGACTGAAGGAATTCACAGTTTCAGCGCTCGACAAATGACTAGCAGCGGTCGACA
Organism: Dactylorhiza incarnata; assembly: GCA_033032865.1. Classification (NCBI taxonomy): domain Eukaryota; kingdom Viridiplantae; phylum Streptophyta; class Magnoliopsida; order Asparagales; family Orchidaceae; genus Dactylorhiza; species Dactylorhiza incarnata. The sequence goes on from JAWHQI010000362.1 coordinate 1,440,392, forward strand.
AATTCTAAGCCAGCGCTCGACAAATGACTAGCAGCGGTCGAAAAATTCTAAGCCAGCGCTCGACAAATGACTAGCAGCGGTCGACAAATTCTAAGCCAGCGCTCGACAAATGACTAGCAGCGATCGGCGAATTCTAGCCAGCATTCGACAAATCCCTCTCTGAAGTTCAGATTAATATTCTCAGTGGATGTCAGTTCTCTGAACTCAAATCAGTAGAATAACGGATATATTTACTTCTCCTTGGACGTATTCAGGCAGCCCTGTAAGGATATCTTTCTTATTTATTATATCCTTATATTCCCTCTATTCCAAGAATAAAGACAGCCGTTGACATTTAATGCCAAGGCATCTTTCTCGACAAAAGGAATTGAAAGGACCTGCCAAAATCGTTTTGGGTGGCTACCTGGTTCCAAGAAGGATTCAAGCCAGAAGAAGACATTCCTTAAAAATATAGAAGATTTGAATTTGAATATATATGCAAGTGATACAAGAAGAAGAGTGTAGAACTAAGACAGTCGATTTTTTACAAGAAAAGAAAAAGGAAAACTTCACCATCTTTTTACTCTCTCTCTGTTATCACAGAACAAGGAGATCAGAAGAAGTTTTTAGAGGAAGAAGAAGAAGAAGAAAATATATTATTCTCTCCAGCTTTCTTCTTCATAAAAGCAGCATCCTCTTCATTCTGAGAACAAGATTCAATCTCTCAGATCTGCTGTAAAATAAAGTCTTTCAAGAGCAACAACAATCTGAAGATTAACTTCTTCCAGATAATCTGCTACAAAGACTTCTGTTTGAGAAAGCTCTGTCCATAAAGCTGTCATCAACTCTCATCAGATAGGGGGAGCTTTCAGCTTCAACACCTTTTGTCTTCTCTCAGATCATTGACAGAGAAGACCACTCTATACCTTTTATCTCATCCTGTACAGGGTTAATACTCCCTTAAAAAGTTTACTCAGTGGTGGCAAGACACCTTATCAAAAAATCTTTGTGTAGTTTTTAAGCACCTTATCAAAAGCTTATTGGTGTGTGGACACCTTATCAAAAACCCTTTGGTGCCTGGGCACCTTATCAACCCTCCTAGTGGATTCCTACCAAGGGTGGTAGAAGAGTAGACGTACCCAGATTTATTGGGGAACTACTATAGCTCCTTGTGTCTTCTGTGCTTGCTTATTTCTGTGTGCTTATGTTGTGTGCCCTTTACTAATTCTGCCTCTATCTTTAACTCTCACTGATTACATATATATTTACTCAGTATTTTAAATTCCGCTATAAAACTAAATGAAATAGTTTTAATACTCTATTCACCACCCCCCCCCCCTCTAGAGTAACTTAAGATCTGACCTCCACTTTCAGAATAACTAGCCACAATTTACTTTTCATTTAAAACCATATCCTCCAGCTCTTTAATGCTATAGTTCTTGCCCTTGATGACTTCAGTCAAAGTGCTGGTGCTCAGTTGAGGGATAGATAATTTGTCTTTCTCTTGAGTTAGCTCAGCTACCTTCTCAAGCAGTTCATCTCTCTTCCCACTCAAGGAGATGATCTTTGCAGCTTGTGCTTACAGAGAGCTTTTGCTTTCTTAAGGGAATCAAGCAATGCACCAAATTTCTCTATGTAGTCAGTGTCAACTTCTTCTTATGTTGAACAGGAGCTGGCATTTGAATCTGTGTTAGAGAGGGTAGGAGATGCTTTAAGAATTACCTGTTTGTGATGAGTTTCATCACAAAATTCTTCATCTGTGAGAGCCATGACTGTAATGTGGCTATCTGATTATGATGAGGAGCAATCAATGTCACTATCACTGACCGTCTTCATTTTCTTTGCCACAAAGCTCTTTTTTGACTTCCTGTTCTTTGAGTGGTTTCTTTCTTCACTCTTCTCTTGTCTTTTGGATGGACATTCAGCAATGACATGTCCAGGCTTGTTGCAGCTGTAACAAATAATGTTATAAGAATTGTGTTTACTAGTTTTGGAATCATTCCTGTCTGATCTGTGTTTTCTTATAGGCTTGTCTTCTCTCCTGGAGCTAGAGGGTGAAGCTTCATATCTTCTGTTCCCTCTTTTTCTATTTCTCAGTAGTTTCTTAAGATGCCTGGTGAGCAATGAGAGTTCTTCATCAGATAGTTCTGAGGTGGACTTGCTTGAGGTCTCTTCCTCTAAAGCATAGATAGGCTCCACTGTCTTATGCTTTCTGGAAGCTTCAGCTTCAAAGGCCACTACCTTTTTTCTGGTGTAAGTCTTGAAGTTTTCTTCCTCAGCCTTTCTGGTATTTAGCTGCAGCTCATATGATAAGAGCTTGCCATACAACTATCTAGGCTCCTTTGCTCCCAGATTACCAACTTCTCTTATTTCACACAGCTTCATGTCCCATTCTTTGTTCAGGGATCTTAGGAACTTGTCATTTAGTTCATAGTTGGTGAACTCTCTTCCATAAGTTCTGAGTCCATTGAGAATCCTGAAAAACTTCTCATAGCAGGTAGTTATGTCATCCTTCTTATCTTGCCTGAAGGATTCACACTCCTGATTCAGGAGGGATTTCCTATCATCCCTGAATTCCTCAGTTCCTTCCATATAGACAACTAAGGAGTCCTACATCTCCTTAGCTGTTTTGCACTGATTTAGATTTTGAAATGTTAAATCATCAATTGCATTCACAATGATGTTCTTAGCCCTTTTATTCATAGTGACCAAGGCAGGTGCATCCTTTGTGAAATCAGATAATTTCTTAGGTGTGGGAACAACTGTTCGATCCACATCAATGTTCATGGGAATATATGGTCCTTCTTCTACTGCCAGATAGACTCTAGGGTCTGAGGCTTCCATGTACAACCTGATTCTTTGCTTCTAGATGGGGAAGTTCTCCTTGGGGCAAATAGGAAGCTTCATTGAGCTCATCTCCTTATGATGCTCACCAGCCATTTCTTTATCACAACCCACTAGATTTGTAGATCTTATTCTATGATGTTAAGCCTTTGAACTCAACCTATCTCTGATACCAATTAAAAGATTATGGGTTGTCTATAAACTACACCTAGAGGGGGTGATTAGGTGCTTTCAAATATCTTTACTACTTAATAATTTATCTATCACAGCACACAAGCATCACAGAAAACACACAATGATTTATAGTGGTTCCCAACAAGACAATATGTCTAGAGGTAGTCGATTGTCCCTCCCACCTATCTAGCAGTGTGCTAGACTAGGCAACTTCTCCAACTTAGTTCTTTTCACTGCAATCAGATTTTATAACACAGGTTCACAAAGAACCCTACAAAGCTTAGACTTTACAAGTCCTACAATCTCAGATCGTCAACAAGATCCTACCCAAACTCAGGTTCACCAAGAATCCTACCAACTCAGATCTATCACTAGATCCTACCAGCTCAGACTCACAAAGAGCCCTACAAAGTAATACAGGGATTTTGTTGTAGAAGAGAAGATTTCAAAATGGAAACTTTGAATAACAGGTCTTCTTCATCTTCTTCTAACTATAAGCCCAAAGATCTTGTGGATCAGTGAACCATTCATTAGAATCTTCCGTAGATCTTCATACCACAGCAATAATGAAGACTTCTTCTTTTTGTTGATTCTTTTCTTTCTCTCTTCAGGAAATATATGTGAGAATGAAACTTGAGAGAGTACAAAGCAAAGTCGCATTTGTAGATTAAAATTATCTCCTTTTATATGCTCTGCAATTTTGCATAAAAACCCCATATTAATTATTCCATAATCAATTTCCCATTTGAAAATGTCTTGTAGAATTGGCAGTTCTTTATCATAATTACTGGCCTTTCTTGGAACTTGCAGAATATAGAAATAATAAATTCCTTCCTTAAATACTGTGCAATAGATTTTTTCTATAGAGAATTGATGAATCCGATTTATATAGGGTTGTTCTGACACATTTGGGCTTGTTTTCACGCACATGCACTTCACTTCTTATTCATTATTGCTTATATTTCACTTAATCACATTTCTTTACGAAGTGCACTTGTTGTCCCGTTGTGGTGTGCAATTGCGCGCTTTATTGTTGGGGGCAAGCACAATGTGCTCCCCATTCTTTTTATGCTTTTATACTTATGCTGGAGGTGTGTTCCCAACGTTTGGATGTGTTGTGCAGGTGGGCAGATCGTCCACATTGCCCAGAATTCATCCTGTATGAATCACACGGTCGTGCATTTACTTGACGCACGGTCGGCTGCGGTCGTGCGCTATGATCGGCTGGTCAATATGGTGATCTGCCCCGCTCGTGCATTTTCTCCACGCACGGTTGGTCTCAACCGTGTGCGAACAAAATGCACGGCCTCCTGTTGTTTGCCGGATTTCAAGGTTTCTGAATTTGCCCGTGCATTTTTACGCACGGTCGGCTTCGACCGTGCGTGAGTAAAGCGCACGGGCGTGCCTGCTTCATTTTCCTGACCTTTGTTCTTGATTAATATCGCACGGTTCACGCACGGTCGTGCGTTCGACCGTGCGTGACCAAATTTCTGATTATTTTGTATAAAAGCTGCAGCTCTTGCCCTATTCCGGACGATCATTTCCAGCGCCATTTTCTGCCCAGCTCCGCCATTTCCGCAGGTTCTCCACCCCCTTTGGCCTCCTCCATCATCCTCGAGCTCCAAGGAGAGGGATCTGGCCCTACATCCACCAATATCAAAGGAGATGGAAGCTAGGTCGTGCGGCTGGATCGTGACACGAAGAAGACGGGCCATTGAAATGTAGTGACAACCTTCTCTACCCCGGACACAGTTGAAGACCGATCTTGGATGTCGATTGACAACCCAGCGATTTCAACCGTGAATCTTCGACAAGGCTTCGGATTGGGTCGATTCCTGACTTTCTCTTTCTTTGTATTGGTAGTTGTAAATGCTAGATTTCTCTATACTTTGATGATGGCACTATGAACTATGATTTATAATGTTTATTTCATTTATATGATATTATTTTGTTCATATGTGTGTATGAGGTGCGCCCCCATCCATTTTCCATCCGCATCCGTCATCACCCTCCACTCCATTACGCTAGCCTACTCTTCCATTCTATAAGACTACTCTTACATCCGCCAAGCTAAGTGGTGCTAACGGCCCGTGTAGTGTTCCATCCCACCTGGCGAAGCATTGCATAGCGGCATTGCATATGAGTAGTTGTAGTTATTTTTCTTTTATTTGCCATAATCCAAACCAAATCTCCCGCATTGCATCCAACTTAAGGACTTCAATCTCAAGTCCGTCCTCATTAGGTAACTCCACCTTACTGTGTTCCTTTGAGATTCGATACTTGGGGATTCACTCCCACATTTTATATTACTTGAATGATAGATACAATTCCATTTCGTGCCGCAGTCTCGCTACCGCCTATAGCGGTGTGCTAGATTTGCGCATCAAGTTTTTGGCACCGTTGCCGGGGAACACAGACGTGTGAGTTTTTGTAGAGGGAGACAAGAGACAGTAGTTCGTCCAGTGTGTATTACCGCCTAATTATTTTTGTTTGCTTTTTAATTATATATTGTTTGTTATTATTTCTTTCTCTACTATTTTAAAGTTTTAGGCAAGTTTACTCCAGGGAGTTTTATTAGTTTGTGTAAATTTCCTTGCAAAGAATTTTAGTTTCGTTTTATCTGCTTTAATTATTGAAAATGTCGTCATGGGATATTTCTCCTAGCACTTACGACAAGATGGTTTATTATATAGACCAAATAAAGGAGTTAAATGCTAGGCAGTGTAGGAACCTTGTTTGCTTATTGTGTCGAGGAGAGGGTCATGAAATGAGGGACTATCCTGGTCTCTTCAATCCTGACCGCCGGTCCTTCACTCATGACAACAGTGTCCCTATCACTCATTCTTTACCCATGGAGGCAATCGTTCCCTATACCCCCGATCTTATTTCGTGCATGGACTCCTCACTCCCTGTGTATGGCTTTACTCCTAGTGATGACGATCACTCATCTGTTAGCCAACAAGGAGAGGAATGGGAGCTCCTAGATTCACCTCAGTGGGATGAGGAAAGTATTCTCTCCATCGGGTAGGCATTAACAGATCTTTTTACGGAGAAACCAAATCTTTTTGTTCCTCCAGTTTCTTTGCATGATTTTTCAACACACATTTTTTATGATCCTATTGAAGTAATTGAGCAGGGTGGTGATTCTGAGCCTGAGGCTGGACCCTGGTGGGATGATGAGGATGCTCTTTCTGATGAGGAGGCTTGAACTTCCTCATGGGACGAGGAGGTCCAACTCACCACCGAGGCCCACTGGCCCCCCTTGCTATGATACTTACGATGATGATAGTGATCTATCCTTGGATCCTGCTGGGAGTGAGACCGGGACCACTCCCCCGATTGATGTTTATTTAAGTTTTTCTTCTCATTTATTTCCTGACCCCCTTCATCATTTGAGCCTGTGTAGGTTGAGTCTTCACAGGTACTCAAGGAGGACTTGAAGCTTGATGCTCAAGTCAATGATGAGCGTATCCTCATATGTGAGGAGGTTGACCCCTCCTCCATAGTGGAAGCCTCAATCATTACCTTCTCCTCCTGCCGCCTCCCTGAAGACGATACCTTGCTGGGCAAGGATATTTTTGGTGAGATGTGTGAGGAGTACTATTTTTCCACTTCTTACTTTCTGCTTCCTCTACCTGTGAAGAGCATGTATTATTATTTAGGTAGAGGGATAACTATTATATCACCGTATCGGTACCCGCTACCGACACGCATATTAGAACAGTTACCTGTGCATTTCCTTTTTCATAAACCCATTAGCTAGAACTGTTTTAAATTTAAATAAGTAGTGATGGGAAGACAATAACCCCAGTAGTTATCTTACTTTTCCTGCATTTCTTATTACATCTTGTTGAGTCTAGTTAGTTGTATTTCAATTTATTTTTGTATATTTTCTTTTGTTTTCGGCGGAGCTCACCCCTGCAGGTATTCTTCTGGATGGATGCTGCATCTAGGTCTAGATTTAAATGCCAATCTTCTGGTATGCTCATTTCTGAGCATTGGTACTCTCTTCCCCTAGCTCTTTTCTGAATTTCATGGCTATATATTGTGTGTATTGTCTAGTTTAAGTCTGGGGGAGAGTAGTTCTGTGTGCCCACTCACGTGCACTATTGCATAGCATGCTAGAAGTACTTTTATTTTAGTTTATTGAAAATTATTGTTCATTCTCTTTGTACACCACTACACCCACTTTAGCGGGCACTCACTTGTTTGTATGCTTCTCTATATTCAATTCTTGGTTGTGATGTAGAAATTGTTGTATTAGCCTAAAAATTGCAAGATGGAGTGGCATGTTGAGTCTTGTAGTGCCTAGTTGAATACTCGTGTCTTGCCTAGGAATTTGAGTAGAATTAGTTTTTATTTATGCTTCTAATTTATAATTAGTAGATTTGCGTAGATTTTAATTTATTTTACTCAAAATGGTGAATGTGGTTGAATCTAGTGGTAGCGTGGTATTATGTGTAGGCGAGCACGAGGTTCGTGTTGCTCGAGTCGGGAGGAAGGATTACCTTTCTCGGGGGCTAAGAACTTGCCCCATGTGACTCTCGAAGCATGGGTGTGAATGATTTGCAAGCTGAGTGTGACATAGGCCATCTATTTGGCAAGCTTGAGCGTTGTTCTACCATTCCTATACGCTAACCATTGCTAGCCCATTTTGTGCCTACCCGACCTTTTGGTTCAGCTCCACCATACTTCACCAAGGCTTAAAAACTAATCCCATTATCGCAACAAAGAATAAGCCAAAAGCATTAATGAATTGTAATTTGCCAATGCAGTGCGGCGATGAGAAATTATAGTGTTAATGTGGATTTCTTAAAAAATGTCTATATGCTGAGATTTTTGCGAGTAGATTTGGGGATAAAAAAAAAGAGAAAGAAAAAGAAAAGCAAAGAAAAAAAGTATCCCTAGCGTTTTAATTGAAACATCTAGTTCTATCGATTGGAATAGGCCGTGTGCACACCCAGTTTCAAAGTCAAGTCTGGGGGTATGTTACACGTGTATTATTGGGGCTGCTATGATTTAGCACTTTTGTGTGCTCATTTGGGTTGCGATTAGCCTTCACATTTATCTTTGTATTCCAAACCGTAACCTAAACCTCGTATTAACAAAAAAAGTCCTATAGATTCATCTTGTGAGTTCACTAGCGCCGTGGAGAGAGTGTGATAGGGCGAGCTTATGGCTCTCGACGTTGATGGATTTTAACGGAGATAATTCCGAGTTCTGGTCTTGGGTAACACTCTCCTTCGCGTCTAGCTTACTTTCGTACTACGCGTGACCACGAGATTCACCAATATTCCATTTTTGAGTAAAAATAAATTTCTTTTACGCATTTACACTTTTTTAAATTAGCTAGCATATGTAAAAACTTCTTCTAATGAATTTCTATGCACGCAAGTATGCAACTTCTCATTCTATTCCATGTTTGCAATTATTTTGGCTAGCTATGCTTTTCCTACTCCGCCGGATTTGTTTGCTCGGGACGCGCAAACAGGTAAGTTTGGGGGTGTGATGAGTCTGATTTATATAGGGTTGTTCGGACTCATTTGGGCTTGTTTTCACACACATGCACTTCACTTCTAGTTCATTATTGCTTAGATTTCACTTAATCACATTTCTTCACGCTGTGCACTTGTTGGCCCATTGTGGTGTGCAATTGCGCGCTTTATTGTTGGGGCCAAGCACAATGTGCTCCCCATTCTTTTTATGATTTTATACTTGTGCTGGAGGTGTGTTCCCAGCGTTTGGATGTGTTGTGCAGGTGGGCAGATCGTCCACATTGCCCAGAATTCATCCTGTATGAATCGCACGGTCGTGCATTTACTTGACGCACGGTCGGATGCGGTCGTGCACTATGATCGGATGGTTAATATGGTGATCTGCCCCGCTCGTGCCTTTTCTTCACGCACGATTGGTCTCAACCATGCGCGAACAAAACGCGCGGCCTCCTGTTGTGTGCCATATTTTGAGGTTTCTGAATTTGCCCGTGCATTTTTACGCACGGTCGGCTTCGACCGTGCGTGAGTAAAATGCACTGGTGCGCCTGCTTCTTTTTCCTGACCTTTGTTCTCGATTAATATCGCATGGTTCACGCACGGTCGTGCGCTCGACCGTGCGTGACCAAATTTCTGATTATTTTGTATAAAAGCTGCAGCTCTTGCCCTATTCCGGACGATCATTCCCAGCGCCGTTTTTCCACCCAGCTCCGCCATTTCCGCAGGTTCTTCGCCCCCTTTGGCCTCCTCCATCATCCTCGATCTCCAAGGAGAGGGATCTGGCCCTACATCCACCAATATCGAAGGAGAAGGAAGCTAGGTCATACGGCCAGATCGTGACACGAAGAAGACGGGCCATTGGAAGGTAGTGACATCCTTCTCTAACCCGGACGCAGCTGAAGACCGAGCTTGGACGCGGATTGACAACCCAGCGATTCCAACCGTGAATCTTGAACAAGGCTTTGGATTGGGTCGATTCCTGACTTTCTCTTTCTTTCTATTGGTAGTTGTAAATGCTAGATTTCTCTATACTTTGATGTTGGTACTATGAACTATGATTTATAATGTTCATTTCATTTATATGAGATTATTTTGTTCATATGTGTGTATGAGGTGCGCCCCCATCCATTTTCCATCCACATCCGTCATCACCCTCCACTCCATTACGCTAGCCTACTCTTCCATTCCGTAAGACTACTCTTCCATCCGCCAAGCTAAGCGGTGCTAACGGCCCGTGTAGTTTTTCATCCCGCCTGGCGAAGCATTGCATAGAGGCAATTGCATAAGAGTAGTTGTAGTTATTTTCTTTTATTTTCCATAATCCAAACCAAATCTCCTGCATTCCATCTGACTTAAGGACTTCAATCTTAAGTCCGTCCTTGATAGATAACTCCACCTTACTGTGTTCCTTTGAGATTCGATACTTGGGGATTCACTCCCAAGTTTTATATTACTTGAACAATCGGTGCACTACCGTTTCGTGCCGCAGTCTCGCTACCGCCTATAGCGGTGTGCTAGACTTGCGCATCAAGAATATATCATTTATTGCTCCTTAGTTTGTGCGCAAGATAGGCGGCGTGCACATTTCCTGAATATTCATTTCCATGAATGCCTGCGCATTAAATGCTGCTCTGCAACTTGTCAAGATGATGTTTCTCCTTCCAGACGATATCGTCTTGATCAGTGTACACGACAGATATACTTTACGATGATATCATCGACATTCTTCCTTCTTCACGACTCTACTTGATATCCCAACGGTCTTACTTCTTCTAGACGACATCGTCAAGATGTTGCTTTGAATAAGACTTAAACTTGTTCTTTTGGCTGACTGTCTTACTTCAAGACGATATCATCTTCATCTTCTAGACGACATGAGGCACTCAAGCCGATGTTTGTTCTTCATGACTCTTCCTTTATGACTTAATGAGTCAAGTCTCTTAGCCTTCAAGGTTATACTTCTCCTTCAAAATGATGTCATCGTTATCTGAACTTAACTTTATCAACGACAAGCTTTCTTTAAGATGATGTCGTCGACATCTGAACTTAGCCTTATCTACGACAAGCTTTATACAACCTTCAAGATGACGTGTCTTCATCAAGACGATATCGTTGAAACTATTTCGACGATATGATACTTTTCTCCACGATTCTTCTGCTGAGTCTTGTGACGATATTTTACTTAAGTAATTTTCATTACTTTTATCGTCTCTATACTGGTGATATAGCTTTTATGTATCTTCCATAACATGAACTTAAACACAACATCAAAAACAATTTAGCTTATCTATACTTGTGTTCCTTCTTCAAATCTAAAGATATTGAAGGCATAATACCCAACAAAATATACTCGGGACCTAGCGCCAGCGGTAGTGCTACCGTCGAATGGTAACCTCTTCAGGAAACATGCTGGCACATGGATTGAGTCAATTTTAGCAACTTTTGTGATCCAATTTGTGCATCCCCTCCTTCTGCGCCACGGTAACACTAACGCGCTGCATTAGCCGAATAAGTTTCCTCGCAACAAGATCTCCTTCCTTTTTTGCTCCTCAATCAGCAACATGATGGCGGGACTTCCATAAGTTTCCATCGGGTGTTAGTCGCTAATGTGCCACGGTAGGACTTGCGATATGTGAGTCCCATTGATATTCCATTCTCGATGATATTGTCATCTAAACGTTGTTTCCAAATATGTCGCCGCTATCGCAAGCTTTAGCATTAACGCGCCGCGGTAGAACTCGCTATATCTTAGTCCGGTCGATATTCCATTCTCGACAATATTTCCATCTCGATGATATTTCCATCTCGACGATATTCCAAATATGCAGATGCTACGACCAGTGGTAACGTTAACGCGTCACATTAGCAACAGAGCATTGTAATGACAGAGAATTGTCGTCTCTCTTTTTCGTACTGATAGGGTCTTGAAAGCTGGAGTTCCTGCACACTATAAATATATGGCAAGTATGATCAAATAAAATGAGGTTTGATATTCTCAAACCAATGGATGTGGATAACATGTTCAAACACCCTACCACACTGTGTTAGCTATCAGCTACAGGTTTCTAACAATTACTTACCATTGGGATTCTCGCATGAAGAGTTTGGTTTTAGACTATGGGATGCAAAGAGGAAGAAGATTGTCAGAAGCGGGGATGAGTTATTTGCAGAAGACCAGATTATTGGTGAGAAGAAGGTTGCTGAGCTATAGGATCCACTGGCTGTGGAGAGTTCTAACGGAGATGTTGAACCAGAGAATGTTGGTGCGGAGGAGGAAGCTGTACAAATCCCATGTCAGGAAGGATACTAGATGATGGGTGATGACAAAAACTATGCTTGCAAATGACAACGACATGTGTACTGTATCGAATGTAGTATAGGTTCATAGAAAACCAAGGTCGTATTAGACTCGGGGCGGTTGAGTACTTTTACTTCAGAAAATCTCTGTTATTTTATCAATAATACTTTGGGTTGGTTTTGCAGAAGGAAAATAAAAATAAGATTAAGCGATATGTAAAAAGACTAGCACTCGATCTTGGAATCACCTTGGAGATAAAAATAAGAGGAAAGAATAAAATCGCATTCTCTTAATAAAACAGCTTTGACCGTGGAGATTCCTGAATTATGAACGTACCTTGGGTCGAGGATACGACCAACTAAGATTAGGTAATATCAACCAAATTCTCATTCTTTAGTCGATAACCTAATACTCGCTTTACGAGGTGAATCCCGTTAATGGCTTTTACTCCAATCCTGAAGGGTAACGTCGTCCTCTCTCGAGGATTGCATTCTACTCTTCTTTATCTTTGAGTGATTGATTCGTCTTACGACCCTCTCGACTAACTAAAGAATGAAAACAAGAACGAGAATTATATATCGAAAATATAATCTCGTAATCTTAAAATCAAGGATAAATCTTAAGCTTAATAGAAAAGAGAAAGAGCAATTCTAAATTACTTCAAAAACTTTTATTATTTCTTGGATCATCTCGATCGAGTACATATAATATTTTAGTTACTCATGGAGAAGGAGGAATCAAAAGAAATAAAAGAATACATGAAGAAGGAAGAAGAGAATAAGAGAAATAAGAACTATTTTATTAATTGATGCAAAGGGAATTACAAACTAAGAATTGAGAGTTACAACTATTGAATTGAAAACTACAAGTACAAGATTATTGAGAAATACAAGAGCTACTAAAAACATGAAAATAAAACAAGAAATGAAATGTATAATCCTAAAAATTTGTCCTCAAACATCTGCTGGAGCTGGCTTTATATAGCTGCAAAAATTGAGGTTACACGCCCTTGGGTCACGCCCGTGACCCTGGGGCGTGTAAGGGGAGCGATCTGCTAAGTACGGGGAGGATGCCTTATGGATTTATTGATAGCATTTTGGCCGTGTCACGCCCTTGGTCACGCCCTTGGTCACGCCCGTGACCTGGGGCGTGTAATCTTTAAATCTGCTGCTGGCGGGAAAACTTCAGTGGGAAGGAGCGCGGGGCGAGTCACTCCTGTGAACTGATGTCACGCCCCATGGTCATGCCCGTGACCTGGGGCATGCAACATTAAATGATGCGGTAGATGTGATCTGGAAGCTGGAGGCGAACCTCGGCCGTGACACTGGGTCACGCCCTTTGGTCACGCCCATGACCTCGGGGCGTGTACTTGCACTTTTTGCCCAAAATGCCAAGAAAACCTGAAAAACACAGAAGAGCTTAAGTTAGTTTATGAAATCAAAAAGGGAATGATTTATATGATATAATTCATATAATTTATATCATTTTATATTAAAACTATATTAAAACTATACTAAAAGATGAGTATATAAACTACTCATCAAATACCCCCATACTTGAGCTTTTGCTATTCCAGAGCAAAAGAATGAGGAAAGAATTACAAGGCATAGATATTATTTCTAATTAACTAAAATTTCGTTAAACCAAGAGTAAGTTAAAAGTAAATTCTAGGAATTCAAGAATTAAGTCATAAGTTATGGTGATAATTTAAAAAGAGAAAAATATTTAGCTAAGTACTTCTCAAGATAACTATTTAGCAAACAAAATTATAGAAATTTTCAAACAAGAATAGATTGAAATTATAAACACTTTAACATAAAATAAACTTAAGGAAAAAACACCTACCAAAATGTTGTTCTCTTAATATTTTAGTTTAGGACTAGAAATAATGAAATTGGCTAGGGATGGGTTTAACGAAATGGCAAACTGAAGAGATACTAAAAGGTGATGAATTTTATCCTCTCACCTTAATTGAATACGAATTTGTCATATAATCTTTTTAAAATTTCTCTTCGATCAAAAATCCAAAATGTATATGTTTAGATGTAATGAATTTTATCCTCTTACATCATGACATATAATCTTCTAAATGATTTTGGGTGCATATGTTTAGGAAATAATGAATTTTATCCTCTTATTTCCATGACATATGATCTTTTTTCTACACAATTTTTTTATTTGCCAGCAAAGGGTGAGGGGGAAGAAATACTTCTAGTTTATAAATTAAACTATTTTGAGAGTAACTTTTTAGTGGAATGAAATTTCCTAAGATCTTAAAGTTAAAAGAGAATATAATAGAAATCTAGAGATGTTTAGCCAATTTACCACAAAGTGAAGCTATTTAAAATTAAATGGAGAAGTAGTGCTAAATAAATTCTCTAATTGAATTACAAACATAAATTATTTCTTAAAACTAAATTACATCAAATTTAAATTTAACAAATTCTGATAAAACAAAAAAATTAGCTAAATTAAAAATGTAAGAATACTTATAATCAAACCCCATACTAAATTTCTAGAAAACTAAAAACAACAAGGTTAGGCGTATTTATTATTATTATTTTCATAAATATTATTTCTTGGACTTCCCGGGGGCTACCCGGTGAAGGGTTCGCAAGGTACTAGGAGCTGTGATGGGAGTTCAAGCCCAAAACGCCCTTTCCAAGAAATTAGATTTTTATTTAAATATAAATTTTTTTTCTTTTTCAAATAAAAATATAGTGAACGCAAAGCTACACCCCCATACTTAAAATTAAACATTGTCCCCAATTTTAAAACTAAGTATGAAGAACAGTTGAAAAATAAACTTTAAAAGAAAAAATACATAAAATTAAAGATAAGCAAGGGTGCCTCCCAAGAGCGCTTTATTTTTCCTGTCTTTAAGCTAGACGGTTAGGGGTTAGCTAAAAAGGAAATTTAAATTGAAAATGGACAGGTAACTCCCTTAATTCACGCGTAGGTGAATGTGCCGATGTTAGTCGCCCGACTATTCCTCCAATTAACGTGCGATTCTCTGTTTTTCGTTGGACTTGAATATGCAAATCCAAATCACCTATAAATACCTGAGGTGATTTGAATATATAAAGATGAGCGGCATATGGATCATCAATTAATTGGGGGTAGCAACGGCTCATCTTCAACCGGAAAAATATTAGTATATAGAAAATCACCATTAAACGTGTCAAATAATTTTTCGCAGGTGCTTGCGAAAATATATGATTAAGCTCTGGTTGTTCCTTTTATAAAATTTTTTTTTAAACTCTAGTGCATTACCAAGTAGAATAAAATTTTCGGACACTAAATTTTCTTGAATTTTTGGTTGAATAGAAGAGATTTGCGAAAATTCATGAAAAAGAAAAGAAGATCCGGGTGAAGTTGGGGAAGAAACTTGTTCTTCTAGTTTATCCGGGGTGCCCACAACATGAAGAAAATCTTGGCAAAAAAATTTTTCTTCATCTTTGGTAAACGAAGTTATGGGATTACATGAAAGCACATGTTCCGCCAAAACTAAATTATCAAAGGACGGAGAAAAAACACTCGAAGAAGTAAAATTCTCCTCTACATTTTTGGGGGAAGTATTAAATTGAATCGGTGGAAATTCCCCAAAATTAGAGAAAGAAAATTGTGGGGCATAAGAAGAAGAATAAAAATTTGGATCTAAAGATTTTTCTTCACCGCTCTGAGAACTATCCAGGTGATCTTGCCACCAAGAATAATCTACTTCGGAGCATGAGGAACAATTATTAAACGCCGAAAATTTATTCTCATGAAAATTAGAAAAAACATTTTCATCAAAGTTTGAAAAATTATTTTCATTAAAAGAGGAAATATTATGATCGTAACTATAATCAAGATTATTTGCATAATATTGAGGAAAATTATTTTCATAATAATTATTTTGAGAATATGAATGTAAATAACATTCCTCACTTTGATGACGCGCACCACAATAATAACAACTAATTTGGCATTTTCGTGCGGCTTCCAAAAGATTAACTTGGTTTTGAAGCTCAACAATTTTTACGGCCAAATCAGATAAATTCACTTAAAACTTAAAAAAAGAAAACAATCTTTACCCAAATGAATGGAATATTAGAGAAAAATTATAATATATAGAAAAAATTATTTATTTATATAATTTTTTTCAAAAAGCGGGTTTAGTTAGTCCCGGACTTCCCAAGGTCAACCCGGTGAAGGGCACTCAAGGTACTAGAGGCTGTGATGGGAATTCAAGCCCAAAGCGTCCTTTGCGAGAATTTAGATTATGTTTTTTTTAAGGTTTTTAAAAAGTTTAAGAGAAATTATAAGAAGAAAGAAAACGATAAAATTAATAGATATTTCTTTTTTCGAAATATCAACCGTGTTCCCTAGCAACGGCGCCAAAAACTTGATGACAAAAACTATGCTTGCAAATGACAACGACAAGTGTACCGTATCGAATGTAGTATAGGTTCGTAGAAAACCAAGGTCGTATTAGACTCGGGGCGGTTGAGTACTTTTACTTTAGAAAATCTCTATTATTTTATCAATAATAGTTTGGGTTGGTTTTGCAGAAGGAAAATTACAATAAGATTATTTGATACGTAAAAAGACTAGCACTCGATCTTTGAATCACCTTGGAGATAAAAATAAGAAGAAAGAATAAAATCGCATTATTTTAATAAAACAGCTTTGACCGTGGAGATTCCTGAATTATGAACGTACCTTGGGTCGAGGATACACCCAACTAAGATTAGGAAATATCAACCGAATTCTCATTTTTTAGTCGATAACCAAATACTTGATTTACGAGGTGAATCCCGCTATTGGCTTTTACTCCAATCCGAAAGGGTAACGTTGTCCTCTCTCGAGGATTGCATTCTACTCTTCTTTATCCTTGAGTGATCGATTCAACTTATGAGCCTCTTGTAATACCTCCCCTGTAATGACTATATAATATAGGTCCGGCCGGGACCCCACAACATATAACCGCCATAGTTTCAGTATTAAAGATGATATAAGTACCCAACTCAAAACTCAAATAACACAGCGGAAACAAAACTAAGAAACACAGAGATTGTCCACAACTACATAGGAGTAAAACCGGCTTAAGGCCTTACAAAACTAGTGTCCAAGTCATCAGTCTTTCAATCACCAAAAGAAATCCCCAAAAGGGAAAAACTAGCTTCCCTAAGCTACCTCAACATGCAAGCCGGAAATAAGAAAAGGCAAGTACAGAAATGCAGGAAAACAAAGTAAACACTTCATGAGGCTTTAGGCCTTTTAGGCCTGCGAGCTGGTTCTGGTCTTCGATCCTTGGCCTGCATCCAAATCACAAAGTGCAGTAAACGAGGGTCAGCTATGGCTGACCATAAACAGTGTAACAACACCCCTCCTTCCGACCATCCTAGCGGACCCCGGGGAACTACATCACCCTGCAAGTCAGCACTTCGTCTGCACATGTATATAAAGAAAAGCAACATAAACAACAAGCATGAGTGTCACAACCATCATCCACGTTTCTATGTTGAGCAAGTAATAAAAGGGGCCTACAAATGCAATATGAATGTAACCCGGGTTTCACCCAAGGCACCCTAAAGCATATGAATCTAACACGTCATCATACATCAACAACACAACCACGGGGTACTCGACATTTCCCCCAAAGGGCATCGTAGCCCAATGCCAGGAACTCACGTTGTGACCCACCGCGCCTGGCCCACCATGCCATCGGGCTTGTCAAACAGCTCACATGTTCTTGTCACCAACATTGCACACAGCACAACCACGGGGTACTCAACACTTCCCCCAAAGGTCATCATAGCACAAGGCTAAGAGCTCACGCTGTGACCCATCGCGCCTGGCCCACCATGCCATTGGGTTTGTCAGACAACTCACTTGCTCTTGCCTGCAACACCGAAGGGACTTGTCTTGCCGGGACACTCTCCACACATGAATTCTGGCATTCACGGGATAGCCAGCCGACCACAAAGACCAAATTACACCTTTGCACATCACTAGGCATCACACTCCTCATCACACGCCTCATAACACGTACATTATTTTCCCCGCCCGAAAACCAACATTCGTTATCATACGATCCTACAAGGGCATCACGACGATGAATTCGCCATATTCGGATTTCTAGCAAAACCCCTACAATGCGCGTCAATCAACATCACCGAATCGGAGCAACGGTCGTGAATCTAGCTTCAACCACAATGCCTAATCCACTAATAGAGCAGATTTCTAGTGCAAATCATGTCGGGGACGGACTCAATTAACCTGATGGTTCCTCTTGAACCAAGGCGACCTAGATCTCTCTCACTCGACAGATCCGGTGCCAAAATGCAGAAAAAATAGAGAAGAAAAAGGGATGCCATGCACGCATCCTAAAGACCGGGAGGAGAAATGTCATTACCTTTTGAGATTTCCTCCTAGCCAAGGGAAACTTGCACAAGAATGCAGGAGAAGAAGCGCCTGGACGTCCCCTACGTGCTGCCGGTCTCAGATCGGCGAACGGAGCTCCAAAGCTCCAATAATGGCGGGAACTAGCTCTCTTCCTCCTCCAAACCCCTCCTCTCTCTCAAGCCCTCAAAACCCAAAAAGAAAAGGAATGATGAAAGGAAACCTTCTCAGCCCTACTTAGAGTTCTCCCACGAACCCCTCACAGCCGTCCGATCAAGATCTAAACCAAACAGACGCCCCGATAAGCTATTTATGAATCTGGTTCCATCAGCTACCGCGCGGCAATAGCGCTAACGCGCCGAGCTAGCTCCGCGAACACCCTTGTCGTCTCAGCGGCTCCCAGCTGAGAAGAAGACCTAACACGAGCGGTAGGGCTATCGCCCCGCGCTAGCAATAGACCTCGTTTTTCACGTTCTAGCTACCTTCTACCGCGCCACACTAGTGCCTTCGACGAAAACACACCCCGTCGACGATCGTCGACCTCTCGCATTTAACTACTGCCGGTGGTAGTACCTACCGCCCGACGTTAACTCGCAGAACAGCAAAAACTGGTGTGTTACAACTCTAACCCCCTTAAAAGAATTTTGTCCTTGAAATTTTAAAACTGAAACAGAAAACCACGATGCATACCTGATGCAAAGAGTTCCGGGAAGTCCTTCCGCATCTCTTCCTCACGCTCCCAAGAGAATTCGGCTCGCACGCAATTGTCCCATCGCACCTTTACAAGCCTGACTTCCTTGTTACGCAACTGCCAGACTTCCGAGTCCTCCATGCAGATCGAACGAACCCTCGTCCTCAGATCCTCCACCACCGGCACCATCACCGCTTTGACCACGACGCTTGGCCCTACCAATGCCTTCCTCAGCATAGAGACATGGAAAACATCATGTAATCGACTCAGCTTGGCGGACAATGGCAAACGATACGCTGCTTCGCCTATACGCTCCGTAACCTCGAACGGACCCAAATATCTCGGACTCAACTTCCTGAGTCGCCGCACACGCAAAACGCCCTTGGACGGCTTGATCTTCAAGTAGACCTTGTCGCCCACTACAAACTCCACATTTCTATGGCGCGCGTTAAAATACTTCGCTTGCCAATCCTGGGCATCTTTTATGCCCTCCTGAATCATCTGCACGATCTCGCAAGCATCTGTCACCACTTGCTTTCCCAAAAGCTTAGTGTCTCCCGCCTTTGCCCAAGACATCGGCGTTCGACACCTCCTTCCATACAATGCTTTGTATGGCGCCATCTTGATACTCGCTTGGAAGCTATTATTATAAGCGAACTCCACCATGAAAAGGTGGTCTTCCCAACTTATACCAAAGTCAAGAGCACACATCCTCAACATATCCTCTAATGTACGATTCGTTCGCTCCATCTGACCATCGGTCTGCGGATGGAACACGATACTAAACTTGAGTTTGGTGCCTAAACTTTTCTGCACTAACCTCCAGTCCTTCGACATGAACCACCCATCGCGATCACTAACAATTCTCTTAGGAATCCCGTACAACTGATGCGCAAATCTCGCACACTGGTATCGGCGGTAGCTTGACAACGACACGAAACAGCAGTGTACCGATCGTTCAAGTAATATAAAATGTGGGAGTGATCCCCAAGTATCGAATCTCAAAGGAACATAGTAAGGTGGAGTTAACTATCAAGGAAGGACTTGAGATCAAAGTCATCTAGGTCGGATGGGTGCAAAAGAAGGTGATTTGGTTTGTGGAAATAAAAGAAAATAACTAAACTACTCCTATGCAATGCCGCTATGCAATGCTTCGCTTGGCGGGATGGAGACTAGGCAGTCCTTGAGCGCGCTGCTTCGCAAGGGCGGATGGACGAGTAGGCAAGCGAAATCGAACTATGCAGGCCTTGAGCGCGCTGTTCGTTAGGCGAATGGATTACACGGGCCGCTATGCCACGCTTCACTAGGCGGATGGAAGAGTAGGCTTACGGATGAGGTGGATCGCACTGGCGAAATTGAGGGTCGCAAACACCTCGTCACAAAGCTCAACAAAGATCATAGGCGTATCATTCTATAGTGATTCCACACACCAAGCATAAACACAATGAACTTTCATAAAAGCATAATGAAAGCAAATTGCAATTAAAAATAGGTTTAACCAAGGTTCATCATCAAAGTATAGGTGATTTCATACCATACAACCTTAAAAGAGGAAAATAAGGGTAGAAATACAAACAACGATCGAGACTATGCCGTAGAAATGGGAGGATGCACTAGGTTGTCAATCCATGTCCTACAGTCCATTCATCGACTGCATCCGGGATCTCTGAAGCTCTCACCACCTCTAGCCCATCTTCTCGAGTGTCTACGTTGTCCACGTCAATGCCCTCGTTCTTCCTTGCAAACCGGCTAATATGGAGTGGAGATCACCTTCTTGAGAGCTTAGGATGATGGGGAAACACTATGGAGTGATACCCTCCCTTGGAAGAAGAAAAACAGAGCAATCGCCCATTCCGGTGGAAGAAATCGCGGAACAGAATCAGGATCCAAAACCTAAAAATCGCAGTTTAAATAGAAAAGTTGCAGAATTTTGTTCATGCACGACCAAACGCACGACCGTGCGTAAAAATGCACAACCAAATTAAGAAGGCTATTTTGGGTTGCAAATGAATGCGCACGATCGATCAGATCGTGCGTGAAGGATAAATGCACGACCGTGCGATCTGGAAAATTGTAAAATGATATAAATTCTTAGATAAAAGAGGGAAACTCGTGCGATTTTGCACACGCACGATCAAAACTGACCGTGCATGAACAAAACGCACGAGCCGGGGCAGATCACCATTTATAAGTACTGTAGGAATCGCACGGTCGCTGAAATCGTGCGTCAAGGAATCGCACGACCGTTCGATTTCTCCAGGTTATAATTCCCATTGAATGAAGATCTGCCCACCTGCAATATAAACCAACAAGTTGGGGAACATACCACCAGCACACAGAAATATATAATAACAACAAAATAAAGACATGGGGAGCATCATGTGCTTACCCCCAGCAGAATAGTGCGCAATTGCACACCAAAACGGGATCAAAGAGTGCACTTTGTGAAGAAATGTGTTCAAGTGAAATATAAGCAATAATGTGCAGAAAGTGAAGTGCATGTGCGTGAAAACCAGCCCAGATGAGTCCAAATATGTGTATATAAATGGGACTCATCACACCCCCAGACTTACCTGTTTGCGCATCCCGAGCAAAAAAATCCCTCAAGCGGATGAGAAAATATAAAGATGGCATAGAAATTGCAAGGTTGGAGTACCATGCGAAGTCGCAAGTTCACGCTCATAAAAATTCAGTAGAAGAAATATTTAATTATGCATAAAAGTTAACATTTTTCTAAGAGCGTATCTATATATTATTATTACTCAGAATCTGAATCGTGGTGAATCATCCGGTCACACGTAGGAAGAAAGTAAATCGATCACTAAGGTGAGCATTGATAAAGATCGGGGCTCGGGACAACCTCCAAAGAAATCCATCAATGTCGGTGACCATAAGCTTGCCCTTTCGCACTCTCTCCATGACACTAGTTTGATTCAATGCACAAATCAATATGACTTTAGGTATAAGACAGGGCTTGGGTTTCGGTGGGATATACTGTAACACCCTCCCTGTTACTTAGCATATAATAGTAGGTCCGGCCGGGACCCCACGCCATATGAAATGAACAGAAGAGAGCGGTACTAAAATTAGCATTTAACAGTTAAAGATATAACTATCTCAGCATCAGAGTCGCATAACAGAAGCATATAATGTCATTTATAAACCATTGTATAGCATTGTCCACATAAGCTACTAGGAATGAAATACATAAAAGGTTATTTACAATGTTTGTTTACATAATATAGGTGGCTTCCAGACATCGGCACGCAGGCCGGCCACACATGAACAAAAGTACATAAAAGCTTCGACCTTTGAGGGCCAGCACAGAACAGCAGCAAGGGACTTCAGCCCGCTATTTCCCGCTAGTCTCGCCGGGACCTGTACAAACAAATCAACCAAACGATGGTAAAACAGGTAACCGGTCAGCTTTAGCTGACCAAGATTTATAACGACCCCACCCCACACTCGGGGCGGCGGTGCTCCTTCCCTGCAAGTAAGAGTCAGCAGCATATAAATATATATCTGCAAACAACACAAACGGGGGCATACCAAGCCACCCACTTCGTGCTCTCAAGGCACACTTTGGCATACTCCCTGAGTTACGCCCTCACGCTAAGTCTTATTTCAACTTAGACAAGCAATTTGAGCTAGGCCGTACACACGAAGTTCCGGCACTCTTCCATATCCCAGTGCACCGAGGGGCAACCTCCTCACCACCACTATGGGCTAGTTCGTATCAGGTAGGCCCGTGCTCAATCATCGCGATTCAACTCTGCACGATGCGGGTAAGCTTCACCTAATACCCGACACTTAAGGATGGGCTTTGCAAATTCCACAGCTTCTCCTGCTACGTATCCAGTCCCCAAGACTTTAGGTAGCACGAAATCACACAATCTGTGTGCTGGGCGCTACCGCCGGTGCTAATGCTAGCGCCCGGCGCTAGCAACAGAACTTAGTTCTGTTCGGCAATGGTAACAGAACTCAGTTCTGATACCTCTGGTAAAACACCTCTAGAAATCAACACTAGTTGCTCACCTGGAGCTACCGCTGGCGCTAACGCTAGCGCCCGGCACTAGTAACAGAACTCAGTTCTGCTACCAAACTTCGGGTATTGTCTGGGAAACACCTCCAGGATATTTTGCTGTACAAAACAGTACAGAAGACCCGAACCACAGCATATACATGGATTCTTCTCCACGCGATAAAGATCACCAATTCGGATCGACCTGTCCAGATGGGCTTCAGATAGCATGCCTATGCTCGTACCCATTCCGGACTCTATATGCAATTTATGGGGGAATCACTTCAACCCACCGGAAGATCCGATCTACTAATTAGTAGAAGTCTTCCAAAACATGGAAATCAAAGGACACACATGTCGAAAGGCTAGGGAGGAGATTCGTTACCCTAGTTGGTCATTTCGGTGCCATAGAACTGAGAGGGGATTGGCTGGAATCCGCGATGGTACACGCACGCAGATGCTTCTTCACTAATCTCCCTCCTGGCATGACGAAGGTTAGAACTGAGAGGGGATTGGCTGGAATCCGTGATGGTACATGCACGCAGATGCTTCTTCACTAATCTCCCTCTTGGCACGACAAAGGTTCACCTCCAACTGATCTCCTTCCCAGCTCTCAGCCCACTGCTCTCAGATGCTGAGGTTCTCAGCAAAAATGAGAAGAAGAGTCTGGATTTGAGGTATATCTGATTTTCCCGCTACCGTCGGCGCTAGTGACTAGCGCTGGCGCTTAGGGACCACTAACGTCGATGCTAGCCCTAGCGCCTGGCGCTAGCTCCCTGACGACAAATCCTTTTTATTTTTTGTTATTTTTTGTGCACATGAAAATTGGGGTCTTACAATTCTTCCCCACTTAAAAAAATTTCGTCCCGAAATTCTAACAGTGCAAATAATCAAAAAGATACAAAATATGACTTGTACCTCAATGGAACAGCTTGGGGAACTCCTCACGCATAGTTTGCTCGCATTCCCATGTAAGTTCCTCACGTCCGTAGTTGTTCCAGCGGACTTTGACCATCTTGATCAATTTATTCCGCAGCTGTTTGTAATCAGTGTCTTCGGTACAAATAGGCGTGACCAATGTATTCAGCCCATCATCGACCGACACCTGATTAGCCACAAGCACTTGGCTAGGCTCTGGTACAGCTTTCCTCAATACCGATATATGGAACACATCGTGCATACCACTCAACTCTATCGAAAGAGCGAGCCGATAGGCAGCTTCGCCAACACATTCCAGCATCTCAAATGGTCCAAGGTATCTTGGACACAGCTTTTTCAAGCGTCGAATCCTGGACACACCCTTGAAAGGTTTGATCTTTAGATAAACCCAGTCGCCCATGGCGAACTCGACGTTTCTGTGCTTGGCATTTTAGTACTTTGCCTGCCTATCTTGTTAAATCAACAATCTATCCCGGATTGTTTTAATCGCCGCATTTCCCTCTTCGACTTCCTTTCGCTTAAACAGCTTCGTTTCACCTATCTCCGCCCAAGATAGGGGAGTGCGGCAAGCTCTACCATAGAGGGCCTCGAAGGGTGCCATCTTTATACTTGCCTGATAGCTGTTATTATAAGTGAATTCGGTCATGTAGAGATGATCTTCCCACTTTTTGCCGAAATCCAGGACGCACATTCGGAGCATATCCTCCAGAGTTCTGTTTGTACGTTCAGTCTGTCCATCCGTCTGAGGGTGGAAGGCAGTGCTAAACTTCAGCTTTGTACCTAACAACTGGTGGATTAGTTTCCAATCCTTCGCAGTAATGCGCCCATCTCGGTCACTAACGATGCTATGGGGCACACCGTGCAATCGTACAATGCTATCCACAGAAAGTTTTGCCAACTGTTCAACTGAATCATACCTCCGGTTTGGAAGAAAGTGGGCTACCTTCGTTAATCGATCTACGATCACCCATACAACATCATTCCCATTCTGTGATCTCGGCAAACCATGTACGAAATCCATCGAAATGTCATCAAATTTCCATTCTGGTACAGGCAACGACTTCAGGAAACCTCCAGGTTTCTGACATTCCGCCTTCACCAGTGCGCAAGTTTTGCATTTTGCCATGTACAAGGCGATGTCTTTCTTCAATCCTGGCCACCAAAACAGCTTTTTCATGTCTTGGTACATCTTTGTGCTCCCTGGGTGAATTGAGTATTTTGTAAAGTGCGCTTCGTACATCAATTCCTCCCGCAACTTACCAACATTTGGGACGCACAAACGACCATCTTTCCACATCAGACCGTCGTCTAATACAAACTCTGCAGCAGTCCCATCCCCAGACTCTACTAAATAGTGTTGCATGCTCGAATCAAGCTCCAAGGCCTGTCGTATTCTGTCTGCGAGGTCATACTGCACCTCCGTCCAGTTCAAGCACGCACTCGCACTAGAACTCCTCTCCACACAGGAGATCTCCAAGGCTTCCAAGTCCCTGATCAGACGTGGATCATACATCTGAATCCAGTTGGCCTGTGCATAAGCCCTCCTACTCAAAGCATCTGCGAGGACATTCCCCTTTCCGGGAGTATAATGTATATCAAAAGTGTAGTCCCCCAGGAACTCCATCCACCTTCGTTGTCGCATATTGAGCTCCTTCTGATGTAACAGATACTTAAGGCTCTTATGGTCTGTAAAGATGTCAACCTTCACACCATATAAGTAGTGCCGCCACAACTTTAGAGCAAAGATCACGGACGCCAATTCCAAGTCATGGACCGGATAATTCCGCTCATGCACTTTCAACTGACGAGAGCCATAAGCGATCACTTGACCATGCTGAAGAAGTACGCAGCCTAAGCCACTCCCTGACACATCACTATAAATTTCATAACCCTCTACACCAGATGGCAAACACAGAATTGGTGATGTGGTCAGACGCCTCTTCAGTTCCTCAAAAGCCCGTGCACACTCCGGTGACCAAACGAACTTCTGATCCTTCCTCGTCAAGGTGGTGAGAGGTAGAGCGATCCGCAAAAAGTTCTCCACGAAGCGCCGATAGTAGCCGGCAAGTCCAAGGAAACTCCTGACTTCCGCTACTGTCGCCAAAATGGGCCACTTCTGGATTGCATCAATCTTTGCCGGATCCACTGCGATACCCTCGCCATTAACAACATGACCAAGGAACGCCACTGAGGTTAGCCAGAACTCGCACTTAGAGAACTTGGCATATAGTTGACTACGTCGCAGGGTTTCCAAAACTTCATGCAAATGAATCGCGTGCTCATCTTCAGACTGAGAGTACACCAAGATATCGTCAATGACGACAATGACAAACCGATCAAGGCACTCTCGAAAGGTCCTATTCATCAAAACCATAAATACTGACAGTGCATTCATCAATCCAAACGGCATCACTATAAACTCGTAGTGTCCGTAGCGAGTACTGAATGCTGTCTTAGGGATATCACAATCCCGAATTCGTAACTGGTAATAGCCGGACTTGAGATCCAACTTTGAATACACAGTTGACCACACTAGCTGATCAAATAATTCATCAATTCGAGGAATCGGATACTTGTTCTTCTCGGTCAGCTTGTTCAATTCTCAGTAGTCAATGCATAGACGCAGGCTTCCGTCCTTCTTCTTCACAAAAAGGACCGGAGCACCCCAAGGGGATGTACTTGGGCGTATGTAGCCTTGCTCTAGCAACTCCTGTAATTGAACCTTCAACTCCTCCATCTCCTTTGGCGCAATTAGGTACGGAGAGCATGACACAGGTTTGGCACCTGGCACCAGCTCTATCGTGAAGTCAATTTCTCGCTGAGGTGGCGCCCCAGGAAAATCTTTCGGAAACACATCTGGATACTCTGAAATCACAGGAACATCACTCAAACTGGGTTGAGGCTTTGCAACCCCCACTAGCACAACACATAACTCTGCTCCTTGCCGAACTACCTTGATCACTTGGACAGCAGACATCAGTGTCTTGCTCAATCCATGCAAACCAGCAAACGTAGTCACACGTTCGGTATTCCGCCCCAATGTGACCTCCTTAGAAGTGCAATCAATGTAAGCCTGCTGCGCTGACAGCCAGTCCATACCAAAGATCACATCGAACTCCAAAAGCGGGAGTATCAGTGCTTCCAAATCAAAGACTTGACTCCCTATTCGTACCTTTACCACACAACCTCGATCCACACGCATAGAACATCCATTGGGTAACAACACACTTAGTCGTTCCTGTCTAAACGATCAAGGCACTCCATGTTGCTGTATGAAGGCCTCCGATAGAACGGAATGCGAAGCACCCGTATCAAACAGTGCTCTTGCAGGATAATTAAAGATCAGGACAAAGCCTAGTACATTAATGGTTAACAAGCAATGCATAAGGTATGAAGTATAAAAAGCAATAAAAGCTATATACTATCGCATACATGTAACCACATCGCTCTGTTTGATGGCCTCCTGTTGGCCAAGGTTGTATACTCTAGGCTGGGCTGGAGCAGCGTGGGCTGCGGTTGACTCTACCGCCTTCCCTTTCTCTGTCGCATAGGCCGCAACTAGCTTCTTCCCACTACGACAGTCATGAGCATAGTGCCCCGGTCTGCCGCAGTTGTAACAGATGAGTGGGCCTCGCCCAGTCACTCCCGATGCTGAAGATTGAGCTGACCCAGACGGTCGCGTTCCTTTCTTCCATTTGTCTCATCCCGACTTTGCCGAGCTCGCTACTTTGAATTCTGGCTTGACTACTGCTAGCTCCTTCCTGCTTTGGGACCGTTTCATATCTTTCTCTAAAGAACGAGCTGTGTTGACCAGGGTCATAAACCCCTGCGTCATTGGCCCCGACAGAAGGAACCGCAACTCTTCTCGCAAGACTTCGTAAAACTGATTTGTCTTACGAGCTTCATCCACAAATGTCACGCCTGCATAGCGCCCCAACCGTGTAAACTCATGTAGATAGTCATCGATCATTCTATCACCCTGAGTCAGACGGTTGAACTGATTTTCCATCTCTATCTGTTGGGCCGGTGGAAGATACCGCGCAAAGAACAGTCTGGAAAACTCATCAAAGGAGATATCTGTCAGCTGCCTTCCTGCTAGCTGATGTAACTTCATCTCGTCCCACCACAGCTGCGCCTCCCCATACAATAGGAAGGTTGCCAATGTAACTTTTTGCTCTTCCTCTGTATCTGTGGCCTTCAAGGTTTTGCGCACCCTTGATAGCCAATCGTCTGCTTGCGTCGGGGTTCCTTCCCTCGTGAACGTGCGAGGGTGGAAACTCAAAAAGTATTACAGCTGTTGATCTGGAGCTCTTCGTGCCCTCAACGGCACTGGCCTTTCCACCGCAGGTTCGACTGTTGGAGCCTGCACTGGAGCCGCTCCCGGAATAGGAGGCTGTCCAGGGACATGCCCTCCTGGTTGCGCCGTGAACATCGCAAATACTGCCTCAGCGACCATCCTTACAGTTTCAGCCGAAGGAGGAGTCGGCACCGGAGTTGGTGCACTACTTGCAGTCGAACGAGGTGGTCGAGAAGGCCCCGCTCCACTCCCAGCCGCCTAAACATGTGCACAAAACACAATTAGCGACTAGGAGAAGGCATGAATCAACAAAGGAACACAGAAGTTCCATCCAAATGCTACACATATACATGTAATTCATTCCTAAAGTGGACAATTACTGGTTATTTACATGAGTTAAAGGCGACGCACACACGTGCTCACCACCCTGGAAAAGAATTCGACCACGAATTCGAACGGAAAGGGATCGAAACCCGCAGCTGATACCAATTTGTAACACCCTCCTTGTTACTTAGCATATAACAGTAGGTCCGGCCGGGACCCCACGCCATATGAAATGAGCAGAAGAGAGCTGTACATAAATTAGCATTTAACAGGTAAAGATATAACTATCTCAGCACCAGAGTCGCATAACGGAAGCATATAATGTCATTTATAAACCAGTGTATAGCATTGTCCACATAAGCTACTAGGAATGAAATACATAAAAGGTTATTAACAATGTTTGTTTACATAATACAGGTGGCTTCCAGACATCGGCACGCAGGCCGGCAACACATGAACAAAAGTACACAAAAGCTTTGGCCTTCGAGGGCCAGCACAGAACAGCAGCAAGGGACTTCAGCCCGCTATTTCCCGCAAGTCTCGCCGGGACCTGTACAAACAAATCCACCAAAAGGTGGTAAAACAGGTAACCGGTCAGCTTTAGCTGACCAAGATTTATAACGACCCCACCCCACACTCGGGGCGGCGGTCCTCCTTCCCTGCAAGTAAGAGTCAGCATCATATAAATATATATCCGCAAACAACACCAATGGGGGCATACCAAGCCACCCGCTTCGTGCTCTCAAGGCACACTTTGGCATACTCCCTGAGTTACGCCCTCACGCTAAGTCTTATTTCAACATAGACAAGCAATTTGAGCTAGGCCGTACACACGAAGTTCCGGCACTCTTCCATAGCCCGGTGCACCGAGGGGCGACCTCTTCACCACCACTATGGGCGGGTTCGGATCAGCTAGGCCCGTGCTCGATCATCGCGATTCAACTCTGCACGATGCGGGTAAGCTTCACCTAATACCGGACACTTAAAGCTGGGCTTTGCAAATTCCACAGCTTCTCCTACTACGTATCCAGTCCCCAGGACTTTAGGTAGCATGGAATCACACAATCTGTGTGCTGGGCGCTACCGCCGGGGCTAATGCTAGCGCCCGACGCTAGCAACAGAACTTAGTTCTGTTCGGCAATGGTAACAGAACTCAGTTCTGATACCTCTGGGAAAACACCTCCAGAAATCAACACTAGAAGCTCACCTGGAGCTACCGCCGGTGCTAATGCTAGCGCCCGGCGCTAGTAACAGAACTCAGTTCTGCTACCAAACTTTGGGTATTGCCTGGAAAACACCTCCAGGATATTTTGCTGTACAAAATTGTACAGAAGACCCAAACCACAGCATATACATGGAGTCTTCTCCATGCGATAAACATCACCAATCCGGCTCGACCTGTCCAGATGGGCTTCACACAACATGCCTATGCATGTACCCATTCCGGACTCTATATGCAATTTATGGGGGAATCACTTCAACCCACCGGAAGATCCGATCTACTAATTAGTAGAAGTCTTCCAAAACATGGAAATCAAAGGACACACATATCCAAAGGCTAGGGAGGAGATTCGTTACCCTAGTTGGTCGTTTCGGTGCCATAGAACTGAGAGGGGATTGGCTGGAATCCGCGATGGTACACGCACGCAGATGCTTCTTCACTAATCTCCCTCCTGGCACGATGAAGGTTCACCTCCAACTGATCTCCTTCCCAGCTCTCAGCCCACTGCTCTCATATGTAGAGGTTCTCAGCGAAAATGAGAAGAAGAGTCGGGATTTGAGGTATATCTGATTTTCCCGCTACCGCCGGCGCTAGTGACTAGCGCTGGCGCTAGCGACAGAGTCGGTACCGCTTAGGGACCACTACCGCCGGTGCTAGCCCTAGCGCCTGGCGCTAGCTCCCTGACGTCAAATCCCTTTTATTTTTTGTTATTTGTTGTGCACATGAAAATTGGGGACTTACATATACAATGATAAACATGAAGGCTTATGCATGCAACCCAATTGAGTTACTGTAACAAAGCTAACCAAGCTGCCACAATACGCGTGGGTGCACCACACCCCCAGACTTGAACTTGAAAACATGTGTGTGTGCACCGCCTACTCCCAAAATATATCTCACATAGATTTTTAATTAGGATCATTTCTTTTTTATCATTCTTCTTTTCTTTTTCTCTTCTTTTCATTTTTTTTTCATTTTTTTCATTTTAACTATTTTCAGCACAAATTCAAAAAAGTACATCCACATTTCCAAATTGACACTACCATATCAACACCCCCCAAAAACAAATGTGAAAACAGCTAAAGATCAGCTTTGGGCATGCGACTAGGATCAACTTTTTGGCTTTGGTGAGAAAGCGGTGGAGCTGAATCAAAGGACTGGGTCGGCACAAAAGGGGCTAGCAAGTAATAAATGATAGGAATGGTACACAAATCTCAACCTGGCCAAAATGATGGCCTATGTCATGCTCACGCACTGAACTAACCTATGCCAATGCATCAAGAGTCGCTTGGGGCAAGTTCTTAGCCACCGAGAAAGACAATCCGTCCTCCCGACTCGAGCAATACGAATCTAGCAAACATCTACACACATCCCTACACTACCATTTGATTCACACCGGATTCACCACTTCTGAGTAGAATAAACAATATTTACGCAAATAGAAAAATATAAAACTATAAGCATAAGGAAAAATTAATTCTACACGAATTTCTACGCGAGACTCAAGCGCTCGACTAGGGGCACTATGGGAGTCAACATTTTACTCTGTCTCACAATCCTAAGCCAGCACAGAGATTTTCATAATCACACAAAAGAAATGAGTTGAACTCGTAACGCGCCTACGGCTAGGTACACGCTCATGTGGGTGCTGTGGCGTGCGATGAAAATGAATATATAACATAACTGAAAATAAAATACTTCTAGCATGCTATGCAAAAGTGCACTTGAGTGGGCACACAAAGCTGCTCTCCCCCAGACTTAAACTAGACAATACACACAATATGTAGTTATGAAATTCAGAAAAGAGCTAGGGGAAGAGAGTACCCAATGCTCAGCAAATGAGCATACCAGAAGACGCTAGAAATCCAAGACAAAGCTGCAACATCCCCAACCAAAAAAAGAACCTGCAGGGTGAGCTCCGCAAAAACAATAGAATATATACAAACTAAAATAAAGTAAAACTAACTAAACAAACTAGATTAACTAACATTGCAAGAAAGGTAAGATAACTACTGGGGTTATTGTCTTCCCAGCACGACTTATTCAGAACTTTAAGAGTTGTAGCTAATGGGTCTATGAAAAGAAAAGTGCACAGGTAACTGTTCTAATATGCGTGTCTGTAGCGGGTACCGATACGGCGACAGAACAGTTACGCCTCTACCCGAATATAAATAATACCTGCTCGTCACAGGTAGAGGGAATAAAAAGTAAGAAGAGGAGGAATCCTCACTCAACTCACCAAAACTATCCTTGCCCAGCAAGGCGTCGTCTTCGTGGAGGTGGCAGGAGGAAAAGGTAATGAGTGGGGTTTCCACTATGGAGGAGGGGTCAACCTCCTTACATATGAGGTTACGCTCCTCATTGACCTGAGCACAATGCTCCATGTCCTCCTGAAGTACCTGTGAAGATTCAACCTGCACAGGCTCAGATGAAGAAGGGGGTTCAAGAAATAAAAGATCCAAGGATAGATCACTGTCATCATTGTAAGTATCATAGCAAGGGGGCCCGTGAACTCAAGGGCCTCGGTGGTGAGTTGGACCTCCTCATCCCATAAAGAAGTGCAGACATCCTCATCAGAAAGAGTATCCTCATCATCCCACCTTGGAGCAGCCTCAGGCTCAGAATCCTCACCCTGCTCAATTACTTCAACAGGATCCGAAAAAATGTGTGTAGAAAAATCTTGCAAAGAAACTGGAGGAACAAAAAGATTTGGTTCCTCCGCAAAAAGATCTGTTAATGTCTCCCCGATGGAGAGAATACTTTCCTCATCCCACTCAGGTGCATCCATAAGTTCGAAATCCTCTACTTGTTGGCCAACAAATGAGTGATCATCATCACTAGGAGTGAAGCCATAAATAGGGAGAGAGGAACCGATGCGAGAACTAAGCTCAAGGGGGAGTAGGCAATTGCCTCCACGGGTAAAGAATGAGTGGTAGGGAGAATGTTGTCATGAGTGGAGGAGCCGCGGTCAAGATTGAAAAGACTAGGACAGTCCTTCAATTCATGACCCTCTCCTAGACACAACAAGCAAACAAGGTTCCTACACAGCCTAGCATTTAACTCCTTCATTTGGTCTATATAATAAATCATCTTGTCGTAAGTGCTAGGAGAAATATCCTATGAAGACATTTTCAATAATTAAAGCAGATAAAACAAAACTGAAATTATTTGCGAGGAAATTTACACAGACTAATAAAACTCCTTTGATTAAATTTGCCTAAAACTTTAAAATAGGAGAGAAAGAAATAATAACAACCAATTTATAATTAAAAAGCAAACAAAAATAATTAGGCGGCTAAACACACTGGAAGAATGACTATCTCTTGTCTCCCTCTACAGCAACTCACACGACTGCGTTACCCAGCAACGACGCCAAAAACTTGATGCGTATATCTCGCACACCGCTATAGGCGGTAGCTAGACTGCGGCATGAAACGGCAGTGTACCGATCATTCAAGTAATATAAAATGTGGGAGTGATCCCCAAGTATCGAATCTCAAAGAAACACAGTAAGGTGGAGTTAACTATCGAGGAAGGACTTGAGATCGAAGTCCTCTGGGTCGGATGGGTGCGAAAGGGGGTGATTTGGTTTGTGGAATTAAAAGAAAATAACTAAACTACTCCTATGCAATGCCGCTATGCAATGCTTAGCTTGGCGGGATGGAGACTAGGCAGGCCATGAGCGCGCTGCTTCGCAAGGTCGGATGGACGAGTAGGCAAGCTGAATCGAACTATGCAGGCCTTCAGCGCGCTGCTTCGTTAGGCGAATGGATTACACGGACCGCTATGCCACGCTTCACTAGGCAGATGGAAGAGTAGGCTTGCGAATGAGGTGGATTGATGAGTCCCATTTATATACACTTTTATGGACTCATCTGGGCCGTATTTCTAGTCGATGCACCACACTTTAGGCATGTTTACGATCATATTTGTTATTCCCTGCTAGGTGCACTCTTAGGCCCGTTTCAGTGTGCATTTGTGCTCCTTGTTATTGGGGGTAAGCACATGGTGCTCTCCAATCCTTTTTCTGTGTTTATTTGGTGCTGGAGGTGTATTCCCAGCTGGTATGTCTTATGTGCAGGTGGCCGGATCGTCCCGTTTTCCCCCAAAATCTATGTTTATACATATCGCACGGTCGTGCATTTCCTTGACGCACGGATGGTGGCGATTGTGCGTCTGTATCTGGGTAGAAAATGGGCAATCTGAGTTTAGTCGTGCATTTTTACGCACGGGTGGATTTGCCCGTGCGTGAGTAAAACGCACGATCGACCTGTTTCCTCCTGTTTTTAGTCATTCTGAATTTACCCGTGTGTTTTTACGCACGGGCAGATTTGCCCGTGCATTTTTACGCACGGGCAAATTTGCCCGTGCGTGAGTAAAACGCACGGGCGGCGCAGCGTCTCCCTCAAGTCAGAATTTATCATTTAATAACGCACGGTTCACGCACGATCGTGCGTTCGACCGTGCGTGACCATTTTTCTGCATGTTTAGTATAAAATGCAGGATAAGCCGCAGTCAACAGAGAGCTCTCGAGGGGAGTGGAAAATCAGGTCTTTCCCGCCGTTTCTGAGGTCTGAAGGCTTCTCCTTCACCTCCACCACCAAGGAGACCATTTTCCGGCGATTTCCAACACCATCCTTCCATTCGGGAGCGTTAGCAAGCATTCTCCACCAAGTGTTCAAGCATCCCTCGTCGTGGGAAGCCATAGAAGTGCTGTAGGTCATTGGAGCGGTGACAGCCTCCATCGAATCAACACACCATCTGAGGGCCGAGCCCAGAGAGAGCCCGACAACCTCTCATTCCGGCCGAGAACCCAAGATGCGGTGACATCTTCCAATTGGTCCTCTCTAAACTTGATGCTTGTGTTTTCTTTGTGTTGTTGTAATGAACTATTGATTAGCTTAATGTCATAGATCATTTATGATGTTCATGTGCAATGATATGGTGGTGTGAGAATAGCATTTTCCTTGTTGTGATTTTCTGAGTTCGTTGTGTGTGAAGCCCTAGCGGTGATGCTTGGAGAAGAGGTGTGTGCGACCCTCACCCGTCACAGTTACATTCCGTCCACGCTCTTCCCGAAGCACGACATCGTGGCCATTACATCCATCCCGCCTTGCGAAGCGGAGTTTTGACCCGCATCTCTCTTTTCCGCATTAGCTTAGGAACCAAATCACAATGCCCTTGTTTTTACTTTATTCGCTCATGTAACGATCGATTCAC
Source organism: Dactylorhiza incarnata (assembly GCA_033032865.1). NCBI lineage: Eukaryota > Viridiplantae > Streptophyta > Magnoliopsida > Asparagales > Orchidaceae > Dactylorhiza > Dactylorhiza incarnata. The sequence continues at coordinate 1,475,280 of JAWHQI010000362.1, forward strand.
CACACGTTTCGTTCACCAGAACCTGCATTCCTTGAGAGACGATATTCGGGGAAGCTATTCCCAATTTTATTACTTGACAGCGACCGGTGCACTTGCCGAATACTCATCAAGTTTTTGGCGCCGTTGCCGGGGAATGCAGGCGTGTAACGCTTTGTGTTGTGAATCCTTGTTATAGGAGCAGTTATTTTTTATTTTTGTTTTTCTTTGTGTCTTCTTTTTGTGTATGCAGAGGGAAGCCGGAAGGGAATTAGTACCCTTTGATCCGGAGATTGAACGTACTGCGCGTGCACTAAGGCGTGCTGCAGCCGTGCAAGCGGCTATGGGAGATAATATGGAAATTGGAGGTATGCCAAGAGTACCCAATGATCGGGAAGAAGTGAATCCTGGAGTAACCCATATGGGGCAAAATCATCTAAGGGATGAACAGGAGGTGGTTAGACCGAGGCCCCAGAGCATGAGAGATTATACCACTCCAACTGTTGGGAGTGTGTATCCAGGATTTGGGCCTAACATCATGAATAACCAGTTTGAGATCAAACCGGCCATCCTGAACATCATCCGCAACAACGCTCAGTTCTCTGGGATGCCTAGTGAAGACCCAAATCTTCACTTGGCAGAGTTCGCCGAAATTTGCGGTACTTTCCAGTATGCAGGAATTACTGACGAAACTTTCCGGCAAGCTGAGCAAGAAACTCTCGCAGAAGCTTGGGAGCGTCTTGGTGATCTACTTCGCCAATGTCCAAATCACGAGCTCCAGCCGTGGAACATCGTGGAAACCTTCTACTTCTCCATCGAGCCCAACCACCGAGCAATGATTGACGCTGTTGCAGGAGGGACCCTGATGAACCATACGCCGAAGGAAGCTCTCAGAATTCTGCAGGACACTGCCTCACACAGCACCTTCTGGACCGCTGGGAGAAAAGCGCAGAGAAGCGCTCGGGTACTGTTCATGGTGGACTCATTACCTCTCGCTGTTGCGCCCACGACTAACATTTCTTGTGAAGAATGCGGAGGCGGTGGTCACCATGCATATGAGTGCCCAGATAGTGGGCTATTAGGTGAATTCTCTAAGCTTAATTCAAATGAATCGGTAAATTTTGTAGGAAACCAAGCTAGGGGGCACCCTATGGCAATAACTATAATCCGGGTGTGAGGAATCACCCGAACTTTTCCTGGAATCAAAATACTGCAGGCCAACGATGGCAACCGGGCCAGCATCAATACGATGCTCAAGCATCCGGAAGCCAACCGAGGCCACCTCATCCGGGTTATAATCAAGGCGCCCCGGCCCCGAAGAAAAGTAATCTGGAAGAAATGATGGAGAAGTTCATGGAAGCCGCCAGCTCTAGTTTGGTGAATCAAACCGCGTCCATGCATAACTTGGAGATGCAATTGGGCCAATTGGCTCAAGTTCTAACCGAGCGTTCGCAAGGGACCCTTCCCAGTAATACTGAAAAAAATCCAATTAACCAAGGGAAGAGTCTCTCTGATGCGGGAGTGAGTGACCCAAATGAGTTGGTGATCTCATGCTCCATTAATAATATTGAAACGACGGCCCTATGTGATTCCGGTTCATCTCACAACGTCCTTGCATTGCAGGATGTTGCTAAATTAAAACTTGAAATGAACACAGATGATCGGAAATCCCTAGTGCTTGCTAATGGGACTGTCATTTAGGCAGAGAGAGAAGTAAGGAATGTGGAAGTTACAATCAAAGGGACAATCGTGGTTGCAGACTTCCAAGATTTTGGGCCAAGTCAGAATCAATGTATTCCCATCTTGGGAGTACCATTCTTAAAAGAGAGCGGTGCCACCTTAGAATTTTCTAAGGGGTGTGTTGTCTTACCGTGTAAAGTAACACCCCCACTTGCCCAAAGATTGTTTCTGAAGCAGTAATCCGCTCTCCCCTTGTTATCACTGATAAATCATTTAGTGACGCAGAAGTAAGGAAAGAAATAAGATCGCTGGAAGGAGAGAAGAAAGAAGAGGAGTTGCGGGTCATGAATGAAGAGGTGATAAAGGCAGGAGAAAGCGGTGAGACCCAAGCGCTGAACGATGAGAGAGAAGGCGGAGCAAAGCGCCTTATGAACAGTTTTTGAGTCATAATGACCACTGTAAACATTTTAAACAGGTCCATTGGGCTGATCCAGTTGTCACGGTGGCAATGAAAGTGATGCCACCGACCACCAAGGTGGGAAGTTCTGACGACTATCAACGTTGGCGCTCTCCAACTGTGGAGAAGCTAAAGCAAGAAAGATTGTTGCGTGGAGCACACTCTGCTGCCCTTCGGCGCGAGAAGGTGGAGGTTAGGGGCAAGGGGGAGACATCCTCCTTGGGCCCTAAAGCCTTCACCTCCTTCCCATCTCGCTTGGCTGGGAAGAACCACCACAAATCAGCATACAGCTGATACGTGATGGGGTCTCTAGGTTTTGTTTTTGCTGTTTCTTCTGTCTGATTTTGTGCTCTGTTATATTACACTGCTGTGTTGTGTTTTTATTAAGTATGGAACAATTTTATTACTGTTGTTATCTAACTGTAATACAGGTATTTGGTCCACCTTTAAGGACGTTAAACAAAAGGGCTTCTCGGGAGACAACCCATGGGAACCACCCGGTTCCGTTTTCTTAGTCTATTTCTTTTAGTCCTATTATTTTTCTTTTTGTTAACATCGCAGGTTAAAGCTCTCGCGTGGTGGATGCGGAAGGAGAAAAATTTAAAGAAGGAATTACGGCACTTCTGGCATGCTCATTTATGAGCATAGGTCCACTCTAACCCTATTCTCCTTATTCTAGAACTCCCTATTTTATTTAGTTTTGATCAAGTCTGGGGGAGGAATCGAGCTATGCACGTGCACACACATTCCATAGCATGTTAGAATGTGCTGAGTTAGGAATTTTCAATTGTATTGTGCACACTGTGTACACTTGCACCTAGTATACGTGCACTTGATCACGCGTGCTTATTGGGTATTGCTGCGAGGTTCCCCGCTCGTAAGAATTGGATTATTAGTGTAGGAGTGAGGAGTAGAGAAAATGTTGACTCAAGTAGTGCTCTAGTCGAGTGCTCCCGTCACGCCTAGAAATTCGATTAGAGTAGAATAAAATTCAATGTTGTAATTTAAGTATTTCTATTATAGTAGCTGCAATTTATTTTACTTTAGTGGTGAATCTGGTGAATCCAACGGTAGCATAGGGTCGAGTGTAGATGTACTAGTAGTAGCTTATTACTAGGGTCAGAAGGAAGGACAACCTTTCTCGGTGGCTAGAACTTGCACTAGGCGACTCTTGAAACGATTGCGTTGAAGTACTCGTTATAAAGTGTGATATAGGCCATTTCATGATCCGTTTGTGCTTTTGAAATCCTTACCAATGTAATCACCTTTGCAAGCCCACTTGAGCCTACCTTTCCTCCTTGTTTAGCTCCACCAAAATGTCACCAAAGCCATACGGCCAAGCCCATTTTCGCACCAACAAGTGAGTGTTGAAATTGTTGAAGTGGAAGTGGAGGCTTTTGGACCTGGGCGGTCTGGGAGGAGGTCGGGCGGTCTGACGTGACCGCACAACCTGGCGGTCTGCATCCGCGGTCTGGCTGATCTTAGCCTAGCTGCGGTCTCCCGGGTTGACCGCTGGTCTTGTCCAAAGTCTGCTGAAGGAGCCGCGCGGTCTGTGCGTGACCGCGTGGCGTGCTGTCCTCTTCAAGGCTGTGGCGGTCTGGTGCGACCGCACAGTTTGATGCAGGTTCTCTCCGGAATGCGGTCTGGTAGCTGACCGGGCTTTCTGGGGGTATTCGCGGACTAAGGAATTTAGTCGCGCGGTCTAAGTGCGCGGTCTCAGGAGGAGGCTGGAATGCGAGCTGGTTGCTGTTCGCGGTCTCAGGAGGAGATCGGCATGCGGACAGGAGTTCGCGATCTGATGGCGAACTGACTGTGTTCGCGGTCTCGTGCGAACACAGGTGGTGAATAGCTTCGGGCGGTCTGGCGAGCTCTTTGTGGAGTCGCGGTCTGCTGTGAGAGTGGCGGTCTCTCATGGCGACATTGAAGCTGGCGGGTTCACCAAAAATGAAGCAGAAGTAATGTTGCTAATCGCGCAGTGTGACCGGTCAGGTCACGCGGTCTGAGGGGTTGTGATCCTATCTCTAGGGTGGTGACCAGATCAGGTCTCACGCCTATAAATAGGAGCCACTGTTGCAGCAAAGAGAGAGACACCAAGTGTAAGCTGAGTCCGGCTTGTTCCTGCGGTCTGTCTTATTCTGACTGTGTGGTCTGCTGATTGAATTCCTTTTGTGCAGCTTCTGCGGATAGTGTGGGCAGCAGCGATCACCTCTTCCTCTAAAAGTGTTCGGGCGGTCTGCGGCTTGGAGTTGTGGTGCTGGAGTTCGGGAGAATCAGGAGGTCGGAAGAAGGGAGCGGTCTGTGCAGCGGTCTGGTGGTGTTCTGTGGTTGGCAGAGAGTTGCGGTCTAGCAACTATCTGAGATCGCAGGGAGGTCGCGCGGTCTGGAGCGGTCTTAGTTATCTGCATTTCCTTGTTTTTTTCCTTGTTTGATGTTTGTGCTGGCGAAATCATGTCTCGCCAAGCATGTATTGCCCTGTAATGAAGTTTTATGCTATCAATAAAGATCACATATTTGCCTGAAGTTTGTTTCTGGTTGCTTTGGCTAGTATCTCTAGTTGTTATTCCTGCTTGCTCTCACAAGGTCCGAGAAATTTTCACATGGTATCAGAGGGAGGTTGGAGTGGATAGAGTAGTGAATAACTTAGAGTAGCCATCGCCTTTGTGAAGAAGGAACTAGAGGAAAAACAATGGAAGGTGGATTTGCAAGAGGTCTTGGTATTGAGATGCTTACATCGACTAACTTCAAGAAGTGGAAGTCATGTATGCAGAGCTATCTTCTGGGTGAGGATCTATGGGAAGTTGTTGGAGGAAATGAGACAGAAGAGGTGAAGGCAACGGAAGCTGGTGACAATGGTTCGGCCGTAAGGGCGTGGAGAAAGACCAATGCCAAGGCCAAGTTCACTTTGAAGCGTGCCATTTCACCTGATCTATTTGATCACATCTTAGGGTGTGGATCAGCTGCCGAGATCTGGAGAGCCCTGGATGGGCTGTTTAATAAGAAGAATGTAGCGAGGCTGTAGTTCTTGGAGAATGAGCTGGCAAGGTCGGCTCAGGGCGATCTTTCTATCTCCACTTTCTTTCTGAAGATGAAGAACCTCTGCGCTGAAATATCAGCACTGGATCCTGATGAGCCAATTTCTGAGGAGAAGCTGAAGAGGCACATCATCCGCGGCTTGCGGAAGGAATATGTGGCCTTTGTGACGTCGGTGCAGGGATGGGCAAATCAGCCGTCTCTGTTGGAGCTGGAGAACTTGCTTTCTTCGCAAGGAAGCTTGGCAAGACAGATGGCGGGGTTGTCAGTGACTGGGGGAGATGGCGAAGTTCTCTTCTCGGGGAAGAAGAAGAAGTGGGATAAGAAGAAGAAGACCACTGGAGGCTATGGACCTTCAACTTCTGGACAGCAGGAGAGGGGCTATCCTCCTAACGCTGAGGAGAAGAAGAAGAAGGAAGGTCTCAAATGCTACAAATGCGGGAAGGTTGGGCACTTCAAGAAGGATTGCAGAGTGGTCACTCAAGCAGGGCATGCTGCGGAGAAGGAGGAAGCTGAGGCCAGACATATAGATGGAGGATGGGGAGGAGCCTTCTCGGCTTCTATTGGAGCTTCGGCTCCCATCAACTATTTGGAGGACTGGATCGTGGACTCGGGGTGTGGTCATCACCTCACCGGAGACGGGACCAAGCTTTCTTCTGCACAGCCCTACACAGGTAACAATGCAATCATTACTGCTGATAATACTGTGCATCCAGTAGAGAAGGTGGGGGTTGTTTCTTTGGGCAGTGATAGAGGGCCACTTACTTTGAAGAGTGTCTATCATGTGCCTGGAATGAAGAAAAACCTCTTCTCCGTGACCAACGCTGTTGACGCTGGGTATCACGTTCTGTTCGGCCCAACAGAAGTGAAATTTCTACGTAATGTAGAGGCCGTGAAGGCCGAGGTCGTTCATATCGGGAGACGGGCAAAGGACTTGTTCGTTTTATCGACAAGTTCCTACGTCGACAAGATGAAGACGAATGATGGTGCCGTTATATGGCATGAGAGGTTGGGGCATGTAGGGATGGACAAGCTAATAGCTTTGGCGGTGAGAGGCCTGGTCAAGGGCCTTCCAAGTCTATCTTCCTACGGAGAAGGTCATGTTTGCGCAGGATGTCAGTTCGGCAAGTCTCATCGACTACCATTTGACAAGTCGCAGACAAGGAGTAGTGTGCCGTTGGAGTGCATCCACGGTGACTTGATGGGACCAACTGCTACCCCAAGCCTCGGAGGAAGCAGGTATATGCTGGTGTTGATCGATGATTACACCAGATATGTCTGGGTTTATTTTCTGAAGGAGAAGGCGGAGGCGTTTGCCAAGTTTGTGGAGTTCAAGGAGCTCGTGGAAGGTCGGCTAAGACTGCGGGTGAAGAAGCTGAGGACTGACAACGGAGGGGAGTTCACCTCCAGTGAGTTCTCTACTTTTTGCAGGAAGGCAGGCATCCGGAGGGAGCTTACTTGTGCGCATACTCCACAACAGAACGGAGTTGCAGAACGGTAGATCCATCATCTGACAGAGACCTGCAAGTGTTGGCTGCATGCCAAGAGTATCCCAAAGTCCTTCTGGGCGGAGGGAATGTCTTGTGCTGCTTACGTCATCAACCGGATGCCTCTTAGTCCCATCAACATGTTAACTTCGCATGAGTTGATGTTCAAGGAGAAGCCAAGCGTGGCACACCTTAGGGTGTTTGGTTCCACCTGCTATGTGCATGTTCCAGATGCTCTTCAGACGAAGCTAGATGCGAAAGCAAGGAAGCTAGTCTTCGTGGGATACGACGAGCGGAAGAAAGGATGGAAGTGCATGGACCCAGAGACGCGGAGATTTGTTGTATCTCGCGACGTTGTTTTTGATGAGGTGACATCTTATAAGGGGTCTTCTGGAGTGGAGCTACCAGAGAGCAGGGTGGAGGTGCCAGAGCAAGCAGTGGAAGATCTTCAGGTGGAGCTACCTGTGTCACCAGGTGGTCCATCTCCTTCTAGTTCCGAGACGGGGGCTTCTGGTTCAGGGAGCAGGGGGAGCAATGCTCCTAGCACATCTGGAAGAGGAGCTAGGGAAGAAGCAGCTGGAGATAATGCGGTTCAGGGGAAGGAGCTGAGGAGGTCGAAGCGAGCAATCGTTGCCCCTGATCGCTATACAGGAGGAAACGCAGTAAGCTTTGTCTCATGTTTCTTCACTGGTCCCTTGGATGAGAGGGAGCCGTCGAGCTTTGAGAAGGCCCAAGGCGTGAAGGAGTGGGATGTTGCAATGCAAGAAGAGATGGCAGCTCTTGAGAAGAATGAGACCTGGTCTCTTGTGCCCAAGCCCAAGGGCACTACTCCTGTAACATGCAAATGGGTCTACAAATTGAAGAAGAAAGCTGACGGCAGTATCGAGCGGTACAAGGCTCGTCTTGTAGCTCGGGGGTTCTCGCAGCAATACGGTGAAGACTACGAAGAGACTTTCAGTCCGGTGGCAAAAATGACTTCAGTTCGGTTCATCATTGCCTTGGCGGCATTCAGTGGATGGGAGATTTGGCAGCTCGACGTCAAGAATGCCTTCTTGTACGGCGAGATTGACAAGGACATCTTCATGGTCCAGCCACCAGGCTTTGTGTCTGAAAATTTTCTGGAGCATGTCTGCAAGCTGAAGAAGGCCCTGTATGGGTTGAAGCAAGCGCCAAGGGCGTGGTACGGAAAGATCGCAGAATATCTCCTATTCTGTGGATTTTGTGCTTCAGACTCAGACTCAAGCTTGTTCGTCAAGAAGAGCGGGGAGCTTCAAGTCATCGTGCTGCTTTACGTCGACGATATGATCGTGACGGGGAACTCGAAGGAGGAAGTAGCTCAGCTTCGGGCCGAGCTGGCTATCAGGTTCGAGATGAAGGACTTAGGTGAGCTTCACCATTTCCTTGGACTCGAGGTGCAGAGGAAGGAAAGTGGAGTGCTGGTTTCCCAGGCTGGATATACGGAGCGAATCGTGGAGCGATTCGGCATGAAGGGAGGGAAGTGCATCTCTACACCTCTGGAGAAGGCTATGAAGCTTCGGAAGGATGAGAGGAGGATTATGCAAGATCGGTTGGTGTTCCGAGCTCTGGTTGGGAGCTTGATCTATCTGACGATCACGAGGCCGGATATTGCATATGCAGTAGGCAGAGTGAGTCGGTATATGGCGGAGCCACGGATACCTCATCTGCTAGCGGCCAAGAACATTCTGAAGTATGTCAAGGCGACCTCGGACATGGGTCTCCTATACAGGAGGGATGCGGGCTTTGAAGTGCATGGATACATGGATGCTGATTACGGGGGAGATTCGGATGATCGGAAGTCGACATCTGGATTCGTCTTCATGGCGGGCCCTACGGCTATATCATGGTGCAGCAAGAAGCAGGATTCCGTCTCGGTCTCCACCACAGAAGCGGAATACAAGGCTTCGGCCTTGGCAGCTCAGGAAGCCATCTGGCTTAGGAGGTTGGTGGGAGACGTCCACAAGGAGGTTCGGGAGCCGACTCTGCTACGCGGTGACAACGAGAGTGCTCTCAAACTGGTAACCAATCCAGTTTGTCACGCGAGGACCAAGCATATCGAGATCGAGCATCACTTCATACAGGAGAAGGTGCTGGAGGGGTCTCTTTCGGTCGAGCATGTGCGGAGTGCGGACAATGTCGCAGACATCTTCACAAAGGCGCTGGCAAAGGGGCGGTTCACATGGCTAAGGGAGCTACTTGGGATGGTTTCCACTTCCCACTTCAAGGGGGAGTGTTGAAATTGTTGAAGTGGAAGTGGAGGCTTTTGGACCTGGGCGGTCTGGGAGGAGGTCGGGCGGTCTGACGTGACCGCACAACCTGGCGGTCTGCATCCGCGGTCTGGCTGATCTTAGCCTAGCTGCGGTCTCCCGGGTTGACCGCTGGTCTTGTCCAAAGTCTGCTGAAGGAGCCGCGCGGTCTGTGCGTGACCGCGTGGCGTGCTGTCCTCTTCAAGGCTGTGGCGGTCTGGTGCGACCGCACAGTTTGATGCAGGTTCTCTCCGGAATGCGGTCTGGTAGCTGACCGGGATTTCTGGGGGTATTCGCGGACTAAGGAATTTAGTCGCGCGGTCTCAGTGCGCGGTCTCAGGAGGAGGCTGGAATGCGAGCTGGTTGCTGTTCGCGGTCTCAGGAGGAGATCGGCATGCGGACAGGAGTTCGCGATCTGATGGCGAACTGACTGTGTTCGCGGTCTCGTGCGAACACAGGTGGTGAATAGCTTCGGGCGGTCTGGCGAGCTCTTTGTGGAGTCGCGGTCTGCTGTGAGAGTGGCGGTCTCTCATGGCGACATTGAAGCTGGCGGGTTCACCAAAAATGAAGCAGAAGTAATGTTGCTAATCGCGCAGTGTGACCGGTCAGGTCACGCGGTCTGAGGGGTGGTGATCCTATCTCTAGGCTGGTGACCAGATCAGGTCTCACGCCTATAAATAGGAGCCACTGTTGCAGCAAAGAGAGAGACACCAAGTGTAAGCTGAGTCCGGCTTGTTCCTGCGGTCTGTCTTATTCTGACCGTGCGGTCTGCTGATTGAATTCCTTTTGTGCAGCTTCTGCGGATAGTGTGGGCAGCAGCGATCACCTCTTCCTCTGAAAGTGTTCGGGCGGTCTGCGGCTTAGAGTTGTGGTGCTGGAGTTCGGGAGAATCAGGAGGTCGGAAGAAGGGAGCGGTCTGTGCAGCGGTCTGGTGGTGTTCTGTGGTTGGCAGAGAGTTGCGGTCTAGCAACTATCTGAGATCGCAGGGAGGTCGCGCGGTCTGGAGCGGTCTCAGTTATCTACATTTCCTTGTTTTTTTCCTTGTTTGATGTTTGTGCTGGCGAAATCATGTCTCGCCAAGCATGTCTTGCCCTGTAATGAAGTTTTATGCTATCAATAAAGATCACATATTTGCCTGAAGTTTGTTTCTGGTTGCTTTGGCAAGTATCTCTAGTTGTTATTCCTGCTTGCTCTCACAAGGTCCGAGAAATTTTCACAGTGAGCTGACAGAAATTTATATATCTATCATGTTTGGTGTCATCTCTATGTTGTATGATAGCTTTGAAAAAGCTGAAGGAGAAGTTTTTAGTGTGCATACTAAAGAAATTCTGTCGAGAAAAGAAAAAAAGAGAGAAAAAGAAGAAAAATTGTTCAAAATGAACTGTCAATTGCATTCTCTCGACAGAGACAAATTATGATTGGCTTATGATGAGTAGTATTTATGTGTATTTTAATTATAGTTTTTAGGTTAGTTTTAATTTAAAATCGCAAATATTATTTATATTTTAGTTTAAAATCACTTCTTTTATAATTTCTATTCTAAATATAGTCTTACATTTGTTTTGCAGATTTTCTGGTGTTTTTGGACAAATTCCATAGTACACGCCGTAGGTCACGCCCGTGACCAAGGGCGTGTAACACTAAGATCAGTCCAGAAGTGTTGCCGAGCAGATTGAGCTAGTCCACAACAAATCATGCCCCCAGTCACGCCCGTGACCAAGGGCGTGTAATCCTAAAATGATGCTCTCAGCGCTGCCGTCGAGAAGAAGAGCTGCCGTCGAGAAGCCCTCAGTCACGCCCGCGACCCAGTATCACGCCCGTGACTAAGGGCGTGTAATTTTAGAATCTTCCCAGCTGGCTGCTGACGAGACGTGGAGACGCTGTCGAGAAGTCAACCTAAGTCACACCCGTTACCCACATGTCACGGCCGTGACTTGCCGTGTGGTCTCTGCTTTGCCTCCGCGCCGAATTCCAGCCCACGCCGCATTTAATGAAGCCGTCCAAAGTCACGCACGTGACCAAAATTACACGGGCGTGTAATGTCCACTTTTCGCCGCGCCATCCAGAAAGCCCATGCCGCTGTCGGATCCGATGTGAATAGTGCAGTCACGCCCTAGGTCACGCCCGTGACCGAGGGCATGTAACTTGAAATTTTCGCCTATAAATTCAGAGGCTCTCCTTGAGTCCAGAGTTGAGAATTTTGGAGTGGGGGAGGTGTTGTTAGAGCTGAGAGTGAGTTGTTTCAAGTGCTTGTTCATGTCTTTTCTTTAGCGTTCATGTTCTCTTATTTCCTTTCATGCAATGTTCTTAAATTTTCATGTACTAGTTTTCTTAAGCTTGTAACCTTCATTTTCCTTAGCTTTGCACTCTTAAATTAAGGCTTGTAATAGTTTCTTTTGATTTTCAATAAAAAATTGTTTTCCTTTTTCTTGTTCTTTTTCTCCTTAAGTAATTTCTTCCTTTCATGCAATGACAATTTCTCTTTCCTTTCATGCAATGTTTGATCTTTTCATTTAGCTTGCAATTAGTTTTAATTTTAGTTAAGCAAAAACAAACCTCAAATTTTCGTCGATAAGATAATGGTGATTTTCCTCGAAGTAGAAGTAATCAACGCGCCCCGTGGAATACGACCTTGATATTCCTAAATATCCTATACTATAGACGATAAGGTACACTTGCCTTTATCGGATATAGTTTTGGAGAAAATCTCAAACCTTCACTAAATTTCAAAACTGAAAAATCTATATCAGCTTAGCACACACCTAGTGTTCAGTTGAAGTCTGGGGGTGTTGTGCACTTCTTGAAAATGTTGTATTGGTGATTGTAATTCTCTTGAGTGCTCAGTTATGTTGAATGCGATTCCAATCGTCCTTCTACTTATCTAGCCTAAACTCAACCTAAGACCAATCCTAACCCATAAGTCCTATTGATTTTAGATACGAGTCATCTCATGCAGTAGAGAGAGCGCGAACGTGCAAGCCAATGGACACCGACTTTGATGGATTTCTTAGGAGTTTGTCCCAAGCTTGATTCAAGTAAAACTCTACTCATTAGTCACACTATTTTCCCTTTTGCGCGACCGAAAGATTCACCATCCAAGTAAATTAAATTTCAAATTACTGTTTTAGAAATAGTTAAATATAATTTTGAGTTAAATTCTATTCTAATGTATTTCTACGCCCGTGAGCATGCGACTTCGCATGATTCTCCACCACTCAATCATACTCTAACATCCAATTGTTCCAATAGGAGAGCGGAGTAGTTTGCCCGAGACGTGCAAATGGTTAAGTTTGGGGGTGTGATGAGTCCCATTTATATACACATTTATGGACTCATCTGGGCCGTATTTCTAGTCGATGCACCTCACTTAAGGCATGTTTACGATCATATTTGTTATTCCCTGCTAGGTGCACTCTTAGGACTGTTTCGGTGTGCATTTGCGCTCCTTGTTATTGGGGGTAAGAACATGGTGCTCCCCAATCATTTTTCTGTGTGTATTTGGTGCTGGAGGTGTATTCCTAGCTGGTATGTCTTATGTGCAGGTGGCTGGATCGTCCCGTTTTTCCCCAAAATCTATGTGTGTGCATATCGCACGGTCGTGCATTTCCTTGACGCACGGACGGTGGCGATCGTGCGTCTGTATCTGGGCTGAAATTGGACAATCTGAGTTTAGACGTGCGTTTTTACGCACGGGTGGATTTGCCCGTACGTGAGTAAAATGCACGATCGACCTGTTTCCTCCTGTTTTTAGTCATTCTTAATTTACCCGTGAGTTTTTACGCACGGGCGGATTTGCCTGTGCGTGAGTAAAACGCACGGGCGGCGCAGCGTCTCCCTCAAGTTAGAATTTATCATTTAATAACGCACGGTTCACGCACGATCGTGCGTTCGACCGTGCGTGACCATTTTTCTGCCTGTTTAGTATAAAATGCTGGATAAGCCGCAGTCAACAGAGAGCTCTCGAGGGGAGCGGGAAATCAGGTCTTTCCCGCCGTTTCTGAGGTCTGAAGGCTTCTCCTTCACCTCCACCACCAAGGAGACCATTTTCCGGCGATTTCCACCACCATCCTTCCATCAATTGTTCAAGCATCCCTTGTCGTGGGAAGCCATAGAAGTGTTGTAGGTCATTGGAGCGGTGACAGCCTCCATCGAATCTGCACACCATCTGAGGGCCGAGCCCGGAGAAAGCCCGACAACCTCTCATTCCGGCCGAGAACCCAAGATGCGGTGACATCTTCCTATTGGTCCTCTCTAAACTTGATGCTTAAGTTTTCTTTGTGTGTTGTTGTAATGAACTATTGATTAGCTTAATGTCATAGATATTTTATGATGTTCATGTGCAATGATGCGGTGGTGTGAGAATAGCATTTTCCTTGTTATGATTTTCTGAGTTCGTTGTGTGTAAAGCCCTAGCAATTGCTAGTGGTGATGTTGGAGAAGAGGTGTGTATGACCCTCACCCGTCACAGTTACTTTCCGTTCACACGCTTCCCGAAGCACGACATCACGGCCATTGCATCCATCCCTCCTTGTGAAGCGGTGTTTTGACCCGCATCTCTCTTTTCCGCATTAGCTTAGGAACCAAATCACAATGCCCTTGTTTTTACTTTATTTGCTCGTGTAACGATCGATTCACCACGCGTTTCGTTCACTAGAACCTGCATTCCTTGAGTGACGATATTCGGGGAAGCTATTCCCAATTTTATTACTTGACAGCGATCGGTGCACTTGCCGAATACGCATCAAGGATCGCAGTGGCGAAATTGAGGGTCGCAAACAGCTCGTCACAAAGCTCAACCTAGATCATAGGCGTATCATTCTATAGTGATTCCACACACCAAGCATAAACACAATGAACTTTCATAAAAGCATAATGAAAGCAAATAACAATTAAAATAGGTTTATGCAAGGTTCATCATCAAAGTATAGGTGATTTCATACCATACAACCTTAAAAAAGGAAAATAAGGGTAGAAATACAAACAACGATCGAGACTATGCCGTAGAAATGGGAGGATGCACTTGGTTGTCAATCCATGTCCTACAGTCCATTCATCGGTTGCGTCCAGGATCTCTGAAGCTCTCACCACCTCTAGCCCGTCTTCTCGAGTGTCTACGTTGTCCACGTCAATGCCCTCATTCTTCCTTGCAATCCGGCTAATATGGATTGGAGATCACCTCCTTGAGATCTTAGGATGATGGGGAAACACTATGGAGTGATACCCTCCCTTGGAAGAAGAAAAACGGAGCAATCGCCCCTTCCGGCAGAAGAAATCGCGGAACAGAATCGGGATCCAAAACCTAAAAAATCGCAGTTTAAATAGAAAAGTTGAAGAATTTTTTTCATGCACGACCAAACGCACGACCGTGCGTAATAACGCACGACCAAATTCAAAATGCTATTTTGGGTCGCAAATGAACGCGCATGATCGACCAGATCGTGCATGAAGAATAAATGCACAACCGTGTGATTTGGAAAATTGTAAATTGACATAAATTTTTAGATAAAAGAGGGAAACTCGTGCGATTTTGCTCACGCATGATCAAAACTGACCGTGCGCGAACAAAACGCATCAGCCGGGGCAGATCACCATTTATAAGTACTATAGGAATCGCACGGTCGCTGAAATTGTGCATCAAGGAATCGCACGACCGTTCGATTTCTCCAGGTTACAATTCCCATAGAATGAAGATCTGCCCACCTGCAATATAAACCAACAAGCTGGGGAACATACCACCAGCACACAGAAATATATAATAACAACAAAATAAAGACATAGGGAGCATCATGTGCATACCCACAGCAGAATAGTGCGCAATTGCACGCCAAAATGGGATCAAAGAGTGCACTTTGTGAAGAAATGTGTTCAAGTGAAATATAAGCAATAATGTGCAGAAAATGAAGTGCATGTGCGTGAAAACAAGCCCAGATGAGTCCAAATATGTCTATATAAATGGGACTCATCAGCAACCGCACAATATTTTGAACATAAAGCTCCACGAGCTTCTCCACGCCATAACCCTTCTGATTCGGAATGAAGTGAGCCACCTTGGTCAGGCGATCCACTATCACCCAAATCGCATCGTTACCCTGCAGCGATCGAGGCAAACCATGCACAAAATCCATGGAGAAATCGTCGAATTTCCATTCGGGGATAGGAAGAGGCTTCAAGAACCCGCCGGGCCTTTGGCACTCAGCCTTCACCAAAGCCCAAGTCTGACACCGGCTTACATACTCATCTACATCCCGCTTCATCCCAGGCCACCAAAAGGATTTGTTCAAATCTGAGTACATCTTTATACTACTTGGATGAAGGGAGTACTTCGTAAAGTGAGCCTCAAACATCAACTCCTCTCGGAGCTTGCCAAAGCGCGGAACACAAACCCTTCCGTCTCTTTTCAATATACCATCGACCATCTCCAAAGCATTGTCTTCACTTTGCTGAGCTTCCAACACCAACCGTTTGCACTCTTCGTCTGCACTAGTCGCCTCTCGGATTCGATCTGTTATATCACATCGCATTTCAATCCAGTTCAACCGAGCCATGCTAGACTCACCTCTATCCACACAAGCAATGTCAAGAGACTCCAAGTCTCGCACCAAATGCTCGTCATGCGCCTCAATCCAATTACCTTGCCCGGAGTACTTCCTACTCAAAGCATCCGCCACCACGTTGGCTTTACCTGGCATATACTGAATCTCCACGTCGTAGTCCCCAAGGAACTTGACCCACCTACGCTGCCGCATATTCAGATCCTTTTGGCCTAGGAGATACCTCAGGCACTTGTGATCCGTGAAGATCTCCACCTTTGCACCATATACGTAGTGCCGCCACAATTTTAATGCAAAGATTGCCGCCACCAACTCCAGATCATGGACGGGGTAATTCCTCTCATGAGTCTTTAACTGCCTTGACCCATAAGCTATCACATTGTCGTGCTGCACCAACACGCAACCCAAACCACAACCTGATGCGTCACTGAAAATCTGAAATCCTTCGGTCCACTAGGAAGACTAAGGATCGGAGCAGACATCAACCTTTCCTTCAAATTCTCAAATGGTCGGGCACACTCCGGCATCCACACGAACTTTTGGTCCTTGCGAGTAAGAGTGGTGAGGGGCAATACCACCCGCGAGAAGTTCTCCACAAACCTTCTGTAATAACCGGCTAGTCCAAGGAAACTCTGAACTTCCGCCACGGTTCTCAAAACGGGCCAATCTCTAATGGCTTCAATCTTCGCCGGATCTACCGCCACCCCATATCCACTGATCATGTGACCCAAAAATGCCACCTTCTTGATCCAAAACTCGCACTTCAAGAACTTAGCATAAAGTTGGTTCTCCCTTAGAGTCTGCAATACTAGCTTCAAGTGAGACACATGCTCCGCTTCCGATTTCGAATATACCAAAATATCATCTATGAACACCACCACAAATGAATCCAAAAATGGTCAAAAACCCTGTTCATCAAAACCATGAACACAGATGGCGCGTTCGTCAGTCCGAATGGCATCACCGAAAACTCATAGTGGCCATACCGAGTCCCAAACGTTGTCTTGGCAATGTCCTCTTCTCGAATCTTCAACTGGTAGTACCCCGACTTCAAGTTCAACTTTGAGTACACCACCGACCCCACTAACTGGTCAAACAAATCATCGATTTGGGGAATCGGATATTTATTCTTGACGGTCAACTTATTTAGCTCACGGTAGTCAATGCACAACCGCATACTTCCGTCCTTTTTCTTTACGAACAATACCGGTGCGCTCCACAGCGAAGAGCTGGGCCTAATGTACCCTTGCTCTAACAATTCTTGCAACTGAACCATAAGCTCAGCCAGTTCCTTCGGTGCCATCCTAAATGGAGGACGCGAAACCAGCCTCGCACCCGGTACCAACTCTATCAAAAAATCAATTTCACGCTGAGGAGGTGCTCCAAGAAGCTCCTCGGAGAATACAACCTCAAACTCTTCCACCACCGGAACATCTCCAATAGCCAACCTTGTGGAGTGATTCTCCAACAAAGCTATGAACACCTCGCCTCCTTGGTTTACCGCACACCTCACTTGCATGGCAGAAATTAGGGAGCAAGCCACTCCGCTTAGGCCTTCATACATGACCTCTGCACTACCCTTGTCTCTCAGGGTTACCACCTTCAACTGACAGTCGATACTAGCTCGCTGCTCTGCAAGCCAGTCCATCCCTAAGATAACGTAAAATTTGGCCAGTGGCAGAATCGTTGCTACCAACTCGAAATCGCAATCGCAAATTTGCAAAACAATGCGTCATATCCTCATGGTGGTCATGAAAGACCTGTCGGCATGCGCACGCTCAGCTCCACCTCTACCTCGACGGACTCAGCGCCAATCCCCCGGATAAAGCTTTCCGCGAGAAAAGAGTGTGATGCTCCTGTGTCGAACAACACTCGAGAGGGGTAGCCCGAAACTAGCACAAAACCTAACCACGTGCATAACAAAAATAAAAGGTCGCAAACTACATTACCATAACGAACGAAAACTTGAACTTTTCGTACCTGTCACCAAGTCGAGTTGATGAATCGCTTCCTGCTGCCAAGATTATATGCTCTAGGTTGCACCAGAGGGAACTGCGAAGCACTCGACTCTGCCGCCTTCCCTTTCTCCCCAACACTAGGGCCGGAACGCACCGATTGTTCCTGCCTCGGCTCTGGCTCAGCTCTACCCTCGGTACAAAACTGACTTATGTGACCCACCTTGCCACACTTGAAACAAGTAAACGGACCTTTGGAGCAAAAATCTGCGGAAGGTGCGCCACTTCTATCCCCAGGCCCACTAGGACGGGGCTTCTTCTTCCATCGGTTGCCCTCGAACTTCCACTGAGACTGAGACTGAGAAGGCTTTCCTTCTCCCTGCTTTGCCGCAAAACCCTTTCGCCGCTGGGTTCGCTCCAGGTCGCTTTCGAATAGCGGCTTCGACCAACTCATTAAATCCTGCGTTCTTTAAGGCTATCAACGACTGCCTTAAATTCTCTCTTAGACCTTGATAGAAGAGATTGTCCCTCTCTTCATCGTCTGCCATAGTCGTTCCTGCATAACGACCCAACCGAGTGAACTCCTGCAGATACTCGTCCACTGTCTTATCCCACTGCACCAAATGCAAGAACTACCGATGCAGTACTAACCTCGTCGATAAGGGAATATAAGGCTTGAGGAACGCATTCCCAAACTCCTCCATGGACGGAACGCGCCCAAGGAAATGGCGACCACTGTGATTCACCCACCACAGCTTTGCATCGCCCTCTAACATGAAGCTCGCAAAGTGGGACTGCCTCTCCGCTAGGGTCTTTGCTGCCTTCAAAAGTTCCTGGATCCTCGAAAGCCAATCTTCGGCATCCGTTGGACTGCCAACTCCCTTGAATGTCGGAGGATGGGAACTCAAGAAGTACTTCATAAATCGATCGCCCATCCCATAAGATCTTCTAGCAAAGGCTCTGCTTGCCTCACTCCAACCTCCGGTGTATATGGTGTAGCTGCCTGTACAACCCCAATATTCGCCTAGAGGTGAACGGAGACTAAGGAGTAACCAACAAGCAAGGGTAACGTGGAAGGCGAGCCAGAATCTCAATTGCCGCTCGTAGGAAGGCATGCGAGCCAGGAACTCGCAAATTGTGCGTAAGGAGGCAGGCGAGCTAGCCACCCGCCTACCGCTTGCGAGGGAGAGGGGCGAGCCAGGTTCCCGCGGTCCGCTTACGGTGATGCCCTAGGCAAACCAGATTCTTTCCAAGTTTTGATGTTCGACGAACTTGCTTCTCAGTTCGACGAAGGTCACGCTTCAGATTGGCGAGCCCGCATGAAGGCGGGCGAGCCGAACGCTCGCCGACCGATCACGAGGAAGGTGTGCGAGCCAAATCCTCGCGGTCTGCTCCTGAATTCGACGAAAGCCATTCTGAGTTCGACAAACGCCACGCTTCAGCCCCGACGAAAGTCACTCAGTGGCTGGGCTGGGAGGGCCGGCCGTCTCAGCAGCTATCTCTGTCCCATCCCAGCAGACCCGCTGGGACAAGCAATTGTCTCAGCGGCTCTCAGCCCTGTCTCAGCGGGAGAACTCAAACGAGGAGGCGCAAGACCCGGCATCGGTGGATATCGCTGGTAGGAGTGCGAGCGGGGTCTTCACAGGCCGCTCGCCCAAGAGGGGTTTCAGATCCCACAGGTGGACGAGGTAACGAAGAAGGCGAGCCAGAGCCTCAAGGGTCACTCGCAGGAAGGCACGCGAGTCATGTCCCTGCGAGCCCGAGCCTCAAGGTCAGTTCGCGAGAAGGCGGGCGAGCCAAGTACTCGCCGGCTTCTCGCGAGAAGGCGGACGAGCCGTATTTCTTCTAAGTCTTCGTGTTCGATGAGCTTCAAATGGCGTTCGACGAAATCAGTTCTCCATTTGACGAACGTGCTCCTCCGTTCGACGAACTCGCGTTACGTATCAGATCGACGAACTAGCTTCTCAGCCCGGCTAGCTCAGACACCCAGCCGGATCAGCAGATTTACACAAAGCCACAAAGGGAGCTCGCAGGAAGGCACGCAAGTCGTGTTCCTGCGAGCCCACGCCTCTAGATCAGCTCGCAAGAAGGCGGGCGAGCCAGACAGTCGCCGATCGCTCCAAGGAAGGCGGAGCTCCCGTCTGCATTCGGCGAACGCGGCTCAGGGTTCGACAAAATTTGTCCCGTGCTCGACGAATGACACCTTTGAATCTGTCTCAGCGGACATCTCTGTCCCGTCTCAGCGGATCCACTGGGACCGGGTTGTCTCAGCGGTTTTCCCCCACCTGCAGCTCAGCTCAATATGGAGTGAAATTACCCCTCTATCCCTAATGGTCAGCCGTTAGCCCATCCAAACAGCGGGGTTTGGCTGTTAGCAGGCCAAACTGGGGTGCATTTAGTAAAACAAAAAGGCAGAAATCCGCTATTGACAGACCATAAGCAAGAAAACTATAAATTGACCTCAAAGGGCACCTTGGGAGAGGATTTCGATCTCAGTTCTCTGAGCTTCTTCTTCCCTCGGTTACTTTGGTCCAGCTATCTAGCTCTCCAAGGTGCCCAAGTCTCAGCTTTGGCTTGGGAGGGGAAGCGCTCAACAATCTTTCGGGTGTGTGGTGGGTCCTCCTCGCTGCGACTAAAGTCTTAGTCTGTTTCTGAGTCCCCAGTCTTCTCCTTTCGAGGGACTAGTAAGGGCTTGCTGCCCCTCAACTCGTTGAGGGCCCGAGCTTCACAAGAGACCAAGAAATTGGTTTCAACATTTTGGTGCGGTGAGTGTGGAGCATGGCTGGTCCAGGAAGATTACAAAAAAGGAACATGCCATGAGACGAAGAGTAAGGCAAGGAGTTCTGCGGGTTGCCACCGGCGGTGGTGCAAAAGATGTTCTCGGACTTCAGGCGAGAAGTCCTCGACACCCTCGGGTTTGCGGTCGCAGCTTTACATAGTGAGTTCACAACCCCAACGGTTCAAGCGTCCCATCTTTCGGCAGCGGTTGGCGAGGATGCCCCGAGAGGAAATGCTGGAAAGGAGGTGGCTGGAGGGTCGGTGCTGGACCTGGAGGGGCGAGTGTTGCTTGCCAGTCCGGTGAGCTCGGTGCCAGCGAGTGCGGCACAGGCAAGTGCGGCGTAGGCGAGTGCGGCACAGGCGGGTGCGGTGTAGACGAGCGTAATCCTGGTGGGCGTGGTGCCCGTAGGAGTGGCCCCGGCAACGGTGGCTCTCGCGAGCAGTGCCCCAGTGAGCTCAAGCCAGGCGAGGCAGCTCGGGGGGAGAGTGGAGCAGGAGAAGACAGCAGGTAGGGGAAGCCATTTCTGTGAGTTGGTGCTTTCCGCACCCATTCCGGAAGGGTTCGGGGAGTGGGACAGGGTCTACTACCATGGTCGGGACGACCTAGTCCAGCTCCTGCAGTTGTTCGATGACTCCGTCTCTATCAGGCCAATGTCGGACACCTTCAAGTGTCAGCTCTTCATCGTCACCCTGAAGGAGAAAGCCCGGGAGTGGTTCCACCAACTTCCCGTCGGATCAATCTACTTTTGAGGATTTGCGTAGAAGTTTCTTGTTGCGGTTTTCAACTTCGAAGTAGAGGAAGAAGGATGCCGAGTCCCTCTTCAAGGTGAAGCATGAGACTAAGGAGTCGTTGGCTCATTATGCAGATCGGTTTCAGGAGGAAGTTCTGCTCAACCAGGAGATGCCCGGGTTTGCTCTTCAGCTCGCCTTCACTTTGGGGCTGAAGGAGAGTTTCTTCAAGATGGGTCTAAAGAGGAAAGCCCCCGTCTCCTACGAGGAGTTGATGGAGGCAGGGTTCGAGGCCAATCTGGAGCTCACCAAGAGGCTAGCAAAGCTCACTGAGTCGGAGGTCAAGCAGCAGGAGGTGTGAAGAAGGGAAGAGCTCCGAGTCCCGGAGGGGGGATGGAAGCAGCATGGCGGGGGGATGCAAGGTCAGGGAAGAGGCTATGACCCAAGAGGGGGTAACTTCTTTGGGGGGCAAGGAAGACCCCAACAGTTAGGATGGAGGCAGGGTTCGAGGCAGATGCCTCCCCCGCCTTAGCAGGCTATGACAATCATACGAGGAAGAGGAGGAAGAGGAAGGATAGATGGAGTGGAAGCGGGAGCAGGAAGGAGAAGGGTAAATAGGGCGGCAGAGGCCGAGAGGGGGGAGGTGGTGTTGCCGTACTGTGACTTCCATGATGAGGAAGGTCACGCAACGGCCACCTGCCCTAAATTCTTAGAGACAAAAAGAGCTAGAGCTCCGGTGCCGCGGCAGCAGCAAGTGAGGATCGAGGAAGTCCTACCTCGGGAGGATAAGGAGGAGAGGTGCGAATACTAGGCCGATGTGGGGACCCGAGGAGGGATCGGGGTGATCCACGGGGGAGTGGGGGTAGAAGAAACCCACAAGGTGAGCCTCCACACCATCTACCGTCGAAGAGTGGCTTCGACTTCCACGGCTCCACCCCCAGCCGAAAAAATCACATTCTACCAAAGGGATATGCCGGGTCATGAGGACCCTTTCTGCGACGCATTGGTCATCCAAACCGCCATCGAGAACATCATGGTGTCCCAAATTCTCGTGGACAACTGGAGCTCGGTCAACGTCATCTTCAAGAGGGCGTTCGATGAAATGAAAGTGGAGGCCAGAAGGGTGTTGGCTTCGGATGGCCCTCTGTTTGGGTTCTCAGGAGAGAGGAAGGAAGTGGAAGGCGGAGTGGGACTCCTTGTGACCTTGGGAGGGCAGTCCCAGAACTGCCGCTTCGTGATAGTGCATGCCCCTAACAGCTACAGCGCCATCTTCGGACGGCCTCTCATCAACGCGTTCCGATGCGTCCCATCCACCTTCCACCAGTGCCTCAAGTTCAGTACAGGTGGAATCCAGATCCGGGTCCGGGGAGACCCCAAGGTGGCGAGGCAGTGCAATGTGACTACCGTCAACACCATCTCTTGGATGGAAGAAACAGAGGAGTGGGATAAGGTGATGGAAGAGGTGGCTGAGGCCGAAGAGGAGGAGAGGTTGGAAGGAAGGATGGATGAAGGAGTAGTTCATGCCCGGGAGGGGTCGTTGAGAGGCCCAGGGCGGAGGAGGGTAAAGAGGGAGAGAAAGAAGAAGAGGCCTCGGGTGGAGGGGCGGAGGAGGGGGGGGGGGGGGGAAGAGTTGATGGTACACCGAAGTATTTGAGTAGACTAAACTCAATCTTCTCGGCTCGCAAGTAGCTGGCGAACGCGATCAAGACGACAATCACATTCGACGTCAATTGGTTAAGTAGTACACTGAAGTATTTGAAAGTGCACAGTTAACCTCACTAGAATTTTCTAGAGGTGGGGGGGGGGGGGTGAATAGAGATTAAAAATATTTTGTGCAAAGTTAATATATATATATGTGTATAATCACAGATTATAGCTTCCCACACACCAACAAGAATTAAGCAAGAAAATAAAGTAAATGCAAGAAAATAAATCACAGCACAACACAAGAAAATATAGTGGTTCCCCAAACTTTGGGTAGTCCACTCTTCTACCCCCTTGGTAGGAATTCACTATCTTGTACTGAGTCTTTTGATAAGGAGACTCTTAGAACCACCCTGAGTCTTTTGACAAGGAGACTCTTAGAACCAACTGAGTCTTTTGACAAGGAGACTCTTAGAACCAGTACACTGAATTTTTTGAAGAGAGATTCTAACAACTCTTTTACAATGTTAGATGTAAGAAAGAAAGCAGGAAAGATATAAGGACAAGAATGAATCTTCTTCCTAGCAAGAAGATTGGAAGCACAAGAAGTGAATTGAATCTTTCTTCTATAGAGAGAAGAAGATTTGCAGAATTTCTCTCTTTCTGAGAGCTATTAGATTTTGCAGCAGTGTGATTTCAGAAGCAGAAGAAGAAAAAGTGGTTGAATGTTGCTGCAGAGCTTTTTCTCAATTTCTCTCTTTTCTCTTGGGAGCTTTTCCTCTATTTCAAAATGTATGTGGTGGATCACTCAACTGTCATTTTCTGCCGACCTCCTCATTATTTATAGCTCTGTGTATTCAAAATAATGCTATAGGAGGATAATTAATTAACAGTCAGAAAAATAGAAAGATGAAAATGTTTCCATAATATTTATTTCTGTAGAAGGAAAGAACCAATTCAGATTTCAAATAATATCCAAATAAGTTAAATCAAATTAGCCAAGAATCAGGTATAAGGAAAGAATGATTCAGAATGGCTATAAAATATTGACACTTATTCCATATAAATCAGATCTATTGAAAGAAGGAAAGAGATCTGGCGCATATTTAAATTCTGTCATGGAAATCGACGTGCGTCGATTACTATTCGACGCAAGCGTCGAGAGCATCCTTTCTGGACGTCGAGAGAAAAATAAGGAAGGTGTGTCGACTGAGGTGCGTCGACTTCATTAGATTCGTCGACTAGAAATCAGAGTGGCATCGACTAGACTTACGTCGAAATCTTCCTAGAGTTACTTTGACTCAACCTGAAGGAAACGTCGAATACTATTCGACGCATATTTACTTAGCCTTGTTTTTTTTTCATTCTTAGAATTCATTTCTAGGGGTTAAGAGAAATCATTTTCCCAACAATCTCCCCCTATTTGTCTTAACCTATTTAGAGGGAAATTGTACTAGCATATAATTAACCCAGCACAGCATTTGTAAGGATAAGAAATATATTGAGTAACCAAAAAGGAAAGAAGGAAAGAAGGTTGTATATACACCAACTCAGAAGAGAATATATATATATATTGACCAATCAATGTTTTGAACATAAAAATTTTCATTAATGTTTTTAGAAACCAAATTAACACTTAGGAGGGGTAGGAGGAGTCTTTCTTTTTCTTTTGAAGACTTTGGTAGGTTGCTCTTTCTCAACAGCAGATAGCACCCTCATCTCCCCCTGAGTTACAGCAGTTGAGTCCCTTTGAGTTTCATCTAGCTCCCCCTGAGTTTTAGCTTCAGGTAACACAGCATCTGGGTGCTCTTTTTCATTTTCAGTTGTATTCACAATGGTATCCAGCTCCTTAGCTCCTACTTCAGCTACCACAATTTCCAGCTCCCCCTGAGGTTTAGTTTCTTTAACTTTCTCATCATCTGCCCCATCTTCTTTTTCAGCTCTGCTTGCTTCCCCTTGCAGTAGTGCCACTTGGTCTGCAGCCTCTCTTGCTATGCTGAGTACCTCTATTGTTTGTTCATCAATATGGAGCTCAGGTACTATCTCATTCCCAAGGGTTTTGAGCAGTGCTAGAATGTCAGTTTTTTAGGTAGGAAGGGATTTGTGAGAAGGAGATTTAGGATTGGAGGGCTGATCTTCATCTAGATTCTCCCCCTTCTTGACCTTCTTGGCCAAGGAGGTTAAGAAAGACCTAGTCACTCTAGAGGAAGAGAGAGATGACTTCAGATCTTGCACAGAGGCACTGACCCCATCTATTTGTGTGTGCATGTGAAGGATGGAGGAATGAATCTGGGAGCAATGCTCATCTAGCATTGCTTAGAATCTTTGAGCTGTGGATTGTATGCACTGGGTGATGAGAGCCTCAGTGGATTCAGATGGTTCATGGTGTGAGAGTTGATGAGGAGGTGATGGTGGAGGAAGAGGTGATAGAGGAGGAGGAGGAGATAATGGATGTGGAGAGGGGATTCTATCATCTTGAGGAGGTATATTTGATGGAGGAGGTGAAGGAATAGAAGAAGGTTGAGGAGGTGATTGAGGAGGTATTGGTGAGGATGATGCTGGGACAAAAGATGTGACTGTTTGAGAAGGAGGAGGAGGAGGATGAGCATGAGAGATAGGAGGAGATGGAGTCCTTTCAGGGATGGAACCAGGCTTAGGTATTTGCCTGGCCCATTCAGAAAATAGGGCTATGAACATCCTTTTTCCTGGAGGGATGGGAATTCCTTTTGACCTACATAGGTCAGGGAAGGAGTGGAACAGTACTTGACTCATCATTCTCATGTAGGCATTTTCTTTGTGGGAATATCTAGAGCCTATCATCTTGAGCAAACAACTTGCCCAGTCTATTTTCTTCTTTAACACCAGAGCTCCCATGATGTTCAGTTGCTGCTTGGGCACTGCATCATGGGCAGATATCTTATATAGTAGTATCTTTCCTACTATATCTGCTAGTAGTCTATACTCCTCAGAAAAGTCTATTTTCTTTAGATGGATTGGTTTATCCCTTGAGAACTTCATGGTGGTTAGCAGATGCTTGATTTCATCAGGTGTGAGGTCTATAGATTCATCACCTAATAGGAAATGATGAAGACTTATGAGATTTCCTTTCCCTATTTTAGTTGAACAAAGATGACATTAGGATATACCTGATGGGAGATCAAAGGTGGCCCTAATGTGTTCTGCTGAGATTGAGACTGGTGTCTCATATAGTGTTCCTTGGATTTCTCCTTGTTCAGAAATCTGAACATGAGTTATGAGCTCTGTGAGCTCAGTTTCCAGAAGCTTGCACCTAGTGGAGATGAGCTTGTCCAGTCCTGCTTCAGTGAAGAGAGCTATGATGTTCTTATAGTTCTCTGCTGCTGCTTGGAAGGATTCGAGGTCGATATCGAACCCAGAATTTATCTTGGGAGCCATTGAAGATCGGTGAGAGAGGGAAAAAGAATCAGCTGGACAGAGTAGCAAGAAGGATGATAGATGCAGAATCGCGAAGGTTTTCTAACTGAAGAGTTTATTTAAGTCAGGTGAAGCGTCGAAACGGGACTCAATTAGAGGCTTATTCGATACTTCAGTGGATATGACTGAGAATATTTTAGTATTGCCGTTCGTTTTTATGAAGTCGACGTTACGACGAGTGGAATTCGACGTGAACGTCGATATGGTCTGATTTGGTATGATAGGGTTTCCTATCAATGTATGAGTCGATAGTAGTCGACGCATGCGTCGATTACACCTGTTGATCTGAGTCATCTACGGAGCGTCGAGTAGAAGTTGACGTGACTTTTGATTTTTCTGAACCACTCTATGTTCTTATTTCTTGTTGTCTCTTCCTAGTCCTAAAGCTTTTCTAAGACAGCCTAGGACTAATTTTTACAGTTAGTTTGATTGATTATGCCAACATTGTTTGGCAAGGTGGCCAGTTTTGTTACATATATAGCATTGGATTATCCTATTATTATGAGAATTTGAGTTTAGAGTAGGATAGTAGTGTTGATGAGGATAAGAGTGTTGGTTAGAGTAGAGGGTTTGATTTGGATAGAATTCATGATTAGGATGAATGGGTCGTGAATAAGGGTTAGGATGAAAGACTTTTGGAGGAAAGATGTTTAAATTGTTCTGAATTTTTGTGCGTCGATATCCATTCGACGCATGTTGATAGTCACGTTGATTTGTATTCGGCGCTTTCTCCAGATGGTGTCGTCTGATTTCGACGCATAGAAAAGTTGCGTCGATTGGAAGTCGACGTGCTTTTGTTCATCCATGTAGAAGAGGTCGAAGCATCTGAGATATTGCGTTGAGTAGAATTCGACGCACTATCGTGCATGCGTCAATATGAAGTCGACGCAACTATATCTTCATAAATTTTCATTTTGCCTTTCTCTGTTTTTACTCCTTTATGTCTTGTTTTTCTTGGTTTGATTGTTTCTTCAGATGAAGTTTGTGAGTCATCAGCTGAATAATAAGATGTTTCATCAAATTCCTTTATTTCTTTGAAGGAGTTTTCTTCCTTATCTTTTGGGTCTTTTTCTTGGTTTGTCATTTTCACAGGTTTAGTGAATTTTACAGGGCTCATCCAAGCAGGTTTGTTGGATGAAATTAGGCTGATTGAGGGATCAGCCCCTAGCCCAAGATGGTTGTGTCTTATTGTTTGTTTTTCAGTGATTTCCTTAAGAGTTTGGCTTCTCATTTTTATTGATTCTTCAAAGGCTTTCGCCTGGGTTACTTTATCCTTAAGGAACTGATTTTCTATTCTAGCCCTTTCTATTTCCTTTTCTATTCTGCTAGCTATTGATTCATAATCTTTAGAGGATTTAATTTCTGTGTTTCTCTAGTTTTTAGCTACATTGATTTGTTCTTTTAGATCTTTAATTTCTTGTTTTATTTTTAGTTGATCTAGGTACATTCCCATAAAATTATTTCTAAAATTATCACTTTGAAAATCTATTTCATCAAACATGCTTACCTCATCCTCATCCTCAGATTCCTCAATGAGAATGAGGTTCTTTTCTTTTTCATCATCAGAAGATATGCTTTCTTCTGATCCTGTTTCACTCCATGATTTATCATTATTCTTTGAGTCTTCAAAGGCCATCAAGCATAGGTCTTCTTGCCTAGATTCTTCATTGTCACTCTTAGAGGATGAACTATCCTCAGAGTTTGTTTCACTCCAGACTTCTGCAATGAAGCCTCTTTCTTTCTTCTTCCCCTTTATCTTCAGATCTTTCTTTTTCAGATCCTTTTCTGTTTCAGCATTCTCTGGACATTCTGGGGCAATGTGTCAAGGTTTCCTGCAAGAATAGCAAATAATTTCTTTAGTGGGGGTTTTGTCATACCTTGGTTTTGACTCCCTCCTTTTTGATCCATCTGTCTTGACCCATTTCTTAAATCTTCTGGCCAAGAAACTGAATAATTCTTCTTCAGTGACAGGGGTTCCTTCTTCTGTTGCCTTTAGATTAATGTTCCTGCTTTTTGAGGAAATTGGAGTGTTTTCTCTTCTTTCCTTCTCCTCTCTAGTTTTCAGCAACTGCTAATAGGATCTGAGTTTTCCTGAGAGAGCATCTGTTGAGATCTCTTTTTGTCCTCTTGTGTCTCTTATTGCCCATATTCTTGATTCCCATGAACTAGGGAGACTCATTAGCAATTTGTCATTAATCTCAGTGAGAGAGATTTCTCTATCCAAGTCTCTTAGTTGATTGATAATCAGACTGAATCTGTCATACATTTCAGAGATGCTTTCTTCAGCCTTCTTTTGGAAGTTCTCATATTGAGAGATCAATAGAGCCTTTTTATCTTTCTTTTCATCAGCACTTCCTTCCACCATCTTTGTGAGAGAATCCCAAATTTCTTTGCATGATTCACAGTCAACAACCTTTTGAAAAATGTCATCTGAGAGAGTTGAGACAAGTATGTTCATGGCCTTTAGATCATATGTTCTTGCCTTCTTTTCATCTTCTGTCCACTTAGATCTTGGAACAAGTGTTTGTGTGACATTGTCATTTGCATCCTTTCTATAAGGCTTTGGGGGACCTGTCATAGTAATATCAAACAAGTCAGCATCAATGGAATTCATATAAATTCTAATTCTTGTTTTCCAAACTGCAAACGTTTCAAGATTGCACATTGGAGGTCTGGTGGAAGCATAATCTTTGATTTGTGCCATATTATAAAATAGTTTTGAAAAATATATATATATATGAGAGGTAAGATCTTTTTGATTAAGGAGTTATCCTTTTTAGATCAACCTCCCTCTGATACCAATTGAAAGTGCACAGTTAACCTCACTAGAATTCTCTAGAGGGGGGGGGGGGGGGGGGGTGAATAGAGATTAAAAATATTTTGTGCAAAGTTAATATATATATATGTGTATAATCACAGATTAGAGCTTCCCACACACCAACAAGAATTAAGCAAGAAAATAAAGTAAATGCAAGAAAATAAATCACAGCACAACACAAGAAAATATAGTGGTTCCCCAAACTTTGGGTAGTCCACTCTTCTACCCCCTTGGTAGGAATTCACTATCTTGTACTGAGTCTTTTGATAAGGAGACTCTTAGAACCACCCTGAGTCTTTTGACAAGGAGACTCTTAGAACCAACTGAGTCTTTTGACAAGGAGACTCTTAGAACCAGTACACTGAATTTTTTGAAGAGAGATTCTAAAAACTCTTTTACAATGTTAGATGTAAGAAAGAAAGCAGGAAAGATATAAGGACAAGAATGAATCTTCTTCCTAGCAAGAAGATTGGAAGCACAAGAAGTGAATTGAATCTTTCTTATATAGAGAGAAGAAGATTTGCAGAATTTCTCTCTTTGTGAGAGCTATCAGATTTTGCAGCAGTGTGATTTCATAAGCAGAAGAAGTGGTTGAATGTTGCTGCAGAGCTTTTTCTCAATTTCTCTCTTTTCTCTTGGGAGCTTTTACTCTATTTCAAAATGTATGTGGTGGATCACTCAACTGTCATTTTCTGCCGACCTCCTCTTTATTTATAGCTCTGTGTATTCAAAATAATGCTATATGAGGATAATTAATTAGCAGTCAGAAAAATAGAAAGATGAAAATGTTTCCATAATATTTATTTCTGTAGAAGGAAAGAACTAATTCAGATTTCAAATAATATCCAAATAAGTTAAATCAAATTAGACAAGAATCAGGTATAAGGAAAGAATGATTCAGAACGGCTATAAAATATTAACACTTATTCCATATAAATCAGATCTATTGAAAGAAGGAAAGAGATCTGGCGCATATTTAAATTCTGTCGAGAGAAAAATAAGGAAGGTGCGTCGACTGAGGTGCGTCGACTTCATTAGATGCGTCGACTAGAAATCAGAGTGGCGTCGACTAGACTTACGTCGAAATCTTCCTAGAGTTACTTCGACTCAACCTGAAGGAAACGTCGAATACTATTCGACGCATATTTACTTAGCCTTGTTTTTTTTTCATTCTTAGAATGCATTTCTAGGGGTTAAGAGAAATCATTTTCCCAACAATCTCCCCCTATTTGTCTTAACCCTATTTAGAGGGAAATTGTACTAGCATATAATTAACCCAGCACAGCATTTGTAAAGATAAGAAATATATTGAGTAACCAAAAAGGAAAGAAGGAAAGAAGGTTGTATATACACCAACTCAGAAGAGAATATATATATATTGACCAATCAATGTTTTGAACATAAAAATTTTCATTAATGTTTTTAGAAACCAAATTAACACTCAGTAGGGGTAGGAGGAGTCTTTCTTTTTCTTTTGAAGACTTTGGTAGGTTGCTCTTTCTCAACAGCAGATAGCACCCTCATCTCCCCCAGAGTCACAGCAGTTGAGTCCCTTTGAGTTTCATCTAGCTCCCCCTGAGTTTCAGCTTCAGGTAACACAGCATCTGGCTGCTCTTTTTCATTTTCAGCTGTATTCACAATGGTATCCAGCTCCTTAGCTCCTACTTCAGCTACCACAATTTCCAGCTCCCCCTGAGGTTTAGTTTCTTTAACTTTCTCATCATCTGCCCCATCTTCTTTTTCAGCTCTGCTTGCTTCCCCTTGCAGTTGTGCCACTTGGTCTGCAGCCTCTCTTGCTATGCTGAGTACCTCTATTGTTTGTTCATCAATATGGAGCTCAGGTACTATCTCATTCCCAAGGGTTTTGAGCAGTGCTAGACTGTCAGTTTTTTAGGTAGGAAGGGATTTGTGAGAAGGAGATTTAGGATTGGAGGGCTGATCTTCATCTAGATTCTCCCCCTTCTTGACCTTCTTGGCCAAGGAGGTTAAGAAAGACCTAGTCACTCTAGAGGAAGAGAGAGATGACTTCAGATCTTGCACAGAGGCACTGACCCCATCTATTTGGGTGTGCATGTGAAGGATGGAGGAATGAATCTGGGAGCATTGCTCATCTAGCATTGCTTGGAATCTTTGAGCTGTGGATTGTATGCACTGGGTGATGAGAGCCTCAGTGGATTCAGATGGTTCATGGTGTGAGAGTTGATGAGGAGGTGATGGTGGAGGAAGAGGTGATAGAGGAGGAGGAGGAGATAATGGATGTGGAGAGGGGATTCTATCATCTTGAGGAGGTATATTTGATGGAGGAGGTGGAGGATTAGAAGAAGGTTGAGCAGGTGATTGAGAAGGTATTGGTGAGGATGATGCTGGGACTGAAGATGTGACTGTTTGAGAAGGAGGAGGAGGAGGAGGATGAGCAGGAGAGATAGGAGGAGATGGAGTCCTTTCAGGGATGGAACCAGGCTTAGGGATTTGCCTGGCCCATTTAGAAAATAGGGCTATGGACATCCTTTTTCCTGGAGGGATGGGAATTCCTTTTGACCTACATAGGTCAGGGAAGGAGTGGAACAGTACTTGACTCATCATTCTCATGTAGGCATTTTCTTTGTGGGAATATCTAGAGCCTATCATCTTGAGCAAATAGCTGGCCCAGTCTATTTTCTTCTTTAACACCAGAGCTCCCATGATGTTCAGTTGCTGCTTGGGCACTACATCATGGGCAGATATCTTACATAGTAGTATCTTTCCTACTATATCTGCTAGTAGTCTATACTCCTCAGAAAAGTCTATTTTCTTTAGATGGATTGGTTTATCCCTTGAGAACTTCTTGGTGGTTAGAAGATGCTTGATTTCATCAGGTGTGAGGTCTATAGATTCATCACCTAATATGAAATGATGAAGACTTATGAGATTTCCTTTCCCTATTTTAGTTGAACAAAGATGACATTAGGATATACCTGATGGGAGATCAAAGGTGGCCCTAATGTGTTCCTGCTGAGATTGAGACTGGTGTCTCATATAGTGTTCCTTAGATTTCTCCTTGTTCAGAAATGTGAACATGAGTTATGAGCTCTGTGAGCTCAGTTTCCAGAAGCTTGCACCTAGTGGAGATGAGCTTGTCCAGTCCTGCTTCAGTGAAGAGAGCTATGATGTTCTTATAGTTCTCTACTGCTGCTTGGAAGGATTCGAGGTCGATATCGAACCCAGAATTTATCTTGGGAGCCATTGAAGATCGGTGAGAGAGGGAAAAAGAATCAGCTGGACAGAGGAGCAAGAAGGATGATAGATGCAGAATCGCGAAGGTTTTCTAACTGAAGAGTTTATTTAAGTCAGGTGAAGCGTCGAAACGGGACTCAATTCGAGGCTTATTCGATACATCAGTGGATGTGACTGAGAATATTTTAGTATTGCCGCTCGTTTTTATGAAGTCGACGTTACGGCGAGTGGAATTCGACGTGAACGTCGATATGGTCTGATTTGGTATGATAGGGTTTCCTATCGACGAATGCGTCGATAGTAGTCGACGCATGCGTCGATTACACCTGTTGATCTGAGTCATCTACGGAGCGTCGAGTAGAAGTTGACGTGACTTTTGATTTTTCTGAACCACTCTATGTTCTTATTTCTTGTTGTCTCTTCCTAGTCCTAAAGCTTTTCTAAGACAGCCTAGGACTAATTTTTACAGTTAGTTTGATTGATTATGCCAACATTGTTTGGCAAGGTGGCCAGTTTTGTTACATATATAGCATTTGATTATCCTATTATTATGAGAATTTGAGTTTAGAGTAGGATAGTAGTGTTGATGAGGATAAGAGTGTTGGTTAGAATAGAGGGTTTGATTTGGATAGAATTCATGATTAGGATGAATGGGTCCTGAATAAGGGTTAGGATGAAAGACTTTTGGAGGAAAGATGTTTAAATTGTTCTGAATTTTTGTGCGTCGATATCCATTCGACGCATGTTGATAGTCACGTTGATTTGTATTCGGCGCTTTCTCCAGATGGTGTCGATCTGATTTCGACGCATAGAAAAAGTTGCGTCGATTGGAAGTCGACGTGCTTTTGTTCATCCATCTAGAAGAGGTCGAAGCATCTGAGAGATTGCGTTGAGTAGAAGTCGACGCACTATCGTGCATGCGTCGATATGAAGTCGACGCAACTGTATCTTCATAAATTTTCATTTTGCCTTTCTCTGTTTTTACTCCTTTATGTCTTGTTTTTCTTGGTTTGATTGTTTCTTCAGATGAAGTTTGTGAGTCATCAGCTGAATAATAAGATGTTTCATCAAATTCCTTTATTTCTTTGAAGGAGTTTTCTTCCTTATCTTTTGGGTCTTTTTCTTGGTTTGTCATTTTGACAGGTTTAGTGAATTTTATAGGGCTCATCTAAGCAGGTTTGTTGGATGGAATTAGGCTGATTGAGGGATCAGCCCCTAGCCCAAGATGGTTGTGTCTTATTGTTTGTTTTTCAGTGATTTCCTTAAGAGTTTGGCTTCTCATTTTTATTGATTCTTCAAAGGCTTTTGCCTGGGTTACTTTATCCTTAAGGAACTGATTTTCTATTCTAGCCCTTTCTATTTCCTTTTCTATTCTGCTAGCTATTGATTCATAATCTTTAGAGGATTTAATTTCTGTGTTTCTCTGGTTTTTAGCTACATTGATTTGTTCTTTTAGATCTTTAATTTCTTGTTTTGTTTTTAGTTGATCTAGGTACATTCCCATAAAATTATTTCTAAAATTATCACTTTGAAAATCTATTTCATCAAACATGCTTACCTCATCCTCATCCTCAGATTCCTCAATGAGAATGAGGTTCTTTTCTTTTTCATCATCAGAAGATATGCTTTCTTCTGATCCTGTTTCACTCCATGATTTATCATCATTCTTTGAGTCTTCAAAGGCCATCAAGCATAGGTCTTCTTGCCTAGATTCTTCATTGTCACTCTTAGAGGATGAACTATCCTCAGAGTTTGTTTCACTCCATACTTCTGCAATGAAGCCTCTTTCTTTCTTCTTCCCCTTTATCTTCAGATCTTTCTTTTTCAGATCCTTTTCTGTTTCAGCATTCTCTGGACATTCTGGGGCAATGTGTCAAGGTTTACTGCAAGAATAGCAAATAATTTCTTTAGTGGGGGTTTTGTCATACCTTGGTTTTGACTCCCTCCTTTTTGATCCATCTGTCTTGACCCATTTCTTAAATCTTCTGGCCAAGAAACTGAATAATTCTTCTTCAGTGACAGGGGTTCCTTCTTCTGTTGCCTTTAGAGCAATGTTCCTGCTTTTTGAGGAAATTGGAGTGTTTTCTCTTCTTTCCTTCTCCTCTTTAGTTTTCAGCAACTGCTCATAGGATCTGAGTTTTCCTAAGAGAGCATCTGTTGAGATCTCTTTTTGTCCTCTTGTGTCTCTTATTGCCCATATTCTTGAGTCCCATGAACTAGGGAGACTCATTAGCAATTTGTCATTAATCTCAGTGAGAGAGATTTCTCTATCCAAGTCTCTTAGTTGATTGATGATCAGACTGAATCTGTCATACATTTCAGAGATGCTTTCTTCAGCCTTCTTTTGGAAGTTCTCATATTGAGAGATCAATAGAGCCTTTTTATCTTTCTTTTCATCAGCACTTCCTTCCACCATCTTTGTGAGAGCATCCCAAATTTCTTTGGATGATTCACAGTCAACAACCTTTTGAAAAATGTCATCTGAGAGAGTTGAGACAAGTATGTTCATGGCCTTTAGATCATATGTTCTTGCCTTCTTTTCATCTTCTGTCCACCCAGATCTTGGAACAAGTGTTTGTGTGACATTGCCATTTGCATCCTTTCTATAAG
Organism: Dactylorhiza incarnata; assembly: GCA_033032865.1. Lineage (NCBI taxonomy): Eukaryota > Viridiplantae > Streptophyta > Magnoliopsida > Asparagales > Orchidaceae > Dactylorhiza > Dactylorhiza incarnata. The sequence goes on from JAWHQI010000362.1 coordinate 1,509,925, forward strand.
GCTTTGGGGGACCTGTCATAGTAATATCAAACAAGTCAGCATCAATGGAATTCATATAAATTCTAATTCTTATTTTCCAAACTGCAAACTTTTCAAGATTGCACATTGGAGGTCTGGTGGAAGCATAATCTTTGATTTGTGCCATATGATAAAATAGTTTTGAAAAATATATATATATGAGAGGTAAGATCTTTTTGATCAAGGAGTTATCCTTTTTAGATCAACCTCCCTCTGATACCAATTGAAAGTGCACAGTTAACCTCACTAGAATTCTCTAGAGGGGGGGGGGGGGGGGGGGGTGAATAGAGATTAAGGAGACTCTTAGAACCAGTACACTGAATTTTTTGAAGAGAGATTCTAAAAACTCTTTTACAATGTTAGATGTAAGAAAGAAAGCAGGAAAGATATAAGGACAAGAATGAATCTTCTTCCTAGCAAGAAGATTGGAAGCACAAGAAGTGAATTGAATCTTTCTTATATAGAGAGAAGAAGATTTGCAGAATTTCTCTCTTTGTGAGAGCTATCAGATTTTGCAGCAGTGTGATTTCATAAGCAGAAGAAGAAGAAGTGGTTGAATGTTGCTGCAGAGCTTTTTCTCAATTTCTCTCTTTTCTCTTGGGAGCTTTTACTCTATTTCAAAATGTATGTGGTGGATCACTCAACTGTCATTTTCTGCCGACCTCCTCTTTATTTATAGCTCTGTGTATTCAAAATAATGCTATATGAGGATAATTAATTAGCAGTCAGAAAAATAGAAAGATGAAAATGTTTCCATAATATTTATTTCTGTAGAAGGAAAGAACTAATTCAGATTTCAAATAATATCCAAATAAGTTAAATCAAATTAGCCAAGAATCAGGTATAAGGAAAGAATGATTCAGAACGGCTATAAAATATTGACACTTATTCCATATAAATCAGATCTATTGAAAGAAGGAAAGAGATCTGGCGCATATTTAAATTCTGTCATGGAAATCGACGTGCGTCGATTACTATTCGACGCAAGCGTCGAGAGCATCCTTTCTGGACGTCGAGAGAAAAATAAGGAAGGTGCGTCGACTGAGGTGCGTCAACTTCATTAGATGCGTCAACTAGAAATCAGAGTGGCGTCGACTAGACTTACGTCGAAATCTTCCTAGAGTTACTTCGACTCAACCTGAAGGAAACGTCGAATACTATTCGACGCATATTTACTTAGCCTTGTTTTTTTTTCATTCTTAGAATTCATTTCTAGGGGTTAAGAGAAATCATTTCCCAACAGTATTTGAGTAGCTAGAAGAATCCTTAAGGGTTAGAACGCCGCTCGCGAGGCGAGCCAGGACGAAATACGAAAAATGTTCTTCGCTAGGCGATCTCGAAAGATGTACCTGGCGCACTTCGGGCCATATCGGGAGTCGCAACCCATTCTCAAAATGAGCAATGGGGATGGCGAGCTCTTCGGTGAGGGTATCATTGATAATTTCATTTTCAGTAGGGCAGCGGCCCACAAACCCAAGGGGTAATTACTTGTTCACGGTGGCTGAATACTCCTCTTTGGTGATGTTGGCACATAAGAACGGATGCTCACAAAAAGCTACAGCGCACATGGCTTGCCCTTCTATATCCACGTCTGCGACCATGGCGTCAGTGGGCTGCGAGTCAGAGAATTTGCGAACGCGAGCTAGGTTTTGTGAGAGAATCGGCAGAAGAGAAACGCGGAGGGAGAGCAATAAATATGGTGGTTAAAAAGTAAAGAGGCCGGCTATTTATAGCAATGGAAAGGGCGGGAAGAAGTCGAAGTGCCGGTGTCTATGGGTAGCGGATCCGCGCGGTACTTTTCTGCCTCCAGGGATCCTACCCGTTCCCAGCGAGTTAACCTCTCGCCAAAAATCTTTCCCGATCTGTCGTCAGCGTGCTAGCGCTGGATAATGAAACAAAGCAAAATGCGAGGACAGGATGCAATTGCGAGTGATAGAAGTATAAAAGTATCCAATGAACGAGCGAGCCAGATATAGTGAAAGAAAAGATAATAAAAATGGAAAATAATGGCTCGCAAGCGAGTCAAAATATCATTATTACAGACTTTTAAATTGCTCGCGACCCCTCCCTACGAAGGGGAGGGGGAAGAAAAATAAAATGCAAACTGCGAAGCAAGTGTTCTTAATATCGCAACCACTTCCAGCGACCGCGACCCCGTACACCAGAGCGAGGAGGGACTCGCGGGTAGTGATACTCGCGAAGCGACTGGCTAGCTTGGTTCATCAGCCGCGTGTAATCTTCAATCCGAGCAATGTACACCCCGGGGGAGGTCACATCGCCATGATCGATTGGCCGCACCTCGGCGAGGATGCGCGCGTTCGCATCCTCCATCGCGGCAAATCTTTCCTCATTCGCGAGCCGGTCCAACCTATTCTGATCGTGTAGATCCCACAGCAGGGAGGTATGCTTCTGGAATTTCTCGGTGACCCGCCTCTTCATTTGCTCCAGATCGCCGGGGTCGCCCAAAAATTTCGTGACCTGACTCGGCGAGAGGGGAGGCGATATCTCCAACGCACCTTGCTCCGACTCGGTGGGCGGGGTCATGGAATCACCTGCGAAGTAGAAATCAGCAAGAAGGTAGAAATTGACACCCTATAGCGACGGTCTAACCTAGTGGAGGAATTTGAGCACTGGGCCACTGGCGAGAGGTGCCTGGTTGGCCTCGGGATGCTTCAACGAAGGAAGGGGTAAAGGCCTTACCCAGACCGGGAGCGAGCGTGGGTCTAGGAGCGAGCCCAGGCTCGGCAATCAACGTCCCTCCAGGGCTCCTTTGTCCCAGAATGCCGAATCCAGGAGTGATGATGGTCTCATTCGGCGGGGTAGGCGGGTCCGCGGGAGGAGGAACTCGCTCTTCCAGGTCCGTGAGAGGGGACACTACACAAGGAGCAAGTGTGATTTGGCGAGTGAAGAGATATAAAGGAAGACAAGGTAAATCACTCACCTCGTTGCGAAGGTGAGTCCCGCAGGTCGACGACCCTCGCATCTACGATAAGAGTATCAGCCCTGCTGGTGGAAGGGATGTGGGTCTCTGTGGTTGTTTTCCCCAAGGTATTCTCACCTGGGGAAGCGCTCTGCGAGTGGAGAAGTAATGTCGAAAGAAAAAGACATTAAACCAGTGAACTTGATGGTAGTACCTGTGAGGCGAGCACGTCATGGGGGGAGTGCGGCGAATGAGAGGACCCACCCTCGCCGGTCGGGCGTCGAACGGCCTTTGCCGTTTTGATGGAGGGTGATGCGCAAAACTTTATCCGCAAATGACAACGGCGAGTGTACTGTGTCGAATGTAGTATAGGTTATAAAAACCAAGGTCATATTAGACTCGGGGCGGTTGAGTACTCTTACTTCAAGAAAATCTCTATTATTCTATCAATTACAACTTTGGAGTTGGTTTAGCAAAAAGAAAATAAAAATAATGAAGAAGGAGGAGAATGAGAAATAAGAGAATAAGAAAAACTATTTTATTGATTAAAGAAATTACAAACTATGAAAAGGAAGCTACAACTATTTAATTGAAAATACGAATTGCATAAGGAAAGAGGATTACAAGAACTACTAAAAACATGAAAATAATACATGAAATGAAAGTTCTAAACCTAAAAATTCGTCTCCAAAACTTCCTCTCGAACATCTGCTAGAGCTGGCTTTTTATAGCTGCAAAATTGATGTTACACGCCCTCGGTCATGCCCATGACCTGGGGCGTGTAATGGGCGTGATTGAAGCAGCAACGGAGAGGGTGCTTTCTGGAGTAAATGTGAGCATTTCAGCCGTGTCACGCCCTAGGTCACGCCCGTGACCTGGGCGTGTAATTTTGAAATCTTGCAGCTGGCGGGAAACTTCGGTGGGAAATGGCGCTGGATGAGTCACGCCCGTGTACTGGATGTCACGCCCCATGGTCACGCCCGTGACCTGGGGTGTGTAATTTTAATTGACGTGGTAGGCTTGATCTCAGCAGTTCTAATTCGTCTCAGCGGGTCGCAGCCGTGACATTGGGTCACGCCCGTGATCTGGGGCGTGTAATTTTGAACATTCGTCAAACTCTCGCCTGTTCGTCGATCTCTTGAATTTTCGTCGAACGCAGCAGCCAGGGGTCACGCCCTTGGTCACGCTCGTGCCCTGGGGCGTGTACTTGGCTAATTCTTCACGGAACGCCCCCGTGGTGGCGGAATTGGTTCTGGAACACATCTAGGCTGTCACTCCCCCTGGTCACGCCTGTGACCTTGGGCGTGTACTTGACATTTTAACTCAAAGTGCCCAGAAAACTTGCAAAACATAAACTAAGCTTAAATTAGTTGAAGAAGTTTAAAAGGGAACAGATTAAATAAGAAAATACATATAAATTATATAAATTCAATTTAAAACTATATTAAAATAATACTAAAAGATGAGTACAAAAAGTACTCATCAAACACCCCCATACTTGAGCTTTTGCTATTCCAGAGCAAAAGAGTGAGGAAAGAATTACAAGACATCGATATTATTTCTAATTAACTAAAATTTATTAAACCAAGAATAAGTCAAAAGCAAATTTTAGGAATTCAAGAATTAAATCATAAATTATGTTGATAATTTAAAAAGAGAAATTTGTTTAGCTAACTACTTCTCAAGATAACTATTTAGCAATCGAAATTTTAGAAATTTTCAAACAAAATTAGATTGAAATTATAGACACTCTAACATAGAAGAAACTTAAGGAAAAGACACCTACCAAAATATTGCTCTCTTAATAATTTAGTTCAGGACTAGAAACAATGAAATTGGCTAGGGATGGGTTTGCTTGAAAATGGCAAATGAAGAGATACTTAAATAAAGGTGATGAATTTTATCCTCTCACCTTATTCGAATACGAATTTGTACATGTGTAGGGAAAAAAAGAATTTTTCCATGCCATATAATCTTTTTAAAATTTCTCTTCAACAAAAACCCAAAATGTATATGTTTAAAAGTAATGAATTTTATCCTCTTACTTTATGACATATAATCTTTTAAATGATTTTGGGTGCATATGTTTAGGGGATAATGAATTTTATCCTCTTATTCCCATGACATATGATCTTTTTTCTACATTTTTTTTTATTTGACAACAAAGGGTAAGGGGGGAGAAATACTTCTGTTGGAACATGGTCTTCCGCATCTCCTAGGTTTGAGAATAACAAATATTATGTGTATTTGATCTTGTGTGTTTAAGTGTGCAGGATAACAAAGTAGACATGGCTCAACGATTACATAAGAAGGTTGCCCCCAAAGTTGATCCATCAAATCCAGAACTCCTACTAGCGCTGGCGGTAGTACTAGCGCAGGCGCTAGCTGTCGTTCGACGAACTGTTAGTGAAGCTCGACAAAATGCTCATGACGGCGTTCGACGAAAATTCGCTCGACGAACTCTTTGTTCCGTTCGACGATTTTTCAATCGACGAAAATAATTGCTTAAGCACAACAGCCGGGAGAACTTATAGAAGGAGATAGCGCCAGACGATATCCGATATCGCAGGCGATAGCGAGGAGCACAGTAGGCAAGAGGGAATTGTTTCCTCCGATTGAAGATTCTGCCGCGCAGAATGTGTCCTAATATGGGATAGCACCGGCGGTACCACTAGCGCAGGCGCTAGCGCTGAGGCTAAAAAAAGGACCCCTCTCCTATCATTTCACACACACATCAGAGAGATATCAGAGAGAGATAGAGTGCTAGAATTCCAGAGGCTATCTTGGCCGAAAGATGATGTCCTACCAAAGTTCTGCAAACTTCTGAAGGAGAATCTCGTCACGCCGGATCCAAACGAAGTCCGCTTCTACAACGCTTATTCTACAGCGGATCTTCGTCTCCAACTTCAGAAGTTCATCAAGAGGGAGTTTTTATTTTCATTTTCATATTTTTCTTGTACACGTTTAGTGAAATCGCTCGTGTTGGCGACTAGGTCTGGGTAGGAATTAGGGGGAAACTCGCCTCGTGTTGGTGACTAGATCTAGGCTAGGTCTAGGGGGTGCTCGAGGCCACATCCGGGGAAGGGTTGGCTAGAGCGACTTGAGGCCGAATTCGGGGAGGATAGGCTAGGGCCACCGGTTCGTGGGGATGCGAGTCGGGATAGAAAACAAAAAGAGTTTACTATTCATCGCCACCGATTTCTAGCGTTATAGAAGTCAATTTTTGTAAAACCATATTTGATATTAATAAAGCATGTCTCTACTTTATTTCAATTGTTTTACTTCACTTCTTATTGTCTTTGTCTTGCATTATTACAAAGCTTTTCAAAATATCACTAAAGTTTTTAAAACCCTTATTCACCCCCCTCCCCCTATAAGGGCGCCTACCGATCCAACAAGTGGTATCAGAGCGGTTTTATTCCAATCGGCTTAACAACCGGGAATAATGGCGTCTCATGATCTCGCTTTTCCGGAGGGTCAAGGGATTAGTCGACCACCTCTCTTTACTGGGTCAGATTTTAACTACTGGAAAAATCGAATGATGTGTTTTCTTATGACCATGGATGTAGAAGTATGGAACATGGTAGAAGTTCGGTACTCTCCTCCTACAACTATAGTGGGAGAGGAGACATTACTAAAACCTAAAGATAAATGGGATGATCACTATAAATTAAGGTGTAAAAATAATGCTAAAGCAATGAACGCTTTATATTGCGCTTTAAATAGGACTGAGTTTAATAGAATTTCTGCATGCACAACTGCTTATGATATTTGGAATCAATTGGAATTAACTCATGAAGGTACATCGCAGGTGAAAGATGCAAAACTATTCCAACTGGAATCTGAATATGAAAAATTTAGGATGGATATCGAAGAGGACATTAACTCGATGTACACTCGCTTCACCAAGATCGTCAACGCTTCAAAGGCACTCGGAAAGACCTACTCAGACGGGGACTTGGTGAGGAAAATTCCTCGTTCCTTACCTCCAAGGTTCAATCAAAAAGTGATAGCCATCTCGGAGTCGCACAACTTAAGAACTCTCCAGATCGAGAACCTTATTTGGAATCTCAAAACCCATGAGGTAGAACTCCAGATTCAACACGATGAATACAACAAAGAGCCAAAGAAAAAGTCGCTAGCACTAAAATAAAAAAAGGAGAGAATCGAAGATGATGATGATGATGATGATGAAGGTCTCCTGGTGAAGAACTTCAGGAAGTTCATCAGGAATCCGAAAAGAAGGAACACATTCCGAAAATACTTCCAAAATGATACTCGACGAAAGGGATCTTCCTCTTCATCAAGGAAAGAAAAAGGAAGCGATGATGAAGAAGAAAGACCACCACCAGAGTGCTACCACTGCAGAAAGACCGGGCACATTCGGAGCCAGTGCCCAAAGTATCAAAAGGAGCAAAAAGAACAACACAAAGCAAAAGAGAAGAAGAAAGTACTGAAAGCCGCAACTTGGGATGATTCTTCCTCTAAAGAGTCAAACGAGTCTGAGTCAAGTGGCGAGCAGGAAGCAAACTTATGCTTAATGACAAATAGCAACGATGACGACACCAGTGTTCTTAGCGACACTGAGGTAATTCCTCCTACTTTCGAAGAACTCTATGATGAATTTGTTTTAACTTGCAAATCCTATGATCAAAGTATAAAAGATAATATTATATTAAATCGTGAAAATGAATCTATTATCAAAGAAAATCGTAAGCTCACAAAAAAATTGATTTCCCTTGAAAAGAGAAAGGTTTCATGTCAAGAGTGTGAGCACTCTTTATTTAAGACAAAAGAACTTGAAATTTCTCTTTCTAAGGCCCTCGCACAAAACAAAACTATTGCAAAAGAAAAGGGGGACTTAGAGAGAAAATTAAAAACCACTCATTACAAATTGAAAATAATAAAAAGGGATTTGAAAATAAATGTGTTATGATTGTTCAAGAAAATACTTTTCTTAAAAAACAAAATCATGACCTCAATATAGCCATAAAAAATTCGGGATTGGTCAAAAATCCCTGGATATGATTTTGGGAAACCAATGTTATGGTTCTGGAAAATTTGGGGTCGGATATAAAAGTGAACCCTACCGCCCAGCGCTAGCCACTAACGCCGGCGGTAGCTCAACTGTTAAAAAATCTTCTGATTTCTCTAATGTTCAAACATCATACAACAAGAGCAACGTAGAAACTCAGAAAAGGGTCTCAACCCCCTTTATCTTGTGTGCAATTTGTCTTAAGTTTGGACACACGTCTAGCTCTTGCAGGAATTTAAAACAACGATCGTTAAAACAAATATGGGTACCTAAGAAATCCACTTATTTTATGGGTGGTACCTCTTGGGTATCTCGATCTTTACTCTCATGTTCTCTCTAGATTTGCAGGAAGGCTAAGGAAACGGAGGACGTGTGGTACTTGGACTCAGGCTGCTCCAAGCACATGACGGGCAACAAAGCAAAATTCCTTAGCCTAGAAAAGAAGAAAGGAGGGATCGTAACCTTTGGTGATAACGGTAAAGGAAGGATCATGGGAGTTGGTACAGTGGGTAACGAATCTTTTCTTATCTCAAATGTTCTTTATGTTAAAGGTTTGAAACATAACTTAATATCTATAAGTCAACTATGTGATAAAGGATTAGACGTATTATTTGAATCATCCACTAATCCTTGGAAAATAGTTAATCCTAAATCAAAAGATGTGTTACTAACTGCACTTAGAATTCACAATGTTTACATAGTTTTGTTTCATGATCTTTCAAAATCATCTATAAAATGTTTTATAACCAAAAATGATGAATTAGAACTATGGAATAGACGTTTAGGTCACGCTAGTACAAAGCTCATTTTTAAACTAGCAAAAAGGGAATTGATTAGAGGATTGCCTAAGTTGAATAGAAATTTATCTTCACTATGTTCTCCATGCCAAAAAGGAAAATTTACAAAATCATATTTTAAAAGCAAAAACGAAATTTCTACTTCAAAACCACTCCAATTAATTCATATGGATCTCTTTGGTGTCGCTAACACTGCATGTCTGGGTGGTAAAATATACACTTTCGTTCTAATAAATGAGTTCTCTAGATATTGCTGGACTTTATTTCTCTCTTCCAAATCTGATGGGTTTTGCGAATTCTCAAAATTATGTACTCGTATTCAAAATGAACTAGATTTAAAAATAAAATGCATTCGCTCAGATCATGGAGGTGAATTTGAAAATGAAAATTTTAAATCTTTTTGTGAAATTTTAGGTATTAAACATGAGTTCTCCGCTCCATGCACACCTAAACAAAATGGTGTTGTAGAACAGAAAAATAGGACAATCCAAGAACTAGCACGCACCATGTTATCTGAATATAAATTACCTAAGTCTTTTTGGGCCGAAGTCGTAAGCACGTCATGCTATGTAATGAATAAAGTTATGCTTCGCCCATCACTAAATCTCACACCGTATGAACTATATTTTCAAATGAAACCTAACGTATCATATTTTAAAGTATTTGGATGTAAATGTTTTATTCTTAATACAAAAGATTCTTTAGGAAAATTTGATGAGAAATGTGATGAAGGAATATTTCTTGGATATTCTTCAACCAGTAAAGCCTATAGAATATTTAATAAAAGATAGAGCAAGGTTGAAGAGTCTATTAATGTTAAATTTGATGAGTTTATTCCATGTGCAGAGAAGCTTTCTACAGGTACAAATGATCAACCTTTGCCATCTTTGGAGCACGACGAAGAGGAACCGTCCAAAGAAGAGGAGGAGAAGTCCAAGGAAGATGAATATGTACCTCCAAGTGTTTTGAACTTCTCCAAAAATCATCCAAAAGAGCTAGTCATTGGGGAACCTTCTACTAGGGTAAGAACTCGATCTTCTCTTCATGAAACGCTTTCAAATATTTGCTTTGTTTCAGAAATCGAACCTAAAAATGTTTCCACCGCTTTAAATGACGAATTTTGGTTTTTGGCTATGAATGAAGAGTTAGGTCAATTTGAAAGAAATATGGTTTGGAATCTAGTAGATATACCATCTAATCATCCAATTATCGGCGTAAAATGGATCTTTAAAAATAAATTAGATGGTGAATCTAGGATTATAAGAAATAAAGCACGCTTAGTTGCTCAAGGTTATTCTCAAATCGAGGGGGTAGATTTTGAAGAAACTTGTGCACCCGTTGCTCGCTTAAAATCTATAAGAATATTTTTGGCATTTGCGAGTTTTAAAAGAATAAAATTATTTCAAATGGATGTTAAAAGTGCCTTTTTAAATGGGTTTATAAAAGAAGAAGTTTATGTAGAACAACCCCCCGGTTTCATAAATGAAAAATTCCCTAATCATGTTTACAAATTAGAAAAAGCGCTTTATGGTTTAAAACAAGTGCCCCGTGATGCGATGATTCGGCAAGTGCACCGGTCGCGCAAGTAATAATAATGGGGAAAATCCCCGAGTGTCGGTCTCTTGAGGAACACAGTAAGGTGGAGTTAGGTTTCGAGGAAGGACTTGAGATTGAAGTCCTTAGATCGGATGGAATGCGGGGGAGTTGGGTTGGCTTTTGGAAAATAAAATAAAAGCTATCAACTACTCCTATGCAATGCCGCTATGCAATGCTTCTCTTGGCGGGATGGAGACTAGGCAGGCCTTGAGCGCGCTGCATCGAAAGGCCGGATGGATGAGTAGGCAAGCGGAATCGAACTGTGCAGGCCTTGAGCGCACTGCTTCGTTAGGCGGGATGGAATACGGGCCGCGATGCCACGCTTCGGTAGGCGGATGGACGAATAGGCTAACGGAATGAGGGTCGTAAGCACCTCTTCGACAGGCACGCCACTAGCAATTGCTAGTGCGACACTGGACGTGACGGCGGGATGGAGGATGGAATGGGGCGCACCTCAAGCACACAAATAAACAAAAACGGTATTTCACATAGACATGAAATAACTTTAAATAGCAAGGTCTATAGTGTTCTTCATCAAAATACAAAAGATCTAACTATTACAACAATCAATAAGAGGAGAACAAGGCAAGAAATCGACCGAATCCGAAGGCTCGTTGGAGATTCACGGTTGGAATCGTCGGGTTGTCAATCTGCGTCCAAGCTCAGTCCGCAACTACGTCCGGGGTAGAGAGAGTTGTCACGACTCTCCAATGAACCCGTCTTCTTCGTCTCACGATCCGGTAGAGGTTGCAAACTTCCCCTTGCTTGACGGTAATGGCGGCTAGGTCTTCCTTTGAAACTCTAGGATGAAGGAGGAGGCCGAGAAGAAACTCTGACTCAAGATTGGCGTGAAGAACAAGCCCGGAGCACCTCTAGATGGTGGGCGACGATGGTGAGGCAAAACTGGGCGGAACTGCGCAAGAAACGGCGGAAAAATGCGGATCTCCCGACCTAATTCGCGAGCAGGTCGTTTTATAGGCGCAGGAATAAACAGTGCGCACGGTCATTGGCGCACGACCAGTGGTCGTGCGCACTAGAATCCTGTGATCGTGCGCTATGCCTGGACGGAACCTGCAAAGGCAGACATTATAAAATAACATGTTCGCACGACCAGTGGCGCACGACCGGTGGTTGTGCGCACTATCGTAGGTGGTCGAGCGCACTAGCCGAAACAGAACTCATAAAATTGATGATAAGTGCGCACGAACAGTGGCGCACGACCGGTGGTCGTGCGCACTATCGTAGATGGTCGTGCGCACTGCTCGAAACAGAACTCAGGAAAATAAGGTTAAGCGCACACGATCAGCGGCGCACGACCAGTGGTCGTGCGCAATAGAACCAGTGATCGTGCGCAGTGTTCCTGTACAGAATTGTACCAGGAATACCTGCACGACTCCTGTTCCAGCATACGACACCAGTCTCGCCACTGAAAGTGGAACTTAATCAGCACAAGAAAACTAATAACGAAGAAAGATACGAATTTACACCAAATAGGGCCTATAAGTGCACCTAGCATAGAATGACCAATATGAGCTAAAACAGGGCTAAAGTGCAGTGAAAAGACTAAATAGATGGCCCAGATGAGTCCATAAAAGTGTATATGATCAGGACTCATCACACCCCCAGACTTAACTATTTGCGCGTCCCGAGCAAACAAATTCTAAGCGAACTAGGAAAGAACAGTAGATGGCTTAATGATTACACTACAGAGTACCATGCGAAGTCGCATGCTCACGTGCATAAAAAAAATAGTAGAAAAGATTTCTGATTATAAAAACAGTTTATATATTTCTAAAAGAGTAAAAGCATATTACAACTACTCAAAATGGTGAACAACGGTGAATCATTCGGTCATGCATACGGAGAAAGTAAACTAAACGCTGAGACGAGCATTGCTCAAGATCGGGATGCGGGAAAAACTCCACTGAAATCCATCAGTGTCGGTGACCATAAGCTTGCCCGGTCACATTCTCTCCACGGCACTGGTTTGACTCAAATGCGTGAATCAATAGGACTTTAGGTTTTAAATGGGGCTTGGGTTTAGGTGAGGTATACAATGATAAAGACGATGGTTCAAATACTAAAACCAAATGAGCAAATGCATAACATTATCCAAGTGGCCACAAAACACGCGGATGCACCACACCCCCAGACTTAGACTTAGACGCATGGGTGTGTGCACCGCCTACTCCCAAATATAAATCTCAAACAGATTTTTTTCAATTAAACTTTTCATTCTTCTTTTTCTTTTCAAATCTTTTTCTTCTTTTCTTTTTCTTTCTTTAACAATTTCAGCAAATTTTCAAAGATGCACAACCACATTTTCACAATGTACTACCACAATCAACACCACCAATTTGAAATTTAAACAAAATGATTGCTTTTTGGGTGTGCGACTAGGATTGGAGTTTAGGCTTTGGTGAACAATAGTGGGGCTGAACCAAAAGAATGGGGTAGGCACAACTGGGCTAGCGAGGAAATGATGATAGGAATGGCCCAAAGGCTCAACCGGGCCAAGATGATGGCCTATATCACATTCACGCAATTGACTAACCGTATACCCATGCTTCAAGAATCGCTTGGGGCAAGTTCTAGCCATCGAGAAAGATTCTCCTTTCTCCCGACTCAAGCAATACGAATCTAGCGATCGTTTACACACATCCCTATGCTACCGTTTGATTCCACCGGATTCACCATTTGAGTAGAGTAAACAACATTTACACTAATAGAAAAAGAAATATAAAACCATAAGTATAAAGAGAAGTCTAATCTACACAAATTTCTATGCAACCGAGCACTCGACTAGGAGCACTACTAGAGTCAACATTTTACTCTGCTACATAGTCCTAAGCCATCACCTAGACTTTCCCAAATAAGCAGAAGAATTAAATTCGCAACAGAGCAAGCAAATAGATGAGTACGCGCTCAAGTGGGTGATGTGGTGTGCAATGAAAATGAGCAACAATTTAAATGAAATCTTCTAGCATGCAGTGCAATAGTGCACGTGAGCGGATAAACAAAACTACTCACCCCCAGACTTAAACTAAACAATCCGCATAGTATATGACATGAAAATCAGCAAAGGCTAGGGGAAGAGAGTACCCAATGCTCAGCAAGTGAGCATACCAGAAGATTGGCGTGTAAGCTAAAATGAGCTGCAGCATCCGCCATCCAGAATAAGTACCTGCAGGGGTCAGCTCCGCAAAAACAAAGACAAAAGAAAACTGAAAAGAAAGTACTACTAACTAAACATGATTAGAAGAAATAAAAATGCAGAAAAGAAGATAACTACTGGGGTTATTGTCATCCCAGCACGACTTATTCTAAATTAAAACGGTTCTAGCTAATGGGCCTATGAAAAAGAAAATGCACAGGTAACTGCTCCATTATCCGTTTCGGTAGCGGGTACCTATACGGAGATAAGGCAGTCACGCCTCTACCCGAATATAAATAAAACCTGCCCATCACAGGTAGAGGGAAAAGAAAGTAAGAAGAGGAGGAGACCTGGTCCTCACTCATCTCACCAAAACTATCCTTGCCCAGCAAGGTATCGTCCACAGCAGGTCCGCAGAAGGAGAAGGCAACGAATGAGGCTTCCTTAATGGAGGAGGAATCAACCTCCTCGCATAAAAGGACACACTCATCATTGACTTGAGCACAAAGCTCCAAGTCCTCCTGAAGTACCTGTGAAGATTCAACCTGCATAGAATCAGATGAAGGAAGGGGATCAAGAAATAAAGAAGACGAAGAACATAAATAAACATCAATCGGGGGAGTGGTCCCGGTCTCACTCCCGGCAGGATCCAAGGGTAGATCACTATCATCATCGTAAATATCATTGCAAGGGGGACTTGAGAACTCAGGAGCCTCAGTGGTGATTTGGACCTCCTCGTCCCATGAAGAAGTGCAAACCTCCTCATCAGAGAGAGTATCCTCCTCATCCCACCGAGGTGCATCATCGTGTTCAAAGTATTCATTCTCCCCCTCAGGGAAAATGACATCCTCATCCAACTTTGGAGCACCCTCCGAGTCAGAAGCATCACCCAGCTCCTTTACTTCGATAGGATCATAAAGAATATGTGTAGAAAAATCTTGCAAAGAAACTGGAGGGACAAAAATATTCGGTTCCTCCGCAAAAAGATCTGCTAAAGCCTCCCCGATGGAAAGAATACTTTCCTCATCATACTCAGGTGCATCTAGGAGCTCCCATTCCTCTCCTTGTTGGCTAACAGATGAGTGATCATCATCACTGGGAGTGAAGCCATAAACAGGGAGTGAGGAGTCCGTGCACGAGACAAGCTCAGGGGTAGAGGGCACAATTGCCTCCATGGGTAAAGAATGAGCGATAGGGACAATGTTGTCCTGAGTGGAGGAGTGGCGGTCAGGCTTGAAAAGACTAGGACAGTCCTTCAATTCATGACCCTCTCCTCGACACAACAAGCAAACAATGTTCCTACACTACCTAGCATTCAACTCATTCATTTGGTCTATATAATAAACCATCTTATCATTAAAGCTAGGCGAAATACCCCATGACGACATTTTCAAAATTCAAAGCAGATAAAAAGAAACTGAAATTCTTTGCAAGGAAATCTACACAACTAGAAAAACTCCTTGAATAAAACTTGCCTAAAACTTTAAAATAGGGGAGCAAAAAAAAAAAGAAAAAAAATAAAAACAAACAAAAGATAATTAAAAGGCAAACAAAAATAATAAAGCGGCTATACACACTGGAAGAACGACTATCTCTCGGCTCTCCCTCTCAAGAAAACTCACACGACTGTGTTCCCCGGCAACGGCGCCAAAAACTTGATGCGATGATTCGGCAAGTGCACCGGTCGCGCAAGTAATAATAATGGGGAAAATCCCCGAGTGTCGGTCTCTTGAGGAACACAGTAAGGTGGAGTTAGGTTTTGAGGAAGGACTTGAGATTGAAGTCCTTAGATCGGATGGAATGCGGGGGAGTTGGGTTGGCTTTTGGAAAATAAAATAAAAGGTATCAACTACTCCTATGCAATGCCGCTATGCAATGCTTCGCTTGGCGGGATAGAGACTAGGCAGGCCTTGAGCGCGCTGCATCGAAAGGGCGGATGGACGAGTAGGCAAGCGGAATCGAACTGTGCAGGCCTTGAGCGCACTGCTTCGTTAGGCGGGATGGAATATGGGCCGCGATGCCACGCTTCGGTAGGCGGATGGACGAATAGGCTAACGGAATGAGGGTCGTAAGCACCTCTTCGATAGGCACGCCACTAGCAATTGCTAGTGCGGCACCGGACGTGACGGCGGGATGGAGGATGGAATGGGGCGCACCTCAAGCACACAAATAAACAAAAAGGGTATTTCACATAGACATGAAATAACTTTAAATAGCAAGGTCTATAGTGTTCTTCATCAAAATACAAAAGATCTAACTATTACAACAATCAATAAGAGGAGAACAAGGCAAGAAATTGACCGAATCCGAAAGCTCGTTGGAGATTCACGGTTGGAATAGCCGGGTTGTCAATCCGCATCCAAGCTCGGTCCGCAATTACGTCCGGGGTAGAGAGAGCTGTCACGACTCTCCAATGAACCCGTCTTCTTCGTCTCACGATCCGGTAGAGGTTGCAAATTTCCCCTTGCTTGACGGTAATGGCGGCTAGGTCTTCCTTTGAAACTCTAGGATGAAGGAGGAGGCCGAGAGGAAACTCCGGCTCAAGATTGGCGTGAAGAACAAGCCCGGAGCACCTCTAGGTGGTGGGCGACGATGGAGAGGAGAAACTGGGCGGAACTGCGCAAGAAACGGCGGAAAAATGCGGATCTCCCGACCTAATTCGCGAGCAGGTCGTTTTATAGGCGCAGGAATAAACAGTGCTCACGGTCATTGGCGCACGACCAGTGGTCGTGCGCACTAGAATCCTGTGATCGTGCGCTCTGCCTGGACGGAACCTGCAAAGGCAGAAATTATAAAATAACATGTTCGCACGACCAGTGGCGCACGACCGGTGGTCGTGCGCACTATCGTAGGTGGTCGTGCGCACTAGCCGAAACAGAACTCATAAAATTGATGATAAGTGCGCACGAACAGTGGCGCACGACCGGTGGTCATGCGCACTATCGTAGATGGTCGTGCGCACTGCTCGAAATAGAACTCAGGAAAATAAGGTTAAGCGCACACGATCAGCGGCGCACGACCAGTGGTCGTGCGCAATAGAACCAGTGATCGTGCGCAGTGTTCCTGTACAGAATTGTACCAGGAATACCTGCATGACTCCTGTTCCAGCATAGGACACCAGTCTCGCCACTGAAAGTGGAACTTAATCAGCACAAGAAAACTAATAACGAGAGAAATAAGGTTTGGAATCTAGTAGATATACCATCTAATCATCCAATTATCGGCGTAAAATGGATCTTCAAAAATAAATTAGATGGTGAATCTAGGATTATAAGAAATAAAGCACGCTTAGTTGCTCAAGGTTATTCTCAAATCGAGGGGGTAGATTTTGAAGAAACTTGTGCACCCGTTGCTCGCTTAAAATCTATAAGAATATTTTTGGCATTTGCGAGTTTTAAAAGAATAAAATTATTTCAAATGGATGTTAAAAGTGCCTTTTTAAATGGGTTTATAAAAGAAGAAGTTTATGTAGAACAACCCCCCGGTTTCATAAATGAAAAATTCCCTAATCATGTTTACAAATTAGAAAAAGCGCTTTATGGTTTAAAACAAGTGCCCCGTGATGCGATGATTCGGCAAGTGCACCGGTCGCGCAAGTAATAATAATGCGTAAAATCCCCGAGTGTCGGTCTCTTGAGGAACACAGTAAGGTGGAGTTAGGTTTCGAGGAAGGACTTGAGATTGAAGTCCTTAGATCGGATGGAATGCGGGGGAGTTGGGTTGGCTTTTGGAAAATAAAATAAAAGCTATCAACTACTCCTATGCAATGCCGCTATGCAATGCTTCGCTTGGCGGGATGGAGACTAGGCAGGCCTTGAGCGCGCTGCATCGAAAGGGCGGATGGACGAGTAGGCAAGCGGAATCGAACTGTGCAGGCCTTGAGCGCACTGCTTCGTTAGGCGGGATGGAATACGGGCCGCGATGCCACGCTTTGGTAGGCGGATGGACGAATAGGCTAACGGAATGAGGGTCGTAAGCACCTCTTCGACAGGCACGCCACTAGCAATTGCTAGTGCGGCACCGGACGTGACGGTGGGATGGAGGATGGAATGGGGCGCACCTCAAGCACACAAATAAACAAAAAGGGTATTTCACATAGACATGAAATAACTTTAAATAGCAAGGTCTATAGTGTTCTTCATCAAAATACAAAAGATCTAAATATTACAACAATCAATAAGAGGAGAACAAGGCAAGAAATCGACCGAATCCGAAGGCTCGTTGGAGATTCACGGTTGGAATCGCCGGGTTGTCAATCCGCGTCCAAGCTCGGTCCGCAACTACGTCCGGGGTAGAGAGAGCTGTCACGACTCTCCAATGAACCCGTCTTCTTCGTCTCACGATCCGGTAGAGGTTGCAAACTTCCCCTTGCTTGACGGTAATGGCGGCTAGGTCTTCCTTTGAAACTCTAGGATGAAGGAGGAGGCCGAAAGGAAACTCCGGCTCAAGATTGGCGTGAAGAACAAGCCCGGAGCACCTCTAGATGGTGGGCGACGATGGAGAGGAGAAACTGGGTGGAACTGCGCAAGAAACGGCGGAAAAATGCGGATCTCCCGACCTAATTCGCGAGCAGGTCGTTTTATAGGCGCAGGAATAAACAGTGCGCACGGTCATTGGCGCACGACCAGTGGTCGAGCGCACTAGAATCCTGTGATCGTGCGCTCTGCCTGGACGGAACCTGCAAAGGCAGAAATTATAAAATAACATGTTCGCACGACCAGTGGCGCACGACTGGTGGTCGTGCGCACTATCGTAGGTGGTCATGCGCACTAGCCGAAACAGAACTCATAAAATTGATGATAAGTGCGCACGAACAGTGGCGCACGACCGGTGGTCGTGCGCACTATCGTAGATGGTCGTGCTCACTGCTCGAAATAGAACTCAGAAAAATAAGGTTACGCGCACACGATCTGCGGCGCACGACCAGTGGTCGTGCGCAATAGAACCAGTGATCGTGCGCAGTGTTCCTGTACAGATTTGTACCGGGAATACCTGCACGACTCCTGTTCCAGCATACGACACCAGTCTCGCCACTGAAAGTGGAACTTAATCAGCACAAGAAAACTAATAACGAAGAAAGATACGAATTTACACCAAATAGGGCCTATAAGTGCACCTAGCATAGAATGACCAATATGAGCTAAAACAGGGCTAAAGTGCAGTGAAAAGACTAAATAGATGGCCCAGATGAGTCCATAAAAGTGTATATGATCAGGACTCATCACCCCGTGCATAGTATGATCGACTTACATCGTTTTTGTTAAAACACGGGTATGTTATGGGAAGTGTCGACAACACACTGTTCATTAAGCATAATAATAACGATCTAATTATTTTACAAATATATGTTGATGATATCATTTTAAGAGCCACTAATGAAGAGTTGTGTAATGAAGTAGTCTTAGTAATGAAAAATGAATTTGAAATGAGTCTTGTAGGAGAACTATCTGTTGGAGTTTCTGAGGTGATCTCAAAGCAATCAATAGTTAGTCTTGCTGCCAACGCAATTTGAGCCTATAGGGTCGCACATAAAAGCGTTTGGAGAATTTGGAGAAAGGATTGTGTTGGCCTCACTCATATTGGATATGAGTGGAGGACCAATCCCGTGACTGCTTGGCATTAACTTGAGAATGTCTCAATGGGAAATCGTTTAAAGGGTTTAAACGAATGGATTTATGCTAGACAAATTCGGGTAAAGGGTTTAACCGAACTGTGTCAAATTCGGCTAAAGGGTTTAACCGAATTATGTTGATTCGACTAATGGAATTCGTCTATATCGATTCGGCTAATGTAATTAACCGAATTCGACTAAAGGGTTTAGCCGAAATATATCAGTTCGACGAAATGGTTTCGACGAAATGATATAACCGAATTTAAATAGTCGAATCGGATATAGCATATAGACGAATTCGCCGAAATGGTTTCGCCGAATCTGAGTCGAATTCGGTTATAGTGATTAGTCGAATTTGGCGAATGTAAATCTGGACAGAAATGTTCTGGTCTGCGGATAGCCTGATTTATGCATTTTAGTATAAAAGGGCTTGCAATTCTAGGTTTACATAGGACTTTTTCTTTTCGCGATTTTGACGTGAACGATCGACCGGAACAGTTCCGCGCGAGGGTCTCATTCTTCCTGTCCGACGATCGCTTTCCACCTGCGCTAGTTGTCGTCGTCGGTCGCCAACTCCCCTGGATCGGATCTAGCAGTCCGTGGGGACGTTGAGAGCATCCTTCTCCGACCTAGTTCTTGTGCGATAAAAAGTTATGGTTCTCCTTTTCTTGTGTGGACTTCTGTAGAGGGATCGATCCATTTCGGTTCTTGAAGAACTCAATGGCAGACTTTCGGATTTCTC
This sequence comes from Dactylorhiza incarnata, assembly GCA_033032865.1. Lineage (NCBI taxonomy): Eukaryota > Viridiplantae > Streptophyta > Magnoliopsida > Asparagales > Orchidaceae > Dactylorhiza > Dactylorhiza incarnata. The sequence continues at coordinate 1,529,798 of JAWHQI010000362.1, forward strand.
TTGGGAGCACCATGGTTGAGTATTGACTAAATCCCACAAAGGCACCTTGTATTTCGTTTTGTTTATTCTCTTGAATCATGAAAACCGCAAGATCCGTTAGGTTTTTTTGGGTTGTTCTTGTTATTTCCGCTGCGCATATTTGATATGTCATCCCTTTCGAGGGGTATAGAAAACCCAACAGTGGTATCAGAGGAAGGTTGCGGTCAAGTGCGTGTAAATTGGGACATTTAGAAGCGTTCTAAAAGCCCTAATTTCTTCTTGGAATATCACATTTGATGTGATTTTGTGTGGTTTCTGGTGGTGGGATTTCAAAATTTGGTCGGGGCTCTGCCCCGCACCCCGTAATGGCTCTACCCCTTGACCCCGCTCGCTGATCGGTCAGCGAGAGCCCGCCAGGGGCGTGGCCCTTGGAACCTCGCCAGGAACGCATGTGATTGCGTTGCGATTTTCATGTTAAAGAGGTTTTTTCTCCTCTGCAGTAACCGTCCCTCAAAATGGTTTGTGAAACCAAATGTTTAGATTATTGAATCTGACATGAGAGACGAGCTTGTCTACTGCACTTGTGGTGTTGTTGTTCATATGTCCAATGCATGTAAATCTGGAGATTTAGAAGTGTTCTAAATGCTCAGATTTAGCCCTGTTTTGTCAAAGTGTTGATAGACTATTTTTGTGCACATCTGGGATGTATCTGGAATGTGAATGTTGTAATTTTATTTTCTGATTGTGCACTGTGATTAAATGTTAATCATGATTAAAATGTTAATCACTTAAAATAAAAATCCCTTATCTAATATTAAGTATGCAGATGCCTTCTGATGGATGACACTCTTCCTACCTCGATCGATGTAGTGTGGGCTTGCCAAAGCAAGGTGCATTAATCTATCTTGGTAAGGGTGTGAGCTGATAATTGTGATATCCCAATATCGACATCGGGTCTAACTTAACTAGGTGACATCAAAGGTTGAGTGCCTAGAGGCATAGGGTTGGCATGCTCCCTATGATGGATGCGAATAAAGAGTTATTCACCAACCATACAAGAGTTGCATAGTGATGCAATTGACAAATCTTGTTTACCTAAATAACCACATTATGAGAGGAACGCCAAAGCGGACTCGTGGTGTTGGTGAAATACGGATCTTGTCCACTAAGAGAGTAGCTCGCATAAACTCTCCGAATCGAATTAAAGGTTTGTCGATTTGATTAAAAATAGTGGGAGCTCTTTAATAAAAGACCTTATTAAAAATATATAAAATGTATTTTGAAATATAGTACTAAAATTTTACTTTGCAAAATTCCTTGTAGAATTTCCATGGCAAATACATCTCACTCCACACTGTCCCTGAGAGCTATTCTTGAGAAGGACAAGCTCAACGGGATGAACTTCCTTGACTGGTATAGGAACCTGAGAATTGTTCTCAGGCAAGAGCGCAAGCTCTATGTCTTGGAAGGTGAAGCCCCCACAGAGCCGACCGGAAATGCTTCGAGTGCAGATAGAGATGCTTACAAGAAGTATCAGGATGATACCTTGGATGTGGAATGCCTCATTCTTGTTACCATGTCCTCTGAGCTTCAGAATCAACATGAGAGCATGTGTGGTTATGAGATAATCGGGCACCTCAAGAAAATGTTCGAGGGGAAAGCCCGGTAAGAGAGGTTTGACATATCCAAGGCATTGTTTCAGTGCAAAATGGGAGCTCGAGACTCAGTAGGGACACACGTACTCAAGATGATTGGGTATATAGAGAACCTTGAAAAATTGGGTTTTCCCATGGGCCAAGAGTTGACCACGGATCAGATCCTGCAATCGTTGCTGGACAGTTATGAGCAATTCGTCTTAAACTATAACATGAATGAAATGGAAAAGACACTGCCCGAGCTCCTTGGCATGTTGAGAACTGCTGAGAATAACATGAAGAAGGTCAAGCCTGCCAGCCCCATATTGATGGTGCATAAGAGCAAGGGCAAGGCCAAGAGATCTAAGAAGACGAAGATTGGATCTAAGTCTCCTCTTGATCCCAAGTCTTCTTCACTGAAAAGGAAAGGTTTGGCTAAGGAGGGGAAGTGCCACCATTGTGGTAAGGCAGGGCACTGGAGGAGGAACTGTCCTCAGTATCTAGAAGATCTGCAGAAGAAGAAGGGAAGTATGACTTCCACTTCAGGTATTTTCGTTATAGAAATAAAACTTTCTGCTCCTTCATCCTGGGTATTGGATACCGGATGTGGTTCTCACATTTGTATAAATGTGCAGGAACTGAGAAGGAGAAGAATGCTGGGTAAAGGGGAGGTAGACCTACGCGTCAGGAATGGAGCAAGAGTTGCTGCCGTCGCCGTTGGTGTTTACTGTCTTTCTTTGCCCACTGGGCTTGTAATAGAACTAGATAATTGTTATTATGTTCCGGCCATAACTAGAAACATTATTTCTATTTCATGTTTGGACATGATTGGTTTTTCTTTCGTAATTAAGAACAATTGTTGTTTTATTTATAATAATGATGTTTGTTATGGCGTAACCCAAATGTTTAATGGTTTATATGTTTTGAACTTAGACCATCCGATCTATAACATAGAAAATACTAAAAGACTAAAAACAAATGATTCGAATCCTACGTACCTTTGGCATTGTCGTTTAGGCCATATAAACGAGAAACGCATATCCAAGCTCCATAAAGATGGACTACTGGACTCATTTGATTATGAATCATTTGAGAGATGCGAGTCATGTTTATTAGGTAAGATGACGAAAGCTCCTTTCAATAGTTGTAATGAGAGGGCTAATGATCTTTTGGGTATAATACATAGTGATGTATGCGGACCCATGAGTTCTATGTCCAGAGGTGGGTTCTACTACTTCGTTACATTTACTGATGATTTCAGTAGATACGGATACGTGTTTCTTATGAAGAACAAATCCGAGACCTTTGAAAAGTTCTAAGTGTTTAAAAATGAAGTGGAGAACCAACTGGGAATAAGGATAAAAGCACTCTGATCTGATCAAGGTGGCGAATATCTGAGTCATGAGTTTCGTGATCATCTGAAAGTGTGTGGTATTGTATCACAGCTCACTCCGCCCGGAACACCTTAACATAATGGTGTTTCTGAGAGGAGGAATCGTACCTTGTTAGACATGGTGCGATTGATGATGAGTCATGCAGATTTGCCCATTTCCTTTTGGGGTTTTGCTTTAGAGACTGCTGCTTTCACACTCGAGTTCCAACGACAACGGTTCTAAAGACACCATATGAGATATGGACTGGGAAGCGTCCTAGTATGTCGTTCATCAAGATTTGGGGTTGTGAGGCATACGTGCGACGTCAAATGCCTGACAAGCTGGAACACAAATCGGATAAATGTTATCCCATGGGGTATCCTAGGGAAACCAAAGGATACTACTTCTACTTGCCGTCTGAGGGCAAAGTGTTTGTCGCAAGGACTGGCTTCTTTTTGGAGAAAGAGTTCTTATCCAGAAAGACTGCAAAAGTAGAACTTGAAGAAGTTCAAGAGCCACAAACAATGAACGAACCAGAATTGGAACCTGAGCAAGGACTACAAGAACTTGTAGCTGGAGAGCCTGCTCAAGAAACACAAGTCCTACGTAGATCTGGTAGACCAAGATTTGAGCCTGATAGATATGGATTTATCATTACTCAAATAGGTAATGTGTTGCTTATGGATCATGATGATGAGCCTGCAACCTACCAAGAGGCTATGAATGGACCAGACTCCGAGAAGTGGCTTGAGGCCATGAAATCTGGAATGGACTCCATGTACACAAACCAAGTTTGGACCTTGGTGGAACCACCTGAAGGGGTATGACCCATAGGGTGCAAGTGGCTCTTCAAGAAGAAGACCTACATGGATGGGAATGTATAGACATTCAAAGGCCGGCTGGTGGCTAAAGGTTTCAGGCAAATTCATGGTGTTGACTATGATGAGACCTTTTCCCCTGTGGCCATAGTCAAGTCCATCAGAATTCAACTTGCTATTGATGCGTATTATGACTACGAGATCTGGCAAATGGATGTCAAAACGGCTTTCCTTAATGGAAACCTCCTTGAGGAAGTGTATATGACACAACCGGAGGGTTTTGTATCTCCAAGTGAAGCCACTAAAATATGCAAGTTAAATCGATCCATTTATGGATTTAAACAGGCTTCTCGAAGTTGGAATCTACATTTTGATGAGAAAATCAAAGAGTTTGGTTTCATCAAGAATGAAGATGAGCCTTGTGTTTACAAGAAGATTAGTGGGAGCATTGTTGTCTTCCTGATATTGTATGTAGATGACATACTGTTGATCGGGAATGACATTCCGACCCTGCAAGTTGTTAAGAACAACCTAGGGAACTGCTTTTCTATGAAAGACTTGGGCGAAGCGACTTACATACTTGGTATTAAGATCTATAGAGATAGATCGACGAAGTTGCTGGGTTTGACCCAGAGTACATACATTGATAAGGTGTTGAAACGGTTCAACATGCTTGAGTCCAAGAAAGGATTCTTACCCATGTCACATGGTGTGAGTCTCTCTAAGGACCAGTGTCCTAAATCTTTGGAAGATATGGACCGCATGAAGATGATTCCATATGCTTCGGCAATTGTATCAATCATGTACGCAATGTTATGTACTCGACCCGATGTTTCATATGCTTTAAGCATGACTAGCAGGTATTAGTCTGATCCGGGTGATGGTCACTGGATCGCAATCAAGAATATCCTAAAGTACTTGAGATGGACTAAGGATATATTCTTGGTGTTTGGTGGAGAGGAAGAGCTCGTTGTAAAGGGTTACATGGATGCAAGCTTCCAGACTGACGGGGATGACTCAAAGTCACAGTCAGGTTTTGTGTTTTGCCTTAATGGAGGAGCTGTAAGCTGGAAGAGTTCCAAGCAAGAGACAGTTGCTGATTCTACGACTGAGGCCGAGTATATCGCTGCAGCGAATGCGGCGAAGGAGGCTGTATGGATTAGGAAATTTATCAGCGAGATTGATGTAGTTCCTAGCATTGTTGATCCCGTAGTTCTCTACTGTGACAACAACGGTGCAATTGCACAAGCTAATGAACCTATATCTCATCAGCGCTCCAAGCACATACTTCGGCGCTTCCATCTTATTCGAGAGATTGTTGATCGAGGAGATGTGAGCATATGCAGAGTACCGACTGAAGAAAATATAGTGGATCCACTGACAAAGCCTCTTGCGCAAAAGAAGCTTGATGGTCATGTTAGATCAATGCGTATTAGATACTTGAATGATTGTCTTTAGTGGGAGCCTTGTGGATTGCATATTTGTTGGTTGTTTGTTCATTGGATGAATTGTAAAATATACTATGTATTTCATTTTATATTTATGGCAAGTTCTTTTATTATGTCATTTATATCTGTCTGATAAGATTAATTAGCATAATAAATGCCCTTAGAGTGTTTGCTTCCATAGGAATTCAAGTACGTGACTTGAATGTGAGGATCTATGTTTAAATGAAGCTTCATTCTTAAATGGTCCCTGGTCGAGGTATCATCCTAGAAATTTAGGGTGAGGATGAGACCATAAGACCAGCATGTGTGTTGACTGATGACCGGTTCTCACAGGTCATGATATTGTGATATCAAATCATCACATAGGTACTTGTTAAGAACAAGTTGTACTGGACAGACCCCCCATAAGACTACTTTGTGGATTATCATATGAACGTGTCACAAGTAGGTCTCAAGTGACAATGGTGTTTGTGGTCTTTTGACCTGAAGTCGTAGCATTCATCAGGTGAGGAAGAGCGTACTTTGATGTCATCTAAAGTCTTCTCTTGAGAAAGGTTGACGATAAGGGTGGTTGTTGGATATGTTAAAAATCATTTGGATGTTTGTGTGTGAGCAGAAATGGGATTGTCCTCCTGTATGACAGGAGTTACATCCATGGGCCCCTTGATGGAATGAGACTGAGAAATGCATGGCCATGCTTGGTTGAGTTAATATATGATATTGAGCTCACCAATTTCAGACAGTCTATTCTAGATCAGGAAACTAGGATTGATCAATCATGAGGGTGACATGGTCCATGCCTCTTTGTTCTATCCGGATGTAAGGGACAAAGGGACATGACAACACTGATACATTGGTCATGACAGGCTTGTTGAGTTATGAACTCTTATTGCTTGGGTAGCAATGATGCATTGCTAGATGCCGCTCATTATTTGTGAGACTTTTGTTGATACTTTGTGATCAAGTGGGAGACTGTTGGAGTTTCTGAGGTGATCTCAAAGCAATCAATAGTTAGTCTTGCTGCCAACGCAATTTGAGCCTATAGGGTCGCACATAAAAGCGTTTGGAGAATTTGGAGAAAGGATTGTGTTGGCCTCACTCATATTGGATATGAGTGGAGGACCAATCCTGTGACTGCTTGGCATTTACTTGAGAATGTCTCAACGGGAAATCGTTTAAAGGGTTTAAACGAATGGATTTATGCTAGACAAATTCGGGTAAAGGGTTTAACCGAACTGTGTCAAATTCGGCTAAAGGGTTTAACCGAATTATGTTGATTCGACTAATGGAATTCGGCTATATCGATTCGGCTAATGTGATTAACCGAATTCGACTAAAGGGTTTAGCCGAAATATATTAGTTCGACGAAATGATATAACCAAATTTAAATAGTCGAATCGGCTATAGCATATAGACGAATTCGTCGAAATGGTTTCGCCGAATATGAGTCGAATTCGGTTATAGTGATTAGTCAAATTCGACGAATGTAAATCTGGACAGAAATGTTCTGGTCTGCGGATAGCCTGATTTATGCGTTTTAGTATAAAAGGGCTTGCCATTCTAGGTTTACATAGGACTTTTTCTTTTCGCAATTTTGATGTGAACGGCCGACCGGAACAGTTCCGCGCGAGGGTCTCGTTCTTTCCGTCTGCCGATCGCTTTCCGCTGCCGCTAGTCGTCGCCGTCGGTCGCCGCCTCCCCTGGATCGAATCTAGCAGTCCGTGGGGACGTTGAGAGCATCCTTCTCCGACCTAGTTCTTGTGCGACAAGAAGCTAGGGTTCTCCTTTGCTTGTGTGGACTTCTGTAGAGGGATCGATCCATTTCGATTCTTAAAGAACTCAAAGGCAGACTTTCGGATTTCTCTTGGGAGCACCTTGGTTGAGTATTGACTCAATCCCGCAAATGTACCTTGTATTTTGTTTTGTTTATTCTCTTGAATCATGAAAACCGCAAGATCCGTTAGCTTATTTTGGGTTGTTCTTGTTATTTCCGCTGCGCATATTTGATATGTCATCCCTTTCGAGGGGTATAGAAAACCCAACACTATCATATTTTCTTGGTTTTCAAATCTCACAATGAACTGATGGTATCTTTTTTTGTCAAACAAAATAAATAAGAGTGCTTCTTAAAACTAGGAAAATCTTATGAGTGCTTCTTAAAACTAGGAAAATCTTAAGAGGGCTTAAACGATTTGGATTTGAAAATCTTAGACAAGCCTCTACTCCTATGAGTGCTTCTTTAAAACTAGGAAAAGTTGAATCCATAATTTCCATTGATCAAACGTTATATAGAGGAATGATAGGATCTCTTCTTTACTTAAGTGCATATAGACCAGATATAATGTTTGTCGTATGTTTATGTGCTCGCTTTCAAGCCAATCCAAAAGAATCCCATTTAAAAGCGGTAAAACGTATTTTTTGTTATCTATTAGGGTCATCTAAATTAGGATTATGGTACCCACACAATGATTCATTCACACTCCATGGCAATTCCGATTCGGACTACGCCGGGTGTTCACTAGATCGAAAAAGCACTAGCGGTACTTGTCACTTTTTAGGACCCTCTTTAGTAGCTTGGACTAGTAGGAAACAATCTTCAGTTGCACTCTCCACCACGGAGTCCGAATATATCGCACTTGGTAGTTGTTGTGCACAAGCGTTATGGATGAGCCAAACACTAGAGGATTTTGGATTTCATCTCAAAAACATTGATCTTAAATGTGACAACAAAAGTGCAATAGACCTCACATATAATCCCGTACACCATTCTAGATCCAAACACATCGATGTTCGTCATCATTTCATTAGGGATCACGTTAAGAAAGAGCATGTAAAAGTAAGCTTCATTGGCACGGACTCTCAACTCACTGACATATTTACTAAACCTCTTCCCGATGCTAGATTTCGATTATTACGACTAGAGTTAGGTGTCCTAGATCTTTCGAGTTAAAACACATTCACACACGCAATTTTGTAATTTTTAACCATCGAAAACATCTCCTAAAATTCTGAAATTTCAACATTAAACTACTATTGGGACACTTAATCAAGATCAAGAATCAAAAATTTCAAAATCCTAAAAAATCATGTACTGTTTCCCGCGCTAGCGCTAACGCCGGCGCTAGCGCACTTATTCATTTTTCTGTATTTTTAAATTTTTGAACAATTCCTAAAAATATATTAATCTATATATACTATTTATTTTTGCACTTCTGATTCTATTTTATTTTTGAAAAATCAAATACAAAAATACAAAAGACAAATTACAAAAATATGTTTTGCCTTTTTGTTTAAAGTCTCTTTTCTATGCAAAAATAATATACAAAATTACAAAAACCAAATTACAAAAAAAAATGATGTTTTTGCCTTTTTTTGTTTTTGCCATTTGTTTAAAGTTTATTTTTTGCAAAAATCCAATACAAAAATATAAAACTTTAAATTATCAAAAATACTGTATGGACATCATTGAGAAAATCAAGCATGATTTAATCTATTATTTAGAACTTCTATAATGTTGCAATTTATCTTTTCAAACTATTTTGAACATTGCTTTCATCATGCTTTGATATATCTATTAATATGTGCATCAATTATATTGAAGGTTGTGTAGAACTATGCGTAGCATGCCTCTTTGTATGAGTAGATGTTTTATGTTTGATAATGATCGCTATTCACTCACTTATTTTGGCATTGTCTACTTATGTGTTTAATCTAAGAATGCTTGTGTATATTTTGTAATAGTACAATGAATTAAAATTGCACAAGTATCTTACCTACACTCCTTTATTTGCATTTTTAAAAGTTAAGAAAAGTGGTTATGATTTTTCATAAATTATATTGATTTGCAAAACAAGTGTATTCGGAGAACTTTGTACAAAACAAAAATCATAAAATAAAGTGACAAACAAAACTCCACCAAGCACTACTTGAACCTCCTGATAAGTCTTAATAAGCATAGTGAGGTTGAGCACCTTGGAAAGAATAGTAAAGTATCTTGTGCAAATCAAATCTTTCTTTCAAAATAAAAACCACTTACTCTTAAGTACACCGGATCACGAGTCTCAACTTTAAAAATAAAATATGTGATCCCACAAGCACTACTTTGCACCCTAATAAGTCTTAATGAGCATTGTGTGTGCAAAGCACCTTGGTAGTTGTACATTTTCTTGTGCATTGAAGTGCTTGGAAGTAAAATTATTTGTGTTTTATTGTGCTCTTACTTTACATATTTCTTGTATTTTTGATTAAAACATTTGTTTACTCTATTCAAAATACACTTATGTGCACATCATTATCTTCCATAACACTTCTTCTCATGAGTATTGGATCCTTATGCAAATTCTATACTACTCTTTATTTATGAAATGCACTAGATAACCTAGCAATCTTTCTACAATGTTTAGTATGTTTTGAAATTATGAATTAGCATAACATTGTAGTACTATCTTTTTGATAACATTATTTCATGCTTGGTTAATTTATTATTGAATTTAAATAGTTTACAATGGTTTACAAAACATCTTCTTTATAAAATTAAACTCCTATAACTTTTTTTGAATTATCATGTCGTACAAAAGATGTTTGCTTGTATTCTTTCTAAGTCTTCCGCAACTTTACATTTCCCTTGTATTTGTTTATGCTACAAACTCTGATTTATGTAAATATTGTGATGCTCAAACTCTGATCTATTGCAATGAAAAGAATTCTAAAACTCCTTATTATTTCCTTCTCTCTATAAGCTCGATCATGCGTTTATCTTGTTATCAACTTTTAAGTGGTGTCTCCTTACCCACTTTTGCTAATAACAAAAGGGGGAGAACTAACATGATAAATAAAATCTGCTATCAAAATATAATGCTTAATTAAGATGATAACTTACATATTAGGAGAGCATTCACTTAGGGAGAGCATGTATTTAGGGGGAGCAATTCTATATGCTAAGATCGTAAATTATCCTATGTCATCACTCTCACACACACACAAGTATGCTTTTTCATGCTTATATATTAATGCTCTGAATTTATCATTAATGGATTTGTTATTATCAAAAGGGGGAGTTTGTTGGAACATGGTCTTCCGCATCTCCTAGGTTTGAGAATAATAAATCCTATGTGTATTTGATCTTGTGTGTTTAAGTGTGCAAAATAACAAAGTCCACATGACTCAAGGATTACATAAGAAGGTTGCCCCCAAAGTTGAGCCATCAAATCCAGAACTCCTACTAGCACTGGCGGTAGTACTAGAGCAGGCGCTAGCTGTCATTCGACAAACTATTAGCGGTGCTCGACGAAATGCTCAAGACAGCGTTCGACGAAAATTCACTCGACGAACTCTTTGCTCCGTTCGACGATTTTTCGATCGACAAAAATAATTGCTTAAGCGCAATTGTCAGGATAACTTATAGAAGGAGATAGCGCTAGGCGATATCCGATAGCGCAGGCAATAGCGAGGAGTGCAGTAGGCAAGAGAGAATTGTTTCCTCCGATTGAAGATTCTGCCGCGCAGAATGTGTCCTAATATGGGATAGTGTCGGCGGTACCACTAGCGCAGGCGCTAGCGCTGAGGCTATAAAAAGGACCCCTCTCGTCTCGTTTCACACACACATCAGAGAGATATCAGAGAGAGATAGAGTGCTAGAATTCCAGAGGCTATCTTGGCCGAAAGTTGATGTCCAACAAAAGTTCTACAAACTTCTGAAGGAGAATCTCGTCACGATGGATCCAAACGAAGTCCGCTTCTACAATGCTTATTCTACAGTGAATCTTCGTCTCCAACTTCAGAAGTTCATTGAGAGGGAGTTTTTATTTTCATTTCATATTTTTCTTGTAAACGGTTAGTGAAATCGCCTCGTGTTGGCGACTAGGTCTGGGTAGGACTTAGGGGGAAACTCGCCTCGTGTTGGCGACTAGATCTAGGCTAGGTCTAGGGGGTGCTCGAGGCCACATCCGGGGAAGGGTTGGCTAGAGCGGCTTGAGGCCGAATCCGGGGAGGATAGGCTAGGGCCACCCGTTCGTGGAGATGCAAGTCGGGATAGAAAACAAAAAGAGTTTACTATTCATCGCCACCGATTTCTAGCGTTATAGAAGTCAATTTTTGTAAAACCATATTTGATATTAATAAAGCATGTCTCTACTTTATTTCAATTGTTTTACTTGACTTCTTATTGTCTTTGTCTTGCATTATTACAAAGCTTTTCAAAATATCACTAAAGTTGTAAAACCCTTATTCACCCCCCCCCCCCCCCTCTAAGGGCGCCTACCGATCCAACAACTTCTAGTTTATAAATTAAACTATTTTGAGAGCAATTTTCTTAGTGGAATGAAAATTTCCTAAGATCTTAAAGTTAAAAGAGAATATAATAGAAATCTAGAGATGTTTATCCAATTTACCACAAAGTGAAGCTATTTAAAATTAAATGAAGAAGTAGTGCTAAATTAATTCTCTAATTGAATTAAAAACATAAAGTGTTTCTTAAAACTAAATTACTTCAAATTTTAATTTTAACAAATTCTGATAAAACAAATAGCTAAATTGAAAATGTAAGAATATTTATAATCAAATCTCAAACTAAATTTCTAGAACAATAAAAACAACAAGGCTAGGCATATTTATTATTATTATTATTATTATTTTATTTTTTTAATATTTCTTGGACTTCCCGAGGGCAACCCGGTGAAGGGTTCGCAAGGTACTAAGAGCTGTGATGGGAGTTCAAGCACAAAGCGCTCTTTCCAAGAAATTAGATTTTTATAATTTTTATAAAATTTTTTTCTTTTTCAAATATAAATACTATGAATGCTAGCTACACCCCCATACTTAAAATTAAACATTGTCCTCAATGTTTAAAACTAAGTATGAAGAACACTTGAAAAATAAACTTTTAAAAGAAAAATGCATAAAAATTAAAGATAAGCAAGGGGTGCCTCCTAAGAGCGCTTTCTTTTTCCCGTCTTTAAGCTAGACGGTTAGTGTTAGGAAAAAGGAATATAAAAAGAGAAGTGGACAGGAAACTCCCCTAATTCACGCGTAGGTGAATGTGTCGGCGCCAGTCGCACGGCTACTCCTCCGCTTAACAAGTGATTCTCCGTTTGTCGTTGGATTTGAATATGCAAATCCAAATCACCTATACCTGAGGTGATTTAAATTTGCTAAGATGAGCAGCATATGGATCTTCAATTAATTGGGGTAACAACGGCTCGTCTTCAACCTGAAAATTATTAGTATTTACAGAATCACAAATAAATGATTCAGATAATTTTTTTCAAGGAGGAGGCGCTTGCGAAAATATAAAAGTAAGCTTTGGTTGTTTCTTTTTTAATATAGTGCACTACCAAGCGGAATAAGATTTTCGGACACTAAAATTTCATGAATTTCCGGTTGAATTAAAATAGAAGAGATTTGCGAAAATTCATGATAAAGAAAAGAAGATCCGGGTGAAGTAGGGTAAGAAATTTATTCTTCTTCTAGTTCATCCGGGGTTCCCAAAACATTAAGAATTTCTTGGTAAAAGAATTTTTCTTCATCTTTGGAAAAAGAAATTATGGGAGTACATAAACAATCATGTTCCTCCATAACTAAATTTTCCAAAGACAAGGAAAAGTACTAGGAGAAATAAAATTTTCATCTAAATTCTGGGGTGGAGTATCAAATTGAAAAAGCAGACATTCTCCAAAATTAGAGTACAAAAATTGCTGCGCAAAAGAAGATGAACAAGAATTCGGATCGAAAGAATTATCTTCATCGCTCCGAGAGCTATCCGGGTGACCTTGCCACCAAGAATAATCTACTTCGGGGCTAGAAGAAAAATTATTAGAAGCTGAAAAATTATTCTCGTTGTTGAAACCGGCAACTTGATGAGCAAGCCTCGGTCTCTGTGGAGTTCGGGACCCTCAGCAAGCTGAGGGGCGACCAACACTTACTCCCCCCAAGGGAGAGCTCTAGGTTGAAGGTTGAGGCACTATGAACTGGACCAAGGGCTCGGCGAGGAGTTCCCACCACATACCCGGAAGATCTTTAGAGCGCTTCCCCTCCCAAGTCAATGCCGGGCTTGGGCACCACTGGAGGCTCTCATCACCCCACTAGAGAGAGACCTGGGGAGGGAGAGGGAGAGAGAGCTAGCCTAGAATAAGCTTGCCTCCAAATGGTGCCCCCTTAGTCCTATTTATAGGATTTCAGGATTTGGGCTGCAAATAGCCACTAACTGGTCCGCGAAATTACCAAAATACCCTCGGAAATGGCCTGTGGATAGCCGAATCCCGTTGTTCTGGAGCGCTAAACGCAGACCAACCCCTCCCACCGGAACCGGGCGAGGGGGGGTACTTCGCGAGGCTCGGCGAACCTCCTAACTAGGGCTGGGCGAGACCCAGCCAGGGGCGGCCCCCCTGCTGATCTCGCCCCTTCCTGCTGGGGCTAGGCGAGACCCAGCCAGGGGCGGCCACCCTGCTGGTCTCGCCCCTTACTAGGGCTGGGCGAGACCCAGCCAGGGGCGGCCCCCCTAGCTGGTCTCGCCCCTTACTGGGGCTGGGCGAGACCCAGCCATGGGCGGCCCTCCTGGCTGGTCTCGCCCCCCTACTGGGGCTGGGCGAGACCCAGCCAGGGGCGGCCCCCCTGGCTGGTCTCGCCCCCTACTGGGGCTGGGAGAGACCCAGCCAGGGGCGGCCCCCCTGGCCGGTCTCGCCCCCCTACTGGGGTTGGGCGAGACCCAGCCAAGGTCGCCCCCCCTGGCTGGTCTCGCCCCTTACTGGGGTTCTCGCCCCCTACCTTGGGGGGCACGGGACGAGGGGAGATCGCCACCCTTACTGAGCTGGGTGAGCAGGAGGTATCCACCTCCACCGCTCGCCCTCCTCTTTCCTTACCCTGGATCATAGTGAACAATAACGCTCCCAAATGCTTCTTATGCTTCGAGTACCTACTCGGCGAATACAGGGTTGTACATAATCCCAGCTCTTTTCGAGCGGGGTACACGCTCGGAAAGAAATGTCCAACCCTGTATATTCGATGAGTGTCGCTGGAAAACCGGCTAACGGTGCTACCTTGGAAAAAACACAGTCTCCTCGAAAGGACCTCCAACCTTGCCGGCTAGCGGAGTCACGTCGGGGGGAAAATCACTTACCCTCCCTAGGAGGTCAACCTGGCCTGCCATCTAGTGAGAGCCCGGTCAGCGGAACCATCCATGGGGAACATCACTTACCCTCCCTAGGAGGTCAACCTGGCCTGCCGTCTAGTGGGAGCCCGGTCAGCGGAACCTTCCAAGGGGAACATCATTTACCCTCCGTAGGAGGTCAACCTGGCCAGCCGTCTCGTGGGAGCCCGGTCAGTGGAACCATCCAAGGGGAACATCACTTACCCTCCCTAGGAGGTCAACCTGGCCTGCCGTCTGGTGGGAGCCCGGTCAGCGGAACCATCCAAGGGGAACATCACTTACCCTCCCTAGGAGGTCAACCTAGCCTGCCGTCTAGTGGGAGCCCGGTCAGCGGAACCATCCAAGGGGAACATCACTTACCCTCCCTAGGAGGTCAACCTGGCCTGCCGTATAGTGGGAGCCCGGTCAGCAGAACCATCCAAGGGGAACCTCACTTACCCTCCCTAGGAGGTCAACCTGTCCTGCCGTCTAGTGGGAGCCCGGTCAGCGGAACCATCCAAGGGGAACATCACTTACCCTCCCTAGGAGGTCAACCTGGCCTGCCATCTAGTGGGAGCCCATTCAGCGGAACATCCAAGGGGAACATCACTTACCCTCCCTAGGAGGTCAACCTGTCCTGCCGTCTAGTGAGAGCCCGGTCAGCGGAACCATCCAAGGGGAACATCACTTACCCTCCCTAGGAGGTCAACCTGGCCTGCCGTCTAGTGGGAGCCCGGTCAGCAGAACCATCCAAGGTGAACATCACTTACCCTCCCTAGGAGGTCAACCTGGCCTGCCGTCTAGTGGGAGACCGGTCAGCGGAACCATCCAAGGGGAATATCACTTACCCTCCCTAGGAGGTCAACCTGGCCTGCCGTCTAGTGAGAGCCCGGTCAGCAGAACCATCCAAGGGGAACATCACTTACCCTCCCTAGGAGGTCAACCTGGCCTGCCGTCTAGTGGGAGCCCGGTCAGCGGAACCATCCGAGGGGAAAAATATTTTGGAAAGAACTTTCATTACATTAGTCATCCGGTTTCATGCAGGAAAAGCTAAGTATGAAAACACTCCATCCTACTACATGGACTCAAAGAAAAAACTAAGCACGGTGACCGGGAGTCGGGCTTCTACTCCCAGGCATGGTCCTCCTCGACCTCTTCTGGTTGTTGGCGCTGCGGCTTCGGACTCCTCGCCTCCCTTAACTCTAAGAACTCAGGGCAGGTGGATGTCGCGTGACCCTCCTCCTCGTGGAAGTCACAGTAAGGTAACTCCACTCGGATGCCTCCTCTTCCTCCCGCGCGGTTCCTTCTTCTTCTTTGGCCGATTGACATGGTTTGCTGGGGCGGTGGAGGGGGTGTTTTCTGCACCTGCCTCCACCTCGGGAGGTCGGCCCCCTCTTCCTGAAAGCTGTCCTCCTCTTGATCGAACTTCCTCTTGGGATCCTCTACCTTCCTCCCATGCTGCCTTGCCTCAGGCTCACTCAGCTTGGCCAGCCTTCTTGTGAACTCCGGGTTGGCCTCCTCACTTTCAACTTCTTCTGCCACCCTTTCCATCAACTCCTCAAAGGACAAAGGAGCTCTTCTCTTGAGGTCCATCTTGAAGAAGCCCTCCCGCAGCCCCACCGTGAAGGCGAGCTTGAGGGTGTACCCGGGCACTTCTTGGATGAGGAGAACCTCCTCCCTGAACCGTTCCAGATAGTGAGCCAGCGACTCTTCTGGCTCTTGCTTGATCTTGAAAAGTGCTTCAACATCTTTCTTCCTCTTCCTTGACATCGAGAAGCGTAGCAGGAAGCCTCGACGCAAGTCTTCAAAGGCATAGATGGATCCCGCAGGGAGCTGGTGGAACCAATCTCTAGCCTTCTCCTTCAGAGTTGTCGCGAAGAGTCGACACTTGAAAGCATCCGTCATGGGCCTGATGGAGACCATATCCTCAAACCACTGTAGGTGCAGGACTGGATCATTCCTGCCGGAGTAGGGGGACGTTTCCGCCCCCCCTGAACCCCTCTGGAACCAGGGCTGAGAGGATCTGCTCACAAAAAGGACTTCCCATGCTTGCCCCCCTTTGGGGCTGGGCGAGTGGGGGCCTGGCGCCTCCCCACTCGCCCACTTGGGTCTCGGCGAGTGGGGGTCGAGGACCTCCCCACTCGCCCACTGGGGTCTCAGCGAGTGGGGGTCGAGGACCTCCCCACTCGCCCACTCGGGTCTCGGCGAGTGGGTGTCGAGGACCTCCCCACTCGCCCACTCGGGTCTCGGCGAGTGGGGGTCGAGGACCTCCCCACTCACCCACTTGGGTCTCAGGGAGTGGGGGTCGAGGACCTCCCCACTCGCCCACTTGGGTCTCGGCGAGTGGGGGTCGAGGACCTCCCCACTCGCCCACTTGGGTCTCGGTGAGTGGGGGTCGAGGACCTCCCCACTCGCCCACTTGGGTCTCGGCGAGTGGGGGTAGAGAACCTCCCCACTCGCCCCCTTCCGGCACCTCTTTCCCGGATGCCTGGCCGAGGATGTTCTCGCCAACCTGCTGAGGTGAGGCCTCCGGACCACTTTCTCTCCTGCCTTCGCTTATCGAGGCAAAAGCTACCTGCAAGGTCTGCATGACCTCTTGCTTGAGATTTTCGAACATCTCCTACGTCACCCCAACCACCGGGGGCTGCGAGTGACCCAGGTATGAACTTCTTCCACCTCCGTCCACGAAGCTCATCTTGAGAGTTTCTTGAATCGGTCACACTCCACGCTCACCGCACCAAAATGTTGAAACCGGCAACTTGATGAACAAACCTCGGTCTCTGTGGAGTTCGGGACCCTCAGCAAGCTGAGGGGCGACCAACACTTACTCCCCCCAAGGGAGAGCTCTAGGTTGAAGGTTGAGGCACTATGAACTGGACCAAGGGCTCGGCGAGGAGGTCCCACCACATACCCGGAAGATCTTTAGAGTGATTCCCCTCCCAAGCCAATGATGGGCTTGGGCACCACTGGAGGCTCTCCTCACCCCACTAGAGAGAGACCTGGGGAGGGAGAGGGAGGGAGAGCTAGCCTAGAATAAGCTTGCCTCCAAATGGTGCCCCCTTGGTCCTATTTATAGGATTTCAGGATTTGGGCTGCAAATAGCCACTAACTGGTCCGCAAAATTACCAAGATACCCTCAGAAATGGCCTGCGGATAGCTGAATCCCGCTGTTCTGGAGCGCTAAACGCAGACCAACCCCTCCCCCTGAAACCGGGCGAGGGGGGAACTTCGCGGGGCTCGGCGAACCCCCTAACTAGGGCTGGGCGAAACCCAGCCAGGGGCGGCCCCCCTGCTGATCTCGCCCCTTCCTGCTGGGGCTGGGCGAGACCCAGCCAGGGGTGGCCACCCTGCTGGTCTCGCCCCTTACTGGGGCTGGGCGAGACCCAGCCAGGGGCGGCCCCCCTGGCTGGTCTCGCCCCTTACTGGGGCTGGGCGAGACCCAGCCAGGGGCGTCCCCACTGGCTGGTCTCACCCCCCTACTAGGGCTGGGCGAGACCCAGCCAGGGGCGGCCCCCCTGGCTGGTCTCGCCCCCTACTAGGGCTGGGCAAGACCCAGCTAGGGGCGGCCCCCCTGGCCAGTCTCGCCCCCCTACTGGGGCTGGGCGAGACCCAGCCAGGGTCGCCCCACCCCCCCCCCCCCCCCCAGCTGGTCTCGCCCCTTACTGGGGTTCTCGCCCCCTACCTTGGGGGGTACGGGACGAGGGGAGATCGCCCCCCTTACTTAGCTGGGCTAGCGGGAGGTCACCACCTCCACCGCTCGCCCTCCTCTTTCCTTACCCTGGATCATAGTGAACAATAACACTCCCAAATGCTTCTTATGCTTTGAGGACCTACTCGGCGCTCTAGAACAGCAGGATTCGGCTATCCGCAGGCCATTTCCGAGGGTATTTTGGTAATTTCGCGGACCAGTTAGTGGCTATTTGCAGCCCAAATCCTGAAATCCTATAAATAGGGCCAAGGGGCACCATTTGGAGGCAAGCTTATTCTAGGCTAGCTCTCTCTCCCTCTCCCTCCCCAGGTCTCTCTCTAGTGGGGTGAGGAGAGCCTCCAGTGGTGCCCAAGCCCGGCATTGGCTTGGGAGGGGAAGCGCTCTAAAGATCTTCCGGGTATGTGGTGGAACCTCCTCGCCGAGCCCTTGGTCCAGTCCATAGTGCCTCAACCTTCAACCTAGAGCTCTCCCTTGGGGGGAGTAAGTGTTGGTCGCCCCTCAGCTTGCTGAGGGTCCCGAACTCCACAGAGACCGAGGCTTGTTCATCAAGTTGCCGGTTTCAACACTCGTGAAAATTAAAAAAAAATATTTTCCTCTATATTTTGGGGGGCAGTATCTATTTGAATTGGCGGAATTTCCCCAAAATTATAGAACGAAAATTGCGGTGTATAAGATGAATAAAAATTCGGATCTAAAGATTTATCTACATTGTTCCGAGAGTTATACGGGTGAGCTTGCCACCAAGAAGAATCTACTTCGGAGCTAGAAGAACAATTATTAAACGCCGAAAAATTATTCTCATTAAAATTAGAAAAATTATTTTCATCAAAGTTTAAAAAATTATTTTCATTAAAAGGGGAAAATTTATGATCGTAATTATTATCACAATTATTTGCATGATATTGAGAAAAATTATTTTCATAATAATTATTTTGAGCATATGAATGTAAATAACATTCCTCACTTTGATGAGGCGCATTACAATAATAATAGCAATTTTGGCATTTTTGTGCCGCTTCCAAAAGATATACTTGGCTTTGAAGCTCGACAACTTTTACGGCCAATTCAAGTGACTCCATAATAAAAAATAAAAAGGAAACAACCTTTACTCAAATGAATTGAATTCTAAAAATATTTTTATTATATAAAAGTTGTTTTTTTCAAAAAGCGGGTTAAATTAGTCCCGGACTTCCCAAGGTCAACCCGGTGAAGGGCTCGCAAGGTACTAGAGGCTATGATGGAATTCAAGCCATAAGCGTCCTTTCCGAGAATATAGATTACGCTTTTTAAGATTTTTTTTTTTTAAAAAAAATTTAAAGAGAAGGGGGAGAAGAAAGAGAACGATAAAATTAATAAATATTTCTTTTTTCGAAATATCAACCGTGTCCCCGGCAACGGCGCCAAAAACTTGATGCGCAAAATTATATCCGCAAATGACAACGGCAAGTGTTCCGTGTCGAATGTAGTATAGGTTATAAAAACCAAGGTCGTATTAGACTCGGGGCGGTTGAGTACTCTTACTTCAAGAAAATCTCTATTATTATATCAATTACAACTTTGGAGTTGGTTTAGCAAAAAGAAAATAAAAATAATGAAGAAGGAGGAGAATGAGAAATAAGAGAATAAGAAAAACTATTTTATTGATAAAATAAATTACAAACTATGAAAAGGAAGCTACAACTATTTAATTGAAAATACGAATTGCATAAAGAGAGGGGATTACAAGAACTACTAAAAACATGAAAATAATACAAGAAATGAAAGTTCTAAAGCTAAAAATTTGTCTCCAAAACTTCCTCTCGATCATCTGCTGGAGTTGGCTTTTTATAGCTGCAAAATTGATGTTACATGCCCTCGGTCGCGCCCGTGAACTGGGGCGTGTAAGGGGCGTGATCGAAGCAGCAGCGGGGAGGGCGCCTTCTGGAGTAAATGCGAGCATTTCAGCCGTGTCACGCCCATTACCTGGGGCGTGTAATCTTGAAATCTTACAGCTAGCGGGAAACTTCGGCGGGAAATGGCGCTGGATGAGTCACGCCCGTGTACTGGATGTCACGCCCCATGGTCACGCCCGTGACCTGGGGCGTGTAATTTTAATTGACGTGGCAGGCTTGATCTCAGTGGTTCTGATTCGTCTCAGTGGGTCGCGGCCGTGACATTGGGTCACGCCCTTGGTCATGCTCGTGACCTAGGGCGTGTAATTTTGAACATTCGTCGAACTCTCGCCTGTTCGTCGATCTCCTGAATTTTCGTTGAATGCCGCAGCCAGGGTGTTGAAAATGTTGAAGTGGAAGTTAGAAGATGTTGGTGGTCTGGAAGGTGGTCAGGCGGTCTGGTGTGACCGTACGACCTGGCGGTCTCCATCTGCGGTCTGACATATTGCTGTCTGGCCGGACTCCTGGTGATCCGGCGTGACTGCTGTTTCTCTCTTCTTGAATAGTGAGGTAAGGCCGCGCAGTCTGGTCTATGACCACGTGGCGGGCTGTCTACCTCAGGGCTGTGCCGGTCTGGTGTGACCACACAGGTTGATTCTGGTTTCCAGAAGCCGGTCTTATGGCTATCCAGGTTCCTGGTTATTTTCGCTGACTAAGGCATCTTAGTCGAGCGGTCTCTGTTCGCGGTCTCAGGAGGAGGCTGACAGGCGAACAGGTTGTGTTCGATGTGACGTTGGCGAAGAAGTTGTGTTTGCGGTCTCGTTGGCGAACATTGGTGGTGGGCGGCTTCATTGTGGGAGAGACAATCTCCCGCGGTCTGTTGTTGAAGCTGGCAATCTCACCTAAGCAGAATGATTTGTTGCTGATCGCGCACGCTGACCGTTTTTGGTCACGCGATCTGGAGGGTGGTGATCCTATATCATAGGGTGGTGACTGGATCAGGTCTCACGCCTATAAATAGGAGCCACTGTAGCAGCATTAACATCGCACCAAGTGTAAGTTGAGCTCGCGTCTAATTCTTGCGGTCTCAATTCTTGTGACCGGTCGGTCTTGCTGATTGAATTTTCCTTGTGCAGCTTCTGCGGATTGTGCGGGCAGTAGTGATCACCTCTTCTTCTGAAAGTGGCCGGGCGGTCTCGTGGCTTGCAGTGTGGGTTGCTGGAGTTCAGGAGAATCAGTGGAGAAGGAGGTCGCGGAAGCTCATCGGTCAGGAGTGTTGATCGGTGATCGGCAGAGTTTACGGTCAGGCAGCTATCAGAGATCGGCAAGCAGACCGCGTGGTCTGCGGTCTCAGTTATCTTTCTTTTCAGCATTGTAATTTTCCCTTTGGTTTTGTTTACTGGCGAAATCATGTCTCGCCATGTATACCTCTCCCTGTGTAAGACCCCATTTTTTTTCAAACAACTGGGTCTTAGGCCCAGAACCGCCGCTTTGTGGTGACACCCTCACTCGGGAAGGTCGCCACTACAAAACACCGATACTGTCGGCCAAATCGATCACGAAGAAGCAAAGAAAAATAAGCTAAAAGAAAGCCAAGCCCACATCACATAGAAAAAGTAATACATCCACGAAGAGATGTCCACATAAATATAACTGAAATAAAGGAAGAGATAACAAGGGCTCCTGCCCGATACATCAAGCCTCACTACAAATTCACTCGCGGAAGCAAAATAACTAGAACTAATAGCCACTCTCGGATCCTATCATCGGTGCTCCCGAGCTAGACTGCCCCACCTCCATCTGCACCGGCCTCTGGTGCTCCTCCGTCGCCGCGGTCTACTAAAATGATAAGGTCCACTGACCTTTAGTCAAAAAGACTAAGCCAATCCCCCACCCCTCCCCCGGTGACTCCTAGGCACCGAGCGGGAAGGATGAAGCGGAGGACAAACAAGGGGTAATAGCAATAGCAGATGACAGGGTACATTCTACAGGAAGAGTTCTACCACTACTCAAGTATATATATACATAAATGAAACGGTTAATAAGCATAGCAAGAGCAAGTAAAAGAGTAAGTAAAGTGCAGAAAGTAAAGACAAAAGTAATAGAAAAGTAACCATTGATTAATAGGAATGCCCACACAAACCTATAGACCAAGAGGTCATTTAGCAAGGCCTATCGTATAAGAAGTCCCATAACCGACTTATACGATAGGGGTAGGGGTTGAAATGCAATGTTTATGCTATGACATGCAAGGTATGCAGTTATGTTATGTTCACACAAGTGCAACTCACACACTACGACTATATGCGCACAGAACTTTAGTTCCCCCTTTTTGGAGCTAGCAAAACTCCCAGGATACTCCCGTAGTGGCAAATGGAAGCGGTGGGTTGGTCCTCGCCCACCTCTAGGTTGGTATATGCACTACCTAACCTAGACCTATCATACGCCTCAACGCAAAACCGCGGAGCATCTGCGTACTCTTACTGGCTAGACCACCAGACTTTTATGGCTAAGTGCAAATTCCACACTTGCCGAGCCCGAGTATCAACGTCGGTGCAACAACCGTCGACACTAAGGACCCACCACCTTGTGCACATGCAACATGTTCGACTATCTATCTACAAACTCCAACATAAAACACCTGGCTTAACTTGCCCAACCAAGAACCAAACTGAGTCACAACTCACCGGATCCACAATCCGCACCAACCACCACCGAGCCTACAACTCGGGGTACCAAACCAACCAAACTCCCATGACAACGGAGTGTGTGTGAATATATTATTAGTTAGTCTGAGCATCTTCTATACTCCTACGACTTATGGTTAATCTTGGACTTCCCGAGGGTACCCTGTAAGTGGCTCGCTACGGTACTAGGAACTGTAATGGGATGACACCCCAAAGTTCCCTTTATCAAGATACTTACTGTTATTGGTATCTACCCTTAAGAATTCCCTTCTACCGTTTCACTTGAGTTAGACCTAAGTGTTTTAAGACACACCAGGGGAAAGACGATCTTTCGTCAATCCCCAGGACAACCTTACTCTTAACCCACCAAGTACACTTTCCTCACATAAACTTCCTGGAGTGGACTTCTAACTATCTGATCAACCCATGTGCACCATCTGCACACTATTTCCACCTTGTAGGTCACTAAAAATCTAAGTTTCACAGTTTTACTATACGCAGACCAAACTAATTATATGAAGCTCACAACTAGAGGTACTCCAAATATTCATCCAACTGACCCAAGCTATTTACTGGAGGTCTATCATGATGTTATAAGATTAATTCCATAGAATCATATTTTTTCCTAATTAATTAATATTTATTTTTATTTCTCCAAACATCTGCCAAGTATGAAAATGAACATGAAGTGTAAGTAAATCTTATGATATGGCTATCCAAAAATTATGATAAATCTATGGTGACTAAATAACATCAGAAACAGCATATCATATTTTTACAGTAGGAAATGCTCCTCTAATTTAATTATTTATCATCTATCCAAAATCATAGTTTTATGAAGGAACCACCAAAAATACCAACACTAAAATTATGGAAAAATTAACAAACTCTTGTATTCACCAGAAATGGCCACTGACTAAGCTTCAGGATTTAAGGAAATCATTTTCTCACTAAAATAAATGAATTAACAAAACCTCAAATTAAATAACCGTGAAGTAGACTGCTGATTTTAGTCTTCAAAAATTCTAAAAAAATTTACAGAGCTTCCTAATGTTCAGATAGGTCCTATCACCAATTTGCACAATTTAACAAAGAGTTTTGGACTCTCAAATAAGTTTCTTAAGTTTAAATCAAAACAAGTGCCTTGTGAAAGAAGTACTGATTAAATTATTTAATAAATTTCACAAAAATTACCAGAGGTCTAATTCATGATTATAAGGGCACAACCACAGTCTCATCATCATCCAAGACATTTTAATTATGTAAATGATTCTTATAAAAAGTTTCCATAAAGGAGTTATGTCCTAATTCAAAGGGAATATTGACTCCTAAAATTCTAATAAAATTACCCAATGCCTATTTACACCCTATGAATCTATCTACCAAGTTTCATAACCATCAAGGGACTTTTGACCACATGGCCTTCACAAGGTCCTAAATGCACACATAGGAATAGAACTAGTGTTCTAGGGCTTAACCACCTCCACACCACCCCATATCACTCATGGAGGTGTCTTAGGTGATCCTAAACCAGTTACCAAGGTTTCACTTCATGGTGATGAGTTTTGATCACCATACCCTAAGGTAAACACCATACCCTAGCTTTGACCCTATTTGTCCTAACTTGGGTTTACAAAAACTCAAACAAAACAGTCCCAAATGGGCTGATAATTTTACCAAGGCCATACAGTAACCCTAAGGAGCACCCACCAAAATTTGGAGGGCAATGGAGGTCATTTAACCCACTAATTAATTATTAGATGATTTATGAAATTATTTCAAAAACCTTAGAAAAAGATTCTCCTAAAAATCCCATCTTTTTGTATGTTGTGTGTGTAGGTATGAGTAGACTATGTTTCAAATCTCAAGTCCATATCATTTCCCAATCAAAAGTTATTCAAGAAATGGTGGCTGTCCTACACTAGGGACCAGCCCCACCAAAATAAACCTACAGGGAGCTACAGAACTCCTTTTGGGGTGAAATCAATTTTAAAATAAAGTAGACCCTAAGGGCTACAACTTTGGTGTTGATCACTTTTTGTGTAGACGGGCCTAAGTATTTTTAATAATTAGATCTAGGTACAGCAAAATAAGTGACAGAAATTGCATAAACATTTAATTATATAACTGTTTCTGTGTTCGACAAAATTCAAACTCTGCGTTCGACGAAATCAGATCAAATCTACGTTCGACGAAAGCAGATCAAATATGCGTTCGATGAAAACTATTTCATTCGGCTAATATACTTAATAACAACGCTCAACTAATTTAACGCAGAACTGCGTTCGACGAAACTTTATAAAAGCTGCGTTCGACGAAAGCAGATCCAATCTCCGTTCGATGAAAGCCGAGTGCAACTGCGCTCGACTAATTTCCCTAATAACAACGCTCAACTAATATCTCTAATAACAGCGCTCGACTAAAGTTGAACACCTCCCGTTCGACAAAATATTCGTTCGACGAATTTTTTACCGCGCTCGACGAAGTAAGTGATAAAACCGTAAACAATAATAAACAGATCTGACGGTTCTCCATCATCGTCCCCAATCATTCGACGGCTCATGACAGCCCATCCGAGGACTCTTTGCGGGGTGATTTCCCGGCCACCTACGCCTCTTTCCGCCCGGCCAATGCCACCACCACCTCCGTTGAGGTGGTGGCCGGCGATAGGGGTGGTTAGCCGGCCGGAGGTGGTCGGATCTAGTTTTTAGAGGAGGGAAAAAGAGTACGTAACGTACTCTTTCGGAAACCCAAATCCGAGCCCTATTGTGCACGGATCAACCCCCGAAATATGAAAAGATCTAGCACTAAGGGAGGAGAAGAGGATCGGACCTGAGCAGGGGCTTGGTTGCGCGAATTCCGGCGAGTCGTCATTGATGGTGCTGGAGCTTTCGGTGCCATGCCGATCTAGGATTTCTCTGCACGAAACTCACTGGAAAAATGGGGGATCTCTTCCTCTCTGAGCATTGAAGGAAATGGGAGGAGTTTCAATCGGCTAGGATGGCGTTATTCCTAAAAGCCATTAATGACCATTATCAAGATTTTGGTTACAGCTATATTTCCTTTAATTCAGCCCCTCTGTCCATAGAAAATTCCAAAATTCGTCTGTAACTGATGGGGAAATGTGAATGCTCATCAATTGGGAGGGATTTGAAGGATCAATAGCATATAATCACCATGAATGCTCTTTCCTCTCTCTCCGATTTGGGGGAAACTTCCTTTTCTCTCTCCCACTCAGCAATTACCGAAATTAAGTGGTAATTTCAGTAATTACCAGGCCCACCAGATGTTGTACCACCTTAATTGGGTCTAGCCTAAGTGGATTGGGCTAAATTAGGTTAGATTAGGGTATGTTGACCTAAATTAGGCTTGAGTTTGACCTTTATCAAATTGACCAATTGGGTTGACCCCAAAGAGTGGCTTGGGCTCCATTTACTTCCATTAAAGGTTAGGAAGGTCTAGGTATGGTCAAATTGACAAGGTGAGGGTGAATTGCCCCTTATTAGGGCACTTTGACCAATTTAGGGTTTAGGGCAATTTGGTCAAATTGGAGGCCCCATGATGGGGCTTTTTGGTCTATTAGGATCCTAGTACCCATACAAGGTTAGGGGCATGGTCAATTTGGCATGGTGGGGGCCAATTGATCTTAATTGAGCTAGTTTGACCAATTTTGGGTTAAGGTTGACTTTAGTCAAATTGGCCTCTTAGGTTGACCCCAATGGGTCACTGGTGCTTCAAGGAGACCTCTAATGGGTTAGGGATGCTATGGTGGGGTCAAGGTTCAAGGTGGGGCCCCTAAACACAATCCTAGGGTTGATATTTAAAAATTGCTATTTGTAGACCACTTGGGTTTTCTCCTTCTTACCTATGTTCACAAGGTCTTGAGCTCTTCCTATGGTTTTGTCATGACCTAGTCATGACAAAACCAACTTAGGGGTCTAGTTGTTTGAGGGATGTTACAAATCCCAATACATAAAAATAAAAATTTAGTCCTCGAAATTCAGGTTAAGCCCGAGGGGGTTTCTATTATTAGGAAGAAAAAGTAACATCCCAGAAAATTTAAATTATACCTGTCGTAAAAAGCTGCGGGTACTTTTGCTGCATCAAGTCCAGTGGCTCCCAAGTATGCTCTTGCTGTCCATGATTCCTCCATAGGACCTTGACCAACGGAACCTTCTTGAGCCGCAAGACTCGTAACTCCGTGTCGTCTATCCAAACCGGCTCTAGGTGAACCGACCGATCAGTAGCTATTGGCCCCTCTGAAGTAGAAACCTGCTGCTCCGGCCGAAGTAGAGCCTTCCTAAGTTAGGAGACGTGGAAAACATCATGTAGTCCCTCTAACTCCGGCGGTAGCTCCAGTCTATAAGCCAGGGGACCGATCCGCTCCAGGATCCTATGAGGTCCCTTATACCTCGGACTGAGCTTCTTCTGCACGCGAACCCGTGAGACTCCATGCATCAGACGTATCTTCAAGAAAACCTGGTCTCCCAGCAGGAACTCCACCATACGATGACGCGCATTGTAATAATTGGTCTGCCTGCTTTTGGCCTCCAGCATCCTATCTCGAATAAGCCTCACCTGAGCCTCCGTGTCCTCCACGAACTCTGAGCCAAGTGCCTTGGGATCCTCATCCTGAATCCAAGACAATGGTGTTCTGCATCTCTGTCCATATAATGCCTCATAAGGTGCCCTGCCTATACTAGACTGATGACTGTTGTTGTATGAGAACTCGACTAATGGCAACAGTCTCTCCCATGGCTCCCCGCGGTCTAGAATGCAAAGACGTAAAAGATCCTCTAAGGTCCAGTTGGTACGCTCTGTTTGCCCATCTGTCTAGGGGTGGAATGCTGTACTAAAGGTCAACTGGGTGCCTAGGTAGGCTTGCACTGATCTCCACTCCCTCGACGTAAATCGTCCATCTTGATCCGACACGATCATCCTCAGCACACCATGGTATCGAACAAACTGCTCCACAAACCTTCGCACCAAAACACTAACCGCATCATCCTTCCTGATCGGAATAAACATGGCCACCTTTGTCAATCTGTCGACGATCACCCAAATCTAGTCGTTTCCCGCACGAGATCGGGGAAGACCGTGTATAAAGTCCATAGCGATGTCGTCGAACTTCCACTCCAGCACAGGAAGTGGGTGCAATAATCCTGCTGGATTCCGGCACTCCGCCTTCACGAGTTGGCAAGACTCGCAATGGGTCACAAAATATACGATGTCTTTCTTCATGCCTGGCCAATACATGGTCCTCTTCAAATCTGCAGTCATCTTGGTAATGCCCGGGTGCACGGAATATCTACTGCAATGAGCCTTTGACATAATATCCTCCCGAATCCGGCCCCCTACCGGTATGTACACTCGGCCTCTAAAACTCAACAGGCTGTCCTTCAGCGAATAGTCTCCAGCTGAGCCTGCCTCCAAGGCTCTGAATATCGGCTCCAACTTGGCATCCTGCCTCTGCCTATCCCTGGTGCTGTCTCGAATGTTGAAAGTGGCACCCATCGCTGCTAAGTACTCCTCGTACAGCTCTGGATCGTCCTCAGATACTAGACAGATCTGCATGTCCTCGAACATCCACATTAACTCCATGGCCATCAACTTAGGCTCTGCTCCTGGCACAGTAGCTCTCCTGCTCAGTGCGTCCGCTACTACATTCGCCTTCCCTGGGTGGTAATGCATCGTGTACTGATAGTCTGATAAGAACTCCACCCATCCCCTCTGCCGGATATTCAGCTCCTTCTGCGTATCTACATACTTCAGATTCTTGTGATCTGAAAATATGTCGCAGTGGACACCATAGAGGTAGTGTCGCCAGATCTTGAGATCAAACACGACTGCTCCCATCTCCAAGTCATGCACCGGGTAGTTCCGCTCGTGATTCTTCAACTGGCGGGAGGCGTAAGCTATCACATGCCCGTTCTGCATCAGAACGGCACCCATCCCCTGATATGACGCATCCGTATACACCTGGAATCCTTCCCTCCCCGACGGAAGGGCAAGGATGGGGGCTGAAGTAAGCCGACCCTTCAGCTCCTGGAAGGCTGCCTCACACCGCGGCGTCCATGTAAAAGTAGCATCCTTCCTTGTCAGGATGTGTGCGGGAGGGCTATCTGAGAAAACCCCTGAACGAACTTCCGGTAGTAGCCGGCAAGTCCCAAGAAACTCCTCACATCGCTGGCCATCTTCAGCGGCGGCCAATCCCGTACTGCCTGAACCTTTGTTGGATCCACTGCTAGGCCAGCTCCACTGATGATATGCCCTAGAAAGGCCACCTCCTTCAACCAAAACTGACACTTGCTGAACTTCGCATACAGATGGTGCTCCCGAAGCTTCTCCAAGGTTAGTGCTAGACGTCGTGCATGCTCCTCCTCTGTCGTCGAGTAAATGAGGATGTCGTCAATGAACACAATGACAAAGATGTCGAGATAAGGCTTGAACACCCGGTTCATCAGGCTCATAAATGCTGATGGTGCATTCATGAGCCCGAACGGCATCACAGTGAACTCATACAATCTATATTGGCTGCTGAAAGCCATCTTCGGGATATCCTCCTCCTGGATCCTCAGCTGATAATACCCAGACCTCAAATCCAACTTCGAGAAGTAGTGGGCTCCCTCCAGCTGGTCAAACAACTCATCTATCCTTGGCAGAGGGTACGTGTTCCGCACCATCAGCCTATTCAGAGCTCTGTAGTCGATGCACAATCTCAGCGTTCCATCCTTCTTCTTCACGAACAACACCGGAGCTCCCCAGGGTGAGGAACTCGGCCTAACGAAGCCAGCTTCCACCAGCTCCTGCAGTTGGCTCCGAAACTCTACCAACTCCTTCGGGGCCATTCGGTAAGGGGCCCTAGATACTGGCTTAGCCCCTGGCACTAGCTAGATCTGAAAATCCTTCTCGCGATGCGGTGGCAGTCCGGGAAGCTTCTCCAGAAAAACATCAGCAAAATCCCGTACGACCGGGATACTTGACACTGAGTCCTTGACTTCAGTCACCTCGAAGAGCACCTGATATACCTCGTCTCCCTGCAGGTGGGCCTTGACAGCCTGAATAGATGATAAGAAGAGACGAGCGGTGGGTTTAGTACCTTCGAAAACTACTTCACCGTCTTCGTGCTTAAGAATGATCCTCCTTGTCGGGCAGTCAATCCTTGCCTGGTTCCCGAACAACCAACTCATGCCCAGGATCAGATCGTAGTCTTTCATCTTCAACACAGTTGCCGGGGCCTCGAACAATCTTCCTCTAATTTCCACCCTCATGCTGCACGTGGCATTTGTTAGAACCTCCGATCCGTCCGGGAATCGCACCCTCCTGTAATCACTCCTGAAGTGTTGGACTTGGTCCAGGTCCTCGATAAACTTAGCTGAGATGAACGAGTGCGAGGCACCCGTATCGAACAAGGTAAACGCTGGTTTGCCGTAAACACGTACTAAACCTGAGGGTTTTGTTTGTTTGGTTCAATGCTAAGGTAAAACTGAAATTTATAAGGTACAAATAATAAAAAGAAACGCAACAAAGTACCTGCGATGACCCTTGCTGGGTCACGGGGCCTTGCCAAGTCTAGGGTGTACGCCTGCTCCCTGTACTGTCTCCGGTCATCTCTTGATATGGCCAGTCTGGCGACAGTGTTAGCACTCCGGTTGTGGTCCACCTCCTCCAATCCTTGGCATCTCCCACATCTGTAGAGGTTGAGGAGCCAACACTACTGCCTCTCTCTGCCCCTGCCTCTCCTCCTGGCGGGGCCGAACCTCTGTCTTTCTCTCCCCAGTGTCTTGGCCTCTCGGTTGATCCCTTCTGCCTCCTCATCCCTGGTCCTACATCGGTCTCTTTCTCCCACGAACCGCTTGCTGGTCTATCTCCAGCTTCTTGGCCATCTCTAGAATCTTTTTCATGCTGTCGTCGGAGATGAAAAAAAGGGCCTGCCTCAGCTCATCGCGAAGGCCCTTATAGAACCTCTTTGCAAATCCTGCGTCATTCAACTAATACGAAACCGCAAATCGGGATAGATGGGTAAACTCCTGGTGATACTCCAGAAGAGTCTTGCTCCCCTGCCTCAACTGCAAAAACCTGTCCTCCAGCTCGTCTCTAGCATACCGTGGAACGAAATGCTCCAGCAGTGCCGCCTTGAAATCCTCCCACGAAATGTCCGCTGCCTCCAGTCCCAGATAAGCTGTAGCCAGGAACCTCTTCCACCATCTCTTAGCATGAGACTCCAAGCAAGAAACTACCAGTGGCACCTCCATGTCTGTCGGGCACTAAAGCCCTGTCAACATCTCCTCCATGATGTCTACCCACTCCTCAGTCCTCACAACGGTCTCTGTCCCGATGTATGATGGTGGGGGAGAGACCTCGAAAGATGCTCAGCCAATTGGCCCCAGGGTTTTGCTGAGGAGTCGGTGCCTGCTGTGCCCTAAAAGTCTCCAGAATGGCAGTCAGTGTCTGTCCCAACTCTGTCTGCTGGAATGGGGTAGGAGCCGGTGGTGGTGGGACGACGTTTGGAGTCGGTGGGTGATGTTTAAATTAAATTCCTGCGGAGCCTGGGTTCGGTTAGATTCTGGTCGGCATTTCGAGGTGATGGAAGTAACGGTCGCTCCCGCTTTCGGAATATCGGGGGTAAAACCGCGGCGACGGGGCCGAAATCTGTTTTGGTTAATTATTTTTTATTAAAAAAAGGTCTCCCGCAGAGTTTTTGAAAGTAATTTATCCAACTTATCTTGCGATAAAGGCGAGTGCACCTTATCGTGTATAGTACAGGATATAATTTTTTAGAAAATGATATTGCGATCGTATTTAGATCCGAGTCTGTTGAGTACTTCTACTTTGAGAAAATGAGCTATTGTTTTATCGACGATTGCGTGAATTTAAAAAAATTGAAATTACAGGAAATTGAAAGACAGAATTGCGATTACAGAAATGAAAGACAAAATTGAAATTACAGAAATGAAAGACATAAGTGCAATCTTTACCCAAATAGGTAGAGGGGAAGTAAATGCGTGAGCGAGTTCTACCCAAACGGGTAGACGGGAAATAAATGCGGTGCAAGTTCTACCCAAACGGGTAGACGGGAAATAAATACATGACAGTAAAATAGAACTAAGTTATTAGATAGAAATGACGTAAGCTATTAATGAAACAAAAATAATGATGAGAACGGAAATGAAGAATGGTGAAAACATAAAACAACGAAAAGAAAATAATGAGAACGAAAATTGTGAGAACGAAAGTTGCTTTGAAACGAAAATAAACGAAAACATAATCTTCGGCTCTAATCTCTACAGTGTCAAGGAAGAAAAAAGAACAAAAATTATGACGGTGAGTAAATTCAAATCAAAGCGAAAAAAAATATTATTATTACGACAATAAATAAATTTAGCGAAAGAAAAGAAAATTACAGAAATTGAAGTGCGGATAATAAATCTAAGTTATGAATGGAAATGACAAGACAGAAATGAAACTAAATTACAAGAAATAAAAACTAACTTTATTTATTGCCATAATGAGAAGATTACAAAAAAGACAAGAAATAGAAATTATAAGAAATAAAAACATTACAACAAAAAAAGAAAAGAAAAATACAAAAACTTAGGTGGAAAAGGGTTGGTGGAAGATCACCCAAAAGGGCAATCCAAGAGAGTGAAAATAGTGAGGGGGTAGGCCTCTATTTATAGAGAATTTTTGGTGTGTTGGGGAAGCTGGGTGTGCGGATAGAGAGTTTGGAAGGCTTCTAGAAGGTGGCTAGCTGGTTGGAAGGTGGTGAGCTGGTGGGTTGAGCTGGTATGTTGACTTCCTGGAAGCTGCTGGGAAGGAGGTGAGCTGGAGGTTGGGGTGCAGATAGAGCTTGGCAGCTGACTTGAGAACTGGTGCGGTGCAGATAGAAGGTTGGTAGGATGAGCTGGTAAGTGAGCTGGCGGTTCTAGGCTGGGTCTCAGCGATTCTGGGCTGGTCTCAGCGGATATGGACTGGGTCTCAGCGGTTCTGGGCTGGTCTCAGCGGTTCTGGGCTGGTCTCAGCGGATCTGGACTGGGTCTCGGCGGATCTGGGCTGGTCTCAGCAGTTCTGGGCTGGGTCTCAGCAGTTCTGCGCTGGTCTCAGCGGTTCTGGTCTAGGTCTCAGCAGTTCTGGATTAATCCAGCAAAAAATGCTCTTGCCTGGTTTCGATACCCCACCTGGAAAGAGAACATTAACATCATTATCCACTAGGCCAGTTGCTCTTATTTGTAAACATAAGAACATATATATTTATAATATATATATTTATAGATTTATTAGTAAATATCAATATAAACAATATATTTTTAATTAACTTATATTTTTATACATAACTTATATAATTTTTTTTTATTAACTTAATATTTAAATATTATAGTTTTTATTTAATAAATATTACATATATATTTAGTATATTTTTACATATTTACTTACATAAATATTTACATACTTATTATATAGTTTTTATTTAATATATACTTAAATAATTCATTTTTCATATAAATATAAATATATAAAAACAAATCATTTATTCAATAATTAATAAGAAATATTACAAATTTTTAATAAAACTATACAAAAAACTCTATAGAAAATAAGTATATTTTATTATTTATCAAATACCCCCATACTTAAGCTTTTGCTATTCCAGAGCAAAAGTACGAAAATACTCTTAAGACATTAATAAAATTTCTAGTTCACTATAAATTCAAATAAATCGAAAAGTAAGTTTAAAGTAAATTTTAGAGATTTAAAGAGGTAAATCCTAAGCTATGAAAATGACTTAAAAAGAGAAGATATTTTTGGCCAACAAAACCTCTTTAAGTTAGCTAAAATGCAAGCAATATTGCATTCGTTAGCGATAAAATTAAACTAGAATTATAAAACTTTAACTTGTTATGAAATTTTTAAGGAAGAATAAAATCTACTAAATATTGCTCTCCCAAAAATTTAATTTTTTTCTAGGTTTCAATTATATTGGCTAAGGGGTGGGGGAGAAACTTGGTAAGAGAAGAGATTTTTGAATTAGGGTGATGAATTTTATCCTCTCACCCCATTTTTCATTTGAGTTTGGGTTAGGGAATGAAATCGTATTCCCATAATGAAATTTTTCAATTTCAAAAATAACCCAATATATATGTTTAGGGAGCGAAACTTTTATTCCCATGTCATAAATTCTTTTAATAAAATTGGGTGCCTATGTTTACGGAATGAAATCTTATTCCCATTGTCATAAGATCTTTTAAATGATTACCAAGAAAAATGGAATAATAGGTAAGGGGTTTAGAAATTTCTAGATTTGAAATCAAAAATTTAGAGAGCAAGATAAAGTAGATACAATTTTCCAAAGCTTCCAAAAGTTTGAAGTATGAATAATTTAGAGTTCATGGTTGTTTTTTCTAACATAATACAACAAGTAGCAGTTTAAAACTAACGAGAAGTAGTGCTAAAAGAAATTTTTTAATTAAATTGAATTCATATAGTGTTTTTTTAAAAGCAAATCTCTGAAAATTTAAATCTTACGAACTATGATAAAATGAACTAAAAGCAAACCAAGGATAATGAAAATGCTTAAAAATAAATCGACTATCCTTAAAAGTTACAAAAAGCCAAGTAGGGGTTTTATTCTATTTTTGGATTTTTTGGATAAGTTTTTCATCATTTTTTTGAATTTTTATTATGATCTTTTTTTTTTGTAACAAAATACATATAGATAGAAAAAAAGAAAAAAAAGAAAGAAAGGAAAATAAAAACATAAATAAAAATTTTTTGGTGTTATGACAAAATTTTGTGAATTTTGTTATAACAAATTTCTAAGTAAATTTTTTCAATTTTTTTGTATTTTTCCAATCTTTATCTTATATATACATTAATACTTAAAAAAAAGAAAAAAAAAAAGAAAAGAAAAAAAAAAGACATCAAATTTTTTTTCCATAATGATATTTTTTGATTTTTTTTCAAATGTGCATAAATATATACATAATATTTTTTCCATTTTAAAATTTAAAATTTTTTTTTTGAGGTTTTTTTCTAATATGGAGGGACAAAAATAATTACAAAAGGAGGGGAAAACACCCCCATTCTTAAAAGTCAACATTGTCCTCAATGTTGAAATTAAGTATGAGGAACAAGGCTATATGTACAAAAGCATGAAAAATACAAGAAAGGAAATAGCAGGGGAAAAAGCACGTCCCTGATTTGGAGACGGGATGCCCGGATTAATACCTGCAAAATATTATTAAATAAAAACTAATTTTTTTTAGTATAAGAAAAACAAAACAAAACATAACTATACAAAAAAAACAAAGAAAGGAAAAAACTATTTTGTCATTTTTATGAGTTTTGTAAAAAAAATTTATTTTTGTTTTCTTTTTTTCTTTTTACAAAAAGATATAACAAATTTTATTTATATATACAAAAATTATTCGAAATGAAACAAAATAAGAAAAAGACAAACCAAAGAAAGACATTTTTTTTTGTTTTTGGGTGTGAGTTTTTTTTAAAGTTTTTCATTTTTTTGTGATTTTTGGATTTTTTAAAGTTTATAAAAATAAGGAATGACATATTTTTGGTGTTTTTGAGGTTTTTAAATTTTTTTGTTTGGTTTTTCTTTTATAGGGAGAAAAGATAAGGATAAAATCAATAGTGTTTTTTTTTTCAAAATATCAACAAATTGTCCCCGGCAACGGCGCCAAAAACTTGATGTTTAAATTAAATTCCTGCGGAGCCTGGGTTCGGTTAGATTTCGGTCGGCGTTTTCACGGAGTCCAGCGAGTACTCGTACTTCGAGGAGCTTAACCTTTATCCCACCTGTCGAGGTGATGGAAGTAACGGTCGCTCCCGCTTTCGGAATATCGGGGGTAGCACCGCGGCGACGGGGCCGAAATTCTGTTTTGGTTAATTATTTTTTATAAAACAAAAGGTCTCCCGCAGAGTTTTTGAAAGTAATTTATTCAACTTATCTTGCGATAAAGGCAAGTGCACCTTATCGTGTATAGTACATGATATAATTCTTTAGAAAATGATATTGCGATCGTATTTAGATCCGAGTCTGTTGAGTACTTCTACTTTGAGAAAACGAGCTATTGTTTTATCGACGATTGCGTGAATTTAAAGAAATTGAAATTACAGGAAATTGAAAGGTGCAAGTTCTACCCAAACGGGTAGAAGGGAAATAAATACATGACAGTAAAATAGAACTAAGTTATTAGATTGAAATGACGTAAGCTATTAATGAAACAAAAATAACGATGAGAGGAAACGAAGAATGGTGAAAACATAAAACAATGAAAAGAAAATAACGAGAACGAAAATTGCGAGAACGAAAGTTGCTTTGAAACGAAAATAAACGAAAACATAATCTTCGGCTCTAATCTCTACCGTGTCAAGGAAGAAAAAAGAACGAAAATTATGACGGTGAGTAAATTCAAATCAAAGCGAAAAAAAATATTATTATTACGGCAATAAATAAATTTAGCCAAACAAAAGAAAATTGCAGAAATTGAAGTGCGGATAATAAATCTAAGTTATGAATGGAAATGACAAGACATAAATGAAACTAAATTACAAGAAATAAAAACTAACTTTATTTATTTTCATAATGAGAAGATTACAAAAAAAGACAAGAAATAGAAATTATAAGAAATAAAAACATTACAACAAAAAAAGAAAAGAAAAATACAAAAACTTAGGTGGAAAAGGGTTGGTGGAAGATCACCCAAAAGGGCAATCCAAGAGAGAGAAAATAGTGAGGGGGTAGTCCTCTATTTATAGAGAATTTTTGGTGTGTTGGGGAAGGTGGGTGTGCGGATAGAGAGTTTGGAAGGCTTCTAGAAGGTGGCTAGCTGGCTGGAAGGTGGTGAGCTGGTGGGTTGAGCTGGTATATTGACTTCCTAGAAGCTGCTGGGAAGGAGGTGAGCTGGAGGTTGGGGTGCGGATAGAGATTGGCAGCTGACTTGAGAACTGGTGGGGTGCAGATAGAAGGTTGGTAGGATGAGCTGGCAAGTGAGCTGGCGGTTCTAGGCTGGGTCTCAGCGATTCTGGGCTGGTCTCAGCGGATCTGGACTCGGTCTCAGCGGATCTGGGCTGGTCTCAGTGGTTCTGGGCTGGGTCTCAGCAGTTCTGGGCTGGTCTCAGCGGTTCTGGGCTGGGTCTCAGCAGTTCTGGATTTAATCCAGCAAAAAATGCTCTTGCCTGGTTTCGATCCCCCACCTGGAAAGAGAACATTAAGATCATTATCCACTAGGCCAGTTGCTCTTATTTGTAAACAGAAGAACATATATATATATATATATATAATATATATATTTACAAATTTATTAGTAAATATCAATATAAACAATATATTTTTTAATTAACTTATATTTTTATACATAACTTATATAATTTTTTTTTATTAACTTAATATATAAATATTATAGTTTTTATTTAATAAATATTGCATATATATTTAGTATATTTTTACATATTTACTTACATAAATATTTACATACTTATTATATAGTTTTTATTTAATATATACTTAAATAATACATTTTTCATATAAATATAAATATATAAAAACATATCATTTATTCAATAATTAACAAGAAATATTACAAATTTTTAATAAAACTATACAAAAAACTCTATAGAAAATAAGTATATTTTATTATTTATCAGCGGGACTCCATGCTTCGGCGTAGGGTTCGTCGCGGTCTACACAAGAAAATTACACTCGTGAGGAACTTAGAACGATCAGTTATAAGTGGACCTTTTCATGTGATTTCCCTTATGGGCACACCATTGCTTCCGCTGCTAGTTTGTCCTCAAACTAAGCTCACGCGGGGTGGCCCAGGGTTTGTGGACTTCTTTTCTTCGGATTGAGATTTTCCTCTGATACCACTTGTAAGACCCCATTTTTTTCAAACAATCGGGTCTTAGGCCCAGAACCGCCGCTTTGTGGTGACACCCTCGCTCGGGAAGGTCGTCACTACAAAACGCCGATACTGCCAGCCAAATCGATCACAAAGAAGCAAAGAAAAATAAGCTAAAAGAAAGCCAAGTCCACATCACATAGAAAAAGTAATACATCCACGAAGAGATGTCCACATAAATATAACTGAAATAAAGGAAAAGATAACAAGGGCTCCTGCCCGATACATCAAGCCTCACTACAAATTCACTCGCACAAGCAAAATAACTAGAACTAATAGCCACTCAAGGATCCTGTCATCGGTGCTCCCGTGCTATACTGCCCTACCTCCATCTGCACCGGCTTCTGGTGCTGCTCTGTCACCGTGGTCTCCTAAAATGATAAGGTCTACCGACCGTTAGTCAAAAAGACTAAGCCAATCCCCCACCCCTCCCCCGGTGACTCCTAGGTACCGAGCGGGAAGGATGAAGCGGAGGACAAACAAGGGGTAATAGCAATAGCAGATGACAGAGTATATTCTACAGGAAGAGTTCTACCACTACTCAAGTATATATATACATAAATGAAACGGTTAATAAGCATAGCAAGAGCAGGTAAAAGAGTAAGTAAAGTGCAGAAAGTAAAGACCAAAGTAATAGAAAAGTAACCATTGATTTATAGGAATGCCCACACAAACCTATAGACCAAGGGGTCATTTAGCAAGGCCTATCGTATAAGAAGTCCCATAACCGACTTATACGATAGGGGTAGGGGTTGAAATGCAATGTTTATGCTATGACATGCAAGGTATGCAGTTATGCTATGTTCACACAAGTGCAAATCACACACTACGACTCTATGCGCACAGACCTTTAGTTCCCCCTTTTTGGAGCTAGCAAGACTCCCGGGATACTCCCGTAGTGGCAAACGGAAGCGTTGGGTTGGGCCTCGCCCACCTCTAGGTTTGTATATGCACTACCTAATCTAGACCTATGATACGCCTCAATGCAAAACCGCGGAGCATCTACATACTCTTACTGGCTGGACCACCAGACTTTTATGGCTAAGTGCAAATTCCACACTTGCCGAGCCCGAGTATCAATGTCGGTGCAACGACTGTCGACACTAAGGACCCACCACCTTGTGCACATGCAACATGTTCTACTATCTATCTACAAACTCCAACATAAAACACCTGGGCTTAACTTGCCCAACCAAGAACCAAACTGAGTCACAACTCACCGGATACACAATCCGCACCAACCACCACCGAGCCTACAACTCGGGGTACCAAACCAACCACACTCCTGTGACAACGTAGTGTGAGTGAATATATTATTAGTCAGTCTGAGCATCTTCTATACTCCTACGACTTATGGTTAATCTTGGACTTCCCGAGGGTTACCCTGTAAGGGGCTCGCTACGGTACTAGGAACTGTAATGGGATGACACCCCAAAGTTCCCTTTCTCAAGATACTTACTGTTATTGGTATCTACCCTTAAGAATTCCCATCTACCGTTTCACTTGAGTTAGACCTAAGTGTTTTAAGACACACCAGGGGAAAGACGATCTTTCGTCAATCCCCAGGACAACCTTACTCTTAACCCACCAAGTACACTTTCCTCACATACACATCCTGGAGTGGACTTCTAACTATCTGATCAACCCATGTGCACCATCTGCACACCATTTCCACCTTGTAGGTCACTAAAAATCTAAGTTTCACAGTTTTACTATACGGAGACCAAACTAATTATATGAAGCTCACAACTAGAGGTACTCTAAATATTCATCCAACTGACCCAAGCTATTTACTGGAGGTCTATCATGATGTTATAAGATTAATTCCAGAGAATCAGATTTTTCCCTAATTAATTAATATTTATTTTAATTTCTCCAAACATTTGCCAAGTATAAAAATGAACATGAAGTGTAAGTAAATCTTATTATATGGCTCTCCAAAAATTATGATAAATCTATGGTGACTAAATAACATCAAAAACAGCATATCATATTTTTACACTAGGAAATTCTCCTCTAATTTAATTATTTATCATCTATCCAAAATCATAGTTTTATGAAGTAACCACCAAAAATACCAACACTAAAATTATGGGAAAATTACCAATCTCTTGTATTCACCAGAAATGGCCACTGACTAAGTTTCAGGATTTAAGGAAATAATTTTCTTACTAAAATAAATGAATTAAGAAAACCTTAAATTTAATGAACTGTGAAGTAGCCTACTGATTTAAGTCTTCAAAAATTCTATAAAAATTTACAAAGCTTCCTAATATTCAGAAAGGTCCTATCACCAATATTCACAATTTACCAAAGAGTTTTGGACTCTCAAATATTTCTCTTAAGTTTAAATCAAAACAAGTGCCTTATGAAAGAAGTACTGATTAAATTATTTAATAAAATTCACAAAATTTACCAGAGGTCTAAATCATTATTATAAGGGCACAACCACAGTCTCATTATCATCCAAGACATTTTAAGTATGTAAATCTTTCTTATAGGAAGTTTCCCTAAAGGGGTTATGTCCTAATTCAAAGGGAATATTGACTCCTAAAATTCTTATAAAATTACCCAGTGCCTATTTACACCCTATGAATCTATCCACCATGTTTCATAACCATCAAGGGACTTATGACCACATGGCCTTCACAAGGTACTAAATGCACACCTAGGAATAGAACTAGTGTTCTAGGGCTTAACCACCTCCACACCACCCATATCACTCATGGAGGTGTCTTAGGTGATCCTAAACCAGTTACCAAGGTTTCACTTCATGGTGATGAGTTTTGACCACCATACCCCAAGGTAAACACCATACCCTAACTTCGACCCTATTTGTCCTAACCTGGGTTTACAAAAACTCAAACAAAACAGTCCCAATTGGGCTGATAATTTTGCCAAGGCCATACAGTAACCCTAAGGAGCACCCACCAAAATTTGGAGGGCAATGGAGGTCATTTAACCCACTAATTAATTATTAGATGATTTATGAAATTATTTCAAAAACCTTAAAAAAATGGACCTACAAGGAGCTACAGAACTCCTTTTGGGGTGAAATTAATTAAAATAAAGTAGACTCCAAGGGATACAACTTTGGTGTTGACCACTTTTTCATTTGAGGGGTTCTAGTATTTTTAATAATTAAAATGAAATACTATAGGAAGTGTGACAAAATGTGTTGGAACAAGTCTTTGCGTTTAACGAAATCCAATCTGCATTCGACGAAATCTGTTCTGCATTTGACGAACGCCATGCTTCAGTTCGATGAAATTAGTTCTCCAGCCAGTTCAGTAGATTACCTCTTTGTTCGACGAACTCCAGGTTTAGTTCGATGAACTCAACTATTAGTTCGGTGAATTAATTCCGTTCGACAAACTCCGGGTTCAGTTCGACGAACTCAACTATCAGTTCGACGAACATCAGAGTGTGTTCGACGAATAAATTATGTTCGATGAACTCAGGCTATAGCTCGACGAATTTCTTCTACATCAGATCAACGAATAAATGAAATAATGATATAACATAATCATTTAATATGAAGATCTTGCACAGATCATGAAGCAGAACGGACGACATCCGTTTGTCTTCTTCCTCTGGTCGACGGCCAGGATTAACAGCACCTAGAGCTCCTTCATCCTTGTTTTCCCGGCCACCTATGCGCCGCCCCGTCCGGCCAATGCCACCACAACCTTCGTTGCGGTGGTGGCCGGCGATTTGCGGTGGTTGGCCGGCCGGAGGTGGCCGGAACAAGAGTTTGGAGGCGGGATTAAAGCTCCAAAAATGGAGCTCTTGGCCTACCCGATTAGCGTCCAATTTGCCCCAATCCTTGCAGGAACCTGATGGGATCTATCCACAGAGAGAGAGAGGAGAAGAACCAGACCTTTAATCGGGCTCGAGGGTGGTTGTTTCCCGGATTTGCCATGGCCGCCCCCTTCAAGTTGTGCTCCTTGCTGATCTCTTGATTCTCCACCAAATGCAATGATCCAGGACTCGATTTCAACTGATATCCCCCTTCTGAAGGTGATGGAAGGGTCAATTTGAGGAGGGAAAGGCTTAATGGTGGAGTGCCATTAATGGCCATTTCGGTTTCACTTGAAACCTCTTGAATCCTCCACCGGATTGCATGGGAAAGGTTGTAAAACATCTTAGAATTCAATGGGGGAGATGAATTGAGGGTGTGGGGAGATGAATGGGGGTCAATTTGCCTTAAAAGACATGAGTTCACCTTGAATGACCACTTTCTCTCTCTTCAAATTGGGGGAAACTCCCAATTTATCTCTCCTAATCACCCCCTCCAGAAATTGGATGGCATTTCAGGTAATTTCAGTGGTGACTAATCATTTGGGCCATTGAAATTGGGCTTAGCCCAAAGGGATTGAGCTTTGGGCTTAATTAACCCAATTTGGGCAATATTGATCAAGTGTTGACTTTGGTAAAATTGGTGAAATTAATTAGGCCCAATGGGTCAATGTTGACCCATTGGCCTCCCTTAGTGACCAATGGAACTTGGGGAAAGTCAATTGGTCCAATTGAACCATAATTGACCCTAAATATGGTGGTTTGACTTATTTGAGGCTAGGTTGACTTTGGTCAATTTGGCCTCTTTGGTTGACCCCAATGGGTCCTAAATGCCCTAAGGGGCACTCCAAAGGGTTAGGTGTGCCATGGTGGGGGTCAAAGGGTCAAGGTGTGGTCCTTAAGTCCAACCCTATGCTTGTTAACTAGAAATTGCTATTTGCAGACCACTGTGGTTTCCATCTTCCTGGCTAAGGCAAAGTGGTCTCTTCAAGCTTCCTAGGGTTTTGTCATGACCTAGTCATGACAAAACTACTCTAGGGGTCTAGTTGTTTGGGGGATGTTACATCCTAAGACATCTAATGACCAGATTACCCTCAATATATAATGGGTAATTCAAACCTAGTAGATAAAATCACTTTCATATAATTTGCTAAGTTAAATCAAAGGGTTTTCCCAACAATCTTCCCCTATTTATCTTAACAAATTTTACAGATTTGAGTAAAGTGATTTTATACATTTCTTTGCATAATCAAACATACATGAAAGATAACATAGACACAGAGAGGAAACAATTGAAATTATAGACAACCAATTTCCATATCAAGAAATTATGTAGCATTGTTTTTCCCACCAAATGTAATTCCACATAAACCAATAATTCATCTGATACCTGAAGTTCAGAAATCCTTCTCAGGAGTTCTTCTCTTCCTTGAGAAGACTTTTGGAATTGTATACCTCTTGGCCATTCTCAATGGTGCATCTTCATCATCTTCAAGATTTTCAGCATTAGTTTTATCCTTAGGAAGCTCCCACTGTGCTTGTGCATTCTACTCAGCCTCCTGGACAGCTTACTGTGCAATCTGAGCTACTTCTTCCAATGGAACATTATCTTGAATCTTATCCTGAGCTACAGCTGTGCTTATAGCTGCCATTTCTGCATCTAGGTCCCTCTGGACATCTGGGGTAGGCTCCCTATGTTTTGCTGCATCAGTTTGCTCAATATTCAACCTTTCTTTGGGCTCCCCTTCATCTATCAGAAACTGTATGACATCTGCCATCTCTTTGTCAATTGTCTCCCCCTGAACTGTTCCTTTATCATTCAATATTTTTGGAGGAAGCTCCCCCTGAACAGTTGCATCTAGTTTTCCCTAGACATCATCACCCAACCTTTCTGAATGCTCCCCATGAGACTGTGCACCCTGAAAGATAGCTACTTTATCAGGAGCAT
This sequence comes from Dactylorhiza incarnata, assembly GCA_033032865.1. Lineage (NCBI taxonomy): Eukaryota > Viridiplantae > Streptophyta > Magnoliopsida > Asparagales > Orchidaceae > Dactylorhiza > Dactylorhiza incarnata. The sequence goes on from JAWHQI010000362.1 coordinate 1,573,099, forward strand.
GCTCATTATTAGCATTACCCTAATCTTGTCCATTCATAACATGAGGAGGTATTTCTTCCTCTAATATGTTCTCCCCCTTCTTGACCTTGCTGGCCAGGGAGGTTAAGAATTCCCTTGAAACCATAGAGGAAGATATAAAATCTTTGTGGCTCTGGAAGGATCTTTGAAATCTTAATAGCTCACCCTCCATCTGTGAATATTTTCTGTCAAACTTTCTAGCCTGAGAGGCCACTTGATCTACAAATATGGAGGAGGAAAAGGCCACAACCTGGAAATGATCTGCTCAAGATCAATTATGGGTGGATGAGATGTAGATGGAGGAGGTGTGGAGGGAGCTCTTCTGGAATAGGGGTGAGAGGATGGTAAACATCAGGAGAGTAGTGAAATGATGGTGGTGGAGGTGGAGCAGATGGATGGTCTAGAATTTGGATGGATAGTGGTAGATTGGTTTGTAGAGGAGATGGCTCAGGTGATGAAGTGGATTGGAACTGTTGTTGTTGTTGCAGTTGTTGTTGCTCTTGAGATGGGGTGTCTTCTTGAGGGTGATCTGTACCTTCCTTTACTGATTCTAGTGGAGGAGGAGGAGAAATTTGAGCTTGACCAGGCTTTGAGATTTGCTTGGTCCATTTGGAAAAGATTCCAATTGTAATCCTTTTTCCAGGAGGAATGGGCACTCCTTTTGACTTGCAGATATATGGATAGTGTTTGAAGAGCACTTGGCCCATTATTCTCATGTAGGCATTCTACTTGTGGGAGTAATTATGCCCAATCATCTTTAGTAGGCATCTTCCCCAATTGATCTTCTTCTTCAGAACAAGCGATCCCATAATCTGCAGTTGTTGCTTTGGAACAGCATCATGTGCAGAAATCTTACACAACAATACCTTTCCCACTATATCTGCCAGGAATCTGTATTCTTCTCTAAGATCCATTTTCTTCAGATTGATAGGCTTGTCCTTTTTGAATTGCATCAGTTCCAGGGGCCTCTTAATCTCATCCCCTGTTAGTTCATCTGCCTCATCCCCTGTCTGAAGATTATATGTTTGGTTTAGCAATTCCTCTGTTATCAATACATCTGTATCATATATTTTCCCTTTGAGGGAACCATCCTCTCCTCTCTGAACACTATCTTTAAATTCAGTCAGTTCGATATCTAGGATTTTGCATCTTGTGGAGATAAGCTTGGTCAGACCACCCTCTTGAAACAAGCCAAGAATGGCTTTGAAACATTCTGCCACTGCACTGAAGGAGTCCACATCCACATCAAACCCTGAGTTGACTTTTGGAGGATCCATCTATTTGGATTTACCTGCAAAGTCAAAGGGAAAGAGAGAGAGAGAGAGAGAGAGAGAGAGAGGTGCACGGTAAAGATGGAGAACAAGAGAGCAAGACAGCAAGAGTTAGAGAATTCGAAAGCGTAAATATTTCAATGCAGTAATTGTTTAAAAGTAGATGAATCGCCGCAACTTAAGGTTTAGGTCAACGCACCATCGATAACACTTATTATTTGGCTCGCAAAGCTGTATCGAGATTGCTTCTAAAAGCAATTCTGCGCGCACTGATATATCGACGTTGCGTCGACTAGTACTCGACGTAGCTTCGAGGCTATTTAGGAATTATAAGTCAGCGTCGTCCAGTCGACGTTACGTCAATTTCCAATTGACGTACCTTTGAATTTAATCAGCATTTAATAAGTCGACATATGAGTCGATGTGAACTTGACACTGTGTCGATAAGAAATCATCGTTACGTCGATTTCTATTCGAATTACCTTCTCTGCGTGCTTCTTGACGCTGGCGTCGAGTAGAAATCGATGGTACATCCACTTCTATTCGATGCAACTCTGAATGAACAGATTTATTTTCCTTGAAAATTCTTGCTGTTTTTCTCAGCAATTTTATTTATTGAAAATAGACTATAATATTGATTTTATAATCTGTTAGGAAACATTAAGGTAGAGATTACTCCCTTAAATGGAGTTTGTCCCTTATGCTTGTCCTGTATCTCCCTTCCCACTCCATTTTCTCTTGAGTGGGACTCTACCTAATTCTGCACAAGTAATTGAAACATTATATGGAACCCAGGTTACCTTGGGCCCTTTGATTTTACCATTGTAGGGTTCAATGAAAGAATAGAAAGGTCTTTCATGATACCCTTTAGGATGATAAGGAATGATTTTCCCAAACATATTGTTTTGATATTTGAAATGGGTATAAAATGTATCTAGATATAATAAATCAGAGTGTTTTATTATCCTAGGTCTTGATTTACCATTTTGGTTATTGTTATTTAATTTCCCCATATTGTTCTTACCAGAGGGTTTAAATTATTAGTTTTACATACCCTATCTGAATGGTTGTGATCCTCACCCTTAGATGGAGCATTCTTCTCATTGGGTAGATAATTACTAGGTCTAACAAAGAGCACTGGATTTTTCCAGGTAGGCTTCCTAGGTTGTTCTGTGCTGGTGGAGTGCTTTGACCCTAATCCTAGGTGATTAAATCTTATAGAGAGATTTTTAGTGATGTCTTTGAGCTTCTGACTCCTCCCATTGAGTGAGTCCTCAAAGGCCTTTGCCTTTGCTAGCTCTTCTTTTAATTGTATGTTCTCTTTCCTAAGTTTGATTAGTTCTAACTCTTTATTATTGATTTCATTTGTTAGATTATGATTCCTTAGGTAGATTTCACCATTCTTAAGATTCTCTAATTCAGTTTTAGCTGTGATTAATTCTTTTTCTACCCTAAGATGTTCAATGCAGAAATCTTTAAAACAAGTTTTAAAATCATCAGAAGTAAAGTCAAATTCATCAAAAACTGATACCTGATCATTTTCAACATCTGATGCCATTCTAAGAGCCATCATGCAGGCTGCTACTGCTTCTTCTTCATCATCACTCTCAGATGATGATGAGCTCTCTTCCACTTCTGAATCACTCCAGGTCTCAGCAATGAAACCCTTTGCTTTCTTCTTGTACTTCCCTCTGAGAGACTTCTTCTTCTTCTTCTCCTCTTTATGGCTGCTCCTGTTCCTTTACTCTTGAGGGCACTCAGGAGCAATGTGCCCTGCCTTGTTGTAGGTAAAGCAAATAACCTCCTTCCTTGGAGTCTTATCATACCTGGGCCTTGAGTCTCTTTCTCTTCTCCTTGAGTCTTCAGTCTTGACCCAGTTCTTGAATTTCCATGCTAGGATATTGTACATCTCATCTTCTAGAGTAGAGGGCTCTCCTTCAGTAGCTTTCAGAGCTAAGTTACTTTGGACAGGAGCTGGAGTAGTTTCCCTCTCTTCTGACTAAGCCCTGGTCTTCAGTAGCATCTCATAGGACTTAAGCTTTCCTAGCAAAGCTTCAGTGGAGATCTCTCTATGTCATCTGGATTCTCTGATTGCCCAGGTTCTTGAATCCCATGAGCTAGGGAAGCACATGAGGATTTTCTCATTAATTTCAGTCAAGGATATCTCCTTGCCCAAGCCTATGAGCTCATTAATGATAATGTTGAATCTGTCATAAATATTAGCAACAGATTCTTCAGCTTTCTCTTGAAACTTCTCATACTAGGATATGAGAAGGGACTTTCTGTCCTTCCTTTCATCAGCACTTCCTTCAACCATTGTGGTGAAGGAATCCCAAATCTCTTTTGCTGATTGGCATTCAGCAACCTTTTGGAAAATGTCATCTGACATTGTTGAAACCAGAATGTTCATGGCCTTGACATCACATGCCTTGAACTTCTTCTTAGCCTCTGTCCATTTCTTTCTTAGGACAGCCTCAGTTGTGGAGGATTCTCCCGCCTTTTGTGTGACTGGAGCTATAGTACTTGTGAGAAAGACATCATAAATGTCTTCATCAATAGAGTTCATGTAGAGTCTTATTCTGGCCTTCCAGAGTGTGAACTTATTCAGGTTACCCACTGGTGGTCTTGTAGAGGTGATGTGCAAATCTCGCACACCGCTATAGGCGGTAGCTAGACTGCGGCACGAAACGGCAGTGTACCGATCGTTCAAGTAATATAAAATGTGGGAGTGAATCCACAAGTATCGATCTCGAAGGAACATAGTAAGGTGGAGTTAACTATTGAGGAAGGACTTGAGATCGAAGTCCTTTAGGTCGGATGGGTGCGAAAGGGGGGTGATTTGGTTTGTAGAAATAAAAGAAAATAATTAAACTACTCTTATGCAATGCCGCTATGCAATGCTTCGCTTGGCGGGATGGAGACTAGGCAGGCCTTAAGCGCGCTGCTTCGAAAGGGCGGATGGACGAGAAGTCTTATGGAATGAGGGTCGCAAGCACCTCGTCGACAAGCACACCACTAGCAATTACTAGTGCGGCACACAAATGTGACGGCGGGATGGAGGATGGAATGGGGCGCTCCTCACTTGCATAAACCATACATATCAATTTCACAAAGACATGAAATAATAAATATAATAACAAGGTTTAGCAAACATTATTCTTACACCCAAATATTAAAGGAAAACAATACTACAGTATAAAGGGGGTTGAGATTACAACCAAAGCACTGAGACTCATCGGAGGTTCATGACCGGAATCTAGGGTTGTCAATCCTCGTCCGGGCTCGGGCTCCAACTACCGTCCGGAGTCCGGAAGAGCTGTCACCTTCTTCTATTGTACCTGTCTTCTCCGTCAATCTTCTTTAGCAACGATCTCACCGGAGAACTTCACAAGTGCAGCAAGGAATCCCTCAAAATGGAGCTTTGGAGGTGCACGAACAATGGAGGAGGCCTAGAAGACACTTCGGCTCAAGATTGGCGTGAAGAATAAGCCCGGAGCACCTCCTGGAGGTGGGCGGCGATGGAGCAGCTAAAAGGGCGCGGAACTGGCGTCTGGAAGCGGGAAAACTGGATCGTCCGACCTAATTTTGCGGACTGCGTATTTATAGAAAATGAGGTGCACGACCAGTGGCGCACGACCAGTGGTCGTGCGCATTGGAAGTTGGTGGTCGTGCGCGCTGTGCCAGAAAACCTGCAAGACAAACATTACAGAAAATAATAAAGCGCACGACCGAACGCACGACCGTGCGTAAAAACACACGCCTAAATTCCGAATGCAACTTTGGACTGCAAATAAACGCGAACGGTCTGCGGCGCACGATCAGTGATCGTGCGCAGTAGAACCAGTGATCGTGCGCAGTGTTTCTGTACAGATTTGTACCGGGAACACCTGCACGACCCCTGTTCCAGCATAACACTAATCAAAACCACTGAAAGTGGCACAAAACACAGCATGAAAGACAGTAAAGAAGATAAACAAGAAAATACACCAAGAACGGGCCTAGAAGTGCACTTAGCGTAGAATAATAGACGGCTATTAAATATGAATGAAAACATGTATAAAGTGTAGTGCATAGACTAGATAATCGGCCTAGATGACTCCAAAAATGTGTATATAATTGGGACTCATCACACCCCCAGACTTACCTATTTGCGCGTCCCGAGCAAACCATCTCTTACGCGGACAAGAAAAACATAAGCTGACATAGAAATTGTAAAGCGGAGTACCATGCGAAGTCCCATGCTCATGCGCGTAGAAATACAGTAGACAAAAATCCTAATTATACATATTAGTTTATACTTTTCTAGGGGCGTATTTATATATTACATTTACTCAAAAAGTGAATCACGGTGAATCATAAGATCGTACATAGGAAGAAAGTAAACTGAACGCTGAGGTGAGCATTGCCAAAGATCGGGGCTCGAGACAACCTCCATTGAAATCCATCAATGTCGGTGACCATAAGCTTGCTCGTTCGCACTGCCTCCACGACACAGGTTTGACTCAAATGCGTGAATCAATAGGACTTTAGGTTTTAGATGAGGCTTGGGTTTAGGTGAGGTATACAATGATAAAAACGACGGCTCAAGCACAAAACCCAAATGAGCTAGCACAGAAAACTATCCTCAAGCACCACAAAAAGAGACACGGGTACACCACACCCCCAGACTTGGACTTGACTACATGGGTGTGTGCACCGCCTACTCCCAATCATAAATTTATACAAATAGATTTTTTGACTTAAGCTCATCTCTTTTTCTTTTCTTCTCACTCTTTTTTTTCTTTTTCTTATTTTCTTTTTCTTTTCTTTTCTTTTCTTTCCAAAACATATTCAGCAAAATGAGCGATGAAGCTCATCCATATTTTCACAAAAATATCACAACATCAACACCCCAATCATGAAAATAATAAACAACTAAAGCTTAAATTTGGGTGTGCGACTAGGATTGGCTTTTAGTCTTTGGTGAGATAAAAGTGGGGCTGAATCAAAGAAAGTGTAGGCACAACTGGGCTAACGAGGATAAGATGATAGGATTGGCTCAAAAGCTCAACCGGGCCAAAATGATGGCCTATATCACATTCACGCAATTGACTAATCATATACCCATGCTTCAAAAGTCGCTTGGGGCAAGTTCTTAGCCACCGAGAAAGATAATCCTTTCTCCCGACTCGGGCAATACAAGGCTAACGAACATCTACACATTCCTATGCTACCGTTTGATTCACACCGGATTCACCAATTTTTGAGTAAAGTAAACAATATCTACGCAAATAGAAAGTTATAAACTAAAAGCATAAAAAGAATTTGAATCTACACAAATTTCTATGCGAGACATGAGCACTCGACTAGGAGCACTCCAGGAGTCAACATTTTACTCTGCCTCATAATCCTAAGCTAGCACAATGATTTTTCAAATCACACGAAGAGACAAATTCAACTCACAACGTGCTAACGGATAAGTGCGCGCTCATGTGGGTGTTGTGGTGTGCAATGAGCAATACTAAATAAATGAAATAGAAATACTTCTAGCATGCAGTGCAATAGTGCACGTGAGCAGGTAAACAAAACTACTCTCCCCCAGACTTAAACTAGACAATCTAATGCAAAATATGACTATAAAATTCAGAATAAAGTTAGGGAAAGAGAGTACCCAATGCTTAGCAAGTGAGCATACCAGAAGATTGGCGTTTAAATCTTCACCTAGCTGCAGCATCCATCCAAAAGAACACCTGCAGTGGTCAGCTCCGCAAAAACAAAAGAAAATATACAAACTAAAATAAAGTAAAACTAACTAAACAAACTGAAATTGCAAGAAAAGTAAGATAACTACTGGGGTTATTGTCCTCCCAGCACGACTTATTCAACTTTAAATAATGGGTCTATGAAAAAGGAAATGTACAGGTAACTGTTCTAATATGCGTGTCAGTAGCGGGTACCGATGCGGAGATAGAGCAGTTACTCCCCTACCTAAATAAAAATACCTGTTGAACACAGGTAGCGGGAATAGGAAGTAAGAAGAGGAGGAGAGCTGGTCCACACTCGTCTCACCATAAAATTAATCCTTGCCCAGCAAGGTGTCGTCTTCAGGGAGGTGGCAGGAGGAGAAGGCAATGAATGAGGCTTCCTCTATGGAGGGGGAATCAACCTCCTCACATGAGAGGATGCACTCATCATTGACTTGAGCAGAATGCTCCAAGTCCTCCTGAAGTACCTGTGGAGGCTAAACCTGCATAGGCTCGGATAAAGAAGGGGGTTTAGGGAATACAAGAGAAGAAAAACTTAAATTAATATCAATTGGGGGAGTGGTCCCGGTCTCACTCCCATCAGGTTGGGGAAGTAAAATAATGTTTGCATTGTCATCAATGCTACAAGGTTCGGCGGGATCAACCGTAGCCATGCCTAAGATTTGGACTTCCTCCACCGGTGCTGAGGAAAGCTCCTCTTCACCTAGAAGGTTGTCCTCCTCCATAGGAGTAGGCATAACACAGATCACCAGCCTCATCCTGCGACACATCCTTAACAATGTCATCAGAGACGAGTGTAGTATGCACAACAGGGGGAAGAATAATGCTCGGATAAAAGTCGAGCATCGATTCTTCATGAAGAATCGAATCTATACACGGTGATATATGCACAGGGGTTATGAGCTCAGTCATGTCAGAACCTAGATCAGCCACACATCTGGTGACTGTGTCCACGCCATACCCTTCAAAATGTGAAGGTGGCACAGACACATAACCGGATGTTGAAGGTGTGCTGCCAGAAGTAGGAGTCGGGACGATCCAGATATCCGGCTTGTCATCCTCATCCACTTGGCGAAGATAGGCAGCACAATCCTTCAAGGCATGATTCGTGCTCTGACAAAACAAGCACTGCCTTACGGGCTTCTTTGGCACAGCAGGTGCTGAAGCCGAAAAGAAGTATGATGGTAAAGGATCGGCAGAATAGCCATAGGACTTACGCGCACCATATGGAGTACCAGACGAAGTCGGTGCTCCATATGCTGGGCCTTGGTTGCTAGGGCTATTATCTCCCGATGGGCAACTATCACTAGCATGAGAAATATCTCCACACCAACGACATCGAATATTAAATGAAGCCCACATAGTGTGAAGATAAAATGATTCAAAATAGAAACACTATTGTGCAAAATACTACACCTAACAAAAATTTACTAGAGCAACCTAATATAAATAGTAAAACAGAATAAGAAGAAATAAAACAAAAGGATGCAATACACAAATGGAAGGGCTTTAATCTCTGATTCTCCCTCTCCAGAAAACTCACACGTCTGTGTTCCCCGGCAACGGCGCCAAAAACTTGATGCGCAAATCTCACACACCGCTATAGGCGGTAGCTAGACTGCGGCACGAAACGGTAGAGTACCGATCGTTCAAGTAATATAAAATGTTGGAGTGAATCCCCAAGTATCGATCTCCAAGGAACACAGTAAGGTGGAGTTAACTATTGAGGAAGGACTTGAGATCGAAGTCCTTTAGGTCGGATGGGTGCGAAAGGTGGTGATTTTGTTTGTGGAAATAAAAGAAAATAACTAAACTACTCCTATGCAATGCCGCTATGCAATGCTTCGCTTGGAGGGATGGAGACTAGGCAGGCCTTGAGCGCGCTGCTTCGAAAGGGCGGATGGACGAGAAGTCTTACGGAATAAGGGTCGCAAGCACCTCGTCGACAAGCACACCACTAGCAATTGCTAGTGCGGCACACAAACGTGACAGCGGGATGGAGGATGGAATGGGGCGCTCCTCACTTGTATAAACCACACATATCAATTTCACAAAGACATGAAATACTAAATATCATAACAAGGTTTAGCAAACATTATTCTTACACCCAAATAATAAAGGAAAACAATACTACAGTATAAAGGAGGTTGAGATTACAACCAAAGCACGAAGACTCATCGGAGGTTCACGGCTGGAATCTAGGGTTGTCAATCCTCGTCCGGGCTCGGGCTCCAACTACCGTCCGGGGTCCGGAAGAGCTGTCACCTTCTTCTATTGTACCCGTCTTCTCCATCAATCTTCTTTAGCAACGATCTCACCGGAGAACTTCACAAGTGCAACAAGGAATCCCTCAAAATGGAGCTTTGGAGGTGCACGAACAATGGAGGAGGCCTAGAGGATACTCCGGCTCAAGATTGGCGTGAAGAATAATCCCGGAGCAACTCCTGGACATGGGCGGCGATGGAGCAGCTAAAAGGGCGCGGAACTGGCGTTTGGAAGCGGGAAAACTGGATCGTCCGACCTAATTTCGCGGACTGCGTATTTATAGAAAATGAGGCGCACGACCAGTGGCGCACGACCCGTGGTCGCGCGCATTGGAAGTTGGTGGTCGTGCGCGCTATGCTAGAAAACCTGCAAGACAAACATTACAGAAAATAATAAAGCGCACGACCGAACGCACGACCGTGCGTAAAAACGCACGACCAAATTCCGAATGCAACTTTGGACTACAAATGAACACGCACGGTCTGCGGCGCACGATCAGTGATCATGCGCAGTAGAACCAGTGATCGTGCGCAGTGTTCCTATACAGATTTGTACCGGGAACACCTGCACGACCCCTGTTCCAGCATAACACTAATCAAAACCACTGAAAGTGGCACAAAACATAGCATGAAAGACAGTAAAGAAGATAAACAAGAAAATACACCAAGAACGGGCCTAAAAGTGCACTTAGCGTGGAATAATAGACGGCTATTGAATATGAACGAAAACATGTATAAAGTGTAGTGCATAGACTAGATAATCGGCCTAGATGAGTCCAAAAATGTGTATATAATTGGGTCTCATCAAGAGGCATAATCCTTAGTACTCATTTTTCTTTATGAAATATATTTGTACAAAAGAAATAAGAATAGGAGGTCTTTTTGATCAAGGTGTTAGCCTTAATTGATCAACCTCCCTCTGATACCAATTGAAAGTGCACAATGTGCCTCTGAGAATCCTTTAGAGGGGGGGGGGGGGGGAGGGGGTGAATAGAAATTTAAATTTATTTATATCCTAACTGTGAAAACAAAAAACTTAACTAAGGATTTATGCTCAACAAGATCACAGGCAGAATAAATATGGTGCTGGAAATAAAATGCAGAATAGAAAGAAATTGGGACAACACAGAAAATTAGCAACCAGAGATACACATAATTTTTTATAGAGGTTCCCCAAAATGTGGGTACTGTTGGACATGTGTGTCACATCCCTTTGTTTGAGAATAACAAATCCCAATTTGTATTTGATCTTGCTTGTCGTGTGTTTAGAGTGTGCAGGAACTATTGGTGCAATACTCCATAGGTAGAAAATAGATAGGAGACGACTCTCTGGAAAGTGTGCTAACGCCCGAGCTAGTTGTTAAACCCACGCGTTAACAACCGCTGAGAAGGAAACCGCTGAGAAGGAAACTGCTGAGAAGGATGCCATCGAGAAGCCAGAGTCAACGCCAGTGTTAGATCTTAACGTTGCGCGTTAGCCGTTCGGCGAACTGAACTGCGCTCTACGAATTGGAGCATTCGACGTACTGAACTGCGCTCAACGAATTGAAGTTAATTGCACTCGACTTATTGCGTTCGACGAACTGAACTGCGCTCAACGAATTGGAGAGTTCGACGAACTGAACTGTGCTCGACAAATTGAAGTTAACTGTGCTCGATGATAGCACGTTCGACGAAATGTATTGCATTCGACGAGATTAGTTTCTGCCATGATCCCGGCAGTTTGCACGATCCTGACGGTTTGCACGTTCACTAATGCCGGCGTTAACTCCTAACACCACGCGTTAGCTCCCGTGTTTATTTAAAGACCTGATTTCGTTTTGCTCGCGGGGATTATTGAAGCATTTATTCCAGAGATCTGAGAGAGCTTCTAGAGAGAATACTTGTGCCAAAACTCCATTGTTGTTATGCTGCCGAAGAAGGATCTCCCACAAAAAGCTTAAGGAGAATTCTGGAGGAGGACTACATCACGCTACATCCGAAGGACGATCGCTTCGAGCTCGCTCATACTACAGCGATCCTTCATCTCCAACTTCAGAAGATCTCATATAGGGAGTTTTATTATTGTTATCTTTATTTTCATTCCATACTTTTTGTAACCATTTAGAGAATTCGCCTTGTGTTGGCGACTAGTTCCTTGCGCGGCTTAGGGGTTAATTTGCTGCGTGTGTTGGCGACTAGGTCTAGGTGATTAGATCTAGGGGGGCTCGAGGCCATATCCGGGGAAGGATTGACTAGAGCGGCTTGAGGCCATATCCGGGGAAGGATAGGCTACAGCCAACCAGTTTGTGGGGATACAAGTCGGTATAGAAAAGGAAAAATTGTTTTACTTTGTATGCCTCCAATTTTTAGCGATATTGAAATCAAATTTATGTAAACACCTTTTATATAATATAATCATGTCTCTTTTTGTGTTTACTTGATTTCTATCATTTGACATAAGTTATAAAATTGCGAATTACAATTGTTTCTTCCTTTAAGCTAAATTGTTATTTCGTTCTAATTTGCTTTAAACAATTTAGTAAATCGTCTAAAAATATATAGAAAATTTTTTCCTTATTCACCCCCCCTCTAAGGGCGCCAATCGATCCAACAAGTGGTATCAGAGGAGGTTATTCCAAACGGTTTAAAAAACTAGGAATAATGGCATCTTATGATCTCGCTTTTTCCGAGGGTCAGGGAATTAGTAGACCGCCACTATTTACCGGGTCAGATTATAATTACTGGAAAAATAGGATGAGATGTTTTCCTATGTCCCTAGATATTGAGGTATGGAATATGGTAGAGGAGGAATACTCTCCTCCTACATTTGTAGTTGGAGAGATAACTTTAGATAAACCAAAAGATAAATGGGATGGTAGGGATAAGTTAAAATGCAAAAATAACGCCAAGGCAATGAATGCTTTATTTGTGCGTTAGATAGAAATGAATTTAATAGAATTTATGCATGTACTATTGCATATGAAATTTGGAATCATTTGGAAGTTACTTATGAAGGTACATCGCAGGTTAAAGATTCAAAGCTTTTCCAACTTGAGTCGGAATATGAAAAATTCCGGATGGATGAAAGTGAAGATGTTGATGCCATGTACACACGCTTCACCAAGATCGTCAATGCCTCCAAAGTTCATGGAAAGACCTTCTCCAACGGCGACTTGGTCCGAAAGATTCTTCGTTCTCTTCCACCAAAATTCAACCCGAAGGTGACAGCCATTTCAGAATCGCACAATCTAAGAACGCTCCAAGTTGAGAGCCTCATTGGGAATCTCAAAACCCATGAGGTTGAAATCTAATATGATGAATACAACAAGGAGCCAAAGAAGAAGGCGTTGGCACTAAAATCAAAGGAGTGCCAAGAAGATGAGGATGAAGATGAAGAAAGCGTTTCGGTGAAGAACTTCCGAAAGTTCATGCGAAATCCGAAAAGGAGAAACACTTTCCGGAAATTTATCCAAAAGGATGAAAAATGGAAAGGGTCATCCTCAAAGAAGGAAAAGGAGAGCGACGATGAAGAAGAGAGACCTCCACCGGAATGCTTTCATTGTAGGAAGACCGGGCACATTCGGAGCCAGTGCCCAAGGTTCTTGAAGGAGAAGAAGGAAAAGCGGCACAAAGGGAAGGAGAAGAGGAAGGTGCTAAAAGCTAGAACATGGGATGACTCCTCCTCCTCTGAAGAATCAAGTGGGTCTTCATCAAGCGAAGATGAGGAAGCAAACATGTGCCTCATGGGACATGGAAACGACGGCGACGACACCAGTTTTCTTAGCGACACTGAGGTAACTCCTCCCACGTATGATGAACTCGTTAATGAATTCCTTGAAAATTGCAAAGCTTTTGATAAAAATATGAAAGATAGTATTTTATTGAATCGTGAAAATGAATCTCTTATTAAAGAAAATCAAAAGCTTTCCAAAAAATTTATTGTTTTAGAAAAGAGAAAGGTTTCTTGCCAAGAGTGTGATCACTCCACTAAATTGGCAAAAGATATTGAAGAGTCACTTTCTAAAGCCCTCTCTCATGCCAAAACTCTTACAAAAGAGGGGGAATTAAAAAGGAAATTAGAAGCCTCTCTTTTGCAAATCAAAAATAAAAAAAAGGGATTTGAAAATAGGTGTGTCATGCTTGTGAAAGAAAATTCTTCACTTAAAGCACAAGTTCATGATCTCACCATGGTCGTTAAAATTTTTGGAATAGGCCAAAAATCACTGGAAATGATTTTAGGGAACCAGTGCCATGGTTATGGAAAATTTGGGCTCGGATATCGAGGCGAGGGCTACCGCCCGGCATTAGCCACTAACGTCGGCGCTAGCACCTCATACAAGAAGCTTGAATTTTCTTTTTCAAAATGTTTTTTCTTCTATAAATCCAATTTCTTCCAGCAAGAAAATATTCTATAAAAGGGTCTCAACCCCCTTTATTTCGTGTGCAAACTATTATAAGTTAGTTCACACATCTAGTTCTTGTAGGAACATAAAACAAAATACTTTAAAACAAATCTGGGTACATAAGGCTTCCACTTATTCTATGGGTGGTACCACTTGGGTATCCGGATCTTTACTCTCATCTTCTTTCTAGATGTGCAGGCAGGCTAAGGACAATGAAGACGTGTGGTACTTGGATTCAGGATGCTCCAAGCACATGACGGGCAATAAAGCAAAGTTCCTTAGCCTAGAAAAGAAGAAGGGAGGGATCGTGATGTTTGGTGATAACGGAAAAGGAAGGATCATGGGAATTGGTACAGTTCGTAACAAATCCTTTACTATATCTAATGTTCTTTATGTGAAAGGATTAAAACACAATTTAATTTCTATTAGCCAATTATGTGATAAATGATTAGATGTGTTATTTGAATCTTCCACTAATCTATGCAAAATATCTAATCCTACTACAAAAGATATTTTATTAACTGCACCAAGAATACATAATGTTTATCTAGTTTCTTTTCATGATCTTTCTAAATCATCTATAAAATGCTTTATCACTAAAAATGATGAATTAGAACTTTGGCATAGAAGACTAGATCATGCTAGCACAAAGCTCATTGTAAAACTTGCCAAAAGTAATTTAATTAGTGGATTGCCTAGGTTAATGGAACTTTACCTTCACTTTGTTCACCATATCAAAAAGGTAAATTTTCTAGATCCACTTTCAAAAGTAAAAATTTCATTTCTACTACAAGACCCTTGCAAATAATTCATATGGATCTTTTTGGTTCCGTTAGCACTGCAAGTCTTGGTGGTAGATTATATACATATGTTTTAATAGATGATTTTTCAAGATATTGTTGGACATTATTTCTCTCTTCCAAATCCAATGAGTTTTGTGAATTTGCAAAATTATGTACTCGCATTCAAAATGAAAGTGATTTAAAAATTAAATGCATTCGCTCGGATCATGGGGGAGAATTTGAAAATGAAAAATTTACATCTTTTTGTGATATGTTAGGCATTAAACATAAGTTCTCTGCTCCATGCACACCACAACAAAACGGTGTTGTAGAAAGAAAGAATAGGACACCTCAAGAACTATCACGCACTATGTTTTGTGAATATAAATTACCTAAGTCCTTTTGGGCCGAAGCCGTAAATACATCGTGTTATGTTTTGAATAAAATCATGCTTCGCCCATCACTTAATCTCACACCATATGAACTCTATTTTCAAAAGAAGCCTAATGTATCTTATTTCAAAGTTTTTGGTTGTAAATGTTTTATTTTGAATACAAAAGATAGCTTGGGAAAGTTTGATGAAAAATGTGATGAAGGAACTTTTCTTGGGTACTGTTCAACTAGTAAAGCTTATAGAATTTTTAATAAAAGAACTAGTAGAGTTGAAGAGTCAATAAATGTAAAATTTGATGAGTTTGTTCCTTGTGTAGAAAAACTTTCCGCAAGCAACAAGAATGATCTCTTACAACCTTTGGAGCATGGTGATGAGGAATCTTCCAAAGAAGAAGAAGAGGAGGCCAAGGAAGATGAATATGTACCTCCAAGTGCCTTGAAATTCACAAAGGATCATCCACGGGATTTAATAATTGGTGAACCATCCATCGGGGTAAGAAGTCACTCTTCTCTTCATGAATCATATTCAAATATCTGTTTTGTTTCCAAAATTGAACCGAAAACCGTTTCTACCGCTTTAAATGATGAATTTTGGTTTTTGGCTATGAATGAAGAGTTAGAACAATTTGAGCGACATAATGTTTGGAAATTAGTAGAAAGGCCATCTAATCACCCGGTTGTAGGTGTAAAATGGATTTTTAAAAATAAATTAGATGGTGAGTCTAGAATCACTAGGAATAACGCACGCTTAGTAGCACAAGGATATTCACAAATCGAGGGGATAGATTTTGATGAAACTTTTGCACCCGTTGCTAGGTTGGAATCCATTAGAATTTTTCTAGCATTTGCAAGCTTTAAAATAATAAAACTATTTCAAACGGATGTAAAAAGTGCTTTTCTCAACGGCTTTGTAAAAGAAGAAGTTTATATTGAACAACCCCCCGGTTTTATTAATGAAAAATTTCCCAATCATATTTATAAACTAGAAAAAGCGCTCTATGGTTTAAAATAAGCGCCACGTGCATGGTATGAAACACTTACATCATTTTTATTAAAGCACGGTTATATTATGGGAAGTGCCGATAATACTCTCTTCGTTAAACATAATAATGATGATTTAATTATTTTGCAAATCTATGTTGATGATATAATCTTTGGATCTACTAATGAAGAGTTGTGTAATGAAGTTATTAAAGTGATGAAAAATGAATTTGAAATGAGTCTAGTAGGAGAACTTTCTTATTTTCTTGGTTTTCAAATATCACAAAGAAATGATGGTATTTTTATATGTCAAACCAAATATGTCTATGATATGCTTAAGCATTTTGGATTTGAAAACCTTAAACATGCTTCTACACCAATGAGTGCATCACTTAAATTAGGAAAAGATGAATCAGGAATTTCAATTGATCAAACCTTATATAGAGGTATGATAGAATCCCTACTTTATCTTAGTGCAACTAGACCTGATATTATGTTTGTCGTATGCTTATGTGCTCGATTTCAAGCCAATCCAAGAGAATCTCATTTAAAAGCGGTAAAATGAATATTCAGATATCTTATTGGGTCATCTAGATTACGATTATGGTACCCGCACAATAATTCATTTACACTTCACGGCTACTCCGATTCGGACTACGCTGGTTGTTCACTTGATAGAAAAAGTACTAGTGGTACCTGTCATTTTCTAGGACCTTCATTAGTTGCATGGTCTAGTTGGAAACAAAATTCGGTTGCACTCTCCACCACGGAGGCCGAATACATTGCATTAGGGAATTGTTGTGCACAAGCTCTATGGATGAGCCAAACTTTAGAGGACTTTGGTTTTCATCTAAAACTTATAGAATTAAAATGTGACAACAAAAGTGCCATTGATCTCACAAATAATCTGATACACCACTCTAGATCCAAACATATAGATGTGCGTCATCATTTCATAAGGGATCACATTAAAAAGGAAAATGTTAGGATAAGTTTCATTGGCACAGACTCTCAACTTGCTGATATATTTACTAAACCTCTTCCAGATGCAAGTTTTCAAATGTTAAGGTTGGAATTAGGAGTCTTAGACATCTTCGGATGAATAACATGTAAAATGTCAATGTTTTATGCAATTTGAGCAATCAAGACATCTCCAAAAATTACAAAATTTCTGCAAAGGACTACTCTAAGGCCACTTAATAAATATCAAAAATCAAAATTTTCAAATTCTCAAAAAATCGTGTACTATTTCCAGCGTTAGCCCTAACGCCAGCGTTAGCGTTGGTGTTGGAATTTTTAGATTTTTAAATTTCTAAAAATGTTTAAAAATATGTTAGTTTATATTTACAAATTTGTTTTTGAATTTTTGAGATTTATTATCCTTGTTTTAATTTATATTTTAGAAAATCAACTACAAAAATTCAAAATTCAAAAATACAAAAATATATTTTTATGATTTTTCTGTTTTTATTTCATTAATTTTTTTTTAAACAACAAAAAAACAGTATGATCTTTATTGCTAATATCAAGCATGATCTTTATTCTATTATTTAGAATTATTTACAATGTTAACATTTATTCCTTCAAATTACTCTGAACATTGTTTTGTTTATCATGCTTTGATATATCTATTTAAAGTGCATCAATTCTATTGAAAAATATGTGTAGAACCAAGCTTAGCATGCCTCTAAATATGAGTAAATGTATTATGATTGATAATGATACCTTTCACTCACTTATTTTGGTAATCAACATGTGTGTTTAAATCTAAAAATGCTTGTTTGTGTATTGTATTTGTACAATAAATTAAAACTTGCATAAGTTTATTACCTACACTACATTTGAATTGCACTTATGAAATTTTGAAAAGTGGTTAAGTTTCAAAATTGTGGGTTTGCAAAACAAATGTATTCGGAGAATGTTGTCGCACAAATGTGAACAAAAAAATTATATATGTAGACAATTATAACTCCACCAAGCACTACTTGAATCTCCTGATAAGTCTTCATAAGCATTGTGAGGTTGAGCACCTTGGAAAGAATAGTAAAGTGTCTCGTGCAACCCTTGATTAATACACCACTTTTTATAAAATAGTGTGCATTAAAGTGTGTGAAAGTTAATTTACTTGTATTTTATTGTGAACTTTACTTTACATATGTCTTGTATTTTGTGATTTAAATCAATTGTTAACATTACCCAAAATACACTTATGTGCCCATCATTATCTTTCATAACACTTCTTCTCATGAGTATTGGACTCTAATGCTTTATCTATACGACTCTTTATATAACAAATGCACTAGATAACCTAGCATGATCTCTACAATGTTTTGGTATCTCTTAAACTTAAAATTAAGTAACATTGTAGTATATTCTTTTTGATATGTTCATTTTCATGCTTGGTATCTTTATGTAAAACTATGAGATTTCAAAAAGGTTAAAACATCTTTACATTTTGAACTTAAAACTCATATTTTTACTTATGCTTTTCATGCTTACAAAAAGATGTTTCTTATAATCTTCCGCTTGCTTACAACTCTTATCTTTTTATTTGAAATCTCTTATATATACTATGGTTAAAATCTTTATCATTATCTATATTACAAAAGCTCGTTCATGCTTTATCATTTATAAGAAATGCCTCCTTACTACCCTCACCCTACCTTCTTTTGATAATACCAAAAGGGAGAGATTAATTGCAGAAATCTATATAGGAGAAATATAGAAGAATACAGGGAGACTAATTCATGCAATCAATCATTTAGGGGGAGTAAAACATAAATTGCATTTTTGTATGGGGAGCATTACGATAGGGGGAGTATGCACATTATCATGCATATCAAATACTATAGTTGCACTATTATCTCGCTTATCATATTCTATAATCACCTTTACTGATTTCTTGCTAAGAGGATTTGTTATTATCAAAAGGGGGAGATTGTTGGACATGTATGTCACATCCCTTTGTTTGAGAATAACAAATGCCAAATTGTATTTGATCTTGCTTGTCGTGTGTTTAGAGTGTGCAGGAGCTATATGTGCAATACTCCACAGGCAGAAAATAGATTGGAGACGACTCTCTGGAAAGTGTGCTAATGCCCGCGTTAGTTGTTAACGCCCCGCGTTAACAACCGCTGAGAAGGAAACTGCTGAGAAGGAAACCGCTGAGAAGGAAACCACTGAGAAGGATGCCGCTGAGAAGGATGCCGTCGAGAAGCCAGAGTCATCGCCAGCGTTAGATCTTAATGCTCCGCGTTAGCCGTTTGACAAACTGAACTGCACTCGACGAATTGAAGTTAACTGCGCTCGACTTATTGCGTTCGACGAATTGAACTGTGCTCGACGAATTGGAGCATTCGACGAACTGAACTGCGCTCGACAAATTGAAGTTAACTGCGCTCGACTTATTGCGTTCGATGAACTGAACTGCGCTCGATGAATTGGAGCATTTAATGAACTGAACTGCGCTCGATGAATTGAAGTTAACTGCGCCCGATGATAGCACGTTCGACGAAATGTGTTGCGTTCGACAAAATTAGTTTCTGCCACAATCCCGGCGGTTTGCACGATCCCGACTGTTTGCACATTCACTAACGCCGGCGTTAACTCCTAACGCCACGCGTTAGCTCCCATGGTTATTTAAAGACCTGATTTCATTTTGCTCGTGGAGATTATTGAAGCCTTTATTCCAGAGATCTGAGAGAGCTTCTAGAGAGAATACTTGTGCCAAAACTCCATTGTTGTTATGCTGCCAAAGAAGGATCTCCCACAAAAAACTTAAGGAGAATTCTGGAGGACTACGTCACGCTACATCCGAAGGACGATCGCTTCGACCTCGCTCATACTACAGCGATCCTTCATCCTCATCTTCAGAGATCTCATATAGGGAGTTTTATTATTGTTATCTTTATTTTCATTCCATACTTTTTGTAACCATTTAGAGAATTCGCATTGTGTTGGCGACTAGGTCCTTGCGTGGCTTAGGGGGTAATTCGCCGCGTGTGTTGGTGACTAGGTCTAGGTGATTAGATCTAGGGGTGCTCAAGGCCATATCTAGGGAAGGATTGGCTAGAGCGGCTTGAGGCCATATCCGGGGAAGGATAGGCTAAAGCCAACCGGTTTTGGGGGATACAAGTCGGTATAGAAAAGGAAAAATTATTTTACTTTGTACGCCTCCGATTTCTAGCGATATTGAAATAAATTTATGTAAACACCTTTTATATAATATAATCATGTCTCTTTTTGTGTTTACTTGATTTCTATCATTTGGCATAAGTTATAAAATTGTGAATTACAATTGTTTCTTCCTTTAAGTTAAATTATTATTTCGTTCTAATTTACTTTGAACAATTTAGTAAATCGTCTAAAAATATAAAGAATTTTATTCCCTTATTCACCCCCCCCCCCCCCCCCTCTAAGGGCGCCAATCGATCCAACAGGTTCTCCCCTCTTCTACCACCTGGTAGGGATGCACCACTATGCCTGAGTCTTTTGGTGAGGAGACTCTTAGAACCTCTGATCTTTTGACAAGGAGATTATGAACCACCAGATCTTTTGATAAGGAGATCTTGAACCACCAGATCTTTTGATAAGGAGATCTTGAACCACTGCATCCTTTGAAGAGGGATTAATAAAACTCTTTTACAGAATGAGAAATAAGGAGAAGAAAGAAAGTTGTAGGAATTCTATTCTCAGAATTCTTAAGAAGACTGTAGGAAGAACTTCCTATTAGATGTTCCACAGGATCTGCTCTTGATTAACCCCTGCTTTAGATAGTGATGAATTGCAGGTGCTTTGTATGTCAGATCCATTCTGCTTCTGCTGATTGAGATCTGGCTGCTAAGAGATTGTGATGAAGAGCAGCTATCAGATCCTCTGTTCTATTAGATGAAGAACAACAGAGCTTTCTTTTCTTTTCTCTTTTCTGTGTTAGGGTTCCTTAGAGAGGGAGAAGAAGTGGAAGCCCTAGCAAGAAGGAAGACGGCTGATTGTGATTAATGTTGTGTCCGTTTCTGTCTTCTCTTCTCCTTTTATTCTCTCTATTCAATTTCGAAAATTCTTTCCCTTTCTGGTATGACCTGAAAAGGTAATCTCCAATGACATTCGTTTTCTTTCCTCTTTAATTCTCGGCCCATCCACCTACAAGGAATATGGTTCCAAGAAACCTTTTGTGTCCTTCTTTAATGCTCCTTTCTATTTCAGGCAATTATTAAGCAGTTGCGGAACGGTCTTGAAGGATGTGGGCCATGAAAGAAGGATCAGTGAGACAGCTGAAAAGATATACTTTTACAGACTGTATTCGACGTAGCGTCGAATTAATTTCTTCTCTTATCGATGCAACTTTGAGTTCTTGTAGAAGCAGCTTCGATTTTATCTCTGCTCTGATTGAACTCTGCGAGTCGACATTGCATCGACATCTTATCGATGTGTCCATCAAGTTGATCTTCCTGGCTCTGAACTTCATCTTCTGCGTCCAGATGAAGTCGACGTTGCATTGACTTTTGGATGGCTTCGACAGATATCCTCTTCTGCGTCGAGTTGAAGTAGACGCTGTGTCGACTCCTCTAGTTACTTTGACAAGTCCTTGTCCTCTGCGTTGATATCTATTCGACGTAACATTGACTTGAGTTACTTCGACAGAAAGGTTAAACCACTTGGACTTCTAGTCAGAGCTGTGTCGATATGGACTCGATGATGCGTCGAATTCTATTCGGTGCAAAAGTTAACTTCGCCCAATTTTGCTTCCCTTGATTGGGTCCTGACACCCAATGTTGAGTGTGACATCCTAAGACATCTAATGGCCAGATTACCCTCACTATAAAATGGGTAATTCAAACCTAGTAGATAAAATCACTTTCATATAATTTGTTAAGTTAAATCACAGGGTTTTCCCAATATTCTTTTTAGGTTTTAATCTCTCTCTCCCTTATATAGGGTCGTCCCTCCTATTAGACTACATTAACACACCTCTCATGGCCACTAGATTGGAGAATAAAGAGATCGAACGGCTCCGCTCTAGCTCTAGCTGATAAAGGTCGTCTCATCGATACCATCTCGATGATATGAACCATGTCTTGACGATATGCTACCACCAGCAGTAACACTTACTGATAGGTGTTACCATCCTGCTATCAGCCTTCTAGTCGACATAGATCCAGCTTCTCGCCGATATCAAAAACCTATCTCGACGATATGGTCTCACCGATATGGACCATGTCTCATCGACATGCGCATTGTAAAGCTGACATGCTATAGACATCAAGTCGGTACATTGTATCATCCAGTTGATATGGTACCGCCGGTGGTAGGATTACCATTGGACGTTAGCATCCTGCTACTAGTATGATTTCTCTTTAGTGGATGGACCCCAACAAACTCCCCCTCGAGGCCATAAAGAAGAGTTCTTCCATCTAACTTCTTCAGGTGGACTTCATGTTGATCAGCAACCGACATAACTCATGATTCTCCCTCGGCATGACCTTCGTCACCATATCTGAATGATTTTCTTCTGTATGGACTTTCTCCAACTTCAGCAGCTTCTCCTCGATGACATTATGTATCCAATGACACCTCACATCAATTTGCTTCATCTTGGAGTGGTACGGTGGTTCATGGCCAAGAATATTGCACTCTGACTGTTACTGAACACAGTGAACTTGTAAGACCCCATATTCTGAGTGCAAAGAAAGTAGAAGTGTACTGAAGCTAAGGAGCTAGCGCCAGGCGCTAGTGCTAGTGCCGGCGGTAGCGCACTTTCCAAGAAATATGTTATTCTCGAGAAATGTTTGTAGCACTCCAGATTTTCCCAGCGGATAGATAACACTAATCCGAGTTGAAAAAGGGCTTGTTGATTGCGTGCCGTGAGTGCACAATGCGTGTAATCCTAAATCCGAGTTGAAAAAGTACTTGCCGATTAATGCATCGCTCTCAATGAAAATGAATGCTTCTATGCGGTTCTTAGACGCACCTGTGATATATGTACTTCTATTGCTTGCACGCAGGGAAGGATCACCGCCGCCCCAAGCATGGGGTGGGGTCATTTAAATCAGGGTCAGCTAAAGCTGACCGGTTACTTATTTTCCCACCGCTTGGTGGATTTGTTTGTACAGGCCCTGGCGAGACTAGCGGGATTCGCGGGCTGAAGCCCCAACTGCTGTGCTGTACTGGCCCTCGAAGGCCAAAGCTTTTGTTTACTGTTTTTCATGTGTGGACGGCCTGCGTGATGATGTTTGGAAGCCACCTTTATTATGTAAACAACCTTGTAACGAACTTGTTATCTCTTTCATTCCTAGTAGCTAATGTGGACAATGTATACACTGGTTTTAATTGAAATAAATTGCTTCCGTTGTGTGACTCTTTGTGCTGAGATGGTTAAGTTATTAACTGTTTAATGCTAATTCAGTAACACGCTCTTTTGTTCGTTTAATATGTCATGGGTGTTGGATCAGAAGGCGCCCTTAGAGGGGGGGTGAATAAGGGTTTTCAAAAACTTAAGATTATATTTAGACAACTTTGATGTAATGCAATATTAAAATGTTTAACACAATTAGAAGTTATGTAAAACAAAATGAAGAGACATGCTTTAATTAATATTGAATAAGTTTTACAAAACTTGATCTCTTATGATGCTAGAGATCCAGAGGCGAATATATTAAAATCCTTTTTTCGTTTTCTATACCGACTCGTATCCCCACGAACCGGTTGGCTTTAGCCGATCTCTCCCCAGATACGGCCTCAAGCCGCTCTAGCCAATCTATCCCCAGAAAGGCCTCGAGCACCCCCTAGACCTAGCCTAGATCTAGTCGCCAACACGAGGCGAATTTCAGCCCTAAGTCCTACCCCAGACCTAGTCTCCAACACGAGGCGATTTCACTACCGTTTACAGAAAAGATATGAAATGAAAAGACAATAATATAAAAACTCCCTCTATGTGGATCTCTTGGAGAAGTGGACGAAGGCCCGCAGAGTATGATCGTAGTCGATGCGGCCTTTCGTCACGATGATGACGCGTGTTGAAATCTTCTCCACGGATCTCCTTCAGCTTTTCAGATTTGTGGGAGTATCTCTCTACAACTTCCTCTCTCTGCTGTGGCACGTGGCTCTGGAGTTTGGGATCTAAAGAGGATGAATAATACGAAGGCAAGGGGTCCAATTTATAGCCTTCACGCTACCGCCGGGGCTAGCCCAGATTAAGAAACAAATTACGCGGCAGGATCTTCAATCCGAGGCAACCTTTTGCTCTATACCTCATTTGCGACATGCTAGCGCCAGCGCTATCTGCTACCGCCGGGCATTAGCTCTTTCTAAAAATACAGCCGGAATCGTGTTAATCACCGCTATCGCCGGGCGTTATCGCTACCGCCGGCGATAGTGAGCTCTTTGGAATTTTTGCCTCAAATTCGGGGGCAGTCTTCATGTGTCCTCCTTGAGTCATGTGGACCTAGATAACCTGCACACTTGAACACACAAGATCAAATACATGGGATTTGTTATTCTCAAACCTAGGAGATGCGGAAGACCATGTTCCAACAAACTCCCCCTTTTGATAATAACAAATCCATTAATGATAAATCAGAGCATTAATCTATATAAGCATGAGGAAACATATTTGTGTGTGTGTGAAAAGGATGACTTAGGATAAATAATGATTATAGAATTTTAGTATTGCTCCCCCTAAATACATGCTCCCCCTATGTGAATGCTCTCCTAATATGTAAGCTATCATCTTAATTAATCATGTTGGGTTTTTATTTTGATAGCGGATTGTATTTATAGGTCTCCCCCTTTTGTAATTTATCATGATAATTCTCCCCCTTTGTTATGAGCAAAAGTGGGTTAGGAGGCACCTACAGAGAAGTTTGATAATAAGATAAATCATGATCGAGCTTCTTAGTGAGAGGAAATGATAAGAAGTTTTTAGAATAAGGTGTAGAGAAAAATAGATCAGAGTTTTGGCCTAAGAAAAATAATGATTTCCCCTTTATATAAAAAATATCAGAGTTTTAGCCTAAGAAAAAAAAATAATGATTTCCCCTTTATATAAAAAATATCAGAGTTTAAGCATAAAATTATGATTTCCAAGTAACTAGTCTACCCAGACAATATGTCTACACCCTAGCCCCGTACTAAGTGACGGATGGGCATGAGGAGCTGCAATCATGCTGTAGGTTGGGGTGTTAGTCCCATATGCAAACACTAGACAAACACTTAACCTAACACTCTTTCCCCCCAGTGCCTCGCAAGGCCCTACTGGAACCCTCCCCGGTTAAGGACAAGACATGACTAAAGATAAGGTTATCTAATGTCTACAACCCTACGCCCCCGCTATGGTGAGATGTGAAGTCATGGATAATAATTGTTGGAAACATTAAGCATTTAAATCTAATGATCATTTATAGCCTATGAGTTTTTATTTTTATTTGTCTTTATGAAAACACTCTCATAACTATATTGAAAATCATGAATGAATCAGAGTTTGAGCATTTGCGGAAGATTTAAGAAAAAGAAACATCATAATAAGAGTTTGAGTTAAAAAAAACAAACTTTATAAAGATAAGAGTTAAGGCATTTTTCAACATCCTCAAAAGTAAAATATGATTTGTAGTAATAATAAGAAGATGTTCTTATAAGCAGTATTTCACTTGTTGGAGGAGTGTTTAACATAAAAGTTTATAAATCAGAGTTGTTACAATAAAAGTGATATGCGTGTTAGAACAGCCAATATAAATTTTACCAAGCAAGTCTATCAATTGTTTTGTAAGAAAAAGTTTAGATTTAAGACTTGATATAAGCATGAAAGTGCAAGGTAAAAGTTATATGGTAATGATGATGCGGAAGACTTGTAAAAATACAAGAAACATCTTATTGTATTCAATGATGATCCATAAAAAGATATAAGAGTTTAATTTTAAAAAGAAGTTGTTTATGTAAATCATGTTTCAATGAAAATCTTTTATGGTTGACAATAAAGTAACCAAGCATGAAATAATTTTATCAAAAAGAAATTACTACAATGTTATTTTAATTCACAATTTCAAAACATACCAAACATTGTAGAAAGCATGCTAGGTAATCCAGTGTATTTCATAAATAAAGAGTAGTATAGAATTAGCATTAGGATCCAATACTCATGAGAAGAAGTGTTATGGAAGATAATGATGTGCACATAAATGTATTTTGAATGGAGTAAACAAATGTTTTAATCAAAAATACAAGAAATATGTAAAGTAAAGAGCACAATAAAACACAAATAATTTTACTCCCACATACTTCAATGCACAAACAAAATGTACAACTACCAAGGTGCTTTGCACACACAATGCTCATCAAGACTTATCAGGGTGCAAAGTAGTGCTTGGGGGATCACATATTTTTATTTTAGAATTGAAACTAGTGATCCAATGTACTTAAGAGTAAGTGGTTTTTATTTTGAAAGAAAGATATGGTTTGCACAAGATACTTTACTATTCTTTCCAAGGTGCTCAACCTCACAACGCTTATTAAGACTTATCAGGAGGTTCAAGTAGTGCTTGGTGGAGTTATCTTTGTCACTTTATTTTATGATTTTTGTTTTGTACAAAGTTCTCCGAATACACTTGTTTTGCTAACCAATATAATTTATGAAAGCATAACCACTTTTCTTAACTTTTAAAAGTGCAAATACAGGTTGTGTAAGAAGATACTTGTGCAATTTTAATTCATTGTACTAATACAAAACATACACAAGCATTCTTAGATTAAACACATATATTGACAATGCCAAAATAAGTGAGTGAATAAATATCATTATCAAACATAAAACATTTATTCATACTTAGAGGCATGCTAAGCTTGGTTCTACACAACTTCTACAATATAATTGATGCACATATTAATAGATATATCAAAGCATGATGAAAACAATGTTCAAAGTAGTTTGAAATGATAAATTGCAACATTATAGAAGTTCTAAATAATAGATTAAATCATGCTTGATTTTCACAGGAAAGTCCATACAATTTTTTTGATAGTTTTAATGTTTTATATTTTTGTATTAGATTTTTGCATAAACATAGACTTTAAACAAATGACAAAAACATAAAGATAAAACATATATTTTTTTGTAATTTGGCTTTTGTATTTTTGTATTTGATTTTTCAAAAATGAAATAAAATCAGAAGTGCAAAAATAAATAATACATATAGATTAATATATTTTTAAGAATTGTTCAAAATTTTAAAAATACAGAAAAACAAATAGGTGCGCTAGCGCCGGCATTAGCGCTAGTGCGAGAAACAGTGCACAATTTTTGATGATTTTGAAATTTTTAATTGTTGATCTTGATTAAGTGTCCTAATAGTAGTTTCAGGCAGATATTTCAGAATTTTAGAAGATGTCTAGATAGTGCAAATTTGAAAGTGGAGGTTATATCTTAAGTTACTCTAGAGGGGGGTGAATAGAGTATTAAAAAACATTTCCTTAGTTTTTATAGCGGAATTAAAATAATGTTAAATATATGTGTAAGCAGTGTGAGATATATATAAACAGAAAAACTGAATAAGTAAAAGCACACGACACAACACAAAGAAATAGACAATCACAGAGGACACAAGGAATTCATAGTAGTTCCCCAAAAACCTGGGTACGTCTACTCTTCTACCACACTTGGTAGGATCCACTAGGAGGTTTGATCAGGTGCCCTCACACTAAGGGATTTTTGATAAGGTGTCCACACACCAATAGTTGTTTGATCAGGTGCCCAAATCACCGATAAGCTTTTGATAAGGTGCTTAAAAACCACACAAAATTTTTGATAAGGTGTCTTGCCACCATTGGGTAAACTTTTGGAGGGAGAATTAACCATGTACAAGATGAGATAAAGAGGTTTAGAGTGTTCTTCTCTATCAATGATCTGAGAGAAGACCAGATGGTGTTGAAGCTGAAAGCTCCCCCTGTCTGATGAGAGTTGATGATAGTTTGTAGACAGAGCTCTCTCTAACACATGTTTTTTGTAGCAAATTATCTGAAAGAAAAGAATCTTCAGGTTGTTGTTGCTCTTTGAAAGACTTTAACTTGCAGCAGTTCTGAAAGGTTGAGTATTGTTCTCAGAATAATAAGGGTGCTTCCTTGAGTAAGAAGAAGACTGGGAAAAAAATATGAACTGTCCTTCTTCTTCTTTCTCTAATGCTTTGTATATTGAGAAGAAAAACGACTGTATATTCTCCTTCTTCTTTGATGACTTGTATCCTTTTTTTTTTAATTCAAATCATCTGTTTTTAAGGAATATATTATTCTGACTTAAATCCTTCTTAGAACTATGCAGCCACCTAAAATGATTTTGGCAGGTCCTTTCAATTCCTTTTGTCAAGAAAGATGCCTTGGCATTAAATGTCAACGGCTACTCTCTTTCTTGGAATAGTAGGAATATAAGGATATAATAAATAAGAAAGATATCCTTACATGGCTGACTGAATACGTCCAAGAAGAAATAAATATATCCGTTATTCTGTCAATTTGTGTTCAGAGAACTGATATCCAACTGAAAATATTAATCTGAGCTTCAGAAAGGAATTTGTCGAGCGCTGGCTAGAATTCATCGAGCGCTGCTAGCCATTTGTCGAGCGCTGCTCAGAAAATGTCGAGCGCTGGAACTGACTATAGTTCTTCAGTCTGCTGAAAGCAATTTGTCAGACGAAGCTGGTCATTCGTCGAACGCCACTCGCCATTTGTCGAGCTTGAGTTTTCCTTAGTTCTGATCAATCTAATCAGCCTAAAAACTTGACCCTAAGACTATACAATGGGGTCAACACAGATCCTAATCAACATATAGTGATCCTAGCCCAAATCAGTAATAGGGTTGTTCCAACAAAATTGCATGAAACATTAGTGATTTTGTATATGACTTTCCTAAATAAACATTGCATGAAATATATTTTATTATATCTCCATTTTAATTTTTCTAAGGCTTATATTTATTAATATAATGTAGTTTGAAAATGATAGGAAATGTAAGCACGAGAAGATATGAATGAACAAATCAAATATGCATGATTTTAGTGATTAAAAATAATGTTCATGCATAAGAATATCATGGATAAGCCCTATATGAGAATACCCAGCCTGTATATCTTGGTAAACATATAAATCCTAACATAGACACAAATATTCTTTAGGTGACAATGTTAGTATGATAAGTTTGGGATTAATGTTATATCAAGGTTTGATTGTGTTTCAACTTAGAGACCTAGAATGAAGTGATGATTTAATTTGATTTGATATCAAGATGATTCAAAGGTCTACACTTGAAATAAATCATAATACACACATAATACACCAACCATGGTATGTAATTATAATATCAATTGTCATCAATTATTATATCAATTATAATTCACATAATTGTGATAGAAATAATTGTTTTTAGAAGACTTTTGATATGACTTATGATATATTATGTTAGAGAATTTTAGCAAAGGACATCAATAGATCATGGTGGTGTTTGTGAATTCAATATTCATTATGAAGGTAAATTCTTTCAATACATTTTAGTGATTTTCTTTTAATTAAGAATTTTGAATATATATATGTGATTTTTGATAGGTGAACAATATTGATGGTTTAGATCATGTTTGACATCAAGGAGTGAACACAATATAATTTTTGTTGTGAACAAAGAAAACCATATTGAAAGTTGAGCTTTTATTTAGATCTTGAACTTTCTTTTAGATCATGTTATTTCTCTAAACCACTTGTTGGTGAAGGCTAAAAAGGTTAATAGCCTAATAACTAGATTTAATTTGAAATATCTTATAGCAAATTTATAGTTCAATTTATATGAATACTATATGATATTTATGGGTAATGATTTTAATAGTAATAGATTGGTCATTTATAAATAAATAAAATTCTTGACTTTTACTTTTGATTTACTTTGATTTGCACACTTCATTTACTTTGATTTGCACACTTCATTCAGGCTTTAGGGGACAAAGTCAAAATTTCAAATATTATATTAGATGACCATGACATGATGGCTTAAAAAGGAAACAAAAAGAAAAAAATAGAAAATACATTAAAGCACATCATGAAGTAGAAATTTGTATATTTCAATTTGAAAATATTCTACTTCATGCATTTGGATGATACTAGTAGATGAGAGATTTGGGTAACCAAAGAGAACCAAGTGTAACGGTTCCTTTAGGTACCCAAATATAACGTGATAATTTTTGGGTAGAGTATACAAGAGTTTTAATAAAAAATACAAGTAATATGTAAAGTAAGAGCATAATAAAACACAAATAATTTAACTTCCACACACTTTAATGCACACAAGAAAAATGTACAACTACCAAGGTGCTTTGCACACACAATGCTCATTAAGACTTATCAGGGTGCAAAGTAGTGCTTGGGGGATCACAGATTTTTATTTTTGAATGTTTTGAAACTAGTGATCCGGTGTACTTTAAGAGAAAGTGGTTTTTATTTTGAAAGAAATATTTGATTTGCACAAGACACTTTACTATTCTTTCCAAGGTGCTCAACCTCACAACGCTTATTAAGACTTATCAGGAGGTTCAAGTAGTGCTTGGTGGAGTTATCTTTGTCACTTTATTTTATGATTGTTGTTTTGTACAAAGTTCTCCGAATACACTTGTTTTGCAAACCAATAGAATTTATGAAAAAGATAACCACTTTTCTTAACTTTTAAAAGTGCAAATAAAGGAGTGTAGGTAAGATACTTGTGCAATTTTAATTCATTGTACTAATACATAACATACACAAGCATTCTTAAATTAAACCATATGTAGACAATGCCAAAAAGGTGAGTGAATAAATATCATTATCAAACATAAAACATTTACTCATACTTAGAGGCATGCTAAGCTTGATTCGACACACCCTTTTAAAATATAATTGATGCACATATTAATAGATATATCAAAGCATGATAAAGACAATGTTCAAAGTATTTTGAAAGGATAAATTGCAACATTATAGAGGTTCTAAGTAATAGATTAACTCATGCTTGATATTCTCAATAAAGTCCATACAGTATTTTTGATATTTTTGCAAAATAATTATAATTTAGAGTTTGAACTCTTATAATTTGATCTTGGACTTCCCGAGGATTACCCTGTGAGAGGTTCGCCCGGTACTAGGTGATATGATGGGATGATAGCCCAAATCACCCTTTCGCAAGATACATGTTAATAGAAAAGTTAAGTTCAAATAACAAATATTGATAGTTTTGTTTTTAGAAATAGAATTTAAACAAATGACAAAAACACTAAGGCAAAAACATATAATTTTTGTAATTTGAATTTTCTATTTTTGTATTTGATTTTTCAAAAATCTATTATAGGCAGAATTGCAAAAATGAGTAGTACATATAGATTAATTTATTTTTAAGCAATTTTCAGAATTTTAAAATTTCAGAAAATCGGGGACTCGAGATAGCGCCGACGTTAGGTACTAGCGCCTGCGCTAGCTCACAGAGAGTGCTTATTTTGATTGTATAGCCTTGATTTTCTTCGATTTTGCTTCCGATTTTTCTTAATTATGTTTTTGCAATGTAAAGCCTGTCTAATGAAGTGATGAGACGAGAAGAAATCGCAAAAAAGTTGCGAAAGTTAAAAATTAACACATGAGTTTCATCTTCATTAGAGTTTCATATGTATTAAACCTTGATTATTGAGTTTTGCACAACATATGCATGAGGGAAATGATCATAAATAAGTGAAATAATATTCATGCAAATTTTCAATTTCGATTTAAACATAATTATGATTAAACATAGTTGGGGTAATTGAAAATGATGCAAATATATTAACTACCTAAGTAAAATTTGCGCATTTTATAAATTTAGCCTAATACCCCTAAAGATACACCTTTTAAATTCATTTTGACATTTATTTTATTTAGTCTTAATAACATCATATAACAAATTTAGTTTTTCAATTTTTATAAGACTTTTAGGAAATGGATTTAGAAGGATAGAAATAAAAAAGATGAGTAGATCACTTGAACAATGACATGACTATTTATTCAATATTATTCAATTTGATTTATTATGAATTTTGGTTTACTATGATAAAGTCATATCACAAGTCATATAAAGTGATCATAGCATGATAGTTTAAAAACAATAAAAAGAAAGTTTAAGCATATCATGAAGTAGAGAAATGATATTTCATTTTAATTGATTTCTACTTCATGCAAGTGGTGGGATACTAATGAATAAGAGATTTAGGTATCCAAAGAGGACCGGGAGTGACGGTTCCTTTGGGTACCCAAATACATCGTGTTTTCTTTTGGGGAGATATGTTTGAATGGGCCCTTTTGATTTGAGTTTGTGTTTCATCTTTAACTTTTGGCCGCCATTCAAACATTTGTTTAATATTATTCTTATTTATCAAATTTCCATGATGATTTTGCAAAACATTTTTTATAGGAAATTTGTTTATCTTTAGTTTATGTTAGGAGAGTGGTTATTTTGTAAATGATAATGATTTGGAATTTTATTTTCAAGCATTTGATATTCTTTATTTCCTTTGTTGGATTTATCAACATTTTGAGAAATTATATTGAACTTACTTTTAGATATACCTTGAGATTGTGAATGAATGTTTTGAGCGTTTTTCTTAATGGTTTCCTTAAGCAAGTTGATTTTTGATTTTAGTTCATCATTCTTGATTTTTAAATTATGTCTAGCTTTATTATAATTTATTGTGCTATTTTTAAGAGTGGTAACAATTGAGTCAATATGTTTTTCATATTTATCCCTATACTCATCAAATGTTTCATCCATCTCTTTTATTTCAATTTCATAGTCCTTACGCTTAGCACAATTACTTTTTAAAGATGAATTTTCTAAACATAATTTTTCATTTTGTTCTCTTATAAAAATTATTTCTTTTTCAAGTTCCTTAAGTCTTTCCTTAATAATATCACAATCAAAATAAGGTTTTGTGTTTTCAAGTAAAGGACAAGATGGTGAAAACACATCACAATTTGATTCTAAATTAACATTAGCTTTTAATCGCTTATTTTCTAAATGTAAATTTTTAATAGTGATTTTCAATTTCTTGATCTTACGTTTAGCAGTTTTTAGTATATTGAAACTAGAAATGGAAGTTATCACAAAAGAAGAAGATTTAGTCTTCCTTACAGCGCTATTGGAGGAGGCAGATTATGAACATGAAATTCCTTCGTCATCTTTTAGTTCTTCCTCCATTATAGATGGATCTATATCTTCCCTTTCCCTTGGTGTATTGTTCTCCTTTTCTATTTCAATATTCACCATGGCTTCGCTCCGAGAGAGATCTTCTTGGATGATTATGGATGCTTGTACGTTCTTTTCCTCCTGTGTTTGTTCCACACTTGCGAGAGGAAGATCATACATTTCTTCAAGAAAGCGCCATATTTTGTATGCACTAGAAAAGCAATATATGAATTTGAAGATTTCATTAGATAGTGCACAAAATAAATAGTGTTTGGCTTTGGCATTTAGCTGACGTTCTTTGTTATTCGATTCATCCGCACGCCTTATAATTGTTAAGTTCCATACTTCGATGTCTAAAGTTTTAATAAATTTTTCTATTAAAAATTTCCACCCTTTATAATTTTTCCCTTCGAATAAAGGTGGTTTAGGAGATTTTTCTTCTTCATAAAAATTTACCCCACTAGTAGAAGCGAGATCATGAGACGCCATTATTCCCGGTTGTTAAGCCGATTTGGAATAACCTGCCTCTGATACCACTTGTTGGATCGGAAGGCGCCCTTAGAGGGGGGTGAATAAGGGTTTTCAAAAACTTAAGATTATATTTAGACAACTTTGATGTAATGCAATATTAAAATGTTTAACACAATTAGAAGTTATGTAAAACAAAATGAAGAGACATGCTTTTATTAATATTGAATAAGTTTTACAAAACTTGATCTCTTATGACGCTAGAGATCCGGAGGCGAATATATTAAAATCCTTTTTTCGTTTTCTATACCGACTCGTATCCCCACGAACCGGTTGGCTTTAGCCGATCTCTCCCCAGATACGGCATCAAGCCGCTCTAGCCAATCTATCCCCAGAAAGGCCTCGAGCACCCCCTAGACCTAGCCTAGATCTAGTCGCCAACACGAGACGAATTTCAGCCCTAAGTCCTACCCCAGACCTAGTCGCCAACACGAGGCGATTTCACTACCGTTTATAGAAAAGATATGAAATGAAAAGACAGTAATATAAAAACTCCCTCTATGTGGATCTCTTGGAGAAGTGGACGAAGGCCCGCAGAGTATGATCGTAGTCGATGCGGCCTTTCATCACGATGATGACGCGTGTTGAAATCTTCTCCATGGATCTCCTTCAGCTTTTCAGATTTGTGGGAGTATCTCTCTACAACTTCCTCTCTCTGTTGTGGCACGAGGCTCTGGAGTTTGGGATCTAAAGAGGATTAATAATACGAAGGCAAGGGGTCCAATTTATAGCCTTCACGCTACCGCCGGCGCTAGCGCTACCGCCGGCGCTAGCCCGGATTAAGAAACAAATTACGCGGCAGGATCTTCAATCCGAGGCAACCTTTTGCTCTATGCCTCATATGCGCCATGCTAGCGCCAGCGCTATCTGCTACCGCCGGGCGTTAGCTCTTTCTAAAAATACAGCCGGAATCGTGTTAATCATCGCTATCGCCGGGCGTTATCGCTACCGCCGGCGATAGTGAGCTCTTTCGAATTTTTGCCTCAAATTCGGGGGCAGTCTTCATGTGTCCTCCTTGAGTCATGTGGACCTAGATAACCTGCACACTTGAACACACAAGATCAAATACATGGGATTTGTTATTCTCAAACCTAGGAGATGCGGAAGACCATGTTCCAACAGTGGGGTCCCGGCCGGACCTACTCCTATATTCTATGTAACAGGGAGGGTATTACAAATTGGTATCAGCTACGGTTCTCGATCCCTTTTTGTCTAAATTCATGGTCGAATTCTTTTAAGGAGTGGTGAGCACGTGTATGCGTCGCCGGTAACTCATGTAAATAACCAGTAATTGTCCACTTTAGGAATGAATTACATGTATGTATGTAGCAATGGGATGGAACTTCTGTGTTCCTTTATTGATCCATGCTATCTCTTAGTCGCTAATTGTGTTTTGTACACATGTATAGGCGGCTGGGAGTGGAGCGGGGCCGTCTCGACCCCCGTGTTTTACTGCCAGCAGTGCACCAACTAAGGTGCCGACTCCTCCTTCTGCTGAGACAGTAAGGATGATAGCTGAAGCAGTGTTTGTTATGTTCACTGCACAACCTGGAGGGCATGTCCCTGGACAGCTTCCTACTCTTGGAGTGGCCCCGATGCCAGTTGTAGCAGCTGAACCTACAGTTGAAAGGCCAGTGTCGGTGAGGGCACGAATAGCTCCGGACCAACAACTACAGTATTTTCGGAGTTTCCATCCTCCTACGTTCACGGGGGCAGGAACCCCAACGCAAGCTGAGGATTGGCTATCAAAGGTGCGCAAGACCTTGAAGGCCACTAATATGGAGGAAGGTCAGAAGGTTACTTTGGTAACCTTCCTACTTGATGGGGAGGCGCAGTTATGGTGGGATGAAATAGAGCTGCATCACCTAGCAGGAAGATAGCTGGAGGAAATCTCGTTTGATGAGTTTTCGAGACTGTTCTTGGCGCGGTATCTCCCACCAGCTCAGCAAATCGAGATGGAGAACCATTTTAACCGTCTGACTCAAGGTGATCGTATGATAGATGATTACCTGCATGAGTTTACTATGTTGGGGAGATACGCAGGAGCGACCTTTATCGATGAAGCTCAGAAGACCAATCGGTTCTATGAAGGTCTGCGAGAAGAGTTGAGGTTCCTTCTGTCGGGGAAAATGACACAGGGGTTTATGACCCTGGTCAATACGGCTCGTTCCTTAGAAAAGGATATGAAGCGGTCCCAGAGCAGGAAGGAGTTAGCTCTGGTAAAGCCAGAGTTCAAAGAACTGAGCTCTGCGAAGTCGAGGAGAGGCAGTTGGAAGAACAGAGCGCGACCTTCTGGGTCAGATCAATCTGTGGCTTCGGGTATGACCACTGGGCGTGGCCCACTCATATGTTATAACTGTGGTAAGCCGGGTCATATAGCCCGAAAATGTCGTGGGGGCAAGAAGGCGTCTGCGGCTTACGCGACAGAGAAAGGGAAGGCGACAGAGTCAACCGCATCCCATGCTGCTCTAGCCCAGCCTAGGGTGTACAATCTTGGCCAGCAGGAGGCCATCAAAAAAAGTGATGTGGTGACAAGTATGCGCTAGTATACAGCTTTTGTTGCATTCTATACTTCATACCTTGTGCATTGCTTGTAACCTTGTGTATATTAGGCTTTGTCCTAATATTTAACTCTCCGGCGAGAGCGTTATTTGATACGGGAGCTTCGCATTCTTTTCTATCGGAGGCCTTCATACGACAGCTTGGGGTGCCTTCGTTGTGTTGTAAAGGTACGAATAGGAAGTCAAGATTTTGATTTGGAAGCACTGATACTGCCCCTTTCGGAGTTCGATGTGATCTTTGGTATGGACTGGCTGTAGGCACAGCAGGCCTACATTGATTGCACTTCTAAGGAGGTCACACTAGGGCGGAATACTGAACGTGCGACTACTTTTGCCGGTTTGCATGGATCGAGCAAGACGTTGATGTCTGCTGTCCAAGTAGTCAAGGCTGTTCGGCAAGGCGTAGACTTGTGTGTTATGCTAGTGGAGGCTGCAAAGCCTCATCCCAGTTTGAGTGACGTTCCTGTTATTTCAGAGTATCCTGATGTGTTTCCTAAAGATCCTCCTGGGGAGCCACCTCAGCGAGAGATAGACTTCACTATAGAGCTGGTGCCAGGTACCAAGCCTGTGTCACGCTCTCCGTATCGTATTGCGCCAAAGGAGATGGCAGAGTTAAATGTTCAATTACAGGAGTTACTAGAGAAAGGCTATATACGCCCAAGTACATCGCCTTGGGGTGCTCCGGTCCTCTTTGTGAAGAAGAAGGACGGAAGCCTTCGTCTCTGTATCGACTACCGTGAATTGAACAAGTTGACCGAGAAGAACAAGTATCCGATTCTTCGAATCCATGACTTATTTGATCAGCTAGTGGGTTCGTCGGTGTATTCAAAGATGGATCTTAAGTCTGGCTACTATCAATTGCGGATTCGGGAATGCGACATCCCCAAGACGGCATTTAGTACCCGCTACGGGCACTATGAGTTTACTGTTATGCCGTTTGGATTGATGAATGCGCCATCAGTATTTATGTATCTGATGAATAGGACATTTCGAGAGTACCTGGAATGATTTGTCATCGTCTTTATCGACGATATCTTGGTGTACTCTCAGTCTGAAGAAGAACATGCGATTCATTTGCGCGCAGTTTTGGAGACTCTGCGACGGAGTTAGTTGTATGCCAAGTTCTCAAAGTGTGAGTTTTGGCTAGCCTCGGTCGCGTTCCTTGGTCATGTGGTTAGTGGTGAGGGTATCGCAGTAGATCCAGTAAAGATACTTGCTATCAAGGAGTGGCCCGTTTTGAAAACAGTAGCAGAAGTCAAGAGTTTCCTTGGACTTGTCGGATACTATCGGCGCTTCGTGGAAAACATTTCGCGGATTGCTCTTCCTCTCACAACCTTGACAAGGAAGGATCAGAAGTTCGTTTGGTCACCAGCGTGTGCACGAGCTTTTGAAGAATTAAAGAGTCGTCTGACCACGACACCGATCTTGTGTTTGCCATGTGGTATGGAAGGCTATGAAATTTACAGCGATGAGTCAGGGAGCGGCTTAGGCTGCGCACTTCTTCAGCATGGTCAAGTGATAGCTTATGACTCTCGCCAGTTGAAAGTGCATGAGAGGAATTACCCGGTCCATGACTTGGAGTTGGCGGCCGTGATCTTCACTCTCAAATTATGGCGACACTACTTGTATGGTGTGAAGGTTGACATCTTTACAGACCATAAGAGCCTCAAGTATCTGCTAAATCAGAAGGAGCTCAACATGCGACAGCGAAGGTGGATGGAGTTCCTGGGGACTACACTTTCGAAATACACTATACTCCTGGGAAGGGAAATGTCGTCGCAGATGCTTTGAGCCGGAGGGCTTCTGCGCAGGCCAACTGGATTCAGATGTATGATCCATGTCTGATCAGTGAATTGGAAGCCTTGGAGATCTCCTGTGTGGAAAAGAGTTCTAGTGCGAGTGCGTGCTTGAACTGGACGGAGGTGCAATATGACCTCGCGGACAGAATACGTCAGGCCCTGGAGCTTGATTCGAGCATGCAGCACTATTTGGCGCAGTCTGAAGTTGGGACTGCTGCAGAGTTTGTGTTAGACGACGGTCTGATGTGGAAAGATGGTCGGTTGTGCGTCCCAAATGTGGGTAAGCTGCGAGAATGAATTAATGTGCCAAGCGCACTTTACAAAGTACTCAATTCACCCAGGGAGCACAAAGATGTACCAAGACATGAAAAAGCTATTTTGGTGGCCAGGTATGAAGAAAGACATCGCCTTATATGTGACAAAATGCAAAACTTGCGCACTTGTGAAGGCAGAATGTCAGAAACCTGGAGGTTTCTTGAAGTCGTTGCCAGTACCAGAATGGAAATTTGATGATATTTTTATAGATTTTGTGCACGATTTGCCGAGATCTCAGAGTGGGAATGATGCCGTATGGGTGATCGTGGATTGCTTGATGAAGGTAGCCAACTTAATTCCAAACCGGAGGGACGATTCAGTTGAAAGGTTGGCAAAGCTATATGTTGATAGCATTGTACGATTGCACGGTGTGCCCCGTAGCATCATCAGTGACCGAGATGGGCGCTTTACTTTGAAAGATTGGAGGCTAATCCACCAGTTGTTGGGTACAAAGTTGAAGTTTAGTACTGCCTTCCACCCTCAAACGGATGGACAGACTGAACGTATGAACAGAACTCTGGAGGGCATGCTCCGTATGTGCGTCCTGGTTTTCGGTAAGAAGTGGGAAGTGTTAAAATTTTTGATTTGAATCGTTTAGGAGTAAGCAGGAGTTGCCTCAACTAAGTTAAAGCCAAACAACCACAATGCCACACAGCAACACAAGAAACTTTATTGAAACACAATATTCATTTACATTGCGAGGCATATATGGCGAGACATGATTCATCAGAATCACGGAGACGAGAAGAACAAAACACACCAAAACAAGTCTGCCGGCTAGACAAGCTGAGACCGCACAGACCGCTCGACTCCAGAAGTCGCCCGGCTTGACCTGAGATCGCACGAACAGAAACCGGACAGACTGCCAGCACTGCAAGACTGCACCTCAGACCGCACGAACTGGAGCTTTATTGAACGAAGAACTGAAGCTGTTGCCAGACTGCAACTCAGATCGCCTAACCGCTGAAGGTCGCCTGATCGCTGAGCTCGCTGCGAACAACACAAGAACGAACATAAACCAGTTCGCAGACAGACCGCTGCCGAACTGTTTATTCATGCCACTGGGAATCACCAAGGAAGAAGACCGCAACCTGATGATCGCAAACTTGCGAACACAACAAACAGTCATCTCGCTTCCGAGACCGCCCGACCTCAAAGTGAGACCGCACGAATTAATCCAGGGCAGTTCTTACAGTTCTCGTTAGGAATGACGGGCCCTGCACCTCTATTTATTGGAGGGTAGATGGATGTCGTCACCGCACAGGAGAGATACAATCACCACCCGTCAGATTGCCAGCGGTCTCATAAGGTAGACCGCGCGATCAGACCTCTTGGACGATCATCCGACCAAGACGCAGATCAGCAGACAAAATCGTGCACAGGTCGCGCGAACACGAGACCGCGCACAAGCCGCGCGGTCACAAAGGTACTCCTTCCTTAGACCACCAGGAGCAAACCAGGAACCATCTAGCCGACTTCAAACAAGTCGCCAGATCGCCAGGACAGACCGCCCCGATAGACGGTCATATAAGAACAACCCGCCCGGTCTCCCAACAAGGAAGACAGGCCAACCAGCACACCAGCTCGGGAACAGACCGCAGTTACAAGGAACAAACAGCAGACCGCCAGAATAACCCGGCAGAGCCAGACCGGTAGATAACATACACAAGCTGCGCGGTCTCGGCGGTCTCCCAAACCAGACCACCCGGTCTCCTCCACTTCACTTCAAAATTTCAACACTCCCCCTTGAAGTGGGAAGTGGAGACTAGCCCAAGTAAACTCCGCAACCGTGTAAACGGTCCCTTCGCCAGTGGCTTTGTGAAGATGTCTGCGACATTGTCCGCACTCCGAACATGCTCGACATAAGAGATCCTCCCAACATCTTTTCACGAATGAAATGGTGCTCAATCTCTATATGCTTGGTCCTCGCGTGACAGACTGGATTGTTAACTAGTTTGAGAGCACTCTCATTGTCCCTGCGTAGCATAGTGGGACCTCGAACCTCCTCATGAACGTCCTCCACCAACCTCCTGAGCCAAATGGCTTCCTGAGCTGCCAAGGCCGAAGCCTTGTATTCCGCTTCTGTGGTAGATACGGACAACGAGTCCTGTTTTTTGCTGCACCAAGAGATAGCTGTGGGGCCCGTCATAAAGACATAACCAGACGTTGATCTCCGATCATCCACGTCTCCCCCGTAGTCAGCATCCATGTATCCATGCAACTCCAATCTTGACCCTCTCCTAAACAGGAGACCCAAATCAGAGGTCGACTTCACATATTTCAAAATCCCTTTTGCCGCCAGAAGATGAGTCTTCCGTGGCTCCGCGATGTACCAACTCACTTTGCCAACTGCATAAGCAATATCAGGCCTCATGATGGTTAAGTAAATGAAGCTCCCAACCAGAGCTCGGAACACCAACGGATAAGATAGAACTCTTCCCTCATCCTTCCGAAGTTTATGATGCTGTTCCAGAGGTATAGAGCTGCTCTTCCCTTCTTCCATGCCAAATCGTTTCACGATTCGCTCCGCATATCCTTCCTGAGAAATGAGCACTCCGCTCTCCCGCCTCTGGACCTCGAGTCCAAGGAAATGGTGAAGCTCCCCAGATCCTTCATCTCGAACCTGATAGCAAGCTCATCTCTCAGCCTTGCTACTGCCTCCTTCGAGTTCCCAGTGACAATCATGTCATCCACATAGCACAATAACCCGAAGAGCCCCCTCCTTCTTGACGAATAAGCTGGAATTGGAGACTGAAGCAATGAACACGCAGAATAAGAGATATTCCGCGATCTTCCCATACCATGCCCGAGGCGCTTGCCTCAACCCATATAAGGCCTTCTTCAGTTTGC
This sequence comes from Dactylorhiza incarnata, assembly GCA_033032865.1. Classification (NCBI taxonomy): domain Eukaryota; kingdom Viridiplantae; phylum Streptophyta; class Magnoliopsida; order Asparagales; family Orchidaceae; genus Dactylorhiza; species Dactylorhiza incarnata. Next base: position 1,614,190 of record JAWHQI010000362.1, read on the forward strand.
AGACGTAGTCCGAACGATCCTCCGAAATGAAACCCGGTGGCTGGATCATGAAGATATCCTTGTCAATCTCCCCGTATAAGAAAGCATTCTTAACATCAAGCTGCCAAATCTCCCATCCACAAGATGCCGCCAAAGCAATAACAAATCTGACCGAAGTCATCTTTGCCACTGGACTAAACGTCTCATCATAATCTTCACCATACTGCTGTGAGAACACGCGAGCTACAAGGCGAGCCTTGTATCGCTCGATCGTGCCATCAACTTTCTTCTTGAGCTTGTAAACCCATTTGCATGTTACAGGGGTAATTCCCTTAGGCCTGGGCACTAGAGACCAAGTCTCATTCTTCTTGAGAGCATCCATCTCTTCTTGCAATATCCCACTGCTTCATGCCTTTGGCTTTCTCAAAGCTCGACGGCTCCCTTTCATCCAAAGGACCAGCAAAGAAACATGAGATGAAGCTCACCATGTTTCCTCCTGTATATCGATCTGGTCGCTTAATAGTCCTCTTCGACCTCCTAAGAGGTTGCACCTGACTAACCACCTCCTCAGCTGCTTCTTCTGTGCAAGCTCCTCTTCCAGATGAACTTAGAGCATCGCTCCCCCTGCTTCCATAACCTGAAGCCTCCATCTCAGATCTTGACACAACTGGAGCTCCTGGTTAAACAGGCAACTCCACTTGAAGACTTCCTGCAGCTTTCCCTGCTTCATCAACCCTGCTCTCTGGTAGTTCAACTCCTGAACTCCCCTTGTAGGAAGTTACTTCATCCAACACCACATCCCGAGATACCACTGACCTCCGTGTCTCAGGAACCATGCATCTCCATCCTTTCTTCTGCTCATCATATCCAACAAAGACTAGCTTCCTTGCTTTCACATCTAGATTTGTCCGAAGAGCATCAGGAATATGCACATAACAGGTTGACCCGAACACCCGAAGGTGTGCAACACTCGGTTTCTCCTTGAACATCAGTTCGTGAGGGTCTTCATGTTGATAGGACTTAGAGGCATTCTGTTGATGACATAAGCCGCACAAGACATTCCCTCCTCCCAAAAAGACTTTGGAATACTCTTGGCAAGAAGCCAGCATTTGCAGGTTTCCGTCAGATGACAGATCTTCCTCTCCGCAACGCCATTCTGCTGTGGAGTATGGGCACAATTGAGCTCTCTCCGAACGCTGTGTTTCCTGCAAAAACTTGAGAACTCACCAGAGGTGAACTCCCCACCATTGTCAGTTCTCAATTTCTTCACCCGCAGGCCTAACCGATCTTCCACCAGCTCCTTGAACTCCACAAACTTCGCAAAGGCTTCCGACTTCTCTTTCAGAAAATACACCCAGACATATCTGGTGTAATCATCAATCAACACCAACATATATCTATTGCCTCCAAGGCTTGGGGTGGCAGTTGGTCCCATCAAATCACCGTGAATGCACTCCAATGGCGCTATGCATCTTGTTTGTGATTTATCAAATGGAAGTCGATGAGACTTACCAAACTGACATCCAGCACAAACATAACCGTCTCCAAAAGAGGACAAGCTAGGCAAGCCCTTGACAAGGCCCCTTACCGCCATAGCCTTCAATTTGTCCATGTCAACATGCCCCAACCTTTCATGCCAGATAGCCGCGCTATCGTTGGTCTTCATCTTATCAACATAGGTACTTGTCGACAACACGAACAAGTCCTTCACCCTCTTTACAACATGGATAACATCTCCCCTTATCTCCGGTTGAGTTTTAAGAAACTTCACTTCTATTAGGCCAAACAGAACGTGATAACCGGCATCGACCGCATTGGTCACAGAGAAGAGATTATTCTTCATACCAGGCACGTGATAAACACTCCTCAAGGTGAGTGGACCCTTATCACTGCTCAGGGAGACAACACCTTCTTGTTCGACAGCATGAATAGAATTATCAGTCGTGATGATAGCATCGTTACCTGTGTAAGGCGCCAAAGAAGAGAACTTTGATTCATCCCTGGTGAGATGATGTCCACACCCTGAATCAACAATCCAATCCTCTTCGAAGTTGATGGAAGCCAAGGCCTTAACGGGCATCGCCGTCATATTAGCCGCAAAGGCTCCTCCCCATCCAGCTTCATCATACTTTGGCTTCTCCTTCTCTGCTACATGTCCTGACTGAAGATTAACCTGACAATCCTTCTTAAAGTGGCCGGTCTTATTGCACCTAAAGCACCTTGGTCCCTCTCCCTTCTTCTTCCCATCAGACTTAGGAGCATAACCCATATCCTGCTGACCTGAAGTAGAGGGTCCATCATAACCCGTCTTCTTCTTCTCCCACTTCTTCTTCTCAGAGAACAACACATCACTATCTCCCCCAGAGATGGAAGTCCCCGCCATCTGTCTTGCCAAACTATCTTGCGAAGCAAGTAAGTTCTCCAGCTCCAACAGAGATGGTTGATTTGCCCAACCTTGAACTGAAGTCACAAAGGCAAGATACTCCTTCCGCAACCCGCGGATGATATGCCTCTTCAGTTTTGCCTCCGAGATGGGCTCATCAGGGTCCAATGCAGAAATCTCTGCTGTGAGGTTCTTCATCTTGAGAAAGAAAGTAGAAATAGAAAGATCGCCTTGAGAGGCCTTCGCCAACTCATTTTCAAGAAACTTTAGCCGAGCTACATTCTTCTTATTAAACAACCCATCCAAAGACGTCCAAATTTCAGCAGCAGATTTACATCCGATGATGTGATCAAACAGCTCCGGTGAGATAGCCCTCTTGAGAGTGAACTCTGCCTTAGAATTCGTCCTCCTCCAAAGTCTCGCCTCTGCCATATTATCTCCTGCTAGAAGCACCTCTTGTGTGTCTTCTCCTCCAACTATCTCCCAAAGATCCTCACCAAGTAAATAACTCTCCATACATGACCTCCATTTCTTATAGTTAGTCGATGTAAGGAGTTCAATACCAAGCCCTCTTGCGAATCCGCCATCCATGGCAATCTATGTTGTCTCTTATTCACAAAGACGATGGCAACTCAAGTTGATCACTATTTATCCACTCCAACAACCTAGCTCTGATACCATGTTAAAATTTTTGATTTGAATCGTTTAGGAGTAAGCAGGAGTTGCATCAACTGAGTTAAAGCCAAACAACCACAATGCCACACAACAACACAAGAAACTTTATTGAAACACAATCTTCATTTACATTGCGAGGCATACATGGCGAGACATGATTCATCAGAATCACGGAGACAAGAAGAACAAAACACACCAAAATAAGTCTGGTGGCTAGACAAGCTGAGACCGCACAGACCGCTCGACTCCAGAAGTCGCCCGGCTTGACCTGAGATCGCACGAACAAAAACCTGACAGACTGCCAGCACTGCAAGACCACACCTCAGACTGCACGAACTGGAGCTTTATTGAACGAAGAACTGAAGCTGTTGCCAGGCCGCAACTCAGATCGCCTAACCGCTGAAGGTCGCCTGATCGCTGAGCTCGCTGCGAACAGCACAAGAACGAACATAAACCACTTCGTAGACAGACCACTGCCGAACTATTTATTCAAGCCGCTGGGAATCACCAAGGAAGAAGACCGCAACCTGCTGATCGCAAACCTGCGAACACAATAAACAGTCAGCTCGCTTTCGAGACCGCCCGACCTCAAAGTGAGACTGCACGAATTAACCCAGGCTCAGTTCTTACAGTTCTCGTTAGGAATGACAGGCCCTGCCCCTCTATTTATAGGCGGGTAGATGGATGTCATCACCGCACAGGAGAGATACAATTACCACCCGTCAGATCGCCAGCGGTCTCATAAGGTAGACCGCGCGATCAGACCTCTTGGACAATAATCCGACCAAGACGCAGATCAGCAGACAAAATCGCGCATAGGTCGCGAACACAAGACCGCGCACAAGCCGCGCGGTCGCAAAGGTACTCCTTCCTTAGACCACCAGGAGCAAACCAGGAACCATCTGGCCGACTTCAGACAAGTCGCCAGATCGCCAGGACAGACCGCCCGAATAGACGGTCATATAAGAACAACCCGCCCGGTCTCCAAACAAGGAAGACAGGCCAAGCAGCACACCAGCTTGGGAACAGACCGCAGTTACAAGGAACAAACAACAGACCGCCAGCACAACCCGATAGAGCCAGACCGATAGATAACATACACAAGCTGCGCGGTCTCGGCGGTCTCCCAAACCAGACCGCCCGGTCTCCTCCACTTCACTTCAAAATTTCAACAGGAAGATCATCTTTTTATGATTGAGTTCGCTTATAATAATAGCTATCAGACAAGTGTAAAGATGGCGCCCTTCGAAGCCCTCTATGGTAGTGCTTGCCGCACTCCCTTAGCTTGGGCAGAGACAGGTGAGACAAAGCTGTTTAAGCGGAAGGAAGTCGAAGATGCAAATTCGGCTATTTAAACAATCCGGGAGAGATTGTTGATTGCACAAGATAGGCAGGCGAAATACTACAATGCCAAGCACAGAAACGTCGAGTTTGCCGTGGGCGACTGGGTTTACCTAAAGATCAAACCTTTCAAGGGTGTGTCCCGGATTCGGCGCTTGAAAAAGCTGAGTCCGAGGTACCTTGGACCGTTTGAGATTCTGGAGCGTGTTGGGGAAGCTGCCTATCGGCTCGCTCTTTCGACAGAGTTGAGCGGCTTACATGATGTGTTTCACATATCTGTGCTGAGGAAGGCAGTGCCAGAGCTAACCAAGTGCTTGTGATGAATCAAGTGCTAATCGATGAAGGGCTAAAGGCGAAAGTTACGCCGATATGCATCGAAGACACTAATGTTAAGCAGTTGCAGAATAAACTGATCAAGATGGTCAAGGTCCGCTAGAGCAATTGCGGTCGTGAGGAGCTTTCATAGGAGCGTGAGCAAACCATGCGTGACGAGTTCCTCGAATTGTTCCGTTAAGGTACAAGTTATTTGTTTTTATATCTTGTTGTTATTTGAACTGTTAAAATTTCGGGACGAAATTCTTTTAAGAGGGAAAGAATTGTAAGACCCCATATTCTGAGTGCAAAGAAAGTAGAAGTGTACTGAAGCTAAGGAGCTAGTGCCAGGCGCTAGTACTAGCTCCGACGGTAGCGCACTTTCTGAGAAATATGTTATTCTCGAGAAATGTTTGTAGCACTCCAGATTTTCCCAGCGGATAGATAACACTAAGAGCTGGCGCCAGGCGTTAACGCTAATGTTAAGCGTTAGCCTAAGTCTTAGTGTCGACGTCCATCGAGACCGTTCGTCGAACACACCGTTCGTCGAACGAGCCGTTCGACGAACATCGAGCAGTTCGTCGAGCGCGAGACCGTTCGTCGAACGCGAGGCCGATCGACGAACATCGGGCAGAGTGCCGAACACGCCGTTCGACGAACAATAAGTCGTTCGTCGAACGCAGGCTGCAGAGTGTTCGTCGAACGCCGTTCGACGAACTCCAGGATGTTCGTCGAACGCCGTCAGGCTTTAAGCGGCTGTGGATAAACTCAGCCACCGCCTTAGGGGCTAATGCCCGACGTTAAGTGCTAACGCCGGCGTTAGCTAAGAAAATAAAAAAGGCAGCCAAATTCAGTTTCCCTTCTCATTTTCTGATTCTAAGCCCGTTCCAAAGGCAGAAACTTGGGATTCTGAAGGAAGGAGGTCTGTTTGTGTTAGCCTTTTGCTTTTGTTGAGAGCAAATCCATGGGGGAGTTTGCTTGCGTGTTTGCCATCGTCGATCTAGTGGAGAGGAAGCTGTTTCAAAAGAGCGCAGCCGAGTTCCTCTCCGATCTATGGCACCGAAACGAGCATCGAGGGTAACGATTCTCCTCCCTAGTCTTTGGACACGTTCGTCCTTTGATTTGCATAGTAGTAGGCATATTTCCACGAGTGAGTGCATAGATTTCTGCCGATGGGTCGATGTTATCCCCATAGTAATTGCATATAGAATCCGGAATCGAAATACGGGCATAGGCATTCTGTGTGAAGCCCATCTGGACAGGTTGGTCTGGATTGCTGATGTTGATATGTTATTGCACTCCAGAGAAGACTCCATGATCTATGCTGTGTTTTTCGAGTTCTGTGTACTGATTCGTACTGCAAAGAGATCTGGAGGTGTTTCCCAGAAAATACCCGGAAAAGAGTAGCAAAACTGAGTTCTGTCACTAACGCCGGGCGTTAGAGCTAACGTCGGCGGTAGCTCCCAGTGAGCTGTATGAAGCCTGTGAAGCCTATGTGCATGAACTGGGTTGAGCAGCAGAAGCTGAAGGACCGCGTACCTTGCTTCATTGACCTTACGGGTCAAGAGCGGGTAGGGGAAGCCGTACCCATTTTAGGTGGATGTTATCCCTAATATTATGAGTGCGGGCATCTGGCGGAACCAACCCCCCCCCCCCCCCCCCCCTTAGCTATCTTGTGATGAGGATTGCAACCTCAGGTCACGATATGCCGTTTGGAACTAGACTCATCAAGGACGGCCATCCTTGATGAGAGTCAGCTCATAGTGAGAATCCGAGTTGAAAAAGGACTTGTTGATTGCGTGCCGTGAGTGCACAATGCATGTAAGCCTAAATCCGAGTTGAAAAAGTACTTGTCAATTAATGCATCGCTCTCAATGAAAATGAATGCTTCTATGCGGTACTTAGACGCACCTATGATACATGTACTGCTATTGCTTGCCTGTAGGGAAGGAGCACCGCCGCCCCGAGAATGGGGTGCGGTCGTTATAAATCTGGGTCAGCTAAAGCTGACCGGTTACTTGTTTTCCCACCGCTTGGTGGATTTGTTTGTACAGGACCTGGCGAGACTAGCGGGAAATAGCGGGCTGAAGCCCCAACTGTTGTGTTGTACTGGCCCTCGAAGGCCAAAGCTTTTGTTTACTGTTTTTCATGTGTGGCCGGCCTGCGTGCCAATGTTTGGAAGCCACCTTTATTATGTAAACAACCTTGTAACGAACTTGTTATGTCTTTCATTCCTAGTAGCTAATGTTGACAATGTATACACTGGTTTTAATTGAAATAAAATGCTTCCGTTGTGTGACTCTTTGTGCTGAGATGGTTAAGTTATTAACTGTTTAATGCTAATTAAGTAACACGCTCTTTTGTTCATTTAATATGGCGTGGGGTCCCGACCGGACTTACTGCTATATTCTATGTAATAGGGAGGGTGTTATAGAACTCATCTTGCTGGATTCCAAGTTCAAGCATGAACTTCTTCATCCACAAGACCACTTTTGATGCTTCTATCAGTGTTATATATTCTGCCTCCATTGTTGACAGTGTCAAACACTTCTGCAACCTCGACTGCCACGACACAGCTCCCTTGCATATGTAATAGTAAATCCAGATGTGGACCTCCGGGAATCAACATCTCCTGTCATATCTGATTCATAGTTCCCAACTAGCATTGGTGTCCCTCCACCAAACTGCAAATAATGACCTATGGTACCTCTGAGATATCAGAGTATCCACTTCACAACATCCCAATGGATCTTCCTAGAATTTGCCAGATATCTGCTCACTACCCCCACTACATAAGTTATGTCTAGCCTCGTGCAAACCATAACATACAAGTAACTTCCTACTACAGATGCATTGGGGATCTGGCTCATCTCCTCTACCTCCCTCTCAGATGAAGGACATTGAGACCTTGAGAACTTGAAGTGTCCACCCAATGGAGTAGCAACCATCTTGGCCTTCTCCATCATGAACCTCTTCAACACCTTCTCCATATACTCATCCTGAGATAGCCATAACAGACCTGCACTCATGTCCCTGGTGATCTTCATCTCAAGAATCTTCTTAGTCGGGTCCAAAAACTTCATCTCAAAAGACTTGCTGAGTTCCTTCTTCAGCTCTTCAATGTTGGCCTTGTAATCACCAACAAACAATATATCATCCACATACAGCAACAGAATTGTAAATGTCTTTTCAGTTCTCTTCACATAGACACAATGATCAGCCCTGGTCCTCTAGAACTTGCTCTTCATCATAAAGGAGTCAAATTTTGTGTACCACTACCCGAGTGTCTCCTTCAACCAATATAGACTCTTCTTGAGTCGACAGACTAAGTGCTCCTTCCCTTTGACTTCAAATCCTTCAGATTGCTCCATGTATAGCTCCTCCTTCAAATCTCTATGCAAGAATGTTGTCTTGACATCAATCTACTCATCTTCAAGATTCATAATGGTAACCAACCCTAGTACCAGTCTGATTGAAGACATCTTCACCAGAGGTGAAAATATCTCATCAATATCCACACCATTTTTCTGACTGAACCCTTTGACTACCAACCTTACCTTGTACCTAGGCTGGGAGAGGTTTTGATGGCGCGGCCCCTCCGACACTCCTTGATGATGACCCGGTTGCCGAGGCGCTGCGACACAAAGATCTGAGGTGCCATGATGATGCTGATGGAAGACCGCGTTATAATCTCCGCCCGCGGCGTGCCAAAACCGCCATGAAAAATTAGACTTTATTCATGCACTTTTATTTTATATTAATAAATATAAAATTATTCCATGCTAGATGATAATTTTATATTTATTAAAATGGTTGTAATTTTTAATTTAAACTCTTAATTTCATTTTGGTGTGTATTTAACCATACGGATGGATGAAGTTTCATCTCCATCATGGATGGTTATGATTTTGTGTAAACTCCTATTTAAAGGGGTCTTTATGAAGGAATGAGGACATTGAAGATTAAAACCCTAAAATCCTCCTTGTGAGATTTCGGCCAAGCTTGGGCATCCCTCCTTGCCGCCGCCCCCTCTCTCTTGGTGTGACTCCAAGGCCGCCTCCCTCCATCCTCTTCGGTGCGAATCTGGCGAGACTTCCGCGGTGCGACTCCAAGGAAGAAAGGGTGCTTCTCCGTTCGGTGCGACGCCGGTGGAACCGCGGAGAGAGAGATTCTCCCACCTTATCTTGTGTGTTCATCTTCTTGGTTGGGTAACTCCTCTCCTTGCCAGTGATTCTTTCTACGCTTTAGTTTGTGGAGGTTTTTGTCGAATCGTTTTTTTCCCTGACTTTAATTTTCTCGCTTGCAAAAAATCTGAGATCTAAGTGTTGTTGTTGAATCTCTTGTTGTTCGGATCGGGTAGATCCGGTGCGGGAGCGAAACTTGGCCTAGCCTTGATTTGCTCTCCAAGATTGGCGCACTTGGCGCTAACAAGGGAGTTAATCTCAACTAACGCTTTATCGCCACTTGAAAGTTCACCACCGCTCCAAGAAATTGCCGCTGCATTTTGAAATGAATCGATTGATGGAATAGATGCTTGTGTAGGTGCGGTGAGTCGTGTGCTTGTTGGAGAGGTAGGTCTTAAGGACGTTGTATCGAGTCCGGCTTACGGTGAGTTGCGTGCTTGTTGGAGAGGTAGGTCCTAAGGACGTTGTATCGAGGTCCGCATATTTTTATCTTTCGGATTTGGAGAGCCAACCGACCCCTTTTCGTTCGTTTTTGGTCGGATCCCTCCATGTTATTTTATTCTCTGTGATGAATGTTTGTTCCGTTAGCGTAACGTCCACGTCATCACGGTACCCCTACATCAATTTGGTATCAAAGACGGTCGTTTCAACTCCCACGTTGCAAACATCCTCGCTGCGATCCTTGTTGGTTGTTCTAATCAATAGGAAAATCTGAAAATTTTCGGATTGGTCTGCGTTTAGTAAAAACTCAGAAATTTAAAATTGTCAGAAAAATCTGAAATTTTTTCCGTAGCTTCCTGCACGTATTTCCAGCAACATTAAAACTGAAACTTTTTCGATTCGTCCTCGTTAGGTCGGCTTGAAAATTGGGAACGTCGTAATTCTGTCTAGTTGGTGTGCGAATAGCGGTCTGAAATCTGAAATTTTGTTGAAAATCAATAAAAAAATTTCTGGTCAATCCTCACTCTATTGTCAGCATTAAAATTAAAAAATATCTTAATTTATCCAAGTTATCAGGCGGGAATAAAATTATCTTTCTATAAAATTTTAGTCCGATTTGCATTCCCCTAGCCCGAGCACAACTTTAAGAATGGGGCTGTCCCCGCACTACTCCCATATGGGTTTGGACCCGATGGAGTTCACTAAATTCTGTCATGAGACTAGAGGCCCATTCCGTGAACCTACAACAACAAGGTTTAGCCGTGATCCGGCACATCAATTTCGTTTAAACTTTAAGCACGGTGAGAAGTGGTGCAGGTTGGTCATTGATAGCGTCTGTCATACCAACGCTATAATGGAGAACGCGGTGTCTAGGATGTTGGTGACCACCGAGCCACATCCTTGCCCATACCACCTTGTGTGTCCTGATGAGAGTGTTATTCTTGTGTCCCAACAATGTTTGGTGCCCCTCACCATCAAAGCCTATTCTGAGCGTGTTTGGTGTGATGTCCTTCCTATGAAGGACTTCCATGTGTTGTTAGGACACCCTTGGCTTGCTAGCCATGATATTACATACGATGATCGCGATGACACCTTAGAGTTCATGCATCAAGGTCGGCTTATATCTCTTAGGTCCACTCCGCCTACGAAGCCATCGGTCCCATCTGGGGACATTTGTAGCCCTGCTGAGTCGACACCCCTATGCTTAGCAATGAAAAGGGATGTTGACACCTCTAGTCAAAATCAGCCTATAGACTGTATTAGCCACTCAGAAACGAACACTTTATGTCTAACCGTTAAACCCGAGACTGGTCCGGTTAGTCCTAGCCTGCCCATAAGCCATATTGTCCCTGTTGATGCTCCCACGATTGGCTTAGTGTCTGAGACTGAGGTTGCCCTGATTAGTCAACCTTTACATGATCCCATTAGCTTTCGGGAGCCTCTTGTTGATCATCCTGAGATCATTCCGGAGGTTGTTGAAAATTCTGAACTAGAGCTAAGTGATTCTGATGATGTTGGTGAGAAAGCCAAAGAGATGGGGCGATCCTTATTAGCTTCTCACACTCTTGATAGCAAGATTAGGGCTAGTGAGTTTCCTGTGTCTTCTAGTGCAGAGGACAAGTGGTCCAATCCGTTATTTGTTGGTAATAGTTGTGTGGGCACATTCTCTGCGCTTGTGGACTCTATGCTAGTGTTAGCTCCCCCGTTGAACCGTCACCCACTTATGGTTGCTTGGGTCCCCCCTACTTCATTCCCGACCTTGAAGTATGGTATGGAACCCGTTACCATAGCGGGACGAGATGAGTGGTTTCGTTGGGTTGTCCTTCCTATGCTAGTTGACCATAAATTTTGGGATCGTCCTAGGCTTTGTGCTCCCGAAACCACTCCCTTGGGGAACCTTCTTAGATGCCTCGTGAGTGATCATAAAGGCACATGGGATCTTCTTCTTCCCCACGCTCAGTTTGTCTACAACAATTCCAAAAATCGGTCCACCGATCTGTCTCCAAACGAGATTGTCCACGGGTACAAGGCCCCTGTGCCTCTTGACTTGGTTCCCTTACCCCCAACATACAAGGCAAGTCAATTTGCACAATCCTTCGCCCAACATATTCACGACCTTCATGCACGTATACGAGCTACCTTGACTGCTCAGTACGATCCTTATCAGGCGCACGCCAATATACATCAGAGAGTGTCACACTTCAAGGTTGGCGATTTGGTTTTAGTACGATTAGTTCCCGAGCATTTGCCATCTGGAACCGTTAAAAAGTTAGCACCTAAGCGCGCCGGCCCTTTTCGGATCATCAAGAAAATAGGTGACAACGCTTTTGTTTTGGATTTGCCTGCCGAATGGGGAATCTCCCCTATTTTTAACGTCTCGGATTTAATGATGTTCGTATCGCCTCCACATGAGTTGAATTCTTTGAAGTCTTTTCCTTCCACCAAATCTTCTAATGGGTTGGGGAGTGGTAGTACGGATGACCTCTCTCTATCGGTCTCCACAGGTTTAGCATCGAATGGTATATTGCATTCTTTTCCTACTGCTGACATGTTTCCAAGGTTTCCCAAAACCTTTCTTATACCTGACAGGATACTTGACGCTGAGCCACTTACTACTGACGATGGTGCTACTCGTCGCATTCTCATCCGTTGGCGAGATCTACCCCTTCCGACGACTCATGGGTACTCGAGTCGGAGCTTCGACGATTGGATGGTGCCCTTCTCCACCGCTATCTCCTGGACCACGCATCGGTGATACGTGATTTTGAGTGGGGGAGGATTGATGGCGCGGCCCCTCCGACACTCCTTGATGATGACCAGGTTGCCAAGGCGCTGCGACACAAAGATCTGAGGTGCCATGATGATGCTGATGGAAGACCGCGTTATAATCTCCGCCCGCGGCGTGCCAAAACCGCCATGAAAAATTAGACTTTTATTCATGCACTTTTATTTTATATTAATAAATATAAAATTATTCCATGCTAGCTGATAATTGTATATTTATTAAAATAGTTGTAATTTTTAATTTGAACTCTTAATTTCATTTTGGTGTGTATTTAACCATACGGATGGATGAGGTTTCATCTCCATCATGGATGGTTATGATTTTGTGTAAACTCCTATTTAAAGGGGTCTTTATGAAGGAATGAGGACATTGAAGATTAAAACCCTAAAATCCTCCTTGTGATATTTCGGCCAAGCTTGGGCATCCCTCCTTGCCACCGCCCCCCCCCCCCCCCCCCCCCCCTCTCTCTTGGTGTGACTCCAAGGACGCCTCCCTCCATCCTCTTCGGTGCGACTCCGGCGAGACTTTCGCGGTGCGACTCCAAGGAAGAAAGGTGCTTCTCCGTTCGGTGCGACGCCGGTGGAACCGTGGAGAGAAAGATTCTCCCACCTTATCTTATGTGTTCATCTTCTTGGTTGGGTAAGTCCTCTCCTTGCTAGTGATTCTTTCTACGCTTTAGTTTGTGGAGGTTTTTGTCGAATCGTTTTATCCGTGGCTTTAATTTTCTCGCTTGCAAAAAATCTGAGATCTAAGTTTTGTTGTTGAATCTCTTGTTGTTCGGATCGGGTAGATCCGGTGCGGGAGCGAAACTTGGCCTAGTCTTGATTTGCTCTCCAAGATTGGCGCACTTGGCGCTAACAAGGGAGTTAATCTCAACTAATGCTTTATCGCCGCTTGAAAGTTCACCACCTCTCCAAGAAATTGCCGCTGCGTTTTGAAATGAATCGATTGATGGAATAGATGCTTGTGTAGGTGCGGTGAGTCGTGTGCTTGTTGGAGAGGTAGGTCTTAAGGACGTTGTATCGAGTCCGGGTTACGGTGAGTTGTGTGCTTGTTGGAGAGGTAGGTCCTAAGGACGTTGTATCGAGTCCCGCATATTTTTATCTTTCGGATTTGGAGAGCCAACCGACCTCTTTTCGTTCGTTTTTGGTCGGATCCCTCCATGTTATTTTATTCTCTGTGATGAATGTTTGTTCCGTTAGCGTAACGTCCACGTCGTCACAGTACCCCTACATCAGGTTTTCATCAGTCTTCAACTTGAAGACCCACTTATTCTTCAAAGACTTCCTCCCCTTCGGTAGACGAACCAAATTATAGGTCCCATTCTTCTGGAGTGAGTCTGACTCCTCCTCTATAGTTACTGCCCAAGACTCCCTGTCTTCAACCTTTTGAGCCTCCTCAAATGACTCAGGCTCACCTCCATCAGTAAGCAAGATATAGCCATGCGTTGGATACCTAGTGCTATGCCTCCGTGCTCAGTTAGATCTCGTCAGGGCTACTTCCACAGCAGGTGGAACATCAATAGGTAAATCTCCCCATTGATGAGTAGTTTATATACTCATCTTTTAGTATATTTTTAATATAGTTTTAATATGAAATGATATAAATTATATGAATTATATTATATAAATCATTCCCTTTTTTATTTCATAAACTAACTTAAGCTCTTTTGTGTTTTTCAGGTTTTGTGGGCATTTTGGGCAAAAAGTGCAAGTAAACTCCCCCAGGTCACGGGCGTGACCAAAGGGCATGACCCAGTGTCACGGCCGGGGTTCACCTCCAGCTTCCAAATCACGTCTGCCACATCATTTAAAGTTACACGCCCCAGGTCACGGGCATGACCATGGGGCGTGACATCAGTTCACAAGCGTAACTCGCCCCGCGCTCCTTCCCGTCGAAGTTTTTCCGCCAGCAACAGATTTAAAGATTACACGCGCCAGGTCATGGGCGTAATCCAGGGCGTGACACGGCCTAAATGCTCGCAATAAAGCCAGAAGGCATCCTCCCCGCACCCAGCAGATCGCGCCCCTTACACGCCCTAGGGTCACGGGCGTGACCCAAGGGCGTGTAACCTCAAATTTGCAGCTATATAAAGCCAGCTCCAACAGATGTTTGAGGACAAATTTTTAGGATTAGACATTTCATTTCTTGTATTATTTTCATGTTATTAGTAGCTCTTCTATTTCTCTTTAATCTTGTACTTGTAGTTTTCAATTCAATAGTTGTAACTTTCAATTCTTAGTTTGTAATTCCTTTTGCATCAATTAATAATATAGTTCTTATTTCTCTTATTCTCTTCTTCCTTCTTCATGTATTCTTTTATTTCTTTTGATTCCTACTTCTCCATGAGTAACTAAAATATTATTAGTACTCGATCGAGATGATCCAAGGAATAATAAAAGTTTTTGAAGTAATTTAGAATTCCTCTTTCTCTTTTCTAAAAAGCTTAAGGTTTATCCTTGATTTTAAGATTACGAGATTATGTTTTCGATATATAATTCTCATTCTTGTTTTCGTTCTTTAGTTCGCCGAGTGGTGTAACACCCCAATTTTTGCTGTTCTGCGAGTTAACGTCGGGCGGTAGTTAAATACGAGAGGTTGACGATCATCGACGGGGCGCATTTTCGTCGAAGGCACTAGCGCGGCACGGTAGTGCTAGCGCGGCGTGGTAGAAGGTGGCTAGAAAGTGAAAAACAAGGTCTATTGCTAGCGCGGGGCGATAGCCCTACCGCTGGCATTAGGTCTTCTTCTTAGCTGGGAGCCACTGAGATGACAAGGGTGTTCGCGGAGCTAGCGCGGTGCGTTAGCGCTACCGTCGCTCGGTAGCTGACGAAACCAGATTCATAAATAGCTAATTGGGGCGTACGTTTGGTTTAGATCTTGATCGGACGGCTGTGAGGGGTTCGTGGGAGAACCCTAAGTAGGGCTGAGAAGGTTTCCTTTCATCATTCCTTTTCTTTTTGGATTTTGAGGGCTTGAGAGAGAGGAGGGGTTTGGAGGAGGAAGAGAGCTAGTTCCCGCCATTTTTGGAACTTCGGAGCTCCATTCGCCGATCCGAGACCGGCAGCGCGTAGGGAACGTTGATGCGCTTCTTCTCCTCCATTCTTGTGCAAGTTTCCCATGGCTAGGAGGAAATCTCAAAAGGTAACGACATTTTTCCTCCCGGTCTTTAGGATGCGTGCATGGCATCCCTTTTTCCTCTCTATTTTTTCTGCATTTTGGCACCGGATCCGTCGAGTGAGAGGGATCCGGGTCGCCTTGGTTCAAGAGGAACCATCGGGTTGATTGAGTCCGTCCCCGACATGATTTGCACAAGAAATCCACTCCGTTAGTGGATTAGGCATTGTGGTTGAAGCTGGATTCGCGACCGTTGGTCCGATTCGGTGATGTTGATTGACGCGCATTGTAAGGGTTTTGCTAGAAATCCGAATACGGCGAATTCATCATCGTGATGCCCTTGTAGGTTCGTATGTTAACGAATTTTGGTTTTCGGGCGGGGAAAATAATGTGCGTGTTATGAGGTGTGTGATGCCTAGTGATGTGCGAAGGTGTGATTTGGTCTTTGTGGTCGGCTGGCTATCACGTGATTGCCGAAATTCATGTGTGGAGAGTGTCCCGGCAAGACAAGTCCCTTCGGTGTTGGCAGCAAGAGCAAGTGAGCTGTCTGACAAGCCCGATGGCATGGTGGGGCAGGCGCGGTGGGTCACAGCGTGAGCTCTTGGCCTTGGGCTACGATGCCCTTTGGGGGAAGTGTTGAGTACCCCGTGGTTGTGCTGTGTGCAATGTTGGTGAAAGTGCACAGTTAACCTCACTAGAATTCTCTAGAGGGGGTGGGGGGGGGGTGAATAGAGATTTAAAAATATTTTGTGCAAAGTTAATAAATATATATATATATATATATGTGTAATATTCACAGATTTAAGCTTCCCACACACCAACAACAATTCAGCAAATAAATAGCAAAAAGAAAATCATAGCACAACACACAGAAATATAGTGGTTCCCCAAACTTTGGGTAGTCCACTCTTCTACCCCCTTGGTAGGAATTCACTATCTTGCACTGAGTCTTTTGATAAGGAGACTCTTAGAACTAGCCTGAGTCTTTTGATAAGGAGACTCTTAGAACCACTACAACTGAATTTTTTGAAAAGAGATTCTAAAAACTCTTTTACACAATTTGAAAATGAAATATGAATAAGAAGAAGAAGTAGAAGAAAAACAATTGAAACAAGAAAGAATCTTCTTCCTAGCAAGAAGATTAGAAGCACAAGTATAGTGAATGAAATCTCTCTTTTATAGTGAGAAGGAGATTGTAGGCCTTTTTCTCTTTCAGTGAGAGCTTTCAGAAATGGCAGCAGTATGGCTTTAGAGGGAGAAGAAGAAGGCTTTTTCTTTGCTGCAACACTCTTTCACTTTTCTCAGCTTTCTCACTTTTCACTTGGGAGTTTTTCCTCTTTTTCAAATGGATGGGGTGGATCACTTTTTTTTTTCTCTTTTTCGACCTCCTTCTGTATTTATAGCCCTGTTTATTCAAAAATATTGTTATAGGAGGATAATCAATTAGCAGTCAGAGAAATAGAAAGAAAGAAAAGTTTCCATAATCATTATTTCTGTAGAAGGAAAGTGATCATTCTATTTTCAAATAATGTCCATAATAATCTTAATCAAATTAGCCAAGAATCATTTAGAAGGAAAGATTGATTCAGAACGGCTAGAAAAGAATAATATAATTCCATAAAATTCAGATCTACAGAAAGAAGGAAAGAGATCTGGCGTGTTTTTCAATCTGTCACAGAAATCGACGTACGTCGATTACTATTCGACGCAAGCGACGATTTCAGCCTGGCTAGACGTCGAGAAGAAAATATGGAAAGAGCGTCGACAGAGGTGCATCGACTTTACTGGGTGCGTCGACTAGAAATCAGAGTTACGTCGACTTTGGTTACGTCGAATTCTGTTTAGAATTACTTCGACTCAGTATGAGAGATACGTCAACTACACTTCGACGTTGCGTCGATTACTATTCGACGCATATTTACTTAAACTAATTTTTCACTCTGAGAATACATATTCTACTCATTTCTAGGGGTTAAGATAAATCATTTCCCCAACAATCTCCCCTATTTGTCTTAACCCTATTCATAGAGAAGTTTTATCAGCTTGTAATCAACACATCAAAGCATATTTATAGAAAAGAGATATATTAGGTAATTAGAAGATAATGGAAAAAGAAATCATATAACAGACTTTTTGTACAGATCAAGCAGTACTTAAGTATTAAAAACAGAGCTCTGCTCAAAATTGTCCAACATATCATTCAGGAGGAGTAGGAGGAGTTTTTCTCTTCCTAGAGAATACTAAAGGGAGATCAGGTCTTTTTATAGAGGTGAGTTGTTCCTTCTCAGTAGCAAGATGTTCATTCAGCTCCCCCTGAGTCAAAGCAGTCTGCTCCCCCTGAGATAGAACTTCCTTTATACTTTCTTTTTCTGCTCCTTCAACTTCTTTCTCAGCTCCAGCTTCAGCTATGACAGCATCTGGCTCCCCCTGAGCTTCAGCTTCTTGTTCAACTTCTTTCTCTACTCTACTTGCCTCCCCTTAAAAGAGAGCTACTTGTTGTTCAGCCTCTCTTTCTATAGAAAGTACATCTGTTAGCTGTTCTGTAGTATGTGGCTCAGGTACTATTTCATTCCCAATAGTCTTAGGCAGAGCAAGACTATCAGATTTTGATGTTGGAAAGGATTTGTGTGAGTGAGATTTGTGGCTGGAGAGCTGTTCTTCATCTAACTTCTCCCCCTTCTTGACCTATTTAGCTAAGGAGGTTAAGAATGATTTAGTAACCATTGATGAAGACACAGAGGTTTTGAGTACTTGCACAGAGGCATTTACCCCATCCAACTGGGTTTGCATGTGCCTGATAGAGGAGTGAATTTGAAGGCAGTGTCCATCCAGCATTTCTTGAAATCTTTGGGCTGCTGACTGGATACACTGAGTGATGAGAGTTTTAGTGGATGGAGATGGTTCAGGGTGTGTTGGCGAAGGAGATAATGGTGGAGGGGATAATGGTGGAGAAGTGATTCTTGATATATGAGGTATGTGAGATGATGTAGGTAGAGAGGATGTGATAGTAGAAGGAGGAAGAGGTGGTGATTGAATTGGTATATGTGAAGATGTGGTTAAGGTAGGAGGTGTGAGGGTAGCAGAGACTATTTGTATGGATGATGTTGGTAGGGAAGAGATGTCTGTATGTTGAGGAGGAGGTGAAGATGGATGCACAGGAGAATTAGGAGGAGAGGGAGTCCTTTCAAGAATGGAACCAGGCTTGGGGATTTGCCTGGTCCATTTTGAAAAGAGGGCTATGGACATCCTTTTTCCAGGAGGAATGGGAATTCCTTTTGACCTACATAGGTCGGGGAAGGAGTGAAGGAGTACCTGACTCATGATCCTCATGTAGCCATTCTCTTTGTGAGAATATTTGTGGCCTATCATCTTTAGTAAGCAGCTGCCCCAGTCTATCTTCTTTTTCAGCACAAGAGCCCCCATAATGTTTAGTTGCTGCTTGGGCACTGCATCATGGGCAGAGATTTTGCATAGTAGTATTTTTCCTACTATGTCTGCCAAGAGCCTATATTCATCAGAGAAGTCTATTTTCTTCAGGTTGATTGGTCTATCTCTGGAGAATTTCATGGTGATTAATAAGTTTTTGATTTCCTCAGGAGTGAGTTCCACAGGTTCATTACCTGATAAGGGAATGATGACGGAGATTCATTTAGCTATTCTTAGAAAATAATTTGCTTTCCCTTTGATTTGAACAAGGATAGTGTTGATGTGTACCTGATGGAAGATCAAAGGTATCCCTAAGATGTTCTGCAGAGATTGAGACAGGAGTTTCATGGATTGTTCCTGTAATCTCTCCTTGTTCAGATATCTGAACATGATTCATCAACTCAGTGAGTTCTATTTCCATGAGTTTGCATCTTGTTGAAATGATTTTGTTTAGACCAGCTTCAGTGAAAAGAGCTATGATGCTCTTGTAGTTTTCGGCGGCGGCTTGGAAGGAGTCAAGATCAATATCGAAACCAGAGTTGATCTTGGGAGCCATTTTGGTCAGTGAGAGAGAGAGAGGAAGTGATGGCTGGACTGAGAAGTGAGAAGGATGAGAGATGCAGAGAGTGTGCAGAAATCTAACTGAAGAGTTTATTTAAGTTAGGTGAAACATCGAGACGAGACACAACTCGAGGTTTATTCGGTACTACAGTAGATGTGACCGAAAATATTTTAGCATTGCCGCTCTTTTTCATGAAGTTGACGTTGCGTCGAGTGGAACTCGATGTATGCGCCGGTACAGTCTGAATTGAGATGTTAGGGTTTCCTATCGACGGTGCGTCGATTTAGAAATCGACGTGACTTTTATTTTGTCTTGAAAATTCTAAGTTTTTCTTGAGAGATTATTTCTTCCTAATCCTAAGGTTTTCTAAGTCAGCCTTGGACTAATTTTATAGACAATTGGATTGATTGTGCCAACATTGTTTGGCAATGTGGCCAGTTTTATTATAGGTATAACACCTGATTGTCTTTAGATTATGGGAATTTGAGTTTAGAGAGGGATAGAGATGTTGATTAGGATAAAAGTTTTGATTAGGATAGAAATTTTGATTAGGATAAAAGTTTTGATTTGGATAGAAATTTTGATTAGGATAAAAGTTTTGATTAGGATAGAGATTTTGATCAGGATGAATGGGTCCTGAATGGGGTTTAAGATAGAAAATTTTTGAAGGATAGATATGTCATGTATTTAAGTTGTTCTGAGTTTTTATGCGTCGATATCTATTCGACGTATATTGAGAGTTGCGTCGATATGTATTCGGTGCTTTCTCTAGATTGCATTGATCTGGAATCGATGCATGGAAGTAGTTGCGTCGATTGTAAGTCGATGTAATTTTATTCCTGCATCGATTTGAGGTCAAAGCATCTGAGAGATTGCGTCGAGTAGAATTCGACGTACTATCATTCATACGTCGATATGAAGTCGACGCAATTGTGTCTTCACAGATTTTATTCTTACCTTTTTCTGGTTGGAATTTTTTTTTATGAATTGTTTCTTTTGGCCTAGTAGCCTTCTTTGGAGGGGTTTGAGAGTCTTCATCTGAATAGTATGATGTTTCATCAAAGTGTTCTATCTCCTTGAAGGTGAATTCTTCTTCTTTATTCTGTGAGTCTTCTTCTAAGTTTATTGATTTTATGGGTTTAGTAAATTTAACAGGGCTCATCCAAGCAGGTTTGGTAGATGGTATTGAACTGGTTGAAGGACCAGCCCTTAGCCCCAGATTCTTATGTCTGATTGTTTGTTTTTCAGTGATTTCTTTAAGTGTTTGGCTTCTGACTTTTATAGATTCTTCAAAAGCTTTTGCCTGGGAAGCCTTATTCTTAAGGAGTTGATTTTCTATTTTAGTACTTTGTATTTCCTTTTCTGTTTTATAGATTTCACACCTTAGTTCATAATTTTTTGAACATGTATCCTCTATTTTTCTCATATTGATTTGTTCTTTTAGATCCTTAATTTCTTGTTTAGCTTTTAGTTGATCTAAACATAGTCCTTTAAAATTATTTTTGAAATCATCACATAGAAAATCTATTTCATCAAAAATGCTTACCTCATCCTTATCCTCAGATTCCTCTATGAGAATAAGGCTATCTTCTTTTTCATCTTCAGAAGAGATGCTTCCTTTTGAACCTGTTTCACTCCATGGTTCAGCAACACATTCTTTTTCTGAGCTTCCAAGAGCCATTAAGCATAGGTCTTCTTGCTTAGACTCTTCATTGTCACTTTTAGATGAGGTGCTGTCTTCAGAGTCTGTTTCACTCCAAGCTTCTGCAATGAAGCCTCTTTCTTTCTTCTTCTCCTTCTTCTTGAGATCTTTCTTTTTCAGATCTTTCTTTTTCTCAGCATTTTTTGGACATTCTGGAGCAATATGTCCAGTTTTCCTGCAGGAGTAACAAATAAGTTCTTTAGTAGGAGTCTTATCATACCTTGGTTTTGACTCTCTCCTTCTAGACCCATCTTTCCTGACCCATTTCTTGAATCTTCTGGCCAGGAGGCTGAATAATTCTTCTTCAGTAACAGGGTTTTCTCTTCTGTTGCTTTTAATGCAACGTTTTTATCTTTTGAGGAGGTTGGAGTGTTTTCCCTTCTTTCCTTCTCTTCTCTGGTTTTCAGTAGTTGCTCATAGGATTTGAGTTTTCCTAAGAGGGCATCTGTTGAGATTTCCTTTTGTCCTCTAGTATCTCTTATTGCCCATATTCTTGAGTCTCATGAGCTTGGGAGACTCATTAATAATTTGTCATTTATCTCTGTGAGAGATCTCTCTCTATCCAAGCTCCTTAATTGATTGATGATCAGACTGAATCTGTCATACATCTCAGATATGCTTTCTTCATGCTTCTTTTGAAAGTTCTCATATTGGGAGATCAATAGAGCATTTCTATCTTTCCTTTCATCAGCACTTCCTTCTACTATCTTTGTAAGAGCCTCCCAGATTGCTTTGGCTGATTCACAGTCAACAACCTTTTGCAAGATTTCATCTGAGAGGGTTGAGACAAGAATGTTCACAGCTTTTGCATCACCTGTTCCTGCCTTCTTCTCATCAACTGTCCACTCAGCCCTTGGGACAAGTGTTTGAGTCATTTTACCACTTGAGTCTTTTCTATAGGGCTTGGGACGACCTGTCAAAATAACATTAAACAATTCTTCATCAATAGAATTCATATAGATCCTAATTCTTGTTTTCCAAAGTGCAAACTTTTCAAGGATGCAAATTGGTGGTCTGGTGGAAGCATAATCTTTGATTTGTGCCATAAAAAAAATTTCAGAAATATATATATGAGGTAGGATCTTTTTGATCAAGGAGTTACCCCTTTTTGATCAACCTCCCTCTGATACCAATTGAAAGTGCACAGTTAACCTCACTAGAATTCTCTAGAGGGGGGGGGTGAGGTGAATAGAGATTTAAAAAAATTTTGTGCAAAGTTAATAAATATATATATATATGTAATATTCACAGATTTAAGCTTCCCACACACCAACAAGAATTCACCAAATAAATAGCAAAAAGAAAATCACAGGACAACACAAAGAAATATAGTGGTTCCCCAAACTTTGGGTAGTCCACTCTTCTACCCCCTTGGTAGGAATTCACTATCTTGCACTGAGTCTTTTGATAAGGAGACTCTTAGAACCAGCCTGAGTCTTTTGATAAGGAGACTCTTAGAACCACTACAACTGAATTTTTTGAAGAGAGATTCTAAAAACTCTTTTACACAATTTGAAAATGAAATATGAATAAGAAGAAGAAGTAGAAGAAAAACAATTGAAACAAGAAAGAGTCTTCTTCCTAGCAAGAAGATTAGAAGCACAAGTATAGTGAATGAAATCTCTCTTCTATAGTGAGAAGGAGATTGTAGGCCTTTTTCTCTTTCAGTGAGAGCTTTCAGAAATGGTAGCAGTATGGCTTTAGAGGGAGAAGAAGAAGGCTTTTTCTTTGCTGCAGCACTCTTTCACTTTTCTCAGCTTTCTCACTTTTCACTTGGGAGCTTTTCCTCTTTTTCAAATGGATGGGTTGGATCACTTTTTTTTTCTCTTTTTCGACCTCCTTCTGTATTTATAACTCTGTTTATTCAAAAATATTGCTATAGGAGGATAATCAATTAACAGTCAGAGAAATAGAAAGAAAGAAAAGTTTCCATAATCATTATTTCTGTAGAAGGAAAGAGATCATTCTATTTTCAAATAATGTCCATAATAATCTTAATCAAATTAGCCAAGAATCATTTAGAAGGAAAGATTGATTCAGAATGGCTAGAAAAGAATAATATAATTCCATAAAATTCAGATCTACGAAAAGAAGGAAAGAGATCTGGCGTGTTTTTGAATCTGTCACAGAAATCGACGTGCGTCGATTACTATTCGACGCAAGCGTCGATTTCAGCCTGGCTAGACATCGAGAAGAAAATATGGAAAGAGCGTCGACAGAGGTGCGTCGACTTTACTGGGTGCGTCGACTAGAAATCGGAGTTATGTCGACTTTGGTTACGTCGAATTCTGTTTAGAATTACTTCGACTCAGTATGAGAGATACGTCAACTACACTTCGACGTTGCGTCGATTACTATTCGACGCATACTTACTTAAACTAATTTTTCACTCTGAGAATACATATTCTACTCATTTCTAGGGGTTAAGATAAATCATTTACCCAACAGTTGGCGACAAGGACATGTGAGCTGTTTGACAAGCCTAATGGCATGGTGGGCCAGGCGCGGTGGGTCACAGTGATGAGTCCCAATTATATGCACATTTATGGACTCATCTGTGCCGATTATATAGTTTATGCACTATACTTTAGGCATGTTTTCGTTCATATTTGATAGCCATTGATTATTCCATGCTAAGTGCACTTCTAGGCCCATTTCGTTGTGCAATTGCACGCTTTATTGTTGGGGTAAGCACATTGTGCTCCCCATTCTTTTTATGATATTATGATGTTGCTGGAGGTGTTTCCCCAGCTGTATGATTGCTATTTGGTGTTGTGCAGGTGGGTAGATCATCAATTATGCCCAGATTTCATGACTGCATGAATCGCACGGTCATGCGTTTTCTTGACGCATGGTCGGCTGCGATCGTGCGCGTTCATTTACGGCCCAAAATAGTATTCTGAATTTGGTCTTGCGTTTTTACGCACGGTCGTGCGTTTGGTCGTGCATGAACAAATTCTGCAATCTGTTCTATTTAAACTGCGATTTTTAGGTTTTCCAGAACCCGAACAGTTCCGCGATTTCTTCCGCCGTAAGGGGCGACTGCTCCATTTTCGTCCATTCTTCCTCCCCCTTTCACCCGAGGCCACCTCTCATCATCCAAGCACTTCAAGGGAGAGATTCTTGCCCTACTCTCATCAACCGAGGAAGGAGTACACAACTTTTGTGGCGGCCGGATCGTGACACGGAGAAGACGGGTATATTGGAGGGAAGGTGACAACTCCTCTGGACCCCGGACGCAGTTGTGGACCGAGCAAGGACGCGGATTGACAACCCGACGATTCCTACTGTGAATCCCAACAAGTCTATGGATGTGGTTGTATTTCTAGCTTTTCCTCCTTTCCTCCTAATGATTGTAGATAGTTTCTCTTATGTTGATGATGTTGCACTCTATATTTGTTGAACTTCTTGTCAAATATTATTAAATGTTTTCATGCTTATGAGTGCTTGAGGTGTGCTTTCATGGTGATTGTGGTGTGAGTGTTCCATGTGCCGCACTATCAATTGCTAGTGGCGTGCTTGTTGACGAGGTGCTTGCGACCCTCACTCCGCCGGTGTGCCCAATTCCATCTGCAAGCCTACTCGTCCATTCGCCTAGCGAAGCGTGGCATAGCGACCCATGTAATCCATTCGCCTAAATAAGCAGCGCGCTCAAGTCCTACACAGTTCGATTCCTCTTGCCTACTCGTCCATCCGCCCTTGCGAAGCAGCGCGCTTAAGGCCTGCCTAGACTTCATCCCGCCAAGCGAGGCATTGCATAGCGGCATTGCATAGGAGTAGTTGTAGTATTTTCTTTTATTTCCACAAACCAAATCACCCCCTTTCGCACCCATCCGACCTAAAGGACTTCGATCTCAAGTCCTTCCTCAATAATAAACTCCACCTTATTGTGTTCCTTCGAGATCGATACTTGGGGATTCACTCCCACATTTTATATTACTTGAACGATCGGTACACTGCCGTTTTGTGCCGCAGCCTTGCTACCTCCTATATAGGTGTGCTAAGATTTGCGCATTAAGTTTTTGGCGTCGTTGCTGGGGAACACAGACGTGTGAGTTTTCTGGAGAGGGAGAGGTGTGTGATAGAAGTTCTTTTCCATTTGTATATCGCATTTGTTTTAATTTAGTGTTTGTAAATTCTCTTTTTGTCTATTTTTTTAAGTATTTCAAAAATCAGGTTCCTGTTGATTTAATTTTTTCCTTCGTGCATACTGAGTTTTTTTTCAGCTTATATTATTTGTGAATCTTTCTTTACACCAATATGTATGCTTATCAACAATGTAGCTGGTGTAGAGCGTCTAATCACTCTAGTGATGAGTACCATTTAGGAAGCCATACTTATAATCCATGTAGTTCATCGTATTATAAGTATGTGTCCCCATCGCGAGCATCGCCTTCACCGGGTGGTTTGGCTTTTCTTCAGTCAAAACCTACCGGGAAGCGCTGCTTGTGTTGTCAGAGTCTTGATCACGCGCTGAAAGACTGTGAGCAATGGAAATTGCAATTAGGAGAGGATGATGAGCCAGCACTTATCACCATTCCACTGCCTTCCTATGCCACCGCTCCTTCCATCGCTGATGACACATACGTTAGGCCCCCGGGTCATCTTGGGATCACAACAAATGCGTCGATCAGCGTCGTTGTTGATCACTTCGACGACATTGTGGAGTTTTCTTCCTCCATTGTGCCATCCTTTCCTATGGATTCTGTATCTGAGGATATTTCTTCACTCCTATCGGACTCTATCTTGAGTCCTATTTCTACTCAGATATTTTATTGTATCAGTATGCATGTATCTTCTGCTCTTATTGCCGAGTTTTTAGATGTGCAGGATATACCTATGGAGCCTGAAGCTATGCTGAGTTGCACTGAGGAGGACATTTCCCTTAGTGATGAGGTTTCTACCTCATCACCGGAGGAGAAGGTCCAACTCATCATCGAAGTTCCTAGCTGCTCATATTCTTCCTGCAATGCTTCTATT
This sequence comes from Dactylorhiza incarnata, assembly GCA_033032865.1. Classification (NCBI taxonomy): domain Eukaryota; kingdom Viridiplantae; phylum Streptophyta; class Magnoliopsida; order Asparagales; family Orchidaceae; genus Dactylorhiza; species Dactylorhiza incarnata. The sequence continues at coordinate 1,640,077 of JAWHQI010000362.1, forward strand.
GCAACCGGCATTGAGACATTTGTGGAACCTGCCAGGAGTGAAACCGGGATCACTCCTCCTTTGTTTGATTCTTTTAGTTCTTCTTCCATTTTATTTCCTAATCAACCTTCTTTTAATGCTGATCTTAATGAACTCATCCTTCCTGCTTTAATTTTTGATGTTTCATATATCCCCCTGCAGGTGTATGAATGTCTAGACCTATTTTGGGTGATTCTATGTGGCAGCCTTGGAAGAAAAGCAAACTGTAATGATGAAATCCATCGCCTATTCCACCTCATCATCATTGCCTGCGTTTTCCTTGAAAGACTGGGTGCAGGGTGGAAAGCGCTACTTCATTCATGACCGCAGATTGGAGGAGAGGAAGAGGATGAAGAAAGATGAAATATGGAGATGGAAAGCTCCTGATCTTCTAGACTGCTGCTGTTGGGTCTTCGGACCCATTTCCTTTATTTCTAGTTACTACTTTAAATCAACTTATAGTTGATTATGTTGCTGAGCATGTAATAATAATTAGGATTTATTAATTTATGCTTTTATGCTTAGACAATCTTTGAAAACTGCTTAATATAGGTATTAAGTCCAGCTTAAGGACGGTAAACAAAAGTGCTGCTGGGAGACAACCCAGTTTTGGTTATTTTATTTCTCTAATCCGCTAATAATTTAGTATATATATTTGCTTTTGCTTGGAGCTGTCTCCCCTGTAGGTACTTTTTCTGGATAGCGGATGCTGCAACATTTTCTTGATTTACACGCCAATCTTCTGGTATGCTCATTTCTGAGCATGGGTAACTTTTCTTCCCCCTAGTCTTTTATTTAATTTTCATGTTTGCATCATTTGTGTTTATTGCTTAGATTAAGTCTGGGGGAGAGCCGCGATGTGTTACTCACTGCACGTACACATCTCAGTGCATGCTAGAAGTATTTTATTTCAGTTATATTATTTGTTCATCTTCACCACACACCACTACACCCACTTGAGTGCGTATTAATCTATATGTGTGCTCTGAGTTGAATTTAATTCTTCTGCTTATTTGAGAATGTCTAGGTGCTGGCTTAGGACTATGTAGCAGAGTAAAATGTTGACTCTAGTAGTATTCCTAGTCAAGTGCTCGGTTGCATAGAAATTTGTGTAGATTAGACTTCTTTTTATACTTATGGTTTTATAATTTTTCTATTAGTGTAAATGTTGTTTACTCTACTCAAATTGTGAACCCGGTGTGAATCAAACAATAGCATAGGGATGTCTGTAAACGATCGCTAGACACGTATTGCTTGAGTCGGGAGAAAGGAGAATCTTTCTCGGTGGCTAGAACTTGCCCCAAGCGATTCTTGAAGCATTGGCATAGGATAGTTCTAGTGCGTGAGAATGACGTAAGCCATTATTTTGGCCCGGTTGAGCCTTTGTGCCATTCCTAATATCTTCCCTCGCTAGCCCCTTTGTGCCTACCCCTTCCTCTTGATCCAGCTCCACTTTTATCTCACCAAATCCTAAACGCCAATCCTAGTCGCACACCCAAATCTGAGCTTTAGTCGTGTTGTGTTTTCATTACTGGGTTTTGATGTGGTAAATTTCTTTTGTGAAAATGTGGTTGTGCTTTATTGCTCAATTTTCTGAAAATGAAAAAAAAGAAAAAAAATGAGAAAAAGAAAAAGAAGTGAAAAGAAAAGAAAAAAAGAGATGAGCTTAATTGAAAAATCTTTGTATAAATTTATGATTGGGAGTAGGCGATGCACACACCCATGTTGTTAAGTTCAAGTCTGGGGGTGTGGTGTACCCGCGTGTTTATGTGGTGCTTGAGGATATGTTTCATATTAGCTCTGATACCATGTGAAATTTTCCGAATCTTTATGGAGTGAGCAGGAATCATACAACTTAGAGTTCACTAGCCAAACAACCAGAAGCACATGAAGGAAATAAAGTCTTTATTGATAACAACAATCTTCATTACAGGGAGAGGTATACATGGCGAGACATGATTTCGCCAGTACACAAAACCAAAGGGAAAATTACAATGCTGAAAAGAAAGATAACTGAGACCGCAGACCGCGCGGTCTGCTTGCCGATCTCTGATAGCTGCCTGACCGCAAACTCTGCCGATCACCGATCAACACTCCTGACCGCTGAGCATCCGCGACCTCCTTCTCCACGGATTCTCCCGAACTCCAGCAACCCACACTGCAAGCCACGAGACCGCCCGACCACTTTCAGAAGAAGAGGTGATCACTGCTGCCCGCATAATCCGCAGAAGCTGCACAAGGAAAATTCAATCAGCAAGACCGACCGGTCATAAGAATTGAGACCGCAAGAATTAGACGCGAGCTCAGCTTACACTTGGTGCGATGTTAATGCTGCTACAGTGGCTCCTATTTATAGGCGTGAGACCTGATCCAGTCACAACCCTATGAGATAGGATCACCACCCTCCAGATCGCGCGACCAGAAATGGTCCGCCTGCGCGATCAGCAACAGATCATTCTGCTTAGGTGAGATCGCCGGCTTCAACAACAGACCGCGGGAGATCGCCACTCCCACAATGAAGTCGCCCACCACCAATGTTTGCCAATGAGACCGCGAACACAACTTGTTCTCCAACGTCACATCGAACACAACCTGTTCGCCTGCCAGCCTCCTCCTGAGACCGCGAACAGAGACCGCTCGACTAAGATGCCTTAGTCATCGAAAACAACCATGAACCTGGATAGCCATAAGATCGGCTTCTGGAAACCTGAATCAACCTGTGCGGTCACACCATACCGGCACAGCCCTGAGGTAGACAACCCGCCACGCGGTCACAGACCAGACCGCGCGGCCTTACCTCACCATCCAAGAAGAGAGAAACAGCAGTCACGCCGGATCACCAGGAGACCGGCCAGACAGCAACATATCAGACTGTAGATGGAGACCGCCAGGTTGTACGGTCACACCAGACCGCCCGACCTCCTTCCAGACCGCCAACTTCTTCTAACTTCCACTTCAACATTTTCAACACTCCCCTTGAAGTGGGAAGTTGAAAACAGCCCAAGGAGACTCCTCAGCCGAGTGAACGGCCCCTTCGCCAGCGCCTTTGTGAAGATGTCAGCAATGTTGTCCTAACTCTGAACATGCTCGACCGAAAGAGACCCCTCCAACAACTTCTCACGAATGAAATGATGCTCGATCTCGATATACTTGGTCCTCGCGTGACAAACTGGATTAGTAACCAGTTTGAGAGCACTCTCGTTGTTGCCGCGGAGCAGAGTCGGACCCCGAACCTCTTTATGGATGTCTCCAACCAACCTCCTAAGCCAAATGGCTTCCTGAGCTGCCAAGGCCGAAGCCTTGTATTCCGCTTCCGTGGTTGAGACCGACACGGAATCCTGCTTCTTGCTGCACCATGATATAACCATGGGGCCCGCCATGAAGACGTATCTAGACGCCGACTTCCGATCATCCGAATCTCCCCCATAATCAACGTCCATGTACCCATGCACCTCGAAGCCCGCATCCCTCCTGTAAAGGAGACCCATATCCGAGGTCGCCTTGACATACTTCAATATACTCTTGGCCGCTAGAAGATGAGGCATCCGTGGTTCCGCCAAATCACGGCTCACCCTGCCAACTACATACGAGATATCCGGCCTGGTAATCGTCAAATAGATCAAGCTCCCAACCAGAGCTCGGAACACCAGTGGATCTCCCAAAATCCTCCCCTCATCCTCTCGAAGTTTCATAGCCTTCTCCAGAGGTGTGGAAGTGCACTTCCCTTCCTTCATGCCGAACCGCTCCACGATCCGCTCCGCATATCCAGCCTGGGACACCAGCACTCCACTCTCCTTCCTCTGCACCTCGAGTCCAAGGAAGTGGTGCAACTCACCTAAATCCTTCATCTCGAACCTGATAGATAGCTCTGCCCGAAGCTGCGCTACCTCCTCCTTCGAATTCCCCGTCACGATCATATCATCGACGTAAAGCAGCACGATGACTTGAAGCTCCCCGCTCTTCTTGACGAACAAGCTTGAGTCTGAGTCTGAAGCACCAAACCCGCAGAATAGGAGATATTCTGCAATCTTTCCATACCACACCCTCGACGCTTGCTTTAACCCATATAGGGCCTTCTTCAGCTTGCAAACATGCTCCGGAAAATCTTCCGATACGAAGCCTGGCGGCTGGACCATGAAGATCTCCTTGTCAATCTCTCCGTACAAGAACGCATTCTTTACGTCGAGCTGCCTGATCTTCCACCCCCAACACGCCGCCAAGGCAATCACAACCCGAACTGAAGTCATTTTTGCCACCGGACTGAATGTCTCTTCATAGTCTTCACCGTATTGCTGCGAGAAACCCCAAGCCACAAGGCGAGCCTTATACCGCTCGATACTGCCGTCAGCCTTCTTCTTAAGCTTATAGACCCACTTGCATGTCACAGGGGTGATGCCCTTGGGCTTGGGCACCAGAGACCAAGTCTCATTCTTCTCAAGAACACTCATCTCTTCCTACATAGTTGAATCCCACTGTTACACGCCTTTGGCCTTTTCAAAGCTCGACGGCTCCCTCTCATCCAAGGGACCAGCAAAGAAGCATGAGACAAAGCTGACCATGTTTCCTCCTATATAACGATCAGGGGCAACGATCTCCGCAACGCCTTCCCCTGACTCGCAGTATCCTCAGCTGCTTCTTCCCTAGCTCCTCTCCCAGACGTACTAGGAGCATTGCTCCCCCTACTTCCTGAACCAGAAGACTCTGTCTTAGAACTAGATATTGATGGACCACCTGGTGACACAGGTAGCTCCACCTGAAGATTTTCCACAGCTTTCTCTGGCTCCTCCACCCTGCTTTCTGGTAGCTCAACACCAGAACCCCCTTGTAAGATGTCACCTCGTCGAACACGACGTCGCGAGATACAACAAATCTCTGCGTCTCCGGGTCCATGCACTTCCAGCCCTTCTTCCGGTCATCATAACCTACGAAGACTAGCTTCCTTGCGTTCACATCTAGCTTCGTCTGAAGCGCATCTGGAACGTGCACATAGCAGGTGGACCCAAACACCCGAAGGTGTGCCACACTTGGCTTTTCCTTGAACATTAGTTCATGCGGGGTCTTCATATTGATGGGACTAAGAGGTATCCGATTGATGACGTAGGCAGCATAAGACATTCCCTCTGCCCAGAAGGACTTTGGGATACTCTTGGCATGAAGCCATCATTTGTAGGTTTCCGTCAGATGATAGATCTTCCTCTCCGCAACGCCATTTTGCTGTGGAGTATGGGCACAAGTGAGCTCTCTCCGGATGCCTTCCTTCCTTCAAAAAATAGAGAACTCACGAGAGGTGAACTCCCCTCCATTGTCAGTCCTCAGCTTCTTAACACGCAGACCAAGCTGACCCTCCACAAGCTTCTTGAACTCCACGAACTTGGCAAACGCCTCCGCTTTCTCCTTCAAGAAATATACCCAGACATATCTGGTGTAATCATCGATCAACACCAGCATATATCTGCTGCCTCCGAGGCTTGGGGTAGCAGTCGGTCCCATCAAATCACCGTGGATGCACTCCTACGACACACAACTCCTTGTCTGCGACTTGTCAAATGGTAGTCGATGAGACTTGCCGAACTGACATCCCACGCACACATGACCATCTCCATAGGAAGATAGACTAGGCAGGCCCTTGACTAGACCTTTCATCGCCATAGCTTCCAGCTTATCCATTCCTACATGCCCCAACCTCTCGTGCCATATCATGACACTATCATTCGTCCGCATCTTGTCAACATAAGAACTTGTCGATGAAACGAACAAGTCTTTAGCCCTCCTCCCCACATGAACTACCTCTACCTTCACTGCTTCAACATTCCAAAGAAACCTCACTTCTGTTGGGCCAAACAGAACGTGATACCCAGCGTCTACAACGTTGGTCACGGAGAAGAGGTTTTTCCTCATTCCGGGCACATGATAGACACTCTTCAAAGTTAGTGGCCCCATATCACTACCCAAGGAAACAACCTTGACCTTCTCTACAGCAGGCTCAGTATTATCAGCAGTAATAATGGCATCATTACCTGAATAAGGCTGTGCTGAAGAAAGCTTTGACTCGTCCCCGGTGAGGTGATGATCACACCCCGAGTCCACGATCCAGTCCTCCTGATAGTGGATAGGAGCCTCAGCTCCAACAGAAGCCGAGAAGGCTCCTCCCCATCCTCCATCAACCTACCTGGCTTCAGCTTCCCCCTTTCCTGCAGCAGCATGCCCCGGCTGAAGATTCACCCGGCACTCCTTCCTGATGTGACCAACCTTTCCGCACCTGAAGCACTTGGGACCTTACCCCTTCTTCTTCCCTTCAGCCTTAGGAGCATAGCCCCTCTCCTGCTGTCCAGAAGTTGAAGGCCCATTGCCTCCTCCAGCGGTCTTCTTCTTATCCCACTTCTTCTTCTTTCCCGTGAAGAGAACTTCGCCATCTCCCCCAGACACTGTCACCCCCACCATCTGCCTTGCCAGACTCTCCTGCGAAGCAAGCAGATTTTCCAGCTCCAACAGAGATGGCTGATTTGCCCAACCCTGTACCGACGTCACAAAGGCAACATATTCCTTCCGCAAGCCACGGATGATGTGCCTTTTCAGCTTCGCCTTAGAAATTGGGTCATAAGGATCCAGCGCTGAAATCTCGGCGCACAAGTTCTTCATCTTCAAGAAGAACGTAGAAATAGAAAGGTCACCTTGAGCCGATCTGGCCAGCTCATTCTCTAGGAATTGAAGTCTTGCCACATTCTTTTTGTTAAACAGCCCATCAAGGGCTCTCCAGATCTCTGCAGCTGATGCACACCCCAAGATGTGATCAAACAAATCAGGTGATATTGCCCAGCTTAGGGCGAACTCTGCTTTGGCATTAATCCGCCTCCAGTTCCTCACCTCATGATGGTTATCTCCAACCAGAAAAACTTCCTCCGTGCTCTCTCCTCCAACCACCTCCCAGAGGTCCTCACCCAAAAGATAACTCTGCATACAAGACCTCCACTTCTTAAAGTTGGTCGAGTTTAACATCCCAATTCCAAGACCCCTCGCTTCTATGGCTCTACCACTGGGTCCTTCTTCACAAAGGCGATGTATACACTAAGTTGTTCACTGCTCTATCCACTCCAACCTAGCTCTGATACCATGTGAAATTTTCTGAATCTTTATGGAGTGAGCAGGAATCATACAACTTAGAGTTCACAAGCCACACAACCAGAAGCACATGAAGGAAATAAAGTCTTTATTGATAACAAAAATCTCCATTATAGGGTGTAACATGCCTCAAACAACTAGACCCCTAAGTTGGTTTTGTCATGACTAGGTCATGACAAAACCTTAGGAAGAGCTCAAGACCTTGTGAACATAGGTGAGAAGGAGAAAACCCAAGTGGTCTGCAAATAGCAATTTTCAGATATCAAGCCTAGGATTGTGTTTAGGGGCCCCACATTGAACCTTGACCCCACCATAGCATCCCTAACCCATTAGAGGTCTCCTTGAAGCACCAGTGACCCATTGGGGTCAACCTAAGAGGCCAATTTGACTAAAGTCAACCTTGTTGGATCTTGTGGCGCCCTTAGAGGGGGGGGGGGTGAATAAGGGCCTTTTTAAATTATGATTTTTTACTTAAGAATTTTTAAAAAAAAAATTTGCTTTTCTAAAAATCACTTATAAAAATTTACAAACTATGAAATTTTTAAATTATATCAAACACAAATTTCTAAGTTAAAGATTAAGCAACCAAATTTGCAATTAAAGAAAAGGCATAATATTTTAATCATGAAATTCTCATACAATAAAAATGATCTTAACAATGCTTAAGATCAAGGAATAAATAAGATAATAAACTTTTGACAATTTTTGTTTACCAATCCTTCTCCCAAGGATCGGAAGGCTATCACTTGTCTTTCCCTAGACCAAGCCCAAGCCTATCCTCTAGATCTTCCCAAGATCTAGACGTAGCACACAAGGCCACGATTTCCCACCAAGCCACGCAAGGACTTGGACGCTCCACACAAGGAAGTGATTTTCCCCTAAGCCACGCAAGGACTTAGACGTCACGCACAAGGAGACGATTTCCCTACCAATACAAAATGAAATGTATATAAATGAAAATACAAAATAAAATGAAGAACTCCCTAGAAATTCAGATCTCTGAAAGAAAGGTTGAAGCCTCGAGATGATCGTTGATGTAGAAACGCGTCCGATCTCGTCTTCAATTTCAAACCTTCTCAGCACAAATGGGAGTTCTTGAGGTTCTGGAGCTCTCAGGTTCGTATGCACTCAGGAAAGGACTTGGAATTCTCAAAGCTCTGGAATGCACGAACAAAAAGAGCCAATATATAGAAATTCACTGTCGCCTGGGCGACATCAGCTGTCAGAATTTCCGACAGCGCTAAACTGCCGCTCGTAGTGCTGTCGTGCGGGCAGTTGCTGTAACCTCCGAGCTGTCGCCTGGGCGTCATCGGTGTTGGATTTCCGACAGCGCAAAACTGCCGCTCGTAGTGCTGTCGTGCAGGCAGTTGCTGTAACCTCCGAGCTGTCGCCTGGGCGACATCGCTGTCGGATTTTCGACAGCTCAAAACTGCCATTCGCCGTGTTGCCGTGGGGAAAGTTGTTGTAACTTCTCTACTGTCGCCTGGGCGACATCAGCTATCGGAAAATTCCGACATCGAAATTTTCATACACTCAAATTGAGTTCCAGCAGAATTGTGAACATCTCATACCTGTTACCTGCACACCATTAATATAAATAGAATCAAATACAAACGAGACTTTGTTATTATCAAACCGGAAGAGTGCGAAACGCATGCTCCAACAATCTCCCCCTTTTGATAATAACAAATCCGTATAAAAAGAAATCTTGTCTATTTAGGTTATTGATTTTAACATATGGTGTGTGCACAAAAATAACATGATATATTCCTCTTAAAAGTAATCTCCCCCTAGATGAATGCTCCCCCTAAATGAATGCTCCACCTAAATGAATGCTCCCCCTAAATGAATGCTCGCCCTAAATGTTAAAGTAAGTTGAAATGATGTATTATTTAGGTGGAATATTTAGGTGTAATAGTTTTTTTATTTCTCAATTTCTTCTCCCCCTTTGTTATTAACAAAAGTGGGTAGGGATGAGTGTATATCTTTTAAGATAGGTAAGGAACCATTTATTGAAGGATTTTCATGATCGAGCATATGATAGTGTATGCACCTCCTATATGATTACTCCCCCTACAAATATACCCATTTTTTTGAGTTTAATATCATTATAATGCACTCCCCTAAATATTAGATTTATGCAATTTAATCTCCCCTTTTGGTAGAATCAAAAGAGGGTTTAGGTGAGTGTAGTAAGGAGGCATTTCTTATAAAGCATGATAGAGCTTTTGTAATATAGATAATGATAAAGATTTTAAGCATAGTATATAAGAGATTTCAAAAAAAAAAGAGTTGTAAGCAAGCGGAAGATTATAAGAAACATCTTTTTGTAAGCATGAAAATCAGTGTTATAAATATGAGTTTAAGTGCAAAATGTAAAGATGTTTTAACCTTTTTGAAATCTCAAGTTATTTTTTATAAATATACCAAGCATGAAATGAACACATCAAAAAGAAAATATACTACAATGTTACTTAATTTTAAGTTCAAGAAATACCAAAACATTGTAGAGATCATGCTAGGTTATCTAGTGCATTTCTTATATAAAGAGTAGTATAGATAAAGCATTAGAATCCAATACTCATGAGAAGAAGTGTTATGAAAGATAATGATGTGCACATAAGTGTATTTTGGGCAGTGTTAACAATTTATTCAAAACACAAAATACAAGACATATGTAGAGTAAAGTGCACAATAAAACACAAGTATATTTACTTTCACACACTTTAATACACACTATTTTATAAAAAGTGGTGTACTAATCAAGGGTTGTACAAGACACTTTACTATTCTTTCCAAGGTGCTCAACCTCACAATGCTTATGAAGACTTATCAGGAGGTTCAAGTAGTGCTTGGTGGAGTTATATTTGTCTATATATATAATTTTTTTAAACATTTGTCAGACAACATTCTCCGAATACACTTGTTTTGCAAACCCAAAAAATTTTAACCTAACCACTTTTCTAAATTTCACAAGTGCAATTCAAATGTAGTGTAGGCAATAAACTTATGCAAGATTTAATTAATTGTACAAATACAATACACAAGCAAGCATTTTTAGATTTAAACATACATGTTGATTACCAAAATAAGTGAGTGAAAGGTATCATTATCAATCACAATACATTTACTCATACTTAGAGGCATGCTAAGCTTGGTTTTCTACACATATTTTTCAATACAATTTATGCACTTTAAATAGATATATCAAAGCATGATAAACAAAACAATGTTCATAGTAATTTGAAGGAATAAATTTTAACATTGTAAAAAATTCTAAATAATAGAATTCATTCATGCTTGATATTGGCAATAATGATCATACAGTTTTTTTGTTTTATCATTTTTAAATCAATTAAAAAAAAAAGAAAATCACAAAAAAAATTGTAATTTTTGAATTTTGATTTTTTTATTTGATTTTTCATAATATGAATAAAAACAAAATAACAAAAAGTCAGAAACACAAAAACTAAGTAGTACATATGAACTAAAATATTTTTATAGATTTTTAGATATTATAAAAACCTGAAAAAGATAAATTATGCAAACACAAGAGGACATTTTTTTTATTAAATAACCCAAAATATGCATGATTTAAGTGATAAGTAAATAAAATGATCATGCAAAGAGTAAAATAAGTATGTCCTAAGATTCCAGACTACCCCGACTAAATGTCTACACCCTAGCCCTGTACTAAGTGACAGATGGGCATGAGGAGCTGCACACTTGCTGTAGGTTGGGGTGTTAGTCCCATATGCACACACTAGAGAACACTCAACCTAGCACTCTTTCCCTCAGTGCCTCGCAAGGCCCCACTGGAACCCTCCCCGGTTAAGGACAAGACATGACTTAGAGGTTAGGTCTCTTATGCATACAACCCTACGCCCCCGCTATTGTGAGATATCAAGTCATAGGTGAATAATCTTTGTACAACCTATGCTTTTAAACTATGGGTTGATTTACAAGCTATGGGTTTTGTTTAATGTGATGAGTATATAAAGCCGCATAGTTTTTCTACTATTATGAGATGACGATATGAGATAATTAGCACAATTACTAATATTCAATAAGTGACAATGCTAGTGTGATGAGTTTTGGGTTTAATGTCATGTCATAAGATTAACATTTATATTGCATGTATTCCAAACTAGAGTTTCAAATTATAGATCTAGAATAAGGTGATGATATTAATTTATTCTTATTATTACACAATTGATTCTAGAATCTATATATATGTGAGATACATGCAATCAATAACAAAGCATATCTATGCACCAAATGTGAAGAAATAATTATTCATATTTCTATCATAATATTCATAATTCCTAGCTAATAGACATTATTGATCTTAGATATTTTTTGATAGAACATGAATTATGATTTATGATTACAGAGAATTTTGCATAGAATAATTGTTGGATACCATGATTTATGTGAATTCTATTCTTTCTAGACATATGACAATATGATTTGATGATTTTCTTTTGAATAAGCATGTTTGATTTATTTTTAGTCTAGAAAAAGATGATCATGTAATCATATCAAAGACAAAGATCACATATAGAATGTTTTGAAATTGTTTAATAAAATTGCATTCAATAATTAAATTTATTGATCTTTGGTTTTGCATGATAATATATGATTCATGATACAATATTCATATATATTCTAATGATTAATCGATAAACTATGTGGTTGTTGGAATTTTAGTATTCTATTATAATTTCAAATCACATAGTTATCATCAAATTTAAATAACATTGTACATGTTATATCTAGCATAAATATATAAGCATAGACCAAGAAGTGATGCTAGAATGATGAGTTTGAGTGCAATGTTATTACCTAGGATTAATGGAGATAATGTTGCATGTAATATGAGAAGTTTTCAAATTAATTTTCTTTAGACCTAGAATGAAATGATTAATCTTTTGATTTGATCTTAATGATACAAGATGATTCTAAGGTCTAAATTTCATGCAAACATTGGTGACACACATCATACACCTAATATCTAAATTAATATATGAATCAATTAAACTAAGGATAGCATGTGATGAAAAATCCATAAACACAGAAATTTCCAAATCAAGCGAACTAAGATAGCTTTTAAAACGGAGTTGAAATTGGGCAAGTTGATAGCACCAAAAGAACTCAAATGAGCAAGCCTAGTTTGCCGTTGGATGGAGATTTTTGTGCTCTTTCCGAAAATATATTAAACGCGAAAAATCAGGCGAGGGGATCAAAAGATATGGATGTTTGAGGTTTTGATCGTAAACTCGCATTTTTGAAAGATTAAAACATGCGTTTAGATGAATTTTTGTTTTCAATTTTTCTAGATAATATTCTTCATTATAAGGGCTATCATATGCAGCAAACAAAAATAGAAAAGAATCAAAAACATTGCGCATTTTAATTTTTAGTTTAAGCCCTTTTAATAAACCATTTAAATCCAATCTTTAAAATAGTTTCAATAGTCTTGATAATAATTTCAATATTCAATTTCTAATGATAATTCAAGACAATTAAGGGTAAAGTATTTAAAAAGAATAAAGACCAATCAAAGACGAGAGATAGATCACTTTGAAAATAAAAAATATATGACTTAATGTTCAATTTTAATACAAATTTGATTTGATATAAACATTAGGCTTAATATATGAAAGTCATATTTCATGATATATAAAGTGATCATAGCATGTTTGTTCAAAAAATAAAAAATAAACAAAAGAAAAGTAACAATAAGCATATCATGAAGTAGAGTCGTGATATTTCATTTTTGTTTGTTTCTACTTCATGCAAATGATAGGATACTAATGAATAAGAGATTTAGGTATCCAAAGGGGACCAAGTGGGATGGTTCCTTTGCGTACCCAAATACATCATGGTGGCTTTTGGGAAGATAATGATGAATGGGCTTTTTCAAGTAAAGATGATATGTCATTTTTCTTTATGGGTCTCCATTTATACATTGGTTGTTTATCACTTAAATCCATATAATGATTATATGAAATCTTTTTGTGATGATAGTTGTTTGAAAAATAATTCATTTGAGATTTATGTTTATTCAAATTATTTTTCAAAATAGATTGATGTTGATAATCATAATGAATTTTATTATATATATTCTTTGAAAATTTATAAGAGTGATTGTCTTTCTTTAGAATTGAATGTTGAAAGAGAGGGTTACAATAAATTTTAAATGATTGATTCTTAATTTGATGATTTTCATTTCCACTCTTTCTTATAGACATACTCTTATAATATGAAGGAAAATATTTTATAGTTTGATTTTCATGAAAAAGAGTTTTTAAATTTGAGTCATGATTGAAAATATATTGAGACTTATAATAGTGACTCTTAAGAATTTTGTGAGGGTCATAATTCTTTTTGAAACTAAACTCCTTTTGAGTTGATGTATGAAAATGATCCTTTTTAGAAATGATTTTGTAAGTTAATTTATCTTTGTTATTTAAAATCTTATGATGAAAGTCATTATAAGTAATTAGAACTTTTTCAACAAAAGATTTTAATTGTCTTAACTTACAAGTTAAAGCATCATTTTCAAATATCAATTTTTCATTATGCTTTTTAGAAACTAAGAGCCCTTTTTCAATTTCCTTGAATTGTTCTTTTAATAAATTGCAATCAAAACAAGGAGTAGGAATTTCAACTAAAGAGCAAGATGGAGAAGCCACATCATAATTAGATTCTACATTAACATTAGCTTTTAACCTTTTATTTTCTAAACGTAATTTATCATTTGTAATTTTCTATTTCTTAATTTTATGTTTAGCAACTTGTAGCATATGTAATGTGGAAATAGAATTAGTCACAAAATTAGAAGAATTTGATTTACTTACATTGCTATCGGGAGAGGCAAGGTTTGAACATAAAGTTCCTTTCACATCTTTTTGGCACTCCTCTTCCGAAGACAGTACTTCTTCTTCTTTTCCATTTGATGTGTGCTCCATTGATTCGTCATGAGAGGAGCATTCTTGAAGGCTTATGCAAGCTTGCATATTCTCCGGTTCTTGTGATTGTTTGATACCTGTAGAAGGAGAATCATAAGTTCTTTCAAGAAAACTCCAAATTTCATATGCGGTAGGTAAAGTATAAATAAGTTTGAAAATATTTTGGTCTAACGCACAAAATATACTATTCATAGATTTTGCATTTAAAATAATTTCGTTTCTAGTTAGTACACTTGATGGCTTTTTAATAGTAATATTCCAAACTTTTTCATCTAAGGCCTTAAGAAAATTTTTCATTAATATTTTCCACCCTTTAAAATTTTTGCCCATAAATAAAGGTGGTGATAATACTTTTTCATTTATATTAAAATTTTCCCCACTAGTAGAAGCGAGATCATGATCAAGAGACGCCATTATTCCCAGTTGTTAAGCAGATTTGGAATAACCTCGCTCTGATACCACGTGTTGGATCTTGTGGCGCCCTTAGAGGGGGGGGGGGTGAATAAGGGCCTTTTTAAATTATGATTTTTTACTTAAGAATTTTTAAAACAAATTTTGCTTTTCTAAAAATCACTTATAAAAATTTACAAACTATGAAAATTTTAAATTATATCAAACACAAATTTCTACGATATTGATTAAGCAACCAAATTTGCAATTAAAGAAAAGGCATAATATTTTAATCATGAAATTCTCATACAATAAAAATGATCTTAACAATGCTTAAGATCAAGGCATCAATAAGATAATAAACTTTTGACAATTTTTGTTTTCCAATCCTTCTCCCAAGGATCGGAAGGATATCACTTGTCTTTCCCTAGACCAAGCCCAAGCCTATCCTCTAGATCTTCCCAAGATCTAGACATAGAACACAAGTCCACGATTTCCCACCAAGCCACGCAAGGACTTGGACGCTCCACACAAGGAAGCGATTTTCCCCTAAGCCACACAAGGACTTAGACGTCACGCACAAGGAGATGATTTCCCTACCAATACAAAATGAAATATATAAATGAAAATACAAAATAAAATGAAGAACTCAGTAGAAATTTAGATCTCTGAAAGGAAGGTTGAAGCCTCTAGATGATCATTGATGTAGAAGCACGTCCGATCTCGTCTTCAATTTCAAACCTTCTCAGCACAAATGGGAGTTCTTGAGGTTCTGGAGCTCTCTGGTTCGTATGCACTCAGGAAAGGACTTGGAATTCTCAAAGCTCTGGAATGCACGAACAAAAGGAGCCAATATATAGAAATTCTCTGTCGCCTGGGCGACATCAGCCGTCGGAATTTCCGACAGCGCTAAATTGCCGCTCGTAGTGCTGTCGTGCGGGCAGTTGATGTAACCTCCGAGCTGTCGCCTGGGCGTCATCGGTGTTGGATTCCCGACAGCGCAAAACTGCCGCTCGTTGTGCTGTCATGCGGGAAGTTGCTGTAACCTCCGAGCTGTCTCCTGGGCGACATCGCTGTCGGATTTCCGACAGCTCAAAACTGCCGTTCGTCGTGTTGCCGTGGGGGAAGTTGTTGTAACTTCTCTGCTATCGCCTGGGCGACATCATCTGTCGGAAAATTCTGACATCGAAATTTTCATACACTCAAATTGAGCTCCAGCAGAATTGTGAACATCTCATACCTGTTACCTTGCACACCATTAATAAAAATAGAATCAAATACAAACGGGACTTTGTTATTATCAAACCGGAAGAGTGCGAAACGCATGCTCCAACAAACCTTAAACCTGAATTGGTCAAACTCGCTCAATTAAGATCAATTGGCCCCCACCATGCCAAATTGACCATGCCCCTACCCTTGTATGTGTACTAGGATCCTAATGGACCAAAAAGCCCCATCATGGGGCCTCCAATTTGACCAAATTGCCCTAAACCCTAAATTGGTCAAAGTGCCATAATAAGGGGCAATTAACCCTCACCTTGTCAATTTGACCCTACCTAGACCTTCCTAACCTTTAAGGGAAGTCAATGGAGCCCAAGCCACTCTTTGGGGTCAACCCAATTGGTCAATTTGACTAAAGTCAAACTCAAGCCTAATTTAGGTCAACATACCCCAATCTAACCTAATCTAGCCCAATCCACTTGGGCTAGACCCAATTAAGGTGGTACACCATCTGGTGGGCCTGGTAATTACTGAAATTAACACTTAATTTCGGTAATTGTTGAGTAGGAGAGAGAAAAGGAAGTTCCCCCAAATCGGAGAGAGAGGAAAGTGCATTCATGGTGATTATATGCTATTGATCCTTCAAATCCCTCCCAATTGATGAGCATTCACCTTTCCCCATCAGTTACAGACAAATTCTGGAATTTTCTATGGACAGAGGGGCTGAATTAAAGGAAATATAGCTGTAACCCAAATCTTGATAATGGCCATTAATGGCTTTTAGGAATAAAGCCATCCTAGCCGATTGAAACTCCTCCCATTTCCTTCAGTGCTCAGAGAGGAAGAGATCCCACATTTTTCCAGTGAGTTTCATGCAGAGAAATCCTAGATCGGCATGGCACCGAAAGCTCCAGCACCATCAATGGCGACTCGCCGGAATTTGCGCAACCAAGCCCCTGCTCAGGTCCGATCCTCTTCTGCTCCCTTAGTGCTAGATCTTTTCATATTTTGGGGCTTGATCCGTGCAAAATAGGGCTCGGATTTTGGTTTCCAAAAGAGTACGTTACGTACTCTTTTTCCCTCCTCTAAAAACTAGATCCGACCACCTCCGGCCGGCCAACCACCCCTATCGCCGGCCACCACCTCAAAGGAGGTGGTGGTGGCATTGGCCGACCGGAAAGAGGCGTAGGTGGCCGGGAAATCACCTTACAAAGAGGCCCAGGACGGGTTGTCATGAGGAGTCCAACGATTGGGGATGATGACGGAGAACCGTCAAATCTATTTATTATTGTTAACGGTTTTATCATTTACTTCGTCGAGCACTATAAGAAATTAGTCGAACGAATATTTCGTCGAATGGGAGGTGTTCAACTTTAGTCGAGCGCTGTTATTAGAGATATTAGTCAAGCACTGTTATTAGAGAAATTAGTCGAGTGCAGCTGCGCTCGGCTTTCGTCGAACGGAGATTGGATCTGCTTTCGTCGAACGCAGCTTTTGTAAAGTTTCGTCGAACGCAGTTCTGCGTTAAATTAGTCGAGCGCTGTTATTAAGTATATTAGCCGAACGAAATAGTTTTTGTCGAACACAGATTTGATCTGCTTTCGTCGAACGCAGATTTGATCTGCTTTCGTCAAACGCAGAGTTTGAATTTCGTTGAACATAGAAACAGTTATATAATTAAATGTTTATGCAATTTCTGTAACTTATTTTGCTGTACCTAGATCTAATTATTAAAAATACTTAGTCCCCTCTACAGAAAACGTGATCAACACCAAAGTTGTAGCCCTTAGGGTCTACTTTATTTTAAAATTGATTTTAACCCAAAAGGAGTTCTGTAGCTCCCTGTAGGTCCATTTTGGTGGGGCTGGTCCTAAGTGTAGGACAGCCACCATTTCTTGAATAACTTTTGATTGGGAAATGATATGGACTTGAGATTTGAAACATAGTCTACTTATACCTACACACACAACATACAAAAAGATGGGATTTTTAGGAGAACCTTTGGTGGGATAGGTCCCTAGTGTATAGCCACCATTTCTTGAATAACTTTTGATTGGGTTATTGGATTGGCTTGAAAATTGAAACATAGGCTATTTACACCTACCCACACATCATACCCAAAGATGGGAATTTTAGGAGAATTTGTTTTTAAGGTTTTTGTAATAATTTCATAAATCAAATATTAATTATTTATTGGATCAAATGACCTCCAATGCCCTCCAAATTTTGGTGGGTACTTCTTAGGGTTATCACATGACCCTGGTAAAAATCTCAGCCCAATTGGGACTGATTTGGTTGGGTAATTTGTCTACCCAAGTTAGGTCAAATTGGGTCAAAGTTAGGGCATGGTGTTTATCATGGGGTATGGTGGTCAGAACTCATCACCATGAGTTGAAACCTTTGCCAATGGTTTAAGATCACCTAAAACACCTTCATGAGTAAGATGGGGTGGTGTAGAGGTGGATATGCCCTAGGACCCTAGTCTTACCCCTTGGGGTGCAGATAGAGCTTTGTGAAGGACATGTGGTCAAAAGATATAGAATGGTCATGGAACCTAGGAGATATGTTCATGGGATGTATTTATGCCCTAGGGAATTTTGAGAGAATTTTAGGAGAATTTATTCCCCCTAAATTAGGTCATAACCCCTTTAGGTAAACTTCTCTTAAGAGATATTTACATGCACAAATGATCTTGGATGAAGATGAAATCTTGGTGGTGCCTTTTTAATCATATTTTAGACCCCTGGTAATTTTTGTATAATTTATTTTATGATTTAACTAGTACTTCATCCTCAAGGCACCTATTTTGTCTCAATCTTAAGAAATATAAATAAGGGTCCAAAACTCTCTGGAGACATGTGCAACTTGGTGATAGGACATTTCAGAGCACTAGGCAGTTCTATAAATATTTACATAGTTTTTGGAAATTGTTATCAGAAGGCTACTTCACAGCTTGTGCAAATTAGGAATTATTTGGATTAATTAATTCAGTGAGGGAATGATTCCCATAAATTGTGAAACTGTGTAATTAAGCTTTTCTAGACACAATAGAGGTCTGGTAATTTTTCCCTAATTTTGGCGTAAGTATTCTTGGTAGTTCCTTCATAAATCTTCAAGTTTGGATAGATGATAAATTTTAAAAACAGAGGACATTTCCTTACTGTAAAATTGTGATATTCATTACATACTGATATTTTGTCATGATAGATTTATCTTAATTTTATGGGAGTCATATCATAAGAATACCTTACACTTCATGCTCATATTCATACTTGGCAAATATTGGAGAAATGATAATAAATGCAAATAATTAAGGAAAATTATGAATCTCTGGATTTAGTTCTAAAACATCATGATAGACCTCCAGTAAATATCTTGAGTCAGTTGGATGAATATTTGGAGTACCTCTACTTATAAGCTTCATATAGTTAGTTTGGTCTGCGTATAGTAAAAATGTGAAATTTGGATATTTAGGGGACTACCAAGTGGAAGTGGCATGTAGGTGGTGTATATGGTCAGGTTGAAGAGATTGCAGGTCACCAAAAGGAGTTTAGGTGATGAGGGTATGCTTGGTGGGTTAAGGGTAAAGTTGAACTCGGGATTGACGAAGGATCGTCTTTCCCCTTATAAGGTCATAAAATACGTAGAGTAATTTAAGAAAAATGACGGGTAGATACCAATAACATTAAGTGTCTTGAGAAAGGGAGCCTTGGGGTGTCATCCCATTGTGCTTCCTAGTACCGTAGCGAGCCCCTTACAGGGTAATCCTCGGGAAGTCCAAGATTAACCATAAATTGTAGGAGTAAGATGTTGTACAAGATTAACTTAACAATACACACACCCACACCCCGTGGTTACACGTGGTTAGTTGGTTTGGTTGTATGAGCGGTGGGCTCGGTGGTTGATGCAGCGGACTAGTTAGTCCGGTGAGCTTGTGACTCAGTAATGCTTATTGGTACGGACGGGTTGGCCTTGCGAGTCATTGGCCCAGAAGGTTATGATGATGGGCAGGTTAGCCCGGAGAGTTTATCGCTCGGGATATAGTAGAACATGTTTGCAAGTTCATGAAGGTGGTGGGTCATCGGTATTGGACGGTCATTTACACCGACGTCAATACGTTGACTCGGCAAGTGTGGAATTTGCACTTAGACATAAAATTCTGGTGGTCCAGCCAGTAAGTGTACGCAGATGCTCCGCAGTTTTGCGTTGAGGCGTATGATAGGTCTAGGTTAGGTAGTGTGAATACCAACATAGAGGTGGGCGAGGCCCAACCCACCACTTCCGTTTGCCACTACGGGAATATCATGGGAGTCTTGCTAGCTCCAAAAAGGGGGAACTAAATGTCTGTGCGCATAGAGTTGTAGTGTGTGAGTTGCACTTGTGTGAACATAACATTTAACAGCATACCTTGCATGTCATGGCATAAACATTGCATTTCAACCCCTACCCCTATCGTAAAAGTCGGTTATGGGACTTCTTATAAAATAGGCCTTGCTAAACGACCCATTGGTCTATAGGTTTGTACAGTGATTCCTATAAATCAATGGTTACTTTATATTATATACTTGTCTTTACTTACTATTCTTTACCCTGCTTTACCTACTGCTTCAATTATCTATATAAATATGTGGAGTTGTAGAAACATTCCCTGTAGTTTATGCCCCTGTCACCTACTATTGTTTATAACCCTTGTTGTCCTCCGCTTCATCCTCCCACACGGTGCCTAGGAGCCATTGGGGGTGGGGTGGGGAACATAAGGCTTAGTCTTTTTGACTAATGGTCGGTGGACCATATCATTTTAGGGGATCGAGGAGATGCAGTAGCACTAGAGGCCGGTGCAGATGGAGGCGGGCCAGTCTAGTACAGGAGCATAGGATTCAGGATTAGTGAGTGATTAGTAGTTAGCTTCCGTGAGTGATCTTGTAGTGAGGACATGATGTACAGGGCATGTGCCCTTTATTATTGTAACATTGTTATTTCAGTAATACAATGTGGACATTTATTATATATAACATGTGATTGTGGACTTGAACTTCTATTTGTTCGTTTATTCTTTTCTTCTTCTGTGATCGATATGGCCGGCAGGATCGGTGTTTTGTAGTGGCGACCTTCCCGAGCGAGGGTATCACCGCAAAGCAGCGGTTATGGGCATAAGACCCGGGTTTATAAAGGAAAAAAGGGGGTCTTACAAAGTGGTATCAGAGCAAACCTCGATCCGAAGAAAAGAAGTCCACAAACCCTAGGCCACCCCGCGCAAGTTTAGTTTGAGGACAAACTAAGCAGCGGAAGCAATGGTGTGCCCATTTGGGGAAATCACATTAAAATTCCACTTTTAACTGAACCTTTTGCCAAGTTTCCTTTTGTAGCCTGCGGCGAAACCCTGCCCCCAGCTGGAAATACCTCCGGCTGCAAAGATCTCTTTAGATAGCCCTTTATTCAATGAGTTAGACTCAACCCCACTATGACACATGACTTGCCATGACCATTTATACCATGCCCTAGTCTGAAATAGACCGCAGGTATAATTTTAGTGAAGGTACGAGGATACCCCAAAGATGCTAGAGAAAGAGAGATTGATACATAAGCAGAATGGTAGGGGACTCGTAGATCTAACCCTCGTACCGGTGACATGTTTTTATTGAGACAACCACCACGACAAACACCGAGGGTCGGATAAGAATTCAAGTTCGGAAGGGACCCATTTGAGATTGGTTCATATGTTGACCTTGATAAGGTTGTAGTAGAAGGTACCTGGAAGAGTCTAAGGTGTGGAGTATACCAATGAGCCTCACGATAGAACCCCAAGTCTAAGGTTGTGTGCCCTAAGAATTGTTTGCAAACTTGGGACGAATATAACTTGGTGATATTAAAGATACTCAGCCCAAAATAGATAGTGGCTTATCTTTTGTTTATTGGGGCTTATCATTTGTTTATTGGGGATCATCTTTTGTTTTTTGGGGCTTACCTTTTGTTTATTGGGCAAATTAATGACTGACTTGGGTTTCCTTTGGATCTAATTTAGAAGATGTTGCATCGTAAACATAATGATTTTGAAATTGATCATACTCGATGTTACTCGGGCGAAGATGAGATTGTGTAACAGTCTGCTCGGAATGATGATATGTGTTATTACTAGGACAATGAAAGGACATCGTAGATAGAGCAAGACTTGACCTTAGTTGAATCATTGGAAATGTAAAGTCGCCAGGATTAATCACTTAGGGGTGCCGATGTCCCATTTTAGAAGTTAGGATGGAAACTAGGTCATACAAGTTGTAGTTATATTTGAAAGTTCTGGTAGTTTGGGGCATTCAAAAGTAATTAACTCATGAATTGTTAAAAATCACGCCCTATCATGGTAGAAAATTTCAACGACAATAATAACCCATATACCTTGGGAGCTATGACGATGAATAACCCGAGATCTTGGACGATGACTTATTAGAATTAAATTATAGTGTTTGAGTTTACTATGATAAGAACGATCTAAGTTTATCTAACTTTGGACCATCCGAAAGTGATCAAGACTAGCATATGTGGAAGTGATAGGAATTTGTGAAATAAACGTGATGATATTTCCATGATGAAATTAACTTGTGAAAATCTTAGGGTTTCAAATGAATTTTACTCGTATACCTTATGAATTAAACTCCACATAGAAATTATTGGGTGTTAACTTATAAACAGGAATACTAATAAAGATTGGTTAACATATACTCATAAGTTCACAAGTGCACCGCCATAAAAATTTGAGGATGATTGGGACGCTTGATGATCTGATCAGTTCCACCAATGGTAAGAACTGGATAAGTTGTAGAGTGGAGATGATTGATCACTCGGACATACTTGAAGGAATAAGAACCTAAACATGCGGAGAAAATATTATAGAAGCATTGTCTACCCATATTAACCAAAGCTTTAGTCGCCGGAAAAATGGTGTATTCCGGAACACGTATGTCCTCAGAATGAAGAAAGACATCATAAGTTTTGTGATGCACGGTGAAGGCCAAGTGCAAAAGTCTTTGGAGATCTACCACAGTCACTGCTCAGGTTAAAGTGGAAGTTCGAGGATAAAATTGTGGATTTCATACATAGGTTACCACATCCCCACTCCGAGCACAAGTTCATTTGGAACATCGAGGATAAACTGACTGATGAGTACTTTTTGTACTCATCTTTTAGTATAATTTTAATATAGTTTTAATATGAATTTATATAAATTATATGTATCATCTTATAAAATTCTTTCTTTTTATTTCTTTAACTAATTTAAGTTCATTTTATGTTTTTCAGGTTTTCTGGGCACTTTGAGCAAAAATGCCAATTACACGCCCAAGGTCACGGGCGTGACCAAGGGCGTGACAGCCTAAGATGTGTTCCAGACCTGCTGCCGCCACTTCGGGCCCATTCCGTGAAGATTCGCCAAGTACACGCCCCAGGTCATTGGCGTGACCAAGGGCGTGACATCCAAGTCACGGCCAGGACCCCACCACCAGCTGCCAGCACGCCTGCCACGTCAATTAAAGTTACACGCCCCAGGTCACGGGCGTGACCAGGGGGCGTGACTTCCAGATCACGGGCGTGACTCATCCCGCGCCACTTCCCGCTTCTTCCCGCCGAAGATTCCCGCCAGAAGCCCGATTTTAAGATTACACGCCCCAGGTCACGGGCGTGACCCAGGGCGTGATGGTCCCAAATCGCCTGCATTAATGACAGCCGCAACTTGATCTTTATATCAACGGAAAGGCCAATTCAGCGCAACCAACTCGACCAAAAGCCCGGACTGTTGGTGAAGGCGCAACTTGATCTTTATATCAACGGAAAGGCGCTACGGGTCAAGTGAAGGAACGTTGGACCGAACAATCCCCCCCTAGTGTCCAGCACGACCCATAAGCTCAGAGGTTCTCCACATGGCTCAGAGGTGGCTTGACACATAGCTGCGGCCGCCTGACCCTGGGTTGAGAAATTTTAGGAATTATCAACACCCCAACCCTCGGTCTCGAACCCGCAACTTGCTTTGATACCAATTGAGAGGACCCAGCGCAACCAACTCGACCAAAAGCCCGGACTATTGGTGAAGGTGCAACTTGATCTTTATATCAACGGAAAGGCGCTACGGGTCAAGTGAAGGAACGCTAGACCCAACACATCAGATGTTTGGGGAGGAATTTTTGTACGATTTTTTAGGATTAGAACTTTTATTTCATGTCTTTATTTTCATGTTTTAGTAGTTCTTATACCCCTCCTTTATTTCTTCTAAATGTACTTCCTTTTCATAGTTTGTAATTTCTTTTATCAATAAAATAGTTTTATTCTCTCATTCTTCTCCTTCTTCATTGTTTTATTTTCTTTTTGCAAACCAACTCTAAGTTTTAATTGATAAGATAATAGAGATTTTCTTGAAGTAAGAGTACTCAACCGCCACGAGTCTAATACGACCTTGGTTTTTATAACTTATACTACATTCGATACGGTACACTTGCTATTGTCGTTTGCAAGCATAGTTTTGCGCAATCAAGTTTTTGGCGCCGTTGCCGGGGACACAGTTGCTATTTTGAAAAAAGAAATATTTATTAGTTTTATCGTTCTCTTTCTTCTCCCCCTTCTCTTTAAAATTTTAAAAAATCTTAAAAAGCGTAATCTAATTTCTTGGAAAGGACGCCTTGGGCTTGAATTCCCATCATAGCCTCTAGTACCTTGTGAGCCCTTCACCGGGTTAACCTTGGGAAGTCCGGGACTAATTTAACCCGCTTTTTGAAAAAAAAATTATATAATAAAAATATTTTTAAAATTCCATTCATTTGAGTAAAGGTTGTTCCCTTTTTATTTTTATTATGCAATCACTTGAATTGGCCGTAAAAGTTGCCGAGCTTCAAAGCCAAGTATATCTTTTGGAAGCGGCACAAAAACGCCAAAATTGTTGTTATTATTGTAATGCGCCTCATCAAAGTGAGGAATGTTATTTACATTCATATGCTCAAAATAATTATTATGAAAATAATTTTTCTCAATATTATGAAAATAATTTTGATAATAATTTTGATAATAATTACGATCATAATTTTTCCTCTTTCAATGAAAATAATTTTTCAAACCTTGATGAAGAAAATTTTTCTAATTTTAATGAGAATAATTTTTTGGCGTTTAATAACTGTTCTTCTAGCTCCGAAGTAAATTCTTCTTGGTGGCAAGCTCACCCGGATAACTCTCGGAACAATGAAGATAAATCTTTAGATCCGAATTTTTATCCTTCATCTAATACACCGCAATTTTCGTTCTCTAATTTTGGGGAAATTCTGCCAATTCAAATAGATACTGCCCCCCAAAATTTAGAGAAAAATAATTTTTCTAATTTTCACGAGAATAATTTTTCGGCTTCTAATAATTTGTCTTCTAGCCCCGAAGTAGATTATTCTTGGTGGCAAGGTCACCCGGATAGCTCTCAGAGCGATGAAGATAAATCTTTCGATCCGAATTCTTGTTCATCTTCCTTTGCGAAGCAATTTTTGTACTCAAATTTTGAGGAATGTCCGCTTTTTCAATTTGATACTCCACCCCAGAATTTAGATGAGAATTTTCTTTCTTCTAGTGTTTTTTCCTTGTCTTTGGAAAATTTAGTTATGGAGGAACATGATTGCTCTTCTACTCCCATAGTTTCTTTTCCCAAATATGAAGAAAAATTCTCATACCAAGAAATTCTTAATGTTTTGGGCACCCCGGATGAAATAGAAGAAGAACAAGTTTCTTCCCCTACTTCACCCGGATCTTCTTTTCTTTTTCATGAATTTTCGCAAATCTCTTCTACTTTAATTCAACCAGAAATTCATGAAATATTAGTGTCCAAAAATCTTATTCCGCTTGGTAATACACTAGATTTTCCTAATGAAAAATTTATTTTAGAAAAGGAACAACCGGAGCTTAATTTAATATTTTTGCGAGCGCCTCCTCCTTGCGAAAAATTATCTGAATTGTTTATTTGTGATTCTTTATACACTAACAATTTTCAGGTTGAAGATGAGTCGTTGCTACCCCAAAAAACCAACGATCCATATGCCTCTCATCTGTATGAATTCAAATCACCTCAGGTATGTATAGGTGATTTGGATTTGCAAATTCAAAATCAAAGACAAATGAAGAATCACATGTTAAGCGGAGGAGTAGCCGTGCGACTGACGCTGGCACATTCACCTACGCGTGAATTAGGGGAGTTGCATGTTCACCTATCTTTTAATTTTCCTTTTTCCTAACACTAACCGTCTAGCTTAAAGACGGGAAAAAGAAAGCGCTCTTGGGAGGCACCCCTTGCTTATATTTAATTTTTTGTATTTCGCTTTTAAAATTTATTTTCTTTCAAGTGTTCTTCATACTTAATTTTAAACATTGGGGACAATGTTTAATTTTAAGTATGGGGGTGTAGCTTTGCGTTCTTAGTATTTTTTATTTTTAAAAAAAATTATAAAAAAATTAAATTTAAATTATAATAATCTAAATTCTTGGAAAGGGCGCTTTGGGCTTGAACTCCCATCACAGCTCCTAGTACCTTGCGAACCCTTCACCGGGTAGCCCTTGGGAAGTCCAAGAAATATTAAAAAATAATAATAATAATAATAATAAATATTCCTAGCCTTGTTGTTTTTATTGTTCTAGAAATTTAGTTTGAGGTTTGATTATAAGTATTCTTACATTTTTAATTTAGCTAATTTTTTGTTTTATCAGAATTTGTTAAATTTAAATTTGAAGTAATTTAGTTTTAAGAAACATTTTATGTTTTTAATTTGATTAGAGAATCTATTTAGCACTACTTCTCCTTTTAATTTTAAATAGCTTCACTTTGTGGTAAATTAGCTAAACACCTCTAGATTCCTATTATATTCTCTTTTAACTTTAAGATCTTAGGAAATTTCATTCCACCAAAACTTTGCTCTCAAAATAGTTTAATTTATAAACTAGAAGTATTTCGTTACCCTTACCCTTTGTTGGCAAATAAAAAAAAGTAGAAAAAAGATCATATGTCATGGGAATAAGAGGATAAAATTCATTATTTCCTAAACATATGCACCCAAAATCATTTAAAAGATTATATGTCATAAAGTAAGAGGATAAAATTCATTACTTTTAAACATATACATTTTGGGTTTTATTTGAAGAGAATTTTTAAAAGATTATATGGCATGGAAAATAAGAGGATAAAATTCTTTATTTTCTTAAACATATACAAATTCGTATTCAAATAAGGTGAGAGGATAAAATTCATCACATTTACTTAAGTATCTCTTCATTTGCCATTTCGTTCAAACCCATCCATAGCCAATTTCATTGTTTCTAGTCCTAAACTAAATTATTAAGAGAGCAATATTTTGGTAGGTGTCTTTTCCTTAAGTTTCGTCTTTGTTAGAGTATCTATAAATTCAATCTAATTTTGTTTGAAAATTTTTATAATTTCGATTGCTAAATAGTTATCTTGAGAAGTAGTTAGCTAAACAAATATCTCTTTTTAAATTATCAACATAATTTATGACTTAATTCTTGAATTCCTAAAATTTGCTTTTGACTTATTCTCGGTTTAATAGAATTTAAGTTAATTAGAAATAATATCGATGTCTAATTGTAATTATTTCCTCACTCTTTTGCTCTGGAATAGCAAAAGCTCAAGTATGGGGGTGTTTGATGAGTACTTTTTGTACTCATCTTTTAGTATAATTTTAATATAGTTTTAATATGAATTTATATAAATTATATGTATCATCTTATCAAATTCTTTCTTTTTTATATCTTTAACTAATTTAAGCTCATTTTATATTTTTCAGGATTTCTGGGCACTTTGAGCAAAAATGTCAAGTACATGCCCAAGGTCACGGGCATGACCAAGGGCGTGACAGCCTAAGATGTGTTCCAGACCTATTGCCGCCACTTCAGGCCCATTCCGTGAATATTCGCCAAGTACACGCCCAAGGTCACGGGCGTGACCAAGGGCGTGACATCCAAGTCACGACTGGGACCCCACCACCAGCTGCCAGCATGCCTGCCACGTCAATTAAAGTTACACGCCTTAGGTCACGGGCGTGACCAGGGGGCATGACTTCCAGATCACAGGCGTGACTCATCCCGCGCCACTTCCCGCCAAAGATTCCCGCCAGAAGCCAGATTTTAAGATTACACGCCCCAGGTCACGGGCGTGACCTGGGCGTGATGCTCCCGAATCGCCTGCATTAATGACAGCCGGCGTCCTTTCCGCATCGAGAAGATTGCGCGCCTTATACGCCCTTGGTCACGGGCGTGACCGAGGGCGTGTAACCTCAATTTTGCAGCTATAAAAAGCCGGCTGCAGCAGATGTTTGGGGAGGAATTTTTGTACGAATTTTTAGGATTAGAACTTTCATTTCATGTCATTATTTTCATATTTTAGTAGTTCTTATACCTCTCCTTTATTTCTTGCAAATGTACTTCCTTTTCATAGTTTGTAATTTCTTTTATCAATAAAATAGTTTTATTCTCTCATTATTCTCCTTCTTCATTGTTTTATTTTCTTTTTGCAAACCAACTCTAAGTTTTAATTGATAAGATAATAGAGATTTTCTTGAAGTAAGAGTACTCAACCGCCCCGAGTCTAATACGACCTTGGTTTTTATAACCTATACTACATTCGATACGGTACACTTGCCGTTGTCTTTTGCAAGCATAGTTTTGTGCAACCAAGTTTTTGGCGCCGTTGCTGGGGACACGGTTGATATTTCGAAAAAAGAAATATTTATTAATTTTATCGTTCTCTTTCTTCTCCCCCTTCTCTTTAAAATTTTAAAAAAATCTTAAAAAGCGTAATATAATTTCTTGGAAAGGACGCATTGGGCTTGAATTCCCATCATAGCCTCTAGTACCTTGCGAGCCCTTCACCGGGTTGACCTTGGGAAGTCCGGGACTAATTTAACCCGCTTTTTGAAAAAAAAATTTATATAATAAATTTTTTTTTAAAATTCCATTCATTTGAGTAAAGGTTGTTCCCTTTTTATTTTTATTATGCAATCACTTGAATTGGCCGTAAAAATTGCCGAGCTTCAAAGCCAAGTATATCTTTTGGAAGCGGCACAAAAATGACAAAATTGCTGTTATTATTGTAATGCGCCTCATCAAAGTGAGGAATGTTATTTACATTCATATGCTCAAAATAATTATTATGAAAATAATTTTTCTCAATATTATGCAAATAATTTTGATAATAATTACGATCATAATTTTTCCGCTTTTAATGAAAATGATTTTTCAAACTTTGATGAAGATAATTTTTTTTAATTTTAATGAGAATAATTTTTCGGCGTTTAATAATTGTTCTTCTAGCTCCGAAGTAGATTCTTCTTGGTGGCAAGCTCAACCGGATAACTCTCTGAACAATGAAGATAAATGTTTAGATCCGAATTTTTATCCTACATCTAATACACCGCAATTTTCGTTCTCTAATTTTGGGGAAATTCCGCCAATTCAAATAGATACTGCCCCCCAAAATTTAGAGGAAAATAATTTTTATAATTTTCACGAGAATAATTTTTCGGCTTCTAATAATTTGTCTTCTAGCCCCGAAGTAGATTATTCTTGGTGGCAAGGTCACCTGGATAGCTCTCGGAGCGATGAAGATAAATCTTTCGATCCGAATTCTTGTTCATCTTCCTTTGCGCTGCAATTTTCGTACTCAAATTTTGAGGAATGTCCGCTTTTTCAATTTGATACTCCACCCTAAAGTTTAGATGAGAATTTTCTTTCTTCTAGTGTTTTTTCCTCGTCTTTGGAAAATTTAGTTATGGAGGAACATGCTCATGTACTCCCATAGTTTCTTTTCCCAAATATGAAGAAAAATTCTCTTACCAAGAAATTCTTAATGTTTTGGGCACCCCGGATGAAATAGAAGAAGAACAAGTTTCTTCCCCTACTTCACCCGGATCTTCTTTTCTTTTTCATGAATTTTCGCAAATCTCTTCTATTTTAATTCAACCTGAAATTCATGAAATATTAGTGTCCGAAAATCTTATTCCGCTTGGTAATACACTAGATTTTCCTAATGAAAATTTTATTTTAGAAAAGGAACAACCGGAGCTTAATTTAATATTTTCGCGAGCGCCTTCTCCTTGCAAAAAATTATCTGAATCATTTATTTGTGATTCTTTATACACTAACAATTTTCAGGTTGAAGATGAGTCGTTGCTACCCCAAATAATCGACGATCCATATGCTGCTCATCTGTATGAATTCAAATCACCTCAGGTATGTATAGGTGATTTGGATTTGCAAATTCGAAATCAAAGACAAACGAAGAATCACATGTTAAGCGGAGGAGTAGCCGTGCGACTAACGCCGACACATTCACCTACGCGTGAATTAGGGGAGTTGCATGTTCACTCCTCTATTCATTTTCCTTTTTCCTAACACTAACCGTCTAGCTTAAAGACGGGAAAAAGAAAGCGCTCTTGGGAGGCACCCCTTGCTTATCTTTAATTTTTTGTATTTCTCTTTTAATATTTATTTTCTTTCAAGTGTTCTTCATACTTAGTTTTAAACATTGGGGACAATGTTTAATTTTAAGTATGGGGGTGTAGCTTTGCGTTCTTAGTATTTTTATTTAAAAAAATTATTAAAAAAAAGAAATTTAAATTATAAAAATCTAAATTCTTGGAAAGGGCGCTTTGGGCTTGAACTCCCATCACAACTCCTAGTACCTTGCGAACCCTTCACCGGGTAGCCCTCGGGAGGTCCAAGAAATATTAAAAAAAATAAAAATAATAATAATAATAATAATAAATAGGCCTAGCCTTGTTGTTTTTATTGTTCTAGAAATTTAGTTTGAGGTTTGATTATAAGTATTCTTACATTTTTAATTTATCTAATTTTTTGTTTTATCAGAATTTGTTAAATTTAAATTTGAAGTAATTTAGTTTTAAGAAACATTTTATGTTTTAAATTTGATTAGAGAATCTATTTAGCACTACTTCTCCTTTTAATTTTAAATAGCTTCACTTTGTGGTAAATTGGCTAAACACCTATAGATTCCTATTATATTCTCTATTAACTTTAAGATCTTAGGAAATTTCATTCCACCAAAACTTTGCTCTCAAAATAGTTTAATTTATAAACTAGAAGTATTTCGTTACCCTTACCCTTTGTTGGCAAATAAAAAAAGTAGAAAAAAGATCATATGTCATGGGAATAAGAGGATAAAATTCATTATTTCCTAAACTTATGCACCCAAAATCATTTAAAAGATTATATGTCATAAAGTAAGAGGATAAAATTCATTACTTTTAAACATATACATTTTGGGTTTTATTTGAATAGAATTTTTAAAAGATTATATGGCATGGAAAATAAGAGGATAAAATTATTTATTTTCCTAAACATATACAAATTCATATTCAAATAAGGTGAGAGGATAAAACTCATCACCTTTATTTAAGTATCTCTTAATTTGCCATTTCGTTCAAACCCATCCCTAGCCAATTTCATTGTTTCTAGTCCTAAACTAAATTATTAAGAGAGCAATATTTTGGTATGTGTCTTTTCCTTAAGTTTCTTCTTTGTTAGAGTGTCTATAATTTCAATCTAATTTTGTTTGAAAATTTCTATAATTTCGATTGCTAAATAGTTATCTTGAGAAGTAGTTAGCTAAACAAATATCTCTTTTTAAATTATCAACATAATTTATGACTTAATTCTTGAATTCCTAAAATTTGCTTTTGAATTATTCTTGGTTTAATAGAATTTTAGTTGATTAGAAATAATATCGATGTCTTGTAATTCTTTCCTCACTCTTTTGCTCTGGAATAGCAAAAGCTCAAGTATGGGGGTGTTTGATGAGTACTTTTTGTACTCATCTTTTATTATAATTTTAATATAGTTTTAATATGAATTTATATAATTTATATGTATCATCTTATCAAATTCTTTCTTTTTTATTTCATTAACTAATTTAAGCTTATTTTATGTTTTTCAGGTTTTCTGGGCACTTTGAGCAAAAATGTCAAGTACACGCCCAAGGTCACGGGCGTGACCAAGGGCGTGACAGCATAAGATGTGTTCTAGACCTGCTGCCGCCACTTCGGGCCCATTCCATGAAGATTCACCAAGTGCACGCCCCAGGTCACGGGCGTGACCAAGGGCGTGACATCCAAGTCACGGCCGAGACCCCACCACCAGCTGTCAGCACGCCTGCCGCGTCAATTCAAGTTACACGCCCCAGGTCATGGGCGTGACCAGGGGGCGTGACATCTAGATCATGTGCGTGACTCATCCCGCGCACTTCCCGCTTCTTCCTTCCGAAGATTCCCACCAGAAGCTAGATTTTAAGATTACACGCCCCAGGTCACGGGCGTAACCTAGGGCATGACGCTCCCGAATCGCCTGCATTAATGACAGTCAGCATCCTTTCCGCACCGAGAAGATCGTGCGCCTTACACGCCCTTAGTCACGGGCGTGATCGAGGGCGTGTAACCTCAATTTTGCAGCTATAAAAAGCTAGCTTTAGCAGATGTTTGTGGAGGAATTTTTGTACGAATTTTTAGGATTAGAACTTTCATTTCATGTCTTTATTTTCATGTTTTAGTAGTTCTTATACCAACTCCTTTATTTCTTGCAAATGTACTTCCTTTTCATAGTTTGTAATTTCTTTTATCAATAAAATAGTTTTATTCTCTCATTCTTCTCCTTCTTCATTGTTTTATTTTCTTTTTGCAAACCAACTCTAAGTTTAAATTGATAAGATAATAAAGATTTTCTTGAAGTAAGAGTACTCAACCGCCCCGAGTCTAATACGACCTTGGTTTGTATAACCTATACTACATTCGATACAGTATACTTGTCATTGTCGTTTGAAAGCATTGTTTTGCGCAATCACTGACCAAGGTAGCTAGGGTCACCCTGGGCTGGAAGGATGCTGCCATTGCTGTTTGGTGGAATTTATTGAGATGTTTTTTCCATTATCGTGGTGTGACCAGGACGATCATGTCGGATCAGGATGAACGGTTTACGGCTAAAAAGTGAAGATCATTCCAGGCTTATCTGGGCTCTTGGTTGATGTCAGCACAACTTTCCACCCTCAGTGGGATGGAGGCGCGGAATTCTACCATCTTGGACCCAGGATGAGGATTTAAAGATACTCGGCAATGAATTTGTAGAGGACATAGATACCCAGGTGCGACTGATTTGAGTTAGCATGTTAGGAACCAGAGCAGCCAGGTCAAGTATTACGATGTGTGGCATCGTGCAGTAGAATTCTAGGTTGGAGACCGGGTGTTCCAGAAGATACGTCCGATGCAGGGATTCTTGCTGGTTCGCAGGCAGAAGAAGCTCAATCTGAGATAGATGGGGCACTACAAATCCTGGAGTGGATCAGCCCGTTGGATATAGACTGGAGTTTCCACCGGAGTTAGTGGGATTGCACGACGTCTTTCATGTCTCCTCCTTTAGGAGAGCTCTACTACGGTCGGAGCAGCAAATTTCTATTATAGATGGCCTGGTAGCCTCCGATCGATTGATTCCCCCGAGAGCCACTAGAACTGGTGTGGCAGAGATAGTCGGTGCTCTTCGAGTCAGAAATAACTTCAATTCTTAGGGGATGTTACGTTCAGTCACTCTCTGTGAAAACCCCCGCGAGCCTAGCCTGAATTTTGAGGATGAAATTATTTTTTTGTTTATTGGGATTTGTAACATCCCCCAAACAACTAGACCCCTAGAGTGGTTTTGTCATGACTAGGTCATGACAAAACCCTAGGAAGCTTGAAGAGACCACTTGGCCTTAGCCAGGAAGAAGGAAACCACAGCGGTCTGCAAATAGCAATTTCCAGTTAACAAGCATAGGGCTGTACTTAAGGGCCGCACATTGACCCTTTGACCCCACCATGGCACACCTAACCCTTTGGAGGGTCCCTTAGGGCATTTAGGACCAATTGGGGTCAACCAAAGAGGCCAAATTGACCAAAGTCAACCTAGCCTCAAATAAGTCAAACCACCATATTTAGGGTCAATTAGGGTTCAATTGGACCAATTGACTTTCCCCAAGTTCCATTGGTCACTAAGGGAGGCCAATGGGTCAACATTGACCCATTGGGCCTAATTAATTTCACCAATTTGAAGAGAGAGAAAGTGGCCATTCAAGGTGAATTCATGGCATTCAAGGCAAATTGACCCCCATTCATCTCCTCACACCACCATTAAGCCTTTCCCTCCTCAAATTGACCCTTCCATCACCTTCAGAAGGGGGATATCAGTTGAAATCGAGTCCTAAATCGTTGCATTTGGTGAAGAATCAAGAGATCGGCATGGAGCACAACTTGAAGGGGGCGGCCATAGCAAATCCGGGAAACAACCACCCTCGAGCCCGATTAAAGGCCTGGTTCTTCTCCTCTCTCTCTCTGTGGATAGATCCCATCAGGTTTCCTGCAAGGATTGGGGCCAATTGGACCCTAATCAGGTAGGCCAAGAGCTCCGTTTTTGGAGATTTAATCCCGCCTCCATACCCCTATTCCGGCCACCACCGGTCGGCCAGCCACTGCAAATCGCAGGCCACCACCTCAACTATGGTGGTGGTGGCATTGGCTGGCCGGGGCGGCGCTTAGGTGGCCGGGAAAATAAGGATGAAGGAGCTCCGGGTGCGGTTAATCCTGGTCGTCGACCAGAGGAAGAAGACAAACGTATGTCGTCCATTCTGCTTCAAGATCTGTGTAAGATCTTTGTAGTTGAGTTAGTCGAGCTGTAGACTAAGCTCATCGAACGGAATTCATTTGTCGGACACACTTTGGTGTTCGTCGAACTGATAGTTGAGTTCGTCGAACTAAACCCGGAGTTCGTCGAACGGAATTAATTCACCGAAATAATAGTTGAGTTCGTCGAACTGAACCCGGAGTTCGTCGAACGAAGAGGTAATCTGCTGAACTGGATGGAGAACTAATTTCGTCGAACTGAAGCACGGCGTTCGTCGAATGCAGAACAGATTTCGTCGAACGCAGATTGGATTTCGTTGAACGCAGAGACTTGTTCCAACACATTTTGTCATACTTCCTGCAGTATTTCATTTTAATTATTAAAAATACTAGAACCCCTCAAATGAAAAAGTGGTCAACACCAAAGTTGTAGCCCTTGGAGTCTACTTTATTGTAAAATTAATTTCACCCCAAAAGGAGTTCTGTAGCTCCCTATTGGTCCATTTTGGTGGGACTGGTCCCTAGTGTAGGACAGCAACTATTTCTTGAATAACTTTTGCTTGGGTTATGGGATTGACTTGAAAATTGAAACATAGGCAATTTACACCTACCCACACATCATACCCAAAGATGGGAATTTTAGGAGAACCTTTTTATAAGGTTTTTGTAATAATTTCATAAATCAAATATTAATTATTTATTGGGTCAAATGACCTCCAATGCCCTCCAAATTTTGGTGGGTACTTCTTAGGGTTATCACATGGCCCTTGTAAAAATCTCACCCAATTGGGGCTGATTTGGTTGGGTAATTTGTCTACCCAAGTTAGGTCAAATTGGGTCAAAGTTAGGGCATGGTGTTTATCTTGGGGTATGGTGGTCAGAACTCATCACCATGAGTTGAAACCTTGGCCAATGGTTTAAGATCACCTAAAACACCTTCATGAGTAATATAGGGTGGTGTATAGGTGGATATGCCCTAGGACCCTAGTCTTAACCCTTGGGGTGCAGATAGAGCTTTGTGAAGGACATGTGGTCAAAAGCTATAGAAAGTCCATGGAACCTAGGAGATATGTTCATGGGATGTATTTATGCCCTAGGGAATTTTGAGAGAATTTTAGGAGAATTTATTCCCCTTAAATTAGGTCATAACCCCTTTAGGTAAACTTCTTTTAAGAGATATTTACATGCACAAATGATCTTGGATGAAGATGAAATCTTGGTGGTGCATTTTTAATCATATTTTAGACCCCTGGTAATTTTTGTATAATTTATTTTATGATTTAACTAGTACTTCATCCTCAAGGCACCTATTTTGTCTCAATCTTATGAAATATAAATAAGGGTCCAAAACTCTCTAAAAAAATATGCAACTTGGTGATAGAATATTTCAGAGCACTAGAAAGTGTAATATCTAGTTGCTAACCAAAATCACCTAGAGGGGGTGAATATGTGATAATTGCGTCTTTTGCTGAATTGAAAATCTTGAAAATAAAGAACACACAGAATGCAAATCACAATCACAGACGACGCAAGAAATTTATAGTGGTTCCCCATTCTTGGGTACTCCACTTGCCGGCCTCGCCAATCTAGCACCACAGCTAGAAATAACTACTTCACTAAATCTCAGATCAAGAAAGATCCTACAATCTCGGAGACAAAACTCCTACAACTCGGAGACAAATCTCCTACAATCTCAGAGAATACCTCTCTTACAACTCGGAGAACACCTCTCCTACAACTCAGAGAATAACCTCTCCTACAAATCAAATGAAAATAGAGAATGATACAATACTTATCAAATCACGATCAGATCTGAAAACTCTTTAGGGATCTTCTTCCTTCTTGAGAAAGGAACGACTTTGACTTGATGTTGAAGAGGAAGAATCAAAATGACTCAAATCTGATCTTCTAAGATTCGAATCGATCCAATAAATACAGAGCAGATGAGGCAACGATCGATCGAACCTTTTCCTTCCACTTGGAGACGACAACTCAGAACTTCAGATCGATCTCCAACAATGGCGATGTGCGCGGCACTTGACGACTTTCTTGAATCAGATTAGGTTTTGGGAGAAATAATCACTCTGATCTTATTAATGTTATGATCTAATCTTATGTCCTTCTTAAGAGAGAGAGAGCCTTATATAGATGAAGGCTTAATGAAAAGGATTAACCTTAAATGAAGAAGGACGTCACGTCAAACAGACGGAAAAGACTTGTCGTCAAAAAGAATTAACGATCACGAGAAATACGAGAATCAAATTTCTCGTGAAATGCAAGACTTCTCGAGAGATGACTGCTTGATCTCAGAAAATAACTTGGAAGAGAATTTCAAAGGCTTTGAAAAGACTTCTTGAAAAACAATGAACTTCTCGAGAAATGATAATGATAAACTCTTCGAAATAAAAGGACTGAGTTCTCGGGAGAACTAACTTCTCGAGAGAACAAAATACTTCTCGTGAACTCCTTGACATCTTCGAGAAATGCCCTTAGAGAAAAGCCTTACCAGAAGCTTTTCGAGAGAAACAAAGACTTCTCGAGAGATCAAACTAACTTCTCGAGAGAAAGGACTTCTCGAAAGCTGTCGCTGAGATAAACTTCCCGAGAACAACCGCTGAGAGGACTTTTCGAGATAACACAAGGATTTCTCGAAAGCTCTTCATGACTTCTTGAGAAATACCTTAAGTTCTCGGAAAATGGACTTAAGAAAAATTCTTTCTTTTCCTCTTGCACAACAGCTGCACCTCCAAGCTTTGAACTTCAATTGTCTTGAACATAAAGTGTATCCCAATTGAGAGATCACACATGAGTCAACCCCATATCCCACACAATGAGGAATTACATTGTATGAGACTATGCTTATTGACCCATTGTGACCTGACATTGGTCTACACTTAGCAAAGTGAACCTGCAAGAACAATACTAGAGAAGCATATCAAATACGCAAGCAATTCAATCTTGGTTCAAGGATGACTTCCTACAAATCAAGGTTATTGTGGATATAATACCCAACAATCTCCCCCTATTTGTAGAAGTCAGAACCCTACTTACCAAGATGAATTGTATAAATATAAAACACAAAAAGATATACTACTGATAAAGTAGAAATAAGTAGAAAGAGCATCAAAAACAATATCTATATATGTATAAAGGATTGTCTCGTCAAATTCAAAACTATATATAGATTTAAGATTGTCTTATGAATTAATGTTCACACAATCACATAAAAAGAAGGTTCTGATGATCTTCATAGACTTGTCTTCAGATCTTGGCACTTCTCTTTCTCTTCAGTTCTTGTCTATCAAAATAGGCATAAGGCTTGGGATGGTACTTTGGAGGAGCTGCTGGAGCTGAGGGATTGTTGTAACCATAATTCTTGAAATGAATTATTCTCTTAGTTTTGCTTGTCTCATATTTCTTCCATTCAGTTGAGATAAAGAGTTCAGAGACTTTTACATTACCTTCCTCTACAAGCATGAGAGAGTCAAGAATAATAATCTTAGAAACTGGGCTCCAAACCTCTGGATAAATTTCAGATTCATTAGCAACTGCTTTTCCAGAACCTGCAGAACTAGAACCAGGAAGAGACCTACTGGCAGAAGGTCCTTCACCATATTTTCTTTTCTTAGAGCTAGGCATAGAGGAATGAGCCTCTACAGAAGGATTATCATCTGACAGCCCTGCTGGCCTTGGAGGGAACTGAGGGAAACTGAGGAGCAACAGACTGTGAAGGAACAAACTGAGGAGGGGGCTGAGCAGGGTCAATACCCAAATCAGGAAATATCTCATGGTGAAGCCAAACAGCAGTGTTAGAGGTGAAATCAGTTATATCAGCTACCTGCTTTTGGACACCTTGGGACAACTGCTCAAACTTGTTACTTAAGTGCTTGTGAAAATCAAATAAAGTTTGATCTATCAACTATGTCAACTTGTCCTCCCCTTTCTGACTTCTACAGTTAGGGTTTGGATAACAGATTCCTTAAACTGGCCAACCTCATTAATGATCTTGAAACTGTGCTCTTCAGCCTTTGAAGCCATGAATTTCTGTGTTCTCCTGACCTGGATAACCTCTTCAAGAACTTTGCCAACACCTTGAATGGTGTGATCAATAGCCTTGCCACCCAGAATTACCACATCCTTTAGTTGATCTGAACTTGCTTTGAATTCTTTTAGCTTCGTATCCATCTCTTTTTCAATATCAGTTAATCTAGCATGGACTTCTTTGAAATAATAATCAATTTTAGCACTTTGCCTTTGAAGCAACAATTCTATTTCACCAATCAAAGAATTTTCATCAAATAAAGATGGGGGGATAGGGGCAGGCAGAACATCTTCTGGA
The DNA here is from genome assembly GCA_033032865.1 of Dactylorhiza incarnata. Classification (NCBI taxonomy): domain Eukaryota; kingdom Viridiplantae; phylum Streptophyta; class Magnoliopsida; order Asparagales; family Orchidaceae; genus Dactylorhiza; species Dactylorhiza incarnata. The sequence goes on from JAWHQI010000362.1 coordinate 1,678,815, forward strand.
AGTTCTTCAAGAAGAACAGAACTTAGTACCTTAGAAGAAGAAATATTGATCTTCTCATCTTCTTCATCAACAGGCTCTCCTTGAGCATTTATGTTGGATTCCAAATTGGACTCTTGCTCCCCCTCAGCATGTACTGGGGGAGAAGAAATACTATACACTGAAACATCATCTGGTTCCTGACTAAACTCAAAGTCATGCGATCACTAGTGTTATACTCATCATCAGCATCTTTTTGAATGTCATTAACAACATCTGCTATGGTTGAATCAACAAATTCTGCATCAATGACTGGAGGAGGAGAAGGAAGAACTACATCTTCTTGTAAAAGTGGAGTTTCTTCTTCATGAGTAGTTGGAGTATCAGAAATGACTGTTTCAGAAGGAACTTGATCTGCTAGTAGTTGATCTGATGGAGGAGGAAGAATTGTTTCTGCTGAAGAAATGAGGTCTTGTGGAGCTGAAGATTGAGGTGGATCTGGGGCTTGATATTGTGCTGGTGTATCTAGAATGTGTTGCTGAGCTGGTGGTGGAGCTGGGGTTGTGGAGACATCTGGAAGAGGAGAAGCTGAGGGAGTAGCTGGAGTCTCATTCTGAGGTTCAAAATGACTAGGCTCCCCCTGGGGACTTGCACCTGCAGCTGGCTTAATAATTCTAATGTTCCACCTTTTTATTGTGGTGACATCTACCTTCTTCAGATGGTGAATTATAGCTCCTATGTACATGTCAAATACTTCTTGGTTAAGCTGATTCAGATAAAGTGATAATATTCTTGCAAATTTGGGACTCATAATACTATCTTTAATCTTAGTGAAGAGAAGATTTGCCCAATTGCACTTCTTTCCACAAATCACAGCTGTTACCAAGCTAAAAACTTCTGTTGAAACATAACCCAGGCTTCAAGTATTGCATAGCAATACTTTTGAAATAATGTCCACCAACAATTTTCCGACATCATTCATTTTCTGTCTACGAACGGTTGTAGCTCCTTTATCTAAACCACAGAAGGTTACTGCATGAATCCAATCATCATCATCTAGGGTATCCTCAGTTTCAACCATTTGAAGCCTCAAATATTTGGAAAGAGACTTTGGACTGATCTTGATTTTGTAATTTCCGACAGTAGATTTCATCCTATTGCCGTCTTTATGAACCTTGATGTTGATAAATAGATCATCTACCTCTTTAAACAAGATTCGACATGGATGTTCAAGAACGAAGGATAAACCCGATGCATCTAGAAGATAAAATAAGTTTTGAAACTCATCTGAAATCGAACTGAGACCTTCTCGCACCAGTTCACTGTCGACACCGACCTTAAGTTTTGTTGAAGGGGCCATAGATCGAGAGGAGAACGCAGAATGAGAGCTGAAATGGGAGAAAATCCGTCTAGAGGCGAACCTGAAATCCAATTTTGCGAGAGGGGATGACGAAGAGTCGGCGACGTTTCGAGAGGAACGGAAAGTGACCTCGCGTGAACATTAATTCCTTTCATTTGTCTATTTATAGTTTGATTTTATTGGACAAATTTTAAATGATTTATATAAAGAAATTTAATAAGCGCGTACCTGACTTTTTGAATTCTCGAAATTAAAATATAGAATTCTGAAATGTATAATATATTCCTCGAGAGGTAATCTGATTTCTCGAGAAATCACAGAATTCTGCTGATCTATCTTCGAAAGTGCATTTCTCGAGGGATAACCCATTTCTCGAGAACTGCAAATTCATTTCGCGAGAAGTAAAGTCATTTTTCGAAAAATTTCATTTTTATCCATTTTTACCAGAGGCCAATCATTTCTCGAGAGTTCAACTTCATTTCTCGAGAAATCCAATGAAGACTTAGATTTTTCTACTTCACCAATGACAGACCTCTGCTTCCCTTAGAAATTTTGACAAATAATTTATCTTCTTGTCTTCTTCTTTGCTTTGAGCATTATTCCATGTTGAGCAATCCAAGTTCTGTCTTGAAGAAGGAAAACTTGGTCTCATCCAGCGGCTTTGTGAATATATCTGCAACTTGCTTATCCATTGGGACATAGCTTAGTTTGATGTCCCCATTCTCCACATATTCCCAAATGAAATGATACCTTAGTTCGATATGCATTGTCCGACTGTGGGAGACTGGATTGTTTGCTATAGCAATTGCACTGGAGGAGTCGCAGAACATCGGAATATTCTTTATCTTCATATTATAATCTTGAAGCTGATTCCTTATCCATAGAAGTTGTGCGCAACAACTGCCTGCAGAAATATATTCTGACTCGGCGGTTGAAATTGCAACACAATTCTGCTTCTTGCTGCTCTAGGAAATAAGTCTTCTTCCGAGAAATTGGCATGTTCCGGAAGTGCTTTTCCTATCGTCTCTACTACCTACAAAATCTGCATCTGAATAACCTATTAGCTCGCTATTATTACTTCTTAGGTACCATAAGCCAATATTTGGTGTACCCTTAAGATATCTCAAAATTCGCTTTGCAGCAGTATAGTGAGATTCCTTAGAGTTCACCTGATATCTAGCACATACACATGTAGAAAATATTATATCAGGCCTACTAGTAGTAAGGTAGAGCAGAGAGCCAATTATGCTTCTGTACTTGGTTTCATCGAAAGGTTTCCCTTTCTCATCCTTGTACAGAGACATAGCTGAGCTCATTGGAGTCCTCATAGAGGTTGCACTCTCCATTCCAAATTTCTTAATCAACTCCTTGGTGAATTTCGTCTGTGAGATGAAAATTCCATCTTCAGATTGTTTCACTTGAAGTCCTAAGAAACATTTCAGCTCACCCATACTGCTCATTTCAAACTTTCCTTGCATAAGTTTTGAAAACTTTTTGCAAAGATTGTCGTCCGTGGAGCCAAAAATAATGTCATCAACATAGATTTGCACTAGCAAAATCTTGCCTTTTACTTCCCTAAGAAATAATATTTTATCTATCTTTCCTCTTGTGAACTTGTTCTCAAGAAGAAAGTTAGACAGCGTCTCATACCAAGCTCGAGGAGCTTGTTTCAATCCATACAAAGCTTTTTGTAGTAAATAAACATAATTAGGATGTTCAGAATCTACAAAACCTGGAGGTTGTTCAACGTATACTTCTTCTTTTATATTACCATTCAGAAAAGCTGACTTAACGTCCATTTGGTATACGGTGAATCCTTTGAATGCTGCATAGGCTAAAAATATTCTGATCGCTTCGAGTCTTGCTACTGGAGCATAAGTTTGATCGAAGTCAATCCCTTCTTCTTGTCTGTAACCTTTTACTACAAGTCTGGCTTTGTTCTTTATAATTGTTCCGTCTTCATCCAACTTGTTTCTATAGACCCACTTCATTCCAATTATATTTTTATCCTTGGGTTTTGGAACTAGTGTCCACACCTTGCAATGCTTGAATTGATTCAACTCTTCTTCCATTGCAATTATCCAGTGGGGTCTTCATTTGCTTCTTGAAACTTCTTCGGTTCAACCTGTGAAAGAAAACTTAAATGCATGTTTTCGTTAGTAGTACCTCTTCTCCTTCTAATGCCGACTTGAGGATCTCCTATGATTTGATCAATAGGATGGTCCCTCATATGTCTGAACTCAAGGTTCCTAGCATTAGTTTGGACATCTGGAACATCTTCTACTACTGGAAAGTCTTCTTCCACTTGTATTGGTTCTTCATCAATATGATCTTCTTCTTCATTTGAGGTTGGAGGAGAGATCTTGACGAAGGTTTGAGCATCATCTTTGACTGGCTCATCAAAGCTTGTATCTTGTATCTTTGAACCTGCAACTTCAATAGAAGCACTAGAAGAGCTGCTATGTAGCATGCACGTTTCATCAAATAAAACATTGATAGACTCTTCTACCACCAGGGTTTTCTTATTAAATACTCTATAAGCTCTACTATGGCTGCTATAGCCTACAAAAATACCTTCAAAACTCTTTTCGCTAAACTTGGTTTTGTAATGCTTTCCATTATTAAGTACAAAGCATTTGCAACGAAAGATTCTAAAATAAGAGATGGTTGGTCTTTTGCCTTTTAGTAGTTCATAAGGAGTCTTTTCATAGTTTTTATTAATGAGTGCTCTATTTTGCACGTGACATGCAGTGTTGACGGCTTCGGCCCAAAGGTATTCGGGTAGTGAAGTGTCACTCAACATTGTTCTGCAAGCCTTAATGAGTGTTCTATTCCTTCTCTCAGCCACCCCATTTTGTTGTGGAGTTCGAGGAGAGGAAAACTCATGAAAGATACCAAGACTTTCACAAAAATCTGTCATGGCCCCAGATTCAAATTCTGTTCCATGATCACTTCTGATTTTGACCACTGAACATTCAAATTCATTCTGGATTTGCTTGACAAACTTAGTGAAAATGTCAAATGTATCTGACTTGTGTTTTAGAAAGAATACCCATGCAAAACGTGAGTAATCATCTACAATAACTAATGTGTAAAACTTACCTCCTAAACTTCTAATTTGCAAAGGACCAAACAAGTCCATATGAAGTAGGTATAAACACCTAGTTGAATCTTTGCCAATTATGCTCTTAAAGGTAGCTCTTGTTTGCTTGCCTTTTACACAAGCATGACAAGGTCTATCTTCAATGCACTTAATATTTGGCGCATCACGCACTAAGTTTTGTGAAAATAATTTATTTATAGTTTTGAAATTTATATGTGCTAATCTCTTATGCCATTGGTCAGCAAGAGATGCACTATCTTTTGCTAAAAGACACACTGGTGTAGAAGATGATAAACAAAGAAAATTCAAACAGAACATATTTCTACAACGAGTGCCTGATAAAATCGTTTCTAGATTATCAGCCGATTTTATCAAACACTTATCTCTACGAAAATCAACTATGCATCCTTTATCACAAAGTTGACTTATGCTTATCAGATTATGTTCTAATCCTTCCACATAAGCTACATCTGAAAAGGATACATTACCGTTAGAAATCATACCGTAGCCTTTTGTTATTCCTCTGTCAGATCCGCCAAAAATAACTTTCGGACCGTTCTCAACTGGAATAAAATTTTGCAAAAGGCTTCTTGTTCCGGTCATATGCCGAGAACAACCACTGTCCAAATACCAGATAGGATTTTTGTTGGCCTTTGGACATACCTGCAAAAACAAATTATTTTGCCTTAGGAGCCCAAACAAATTTGGGTCCTTGGTCCCTTGTTAGTTGAGCACCACTATGAACATTAACATTGCGAGCGGTCTTTCTTGCATTGTTAACTTGTGGTCTCTTGGAATAGGTGGAATTGAACCAACAATCTATGGCAAAGTGACCTATTTTGCCGCAACACCAACAGTTAAACCTGTTGTACCTTCTCTTAATATTCTCCTGCTTAACTCTTTGAACATTAGTTTTGGCAAGAGAAATCCTTCTAGATGAGGATGCCTCATGAGTACAGCACACACATGGTAGTGCTTTCTCCTTTGGCTTGGGTGCAACAGTCTTTACTATTGGTGCTCTCACAGCACTCGGACCATGAACATAAGGACCATAATCTCTCAGATTTACTTCTTCATAAGGTGCTTTGAATGCACTTTGATCGAGGTTTTGAGGACGAGCCCACCCCTTATAGTCATTGACAGGCGCAAAATTAATTGGTCGTGTCAAGTGACCATCATAAACATTTGTAGGAAAGAGAACTTTCTTAAATTCCACTTGTTCTTGATGGGCTTTCCCTTTCTCTTCGATGGCAGCTTTCTTAGCATTCTTATTTTTCTTCTTGGCAAGTGTGCCCTTAGAAGAATTACTTGGCCCAGCCACATGACCTAAACCACTGCTACTTGCTTTAGCAGAGAAAGTATCAATGATTGGAAGAATGGTTTTCGGCTGTGAAAACTTTTCAACTAGCTTCTTCTCAGCGGCTAGCTGTTCTTCCAGAACTTTGATGGAGTTCTCTCTCCGATCAAGGAGCTCATCTGAGCTTTTGATCTTGTCTTTCAAGAATTGGTTTTCCTCTTTGAAGGAAGAAAGTTGTTCAACTTCCATTCTCAAATTGGATTCCACTTCTTTGAGATACATGATCTCCTTAGCCTTAATTTTGACTACCTTTCGGCATCTATCAAAGATTTTAAGCATTTCAGTATATTGGGTCATGATGTTTGAGTCATCATCTGAAGGATAATCCTTTTGTTCAGCCGAGGCATAATCAGAATCAGATAAGATGGTGTGAGAATTTACCTTCCCGGTATATGGGGGTTCTTCTTCTTCATCAATCATAGCCATCAGCCCGAAGTAGGCTTCTTCTTCACTACTTGATTTCTCCGAGTCACTGTCGCTTAAAGTTTTGGAATTTTTAGCGACTAGACTTCTTTCAGTCTTCTTTTTCCCGTGGGTGGATTTCTTTTCTTCTTTTCTTCCACCCTCTTTCTTTTTGTAAGGGCATTCAGCGATCATGTGCCCTGGCTTGTTACAACAATAGAAAACTATGTTAGAAGAAATATGTTTACTAGTTTTAGTTTATACCTGTCATGATTGCTAGAACCTTTTTTGTGATGATCACCATCACGTCAAGAATGTCTATATTCAGAGGAAGACTTATTCTTCATGTGCCTTCTTTTGCTGAGCAGTTTCTTGAACTGACGAGAGATTAGAGAAAACTCCCCATCAGACATTTCAGAACTGGAGGAGCCGGCTTCAGATTCTTTTTCATCATCAGATTCTTGTGCTCTAATTGGAGACAAGGCTCTGCTTTTTCTGGAACTCTCGGCCTTCATAGCCAAGGTCCTTTCCTTGCTAGAAATTATATTCTCATCTTCTTCTGTTTTGCGAATGTTCATTTGCAGCTCATGGGATAATAGCTTCCCAAACAGATTCTGAGGGTATAGGTTTGGTAACTTTCCAAACTCCCTGATTGCAACTATCTTGCTATCCCAGTCTTTCGTCAGGGATCGCAGGAATTTGTCATTTAGTTCACCATTAGTAAACTCCCGACCATAATTCCTTAGGCCGTTTACTATTTTAAAGAATCTTTCGTATGCATCGACAATGCACTCCTTTCTACTCTGCTTAAAAGCCTCGTACTCTTGATTTAGAAGAGATCTTCTGTCATCTCTTACTTCTTCAGTACCTTCCATAAGAACTATTAAGGAAGTCCACATTTCTTTGGCAGATTGGCAGTGAATTAAGTTTTGCAACATCGAATCATCCACTGCACTGACAATTATGTTCTTTGCCTTTTTGTCCAAGGCAACTAGAGCGATCTCATCCTTAGTTAAATCCATCATCTTGTTAGGTACTCTTAAAGTTGGGTCAATAGTAGAAGCAGTCATTGGCACATGAGGGCCTTCTTCCACGACTTGGAAAATTCTTGGATCTGCGGCCTCCATGTAGAATCTCACTCTCCCTTTCCACATGGGGAAATTGGCCTTTGTGGAGATAAGCAATTTCAACGAAGACGATTCCTTGCACTTTTCCATGATTTGCAGGCAACTAGAATGGATGGATCCTATTCAAGGTGTTAACCTTTCAAGAATAGCGACCCTCTGATACCAATTGTAATATCTAGTTTCTAACCAAAATCACCTAGAGGGGGGTGAATAGGTGAAAGCTGCGTCTTTTGCGGAATTGAAAATCTTGAAAATAAAGAACACACAGAATGCAAATCACAATCACATATGACGCAAGAAATTTATAGTTGTTCCCTGTTCTTGGGTACTCCACTTGCCGGCCTCGCCAATCTAGCACCACACCTAGAAATGACTACTTCACTAAATCTCGGATCAAGAATGATCCTACAATCTCGGAGACAAAACTCCTACAACTCGGAGACAAATCTCCTACAATCTCAGAAAATACCTCTCTTATAACTCGGAGAACACATCTCCTACAACTCAGAGAATAACCTCTCCTACAAATCAAATGAAAATAGAGATTGATACAATACTTATCAGATCACGATCAGATCTGAAAACTCTTTAGGGATCTTCTTCCTTCTTGAGATAGGAATGGCTTTGACTTGATGTTCAAGAGGAAGAATCAAAATGACTCAAATCTGATCTTCTAAGATTCGAATCGATCCAATAGATACAGAGCGGATGAGGCAACGACCGATCGAACATTTTCCTTCCACTTGGAGACGATAACTTAGAACTTCAGATCAATCTCCAACAATGGCGATGTGCGCGGCACTTGACGACTTTCTTAAATCAGATTAGGTTTTGGTAGAAATAAGAACTCTGATCTTCTTAATGTTATGATGTAATCTTATGTCCTTCTTAAGAGAGAGAGCCTTATATAGATGAAGACTTAATGAAAAGGATTAACCTTAAATGAAGAAGGACGCCACGTCAAACAGACGGAAAAGACTTGTCGTCAAAAAGAATTAACGATCAAGAGAAATACGAGAATCAAATTTCTCGTGAAATGCAAGACTTCTCGAGAGATGACTGCTTGATCTCAGAAAATAACTTGGAAGAGAATTTCAAAGGCTTTAAAAGACTTCTCGAAAAACAATGAACTTCTCGAGAAATGATAATGATAAACTCTTCGAAATAAAAGGACTGAGTTCTCGGGAGAACTAACTTCTCGAGAGAACAAAATACTTCTCGTGAACTCCTTGACATCTTCGAGAAATGCCCTTAGAGAAAAGCCTTACTAGAAGCTTTTCGAGAGAAAGAAAGACTTCTCGAGAGATCAAACAAAGACTTCTCGAGAGAAAGGACTTCTCGAAAGCTGCCGCTGAGATAAACTTCCCGAGAACAACCGCTGAGAAGCTCACTCGACCGCTGAGAGGACTTTTCGAGATAACACAAGGATTTCTCGAAATCTCTTCATGACTTCTCGAGAAATACCTTAAGTTCTCGAAAAATGGACTTAAGAAAAATTCTTTCATTTACTCTTGCACAACAGCTGCACCTCCAAGCTTTGAACTTCAATTGTCTTGAACATAAAGTGTATCACAATTGAGAGATCACACATGAGTCAACCCCATATCCCACACAATGAGGAATTACATTGTATGAGACTGTGCTTATTGACCCATTGTGACCTGACATTGGTCTACACTTAGCAAAGTGAACCTCCAAGAACAATACTAGAGAAGCATATCAAATACACAAGCAATTCAATCTTGGTTCAAGGATGATTTCATACAAATCAAGGTTATTTTGGATACAATACCGAACAGAAAGTTTTGTAAATATTTACATAATTTTTGGAAATTGTTATCAGTAGGCTACTTCACAGCTTGCGCAAATTAGGAATTATTTGGATTAATTAATTCAGTAAGGGAATGATTCCCATAAATTGTGAAACTCTGTAATGAAGCTTTTCTGGACACAATAGAGGTCTGGTAAATTTTCCCTAATTTTGGCATAAGTATTCTTGGTAGTTCCTTCATAAATCTTCAAGTTTGGATAAATGATAAATATTAAAAACAGAGGACATTTCCTTACTGTAAAATTGTGATATTCATTACTTACTGATATTTTGTCATGATAGATTTATCTTAATTTTATGGGAGCTATATCATAAGAATACTTTAAACTTCATGATCATATTCATACTTGGCAAATATTGGAGAAATGATAATAAATGCAAATAATTAAGGAAAAATATGAATCTCTGGATTTAGTTCTAAAACATCATGATAGACCTCCAGTAAATATCTTGAGCCAGTTAGATGAATATTTGGAGCACCTCTACTTATAAGCTTCATATAGTTAGTTTGGTCTGCGTATAGTAAAAATGTGAAATTTGGATATTTCGGGGGACTACCAAGTGGAAGTGGCATGTAGTTGGTGTACATGGTCAGGTTGAAGAGATTGAAGGTCACCAAAAGGAGTTTAGGTGATGAGGGTGTGCTTGGTGAGTTAAGGGTAAAGTTGTACTCGGGATTGACGAAGGATCGTCTTTCCCCTTTAGAAGGTCATAAAATACGTAGAGTAATTCAAGAGAAATGACAAGAAGGGTATTCTTACGGGTAGCTACCAATAACATTAAGTGTCTTGAGAAAGGGAGCCTTGGGGTGTCATCCCATTGTGGTTCCTAGTATCGTAGCGATCCCCTTACAGGGTAATCCTTAGGAAGTCCAAGATTAACCATAAACTGTAGAAGTAAGATGTTGTACAAGATTAAGTTAACAATACACACACTCACACCCCGTGGTTACAGGAGGTTAGTTGGTTTGGTTGTACGAGCGGTAGGCTCGGTGGTTGAAGCAGCAGACTAGTTAGTCCGGCGAGCTTGTGACTCAGTAATGCTTGTTGGTACGGACGGGTTAGCACGACGAGCCGTTGGTTCGGAAGGTTATGATGACGGGCAGGTTAGCCCGGGGAGTTTATGGCTCGGGATATAATAGAACATGTTTGCATGTGCATGAAGGTGATGGGACTTCGGTATTGGACGGTCGTTCACACCGACGTCAATACATTGACTCGGGAAGTGTGGAATTAGCACTTAGCCATAAAAGTCTGGTGGTCCAGCCAGTAAGAGTACGCAGATGCTCCGCGGTTTTGCATTGAGGCATACGATAGGTCTACGTTAGGTAGTCTGAATACCAACATAGAGGTGGGCGAGGCCCAACCCAGAGCTTCTGTTTGCTACTACGGGAGTATCTTGGGAGTCTTGCTAGCTCCAAAAAGTGGGAACTAAAGGTCTGTGCGCATAGAGTCGTAGTGTGTGAGTTGCACTTGTGTGAACATAACATTTAACAGCATACCTTGCATGTCTTGGGATAAACATTGCATTTCAATCCCTACCCTTATCGTATAAGTCAGTTATGGGACTTCTTATACGATAGGCCTTGCTAAACGACCCCTTGGTCTATAGGTTTGTATAGGAATTCCTATAAATCAATGGTTACTTTTATACTATATACTTGTCTTTACTTACTGTTCTTTACCCTGTTTTACCTACTGCTTCAATTATCTATATACATATGTCGAATTGTAGAAACATTCCCTGTAGTTTATGCCCATGTAACCTGCTATTGTTTATACCCCTTGTTGTCCTTTGCTTCATCCTCCCACACGGTGCCTAGGAGCCATTGGGGGTGGGGTGGGGAACATAAGGCTTAGTCTTTTGACTAACGGTCGGTGGACCATATCATTTTAGGGGATCGAGGAGACGCAGCAGCACCAGAGGTCAGTGCAGACGGAGGCGGGCCAGTCTAGTACAGGAGCATAGGATTCAGGATCATTGAGTGTTTAGTAGTTAGCTTCCGCGAGTGATCTTGTAGTGAGGACATGATGTACAGAGCATGTGCCCATTATTATTGTTACATTGTTATTTTAGTTATACCATGTGGACATTTATTATATACAACATATGATTGTGGACTTGAACTTCTATTTGTTCGTTTAATCTTTTCTTCTTCTGTGATCGATATGGTCGGCAGGATCGGCGTTTTGTAGTGGCGACCTTCCCGAGCGAGGGTGTCACCGCAAAGCGGTAGTTCTGGGCATAAGACCCAGGATTTCAAAAGAAAAAAGGGGGGTCTTACATAGGATGTCACACTCAACATAGTTTATCAGGACCAGATCAAGGGAAGCAAAATTGGGCTAAGTTAACTTTTGCGTCAAATAGAATTCGACGCATCATCGAGTCCATATCGACGCTGCTCTGACTAGAAGTCCAAGTGGTTCAACCCTTCTGTCGAAGTAACTCAAGTCGATGTTACGTCGAATAGATATCGACGCAGAGGACAGGGACTTGTCAAAGTAACTAGAGGAGTTAACGCAGCTTCTACTTCAACTCGACGCAGAAGAGGATATCTGTCGAAGCCATCCAAAAGTTGACGCAACGTCGACTTCATCTCAACGCAGAAGATGAAGTTCAGAGTCAGGCAGATCAACTCAACGGACACGTCGATAAGATGTCGACGCAACGTCGACTCGCAGAGTTCAATCAGAGCAGAGATAAAATCGAAGCTGCTTCTACAAGAACTCGAAGTTGCATCGATAAGAGAAGAAATGAATTCGACGCTACACCGAATACAGTTTGTAAGAGTATATCTTTTCAGCTGTCTCCCTGATCCTTCTTTCATGGCCCACATCCTTCAAAACCGTTCCCCAACGGCTTAATAATTGCCTGAAATTGAAAGGAGCATTAAAGAAGGACACAAAAGGTTTCTTGGAACCATATTCCTTGTAGGTGGACGGGTCGGGAATTAAAGAGGAAAGAAAGAGAATGTCAGTGGCAGATTACTTTTTCAGGTCATACCAGAAAGGGAAAGAATTTTTGAAATTGAATAGAGAAAATAAAAGGAGAAGAGAAGACAGAAACAAACACAGCATTAATCACAATCAGTCGTCTTCCTTCTTGTTAGGGCTTCCTCTTCTTCTCCCTCTCTCTGGAACCCTAACACAGAAAAGAGAAAAGAAAAGAAAGCTCTGATGTTCTTCATCTAATAGAACAGAGGATCTAAATGCTGCTCTTCATCGCAATCTCTTAGCAGCCAGATCTCAATCAACAGAAGTAGAATGGATCTGACATACAAAGTGCCTGCAATTCGTCACTATCTAAAGCAGGCGTTAATCAAGAGCAGATCCTGTGGAACATCTAATAGGCCATTCTTCATACAGTCTTCTCAAGAATTCTGAGAACATAATTCCTACAACTTTCTTTCTTCTCCATATTTCTCATTCTGTAAAAGAGTTTTATTAATCCTTCTTCAAAGGATTCAGTTGTTCAAGATCTCCTTATCAAAAGATCTGGTGGTTCAAGATCTTCATATCAAAAGATCTGGTGGTTCATGATCTCCTTGTCAAAAGATCAGTGGTTCTAAGAGTCTCCTTACCAAAAGACTCAGGCACAGTGGTGCTCCCTACCAAGTGGTAGAAGAGGGGAGTACCCACATTTTGGGGAACCTCTATTAAAAATTCCGTGTGTCTTATGGTTACTAATTTTCTGTGCTGTCCCATTTTCTTTCTATTCTGCATTTTATTTCCAGCACCATATTTATTCTGCCTGTGATTTTGTTGAGCATAAATCCTTAGTTAGGTTTATTATTTTTCACAGTTAGGATAGAAATAAATTTAAATCTTTATTCACCCCCCCCCCCTAAAGGATTCTCAGAGGCACACTGTGCACTTTCAAAGAATCTCAAATTGGAGCTGTCAGTTGTTGTACGTGAAAAAAGTTGCAAGTCGCCATTCGTGAGTTCTTCAGAAGGAAGAACCGGAGTTTCTCACCGCCGGTGCTTTTGTCCTCTCCTTGGAGGAGTTCCTTCTTCGTCTTCGTTGTCGTATGTGCTTGAAGAGAAGTGGTTGGGGTACTCTCTTTTGAAGAGATATTTCACCGTGTGTTTGTGAGGAGTGGATTTGGTCTTTCAAATCCGGGGGGTTTCTAGGTTGGGCAAACATAAATTTCTGTATTTTTTAATCCTTATTTCTGATAGTGGATTTCGTGTCCCGCCCTGTAGTTTTTCCCTCATTGCTTTAGAGAGGGTTTTTCACTTAAAATCTGGTGTTTTTTGTGTTTGTGATTAGTGTATTGTTGTATTTATTATTTTCTTGTGTGCCTAGATTGCGAGTGGGTCAACTCCCAACAAAACAGTGAGCCAATTCCCAACAGAAGGCGACATGCTATGTCGGCTGAGCGGTGGAATGAGTGTGGGTAGGTTATTTTGAAAGCCCTAAATTTTTTCTATTTTGAGTGCTAATAACAATTGACTATTTATATCACCCTTCATCTCAACATTAGATCACTTGTTTTGGTTTGATAAAATGGGATCAAGCTCATCAATGTCAAGTTTCTTGAAGATGCAGCAATCAATATAAACACTTAATTAGCTTGGCTCTCCCTAGGCTGAGTCACCTCAATGTCATCAACTGCCCTTGAAGAAGCAACTTGATTTATTGGCAATTGAAACCTCTTTAACATTATTTTCTCAAGTAGATAGGTAGGCTCTGAATGGAGAGGGAAAAGATATGAAGCATTTAAGGTGAGTCTACTTCTCATCTTAAATGCTGCGCCTGTCCTCCTTTTAATGGCTAGCATTCGGATATGAATCCCATTTAAGAGCGTTATTTAGTGCCCACGCTTCCTCATGCATGGCTTTATCAATGGGAGGGGTTGAGCTAACTCAGTTATGCTTTTTTCTCTATAAAAAGTTGAAGGAATTAAAGTGTTGCAGAATGGTTGAGGACCTTCTTCTTCTTCTTCTACAAGCTTAGAAGGAAGAGAAATTAAGTGCGAGCAGTCATGGATCAACCCAAGCTGTCGTTGGGCCCTTCGTTGGCATCGTCTTTGACTGATAGAAGAACCAACAGTTCTTCCTCTGAATCAGAAGCCAACAATGGCAGGAAGAGGAAGCTGGTTTCGAACTGGGAGCAAACCATGTCTCAGACATGCGTAGATCTCCAGCTGAATAAACCTCTTCCCTTCGACTGGGAGCAGTGCCTAGATCTCCAAGTAAGCCTTCTGCCACTGCCTCTGTGATCATTTTCTTTTTAAGTTGAACTCTATAATAATACAAAGATATGACACATAATATTATCTTTATTTTTATTTTAGTTTTGCTAATTATAAAGAAGGATTTACATATGTAAAACCTTCTTAATAGCTAAAATTTAAAGAAAATTTAAGGAATAATTTTGTGTATATCATCACAATATTATAGAGTTCAACTTCAGTATATGCATAAGCTTCACTTTAAAAATAACAAAAATGCACAAATAGAGCCTGACATTTAAAAAGTTGTAAAAAATATTATAAATAAGAGATAAAATCAGAAATTTAATGTTTCCCAAAACATGATTTTCTTTTATCAGGTAACATCACTGAATTTTCAATTTTCTACTCATATATTATGAACTAAAATACATCCAAGTTATCACTCCTTGAATTTCACGTGTTAAATAAATAAATAAATAATATTTTAGGTGCTCAATATGCAAGTAGAAACTCAGTAATTTTTCTAACAAAATTAATAATCTGAAAATGAGAATTGATGGGGATTATGAGAGGGATAGTTTTAATGTATTTAACAGAATTTACTCTTAAAGAGCAAATATGCAAATAAATATAATTTTAATATTATACATGTAAATCTCTGAATATAGTAGCAACACTTCGCTAAAATGTTTAATTAGACTCCATTTGTTTTGTTATAAAATTGCAACTTTCGGAAAATGAGTTATTATACAAGGAAAGATTGGTATTCGGGGTCTTGATGGATGGTCAGATTAGATCTGTTGTTCTATTTAACGTCACCGTACTACTTTTTTTATTATATATATATATATATATATATATATATATATATATATATATATATACACACACACACATACACGAGTGCCCGACACGGGGCTCCGCCCCTACGACCAAGCTCGACAGTACTCGGTCAGCAACGGCGGGCTTCGCCTGCCCCCGACGCGATACTATCGGGAGGGCTTCGGCCGCATCCAGCAGGGCTTCGCCCGTGCTTAATGTGTCTGCGGGCCGCGCCCGCAACATATATATATATGAATACTCGAAATAACCGTAAAAAAATTTATATCAATATTATAATTTTTTTTTAAAATACATATAAACTTAAAATTATTTTTTTCTCTCCCTCCCTCTCTCTCTTTCCCTCTCCCTCTCACTCTCTTCCCCTCTCTCCTCTCTTTCTCCATCTCTCTCCCTCTCTCTCCTCTCTTTCAAAATAATATTTTTTATTGAGAGATCCAACGATGAAAAATAAAAGCACTCGATAAGAGTACGAAGAATGTTATATTCTCTTATATAATACAGATATATATATATGTTACCTTAATTTATTTTCTTCTTTAATTGAAGTCTGGTAGGATGTACTGCATAAACAAGAACACCATAAAGAAGAGCGGGGAGAAGCCAAAGGAGAAGAACATGCTAGACTTAGATTTGAACATATCAAATCTTCCCGAATCAGACAGCAAGCAGCTGATCCCTGTCACACAGGAGGAGACGAAGAAACATACCGGATCCGAATCCGGCTCCGTATCCGACAGTGGCATGGTAGCCATTGTTTGCCTCAACTGCTACCTACTCGTGATGCTGTACCGCTCATCTCCGTCATGCCCGAACTGCAAGTACATGCACTCCCTCCACCCACCACCTTCGCCGCAGCTGATGACGCCCGTTAAGACTCTTGAAACCCTAAGCCTGCTCCATTAGCCCAGTAATATATATATATATATATAATACTCTAGTTATATATATATATATATAATACTCTAGTTATATATATATATATATATATATATATATATATATAAAGTTATAGCTAAGAATCATTTCAAGGAGGGGCTGTTCATACTATGTAATCATATGGGCAAATTAAGATGTATCATCCATGAATGCTCAAAGTTCTCTGCTTCATCTGAAATTTCTTAATTTCCTTAACGATGGGGTTGTTATATGAGATATTAATTAAGGGAGTCGGGAGGGGAAATGCCACGTCAGCACATGCCAGTTCTAAATTATTAAGTTGTCTCCTCGGACTGGGACCCACAGCTCCATCTGGCAGCTTTAATGTAGGGACAAACTCAGTTGAGATCCAGAGGGATCCATCAGGCTGCATTAAACTGGAGTCCTGCAGGAACACCTCCCTATGCTGATGCTATTTTGCATTGCTGGCAATCCAGTTACATATTCTTAATGGCTTAATATGGAGTTTAGTACAGCAACATTTATAAAATCAATCTTTTTTTACCTTAAATTTTAAGTATCTAAAATTTATCTTCTTAATGATATTAAATTAATATATTTATTTGCTTAGAGACAATTTAGGAGAGAGAAAATAGGTTGAGAGGCAACCATTCTTTTATTTTCTTAATTACCAGCCTTATGCTATTATAATGCAACACATTATATGCAAATAGCTATTTATATATTGATTATTTATTCTGAAATTATTTTAAATTAATTTTTATTTTACTTTATCTTGCTTGAGCTGAATACAAATATTATATATGTTTATTCAATTGTACTTTTACCTATAAAAATAAACAAATTGTAGCACCCTGATTTGCTAAGAAGATGAACTTTGGATGTTTACTTGATTTTTAAACAGCTATTTAAAAATATTTCATTTGACTATATTTTGGGCAATTTACAATCATTTTTTATTTGCATATAGAATTATTTTGACTCGTTCATTCTCGTTTAAGAGTTATTTTTATGTTCTAATAAAAAAGTCAGTAAATGTATCAAAGCTACTCCAATTTATGTTTTTTTTTTTCAAAACTTCTGCTCTTTATTTGTCCCGTTAGAATAATATGCATGTTTTTAAAGTTGGTATTTTTAAAATAATCAGCTCTTTTTAAAACAAAAAAGAAAATAATTGTTATTGCCATTTTACAAAATTAAGTAATAAATTCAAAATTTAAATTATTAGTAAATTAGTGTGTGCCTATTTATTCATTATTTTATAAAAATTCAATTGAATAAGCACAAATAATCTTACTAATAAGATTAAGCAAAATTAAATTAAATAAATATAAAACAAGTCTAGAATAAAAAAATTAGTATGTATAAATTGCAATTTATATATAATTGAATTTCTACAATAATGTAGTTGCATTACAATAGCTTAATGCTAGGAATTAAGAAATCAAAAATTGGATTGGCACCTATGTTATTTTCACTCTCATAATCAACTTAAGTTTGCTACATAAGCAAACAAGCATGTATTTTCCATTAAAGATGATAGTTTAATTGCACTTGAGGACTGATATCGTAGAAAAGATAAACTTTATGAATTTAAATCTTAAAGCAAAAAAGGTTTGAGACTGATATCATAAAGGTGGAAAAGTTAGGGATCAAAATTCATATTTAGCCTACTCTGAATAATATATTTATATATATTTTTAATCGATATGATTCACTTTTTAAAAAGGTGTTAAAAATACAGTTATGCCTAAGGTGTTAATGTAGGCTGAATTGATGCTTCAGAATTAGAATTAAAGCTCAATTTCAATGAGAATGGGCTTCTAATTCTAATTTTAAGTCCCAAATTTCATCCAAATTAGTGGACCCAAATTTTTCCTAAAAAATCAACTATAATGGCCACAAACTCTGTTGATGTTAGTTTAAGTTTGTGGATCCCAACGGCTTCAAGCGCGCTTTGCCACCACGCCTACAAAGTTTATCTATAACAATGCTTCTAGCGTGCTCCACTAGCACTATACTTTAGCAGTGAGATGGTTTTGGTCTCGTTGGACCTTTATGAAAAGTCTGGCCATCAACTCATAACCCGATAGGAACGTCAAAATGATTGTCAGCCCGAATTTAAAACATTGCTACTCATGACACTTCCAAAAGATTAATCAGCAAATTATCTCATTCAAACTTGCACATGTAACGTTTTCTCACCTAACATTGAAAATATTCTCCAAATAATAATAATAATAATAATAATAATAATAATAATAATATCAAAATCGGATACTAAGATTATTATAAGTTAGAAAATATCATCTACTTTAAACAGTTGAAGAAATACTTGTTGGAACATGCCTTTCACATCTCTTAGTTTGTGAATAACAATTCTCATTCTATTTGATCAAATTTGTCATGTGTTTATAGTGTGCGGGAACTTCATCTCTCAAGCCCCCATACGAAAAAGAAAGATGATGATTCGCTATCATTACGATGCTCTGTTGCTAGCGCAGTGCGATAGCACTACCGCTGGCAGTAGCTTCTGCATAACTGGAAACAGCGTCGAGAAAGAAATATCATCAAGAAAGATATGTCGCCGGGACTCAGTATAGCAAGTATTTCCACGTCGCGTTAAGGATAACACCCAGCGGTAACTTATGGCAATCTCGCCATCTCGCTGTAGATTGAGGAGCGAAAGTGGAAGGAGATTTGACGGCTAGGAATGAAATTTCACTAACGCGGCGCATTAGCCATACCGCCCGGCGGTAGCACTACCGCTGGCTCTAGGATCCTGGTCAATTTAAAGAGCGGTTCTCCTCATTTTAACGGTACCGATACACGAAGAATCAAAAGTTACAACTCCTGAACTTTCGTGTGTACCTCTTCCTTGCATCCAAGAGAACTTCATCGACGCTCGTGAATGCTAAGAACTTGAAGACGGATGATCACGCCTACAACATCATCAAGTTCAATCTTTGAGGAAGTCTTTGATGCTTTAGCTTGTTTCTTTATTGATTGTAACTCTTTTCTTCATCAGTAGAGAAATTCCCCCGTGTTGGAGACTAGGGTCTTGCGAAGACTAGGGAGAATTCCTCGCGTGGGTGTGGCGAGTAGGTCTTAGGGTTAGATCTATGGGGCGGCTTGAGGCCTCATCTGGGGAGAGATAGGCTAGAGCCAACCGGTCCTTGGGAGAATGGTTGGTATAGAAAACCAAAAGGGTTTTTACATACGTCGGAATTTCAAGCGTCATTGAGATCAAAATTTTGTAATCATTCTTAAAACAATAATATTGCAGTTTTTCTCCAGTATTTATTCATTCTCTTTGATCCATGATATATAAATGAATAGGGAGTTCTCTACCACTAACGTCGAGCGATACCTCTACCGATGGCGGTAGCAATAGAGTCTCCTTTTCATGTTGCTTGTATTTTTGTAAAAGAACATAATGAAAAATTGTTTTTAGAAAATTCATTTTTGAAAAGTAATTGTGCTATGTGTAAATATTATAAAATTGAAATTAAAGAGATAGATGAAACGTTTAAAGAATTAAAAAATAATTATAAAACTCATATTAATTCTAGTGTCATCACTTTTAAGAATAGAACAATCACATACAATAAAGCTAGATATAATCTCAAAATTAAGAATAATGAATTGGAAACTAAAGTTAACTTGCTTAAGGAAATTATAAAGAAAAATTCTCAAAATATACATTCACAATATCAAGCAAAATTCAATAGCAAGTTGAATATGAATTCTCATATCTTGACTAAGCCAAACAAAAGTGATAAAGAACATCAAAAGCGTGAAAATGAAATTCCAAAACACAAAGTATTTGTAAATCAAAATCCTAATCACTATTATTTACAAAATCATTCTTCTCCAAACACAAAATTGAATGCAAACAAATTTCTGTTAAACAAAAAATTCAAAAGCCATTTTTATCCAATTATTCAAGTAAATGACTATGGAAATATGATAAATAAAAATAATATGTCTCTTAGGTATGAATGGAGACCCATTGATAGAAACAAAATATTAACTTCACTTGAAATGGCTTACTCATCCGTGTCTCTTAATAAATCTCTCGCTATATTTGGGTACCCAAAGGAACCATTACTCTTGGTCATCTTTGGATACCTAAAACTCTTGTTGGGAACAGTGCCCTACAATGTTCCTGATTTAAAGAAGTGCTCAGCTCAATGATAAATGCAAGTTGTATTTAATATCGCATCTAGTTCATGCTTGAAGAGATCGATAATATGCCAAGTACTTTAGTTATTTCAGTAAGTACTATATCGTCAAGAAGAAGCAGATGTCATCAACAAAGTATGCTTGTCGTCATAATGATGGGCAAAGCAAAAGTCGAGACTTGGCGAGCTCGTCGAACGCAGAATGTTGTTCGTCGAACGCAGAAGGAAGATCGTCGAACGCAGAATGCTGTTCGTCGAACGCAGAAGCAAGATCGTCGAACGCTGAGACTCGGCATGATCGTTGAACACAGAAGCAAGTTCGTCGAATGATAGAATGAAGATAGTCAAACGTAAAGATGGCACAGAAGAATGAAGTTCGTCGAACGCAGACTTGGCGTGTTCGTTGAACGCAGGAGCTCGTCGAACGAAGAGACAGGACAGAAGAATGAAGCTCGTCGAACACAGAATGTTGTTCGTCGAACGAAGATTGTCGTTCGTCGAACGCAGAGAAGAATGAAGACAAAGGAAGAAATGTCGTTGAAAAGATGCAGCATCGTCGTGAAGAAGCCTTGTCGCTGAAAAGGCTAAGTATGATTGATGGCGTAGAACATCGTCGTAAAGAAGGCATGTCGTCAAGAAGACTGAAGAAGGACAGCTGAAGACAAGCAGTTGCTAAAGTATGATTTGTCGACATGTTATCACTAATGTCGTCGAGAGAACCGTGATTATGACGACAGTCTACAAGAAAGAAGATTACGACGACACAGTTAGAGACAACATATCGTCGTATATGCAGAAGCACCAGAATGTCTCGTATCGTCGAGATACCTGCGTCAGAGGCAGAAGCAAGAAGGATTGAAAGTCTACCTAAGTTCAAGGCATCGACAAAGTCCTGTCATCGAGATATTGTCCATGTCGTCGTAACAATGGAAATATCGTCGAAACAGATTCAAATGTTGCGGACGCACTGCCAGCATTTAATGCCGTCGCTTGATTGTCCAATCAACGCATGCTTTTAAGGGATGGGCGTCTGACAGTAAAGGACATCACATGTGACCGCTATGCAGCTCATCTGTCCTATAAAAGGGAACAGTGATGCCCTAGAAAATAAGTCTTTTTGGAATAGAAAAAAGAAAGAAAGAAAAAGAATCCCGCCGCTACACTTCAATAGAACAGTATTTTCGGCGGAGAAGAAGAGAAGAAGATCAAGTAGAGAACAAGCATCAAGTGTTCTCTGAAGAATCAGTTGATACGCTGAAATTTTAACTTTTTAGAAAAGCTCTTTCTTTCTTTGGGTTTTAACCTTAGGCGGACGTTTTCGAAGAGTCCCGCGAGTAATTCTACTTCGAGGAATTACCCGTTATCCTATCGAAAGATAAAAGTAACGGCCTTTTCCTCTTTCGAAATATCGAGGATTACTCTTTGGCCGCGTCGCCAAAAGCTAAGTAGAAAGGGTTTGAAAGGCTTATGTTGAAATGAAAGTTGAAAGCTTTTTGAATATGTTGTTGCAACAATTTTGTGAGTTGTTGCAACAATTCTTTAAGAGATCGTTTTAAAACTTCTTTTGCCTTGAGCTAGTTCCAACAACCAAAGAGTTGTTGCAACAATTTTTTAAGTGTTTAAAAGAGAGTTTTAAAAAATGCTTTGGAGAGAAAGCTTTTGGGTTTATATAATTATCCGGACTAAAATCGATAAAGGCAAGTGGACCTTATCGATAGTAGTATAGGATATTTTTTTTTGAAATATCAAGGTCGTATTTTTCCAAGGTCGTATCGATTATTTCTACTTCTACGGAACGCGCTATTATTTTATCGAAAAGAGTTTTGAATTGATTTTTATAATTTTGTAGAAAAACTAATGACGAAAATTAAGGTTGGCGTGCGTTTAACGATAATTGCGATAAAAAGCGAAAAAGCACGGAAACGTTAATTTAGAAAGTAGTTTTGCTTAGAATTTTTTAGAGTTTAATAAAGCGATAATGATAACTACGGCGATTTTAAACGATTGAGCGGTTAGCGGAATTAGCAAAAAGCAATTATATTAAAAGCAAAAGACTCACTAATTGAAAACTCACGCTTTCTACGGAATTAAAATGAAAGCGGTAAATTGCAGAAATTAAAGAAGTGCGATCCCTACCCAAATAGGTAGAGGGGAAATAAATGCGTGACAAGTCCTATCCAAGCGGATAGGCGGGAAATAAATGCGTGACGAGTCCTATCCAAGCGGATAGGCGGGAAATAAATGCGTGACGAGTCCTATCCAAGCAGATAGGCGGGAAATAAATGCGTGACGGAAATGGAAGCTATTGAATTACAAAAAAGGCGCAAAATTTATACTCATACACACACACACACTCTACTTTAATGAAATCTAATTAAAAACAAAACAAAAATTAACTCATACACTCACACACACAACATAAATGAAACTAAGTTAAAAGAAAACAAAATTCATACTAACACACACACACACACACACACTTACTTGAAATAATACAAAAGATTACAAAACAAAAACAAAAAAAACTAAAACATGAAAGTTAGCCTCATACACACTTTCACACAAATTATAATGGAAACACTACTTAACATAACAAAATCTAAAAAAAAAAGGAAAAACAAAAGGAAAACACACACACACTTTCACAAAAACAAAGAGAGAGATAGTTACAAAAACAAGCAAATTTTATTTTATTTTCATCATAAAGAGGTTACAAAACAAGAGAGAGAAAGAGTGCAA
Source organism: Dactylorhiza incarnata (assembly GCA_033032865.1). Lineage (NCBI taxonomy): Eukaryota > Viridiplantae > Streptophyta > Magnoliopsida > Asparagales > Orchidaceae > Dactylorhiza > Dactylorhiza incarnata. Next base: position 1,701,812 of record JAWHQI010000362.1, read on the forward strand.
AAATTTACCTAAACACAAAAACTAGGAAGGCAACAAGATTGGATCAAAATACAAGAATAAGTCTCAAAATTTTGAACCCTTTGAACATCAGCCACCCCCTCTATTTATAGAGGATTTGGGGTGCAATTAGAGGGTTTGGATGGCTTCTAGAAGGAGGAGGCAAAATCTGACTTTGCAAGCTTGCTGGAAGAGTGTGGGGTGCGGATAGAGGGCTGGCAGATTCTAGAAGGGGAGAGGTGGCAGGACAACTTGCTGGAAGAAAGAGCTGGCGGGAATTCGTCGAACGAAGCTTGGGGAGAGAGCTCGACGAAAGTCGATCTGGGAGTTAGTCGAACACCTGCAGAAATTATATAATGTTGTTATAATATATATATATATATAATTAGTCGAACGCCTATCTGGGGAGAATTCGTCGAACTCAGGGAGCGGAGAGTTTGGGGTGTGGATAGAAGGCTGAAAGGGAGATCGACTAACGCCTGCAGAGGTAAATATATTTATATATAATATTTGATATAAGAGAACGTCGAACTCCGGGCTAGGAGAGAGATCGACGAACTCTGAGCGGGGAGTTCGTCGAACTCAGCTCGGGCTGAGTTCGTCGAACGGGAGATATATAGATATAACATATAATACTAATACATAAAAATTCGTCGAATACCGCTCGGCGTTCGACGAATTTTTGCTGAGTTTATATATGAAATTATTATGTTTATATAATATATATATAATATTTCATTATATTTATAATATATATACATTATTAGTACTATATTTTCATCTATATTTACATATAAATATATGATTATATTTAATATATATACTGTTATATATTTATTATATATATTATTTATTATATTATACTGCTATATTTATTATATAAATATATTTCTTTATATTTATATTATATACATTATACAATATTCTTTCAAAATTTTATTCTTATATAAATATAATTACATATTTTTACAAATTTTCTGATTTGTTTCATACTTAAATAACTTAAGTTTTTTTCAAATTGAAAAATTTATAAACATAGGATAAAACAAGAGATTATTTCAATATTTTACATAAAATATGTACAAAACTACCCAAAAATGTGCTAAAAACTATACTAAAAATATGCATAATTTGCTATTTATCAAATACCCCCATACTTAAGTTTTTGCTATTCCAGAGCAAAACTAAGGGATACCTATAAGACGCTTAATAAAATTTCTAGTTTACTAAAGTTTTTATTAAATCAAAAGTAAGATCGAAATAAATTTAGGGTATTTAAAGAGGTAAGTCCAAAACTATGAAAGTAATTTAAAAAGAGCGAAATTTTTTTTGCGAGACTTCTAAAGTTAGCTAAATAGCGTCGATTATTGCAGTCTTTGGTACCTTTTAATTAGAATAGAATTATAAAAAACTTTAACTTTTTTAAGAAAGTTTTTAAGAATAAATAAAGCCTGCTAATTATGCTCTCCCAAACTTTTTTAAATTAAAATCTAGGTACAATTTTATTGGCTAAGGGGTAGGAGAAAAAGGTAGCCTTGGCAAAAAGAAGAGTGCTTGGAGTTAGGGGTGGTTTTGCTTTGATTCCCAGCGTTGGTTTACGCGGGAGAATTGAAATCTTTTCTAACCTTAACCCAATGCCCGTGTTTACGGAATTTTATTTTTTTTATTCCCATTGACACGGGATTTCTTTTAACAATATTGGGTGCCTGTGTTTACGGAATCTTTTTATTCCCATTGACACAAGATTTCTTTTAAAACTCCTACTTTTATTATTTTTATGCCAAGCTAAGGGGTGTTTATAAGGGGGGTTTCAAGAGAAATTCTAGATTAATAAAAAAAAAATTTTGAGAGCAAGTTTAGTAGATTAAAAACATTCCCAAAGTTTCACAAGTTTAGAGTTAGAATAATTGAATCTAAAGATGGTTTGCCAATATAATACAAAAAGGAATCTATTTAGGGTAAACCGGAGGTAGTGCTAAAATTTCTGTTCTCAAATTAAATTAAGATCGCAAGATTTTCTTTACTACTGAAAATTCCTCGATTTAAATTTTTCAAACTATGAAATAAATAAAATTGATTTAGTAAATCAAAAATAATGAAAAACGCTTAAAGATAAAACTAACCTAGCCTTGGAAATAACAAAAAGCTAAGCAGAGGATTTATTTTATTTTTGGGTTTTTTAATAAGTTTTTCAAATAAATTTTTTTTGAAGTTTTTAAGATATGATATTTTTGGGATTTTTGATTTTCTTTATAACAAAATGCATATATAAATACTAAAAAAAAAGGAAGAAGAAAATTAAGAAAAGTAAAAATACATACAAAATATTTTTGATTTTTTCTAAATTTTTTTTTTCATCATATATTTTTTTGATTTTTTAATTTTGTTAAAAATATGTACATTAATAAAAAAAAAGGGAAAAGAAAAAAAAGAAAAGAGAGAATGAAAAACATTTTTGGTGTTATGACAAAATGAATTTTGTTATAACAAATTTTTAAGTACATTTTTCATCATTTTTTTTTTGGATTTTGATTTATTATTATAAATAAGGATTTTTATATACAAATAAAAGACATGAACATAAAACATTTATATAATAAAAATTTTTTTGTGTTTTTTTTTTCTAATTTAATTAATGATTTTTTTGGATTTTTCATTTGATTTAAGAAAAATGAAAAGAGGGACAAAGATGTTGCAACATAATTTTCTTATGTCATAACAAATTTTGTTATGTTATAACAAATAAGTTTTATGTTGTAACAAATTTTTCATATAATTTTTTTTTATTTTAATATGGGAGGGGCAAAAATAATTACAAAAAGAGGGAAAACACGCCCCCATACTTAAAGCCAACATTGTCCTCAATGTTGAAGTGAAGATTTAATTACAAGATAGAAAAAATATATACAAGAATAGTTACAAATAAAAAGGAACTCCACGAATATATACAAAATTGTTTTTTTGGTTTGTTTTAGTTTTCCGAAATGTACAAAACACGAATAAAATACGTATAAAAGAAGTTAAAAGTATATATGTGATCATAATTTTTTGGGTATGATAAAAATAAATTTTTATCATCATTTTTATTTTATTAATTATATTATATTTTTTTGTTTTTGGTTTTAATTTTGAAATATGCATGTTTTTAATATATCAAAATTTTAAGAAAGATACAATAAAGTAAATAAAGAAAAAGCTTTAAGATAAAAAGCAAGGAAGAAATAAGAGAAATAAAAAGGTAAAAGCAACGGGGTTTTCTCGTTTCGAAATATCGACAAAAATCCCCTCTCGGGTCTGTCGAGTAATCCTACTTTGAGAATCTTCCTATTGTCCTGTCTTAAAATTCCCAAAATTCTTTTTGATTTTTGTTTTAAAGTTTTTGCATTATTTTATTTTGTTTTATGTTTCCTTTTTTAAAAAAGAATGATAATTTAAAATATGCATAGTTATTAATGATATTTTTCATTTTGTTTTACTATAATTATTTATTATTATTATTATTATTATTAATTATATTTTTGTTTAAGTTTTTTAAGTTTTTTTTTTGTTTGAAATGAAAATTTATTTCATCATTTTTTTTTGTAAATAAGAACAATAAAAGAGCGTAATTGGATAAATATGGGGGTGCCTCCCACGAGCGCTTTGTTTACTGTCTCGTAGCTTGACGCGTAATTGGATAAATATGGGGGTGCCTCCCATGAGCGCTTTGTTTACCGTCTCGTAGCTTGACGCGTTGGCGGGGTACGATCTTTTTAGAGGTGAGGGAGGGGTATGGAATTTAGCTTCCCTCCCAATTGATCCCCCGCGTGGTAGAGTTTTAGTCGGTGACCATTAACTTTTAAGTCGCCTTTTTCCGGGTGGGTGATAAGGAAGGTCCCGTATGGCCAAACCTCTTTCACTTGAAAGGGGCCGGACCAGCGGGATTTTAGTTTCCCCAGAAAAAGACGAAGACGCGAATTATATAGGAGGACGAGATCGCCCGGCGCAAATGATTTTGGAAATTTAATTTTTCGGTCGTGGTAAAATTTCGAGCGTTCCTTATAAAATTTATTACTCTCGTAAGCGTTCGCACGCCATTCATCGAGTTCGTTTAATTGGAATTTCCGGTTTTTGGCGGTTAAATTATGATCGAGATTTAAAGTTTTAACGCCCAAAAAGCGCGGTGCTCTAATTCTACGGGCAAATGGCACGCCTTGCCGTAGACTAATCGATAAGGCGTACAACCGATTGCGGTCTTGTACGCCGTACGATATGCCCACAGCGCATCGTCTAATTTAATCGCCCAATCCTTCCTATTTATTGAAACAGTTTTTTCTAATATGCGTTTAATTTCCCGATTTACTACCTCCACTTGGCCGCTCATTTGGGGGTGATAGGCGGTGGCGAGCTTATGCGTGACGCCATATTTAGATAATGTTTTTGCAAACTGGGCGTTGCAGAAGTGCGTACCCCTACCACTAACTATCGCACGGGGCGTACCGAAGCGAGAAAATAATTTTTTAAGAAATTTGACGACGACTCTCACATCGTTGGTGGGGAGAGCTTGCGCTTCCGCCCACCTAGATACGTAGTCGACCGCCACTAAAATGTAGCGATTTGTATATGAAGGAGGTAGGGGGCCTATGAAATCTATGCCCCATAAATCGAAAATCTCGCATTCTAAATAAAAATTTTGGGGCATCTCATCGCGACGAGAGATGTTACCCGACCGTTGACAGCTATCGCATGCGCTCACAAAAGTGTGAGCGTCTTTGAAGAGAGCGGGCCAATAAAAGCCTGCCTCCAGCACCTTCTGCGCGGTCCGATTGGCTTGATAATGCCCCCCGGCCGGCCTCTCGTGGCAGTGCCACAAAATTTGCTCACCCTCCTCGCTCGAAACGCATCTCCGCACGACTTGGTCCGCGCAGACGCGAAATAAGAAAGGGTCCTCCCAAAAGTAATTTTTCAAATCAGAAAAGAATTTCTTCTTTTGCTGTTTTGAAAAGTCTTTCGGGAGCACCCGCGCAACTAAATAGTTGGCGTAGTCTGCGAACCAAGGCGAGGGAGAAGTTTTTAAATTATTTAAAGCTAAAAGACGCTCCTCGGGAAATCGATCATCGATTTTCGGTTCGAAGAGCGCTTCCGCGATTGGGTGTTCTAAACGAGAAAGGTGGTCGGCCGCTAAATTTTCGACCCCCTTCTTATCCCGGATCTCTAAATCGAATTCTTATAATAGGAGGATCCATCGAAGAAGGCGGGGCTTAGCGTCCATTTTTTCTAATAATTATTTAAGTGCGGAGTGGTCGGTAAATATTATAATTTTAGAAAGCGTGACGTAGGGCCTAAACTTATCTATGGCGAAGACGACGGCAAGGAGTTCCTTTTCCGTTGTCGTGTAATTAGCCTGTGCGGCCGTGAGTGTGCGGGACGCGTAGTAGATAGGATGAAAATATTTATTTACGCATTGGCCTAATACGGCCCCTACCGCTATATCGCTCGCGTCGCACATAATCTCAAACGGAAGGGTCCAATCGGGCGCCACCAGAATGGGAGAATTGATAAGTTTATTTTTTATGGCATTGAATGCCTCTACGCACGCGCTATCAAAAATGAATGGAGATTCTTTCTCCAGGAGGTGGGTTAGCGGTTTTGTTATTTTGGAAAAATTTTGAATAAACCGCCTATAGAAACCCGCGTGGCCAAGAAAACTACGAATTGATTTTATATTTGAGGGCGCGGGGAGTTTTTCAATTATTTCGACCTTGGCCTTGTCGACCTCCATCCCTCTTTCAGAAATTTTGTGGCCGAGAACTAAGCCTTCTCGAACCATGAAATTACACTTTTCCCAGTTTAAAACCAGGTTCGTGTCTTCGCATCATTGGAGGACTCGATCTAAATTTTGGAGGCAGTTTTGGAAGGAGCTTCCAAAAACCGAGAAGTCATCCATAAAGACTTCCATAATATCCTCTACGAGCTCTCCAAATATCGCTAGCATACATCGTTGAAATGTAGCTGGCGCGTTGCAGAGGCCGAATGGCATCCTTCGGTACGCGAAGGTACCGAAGGGGCACGTAAAGGTTGTTTTCTCCTGATCTTCGGGGGAGATTGGAATTTGTAAAAATCCCGATAGACCGTCGAGAAAACAATAATAAGGATGACCCGATAGTCGTTCCAAAATTTGATCGATAAACGGTAACGGAAAGTGGTCTTTGCGGGTGGCATCATTTAATTTTCGGTAATCGATGCACACTCGCCAACCCGTAACAGTACGGGTTGGAATTAATTCGTTGTTTTGATTTGCCACTACCGTTAGACCGCCCTTTTTTGGCACGAAATGAATGGGACTAACCCACGTGCTGTTGGATATAGGGTAGATAATCCCCGCATCCAGGAGTTTTATTACTTCATCCTTAACGACATCCCGCATATTCGGGTTAAGTCGTCGCTGAGGCTAGATGGTTTTGCGGGAATTATCTTCTAAGAAAATTTTGTGCATGCAAAAAGAGGGATTTATCCCCCTAATATCTGAAATTTGCCATGCAATTGCATGGCGATGCGTGGACAAAACTTTAACTAATTCGGAGGTTTCCAAATCGGTTAAAGAAGACGAAATAATAACCGGGAGTTTTAAGTCCGCGGCGAGAAAAATGTATTTTAAATGGTCTGGGAGTGGCTTAAGCTCCAAGACCGGGGGTTCTTCGTAAGAAGTTGTTATTTTTAAACTTTTAGAATTAAAAGATTCGAAAGACGAATCTGGCGGTAGCTCGTCCAAAGGGGCGAGGTCCGCCAAATCCGGTTCGTCTAAAGTTAAAGCGAGTAATTCTGCAAGCAAAGAACATTCATCCTCGAACGCGGATTCTAAGTGAAAGCAGGAATCATCGTTTGATAAAGAGTTTCGCATCGAGGGATTAATAAGAAGGGTAACTTCGTCGTCCCCTACCCGAAGGAGGAGGCGACCGTTACTCACATCAATTAATGCGCGGGAGGTCGCGAGGAAAGGGCGACCGAGGATAATTGGTACCTCGGCGTCCTCCTCGATGTCGAGGATGACGAAGTCTACTGGAAAGATAAACTTATCAACCTTGACCAGAATGTCCTCCACTACCCCGATAGGATATTTTATCGAGCGATCCGCGAGTTGGATGCTCATTTTTGTTGGGGTGGGAACACCCAAATCTAGTTTTTTAAAGAGGGAGAAGGGCATCAAATTGATGCTCGCTCCCAGGTCTGCTAGGGCGTACTTTATTAATAAATTGCCGAATAGGCACGGGATGGAAAACCTTCCCGTGTCGTTTAGTTTTGGTGGCAATTTATTAAGTAGGACCGCCGAGCATTCCGCATTTAAGGAAACACGCGAAATACCCTCGAGCTTCTTTTTATTAGAAAGGAGCTCCTTAAGGTATTTCGCGTATTTCGACATCTGAGAGAGTGCCTCGCAGAATGGGACGTTAATTTGAATTTGTTTAAATATTTGTAAAAATTTTTTGTAATGTTCGTCCTCCTTCTCTTTATTAAATTTTGCGGGGTACGGAATTTGCGGGCTCGAGACGCCCGGCGCTAATATTTTTTCCGTATCTACTAAAATAAAAGACGAGGGTGCAGGGGTCGGAGGCGAAACAGTTACCTGATGCTCAACCCGCAATGGGGAGTCGACCTCCTTGCCGCTGCGAAGGGTAATGGCGTGGGCATTTTCACGCGGGTTCTGCTCCAAGTTCCCAGGTAGTGCTCCAAGTGGCCGCTCGGAGACCATTTTTGCAAGCTGTCCAACCTGCATTTCTAAATTTTTTAGCGATCCGGTTATATTCCGGATATTTGCGTCGTTGGAAGCCATGTATTTTGCAAAAATCTCCTCGAGCGGAGAAGGTTTTGGAGGAGGAGGCGCAAAACCCTGCTGAAATCCTTGGGGATATCCATGCGGAAATCCTTGCGAGATCGTAGGTGGAAGGCGTTGCGCATTATTAGGGTTACTCCAGGAGAAGTTCGGGTGGCTCCTCCAACCCGGGTTATAGTTATTACTATATGGGTTGAAGGGCGCCCGCACTTGATTGGCCACGTAATCCACCGATTCCTCGCTTAAATTATTGTTATTATTAATATTATTATTAAGATTATTAAAATTATTATTATTATTATTTGGATTATTAAAATTATTATTATTATTATTATTAGGATTATTAGCCCAAGCGGGAGTGGAGGAGGAAGCAGTCATCTCCCCCACTTGCTTACTTAGCCGCTCTACCTGCGAGGCTAAGTGAGTAGTGGCATCCACTTCAAAAATACCAGCCGGTTTAGGAGGACGCGACCTTGGCACGTTCCATTGGTACGCGTTCATGGCCATTTCTTCGATCAGAGCTTGAGCGGCCTCCGGGGTTTTGTTGTTTAACGTTCCCCCGGCAGCTGCGTCGATCATCTGTCTCGTTGAGAAATTCAAGCCGTTATAGAACGTTTGTACCTGAAGCCAAGTTGGTAGCGCGTGATGAGGACACCTACGCAAATATTCTTTAAAATGTTCCCAAGTCTCGTAGAGAGACTCGGAATCGAATTGAATGAAGGATGCGATATCAGTGCGTAATTTAGCGGTTTTTGACGGAGGAAAATATTTAGTTAGAAAATTCTCCGTCAATTCGGCCCACGTGGTTATGGACCCTCTCGGAAGAGAAGTCAACCACGATTTCGCCTTTGTCCGCACGGAAAAGGGAAATAAGCGCAAGCGAATGGCGTCATCGCTGACGCCATTAATCTTGAAGGTGTCGCAAATTTCTAAAAAATTATTAAGGTGTTGGTTTGGGTCCTCATCTGGCAAACCGTCGAACTAAATCGACTGTTGTACCATTTGGATTATACTGGATTTGATTTCGAAATTATTATTAGCAACCGCGGGGCGGGTGACGCTCGATCCTGTATCCTCTAAATTTGGCCTAGCATAATAGGCCATGGTCCGCTGTGGGGCCGCATTTAGATTAGGATCGCCCATCACGCCTAAATGTATATCGCTGATGGATTCTTCGGGATCTATTTGTAGATTTTGATTACGAGATCGGCGGCGCTCGAGAAGCATGCGCTCGATTTCGGGATCAAAAGGTAAAATTGGATTATCCGAAGATTCTCCTCGGGTCATACACTATTCTTTAATTAATTTTTTTTTTGGAAGAAAGAGTTTTCTTGTTTTTCTTTTTATAGATTATTATTTTTTTTCGATGTTTTTTGTTTTGTAGGATAAGAGAAATATATATTAGAAAAAAGTTTGAAATATAAGATAAAATTAATAGCGTTTCCGATTTCAAAATAACGACACAAGTCCCCGGCAACGGCGCCAAAAACTTGATACGCTGAAATTTTAACTTTTTAGAAAAGCTCTTTCTTTCTTTGGGTTTTAACCTTAGGCGGACGTTTTCGAAGAGTCCCGCGAGTAATTCTACTTCGAGGAATTACCCGTTATCCTATCGAAAGATAAAAGTAACGACCTTTTCCTCTTTCGAAATATCGAGGATTACTCTTTGGCCGCATCGCCAAAAGCTAAGTAGAAAGGGTTTGAAAGGCTTATGTTGAAATGAAAGTTGAAAGCTTTTTGAATATGTTGTTGCAACAATTTTGTGAGTTGTTGCAACAATTCTTTAAGAGATCGTTTTAAAACTTCTTTTGTCTTAAGCTAGTTCCAACAACCAAAGAGTTGTTGCAACAATTTTTTAAGTGTTTAAAAGAGAGTTTTAAAAAATGCTTTGGAGAGAAAGCTTTTGGGTTTATATAATTATCCGGACTAAAATCGATAAAGGCAAGTGGACCTTATCGATAGTAGTATAGGATATTTCTTTTTGAAATATCAAGGTTGTATTTTTCCAAGGTCGTATCGATTATTTCTACTTCTACGGAACGCGCTATTATTTTATCGAAAAGAGTTTTGAATTGATTTTTATAATTTTGTAGAAAAACTAATGATGAAAATTAAGGTTGACGTGCGTTTAACGATAATTGCGATAAAAAGCGAAAAAGCACGGAAACGTTAATTTAGAAAGTAGTTTTGCTTAGAATTTTTTAGAGTTTAATAAAGCGATAATGATAACTACGGCGATTTTAAACGATTGAGCGGTTAGCGGAATTAGCAAAAAGCAATTATATTAAAAACAAAAGACTCACTAATTGAAAACTCACGCACTCTACGGAATTAAAATGAAAGCGGTAAATTGCAGAAATTAAAGAAGTGCGATCCCTACCCAAATAGGTAGAGGGGAAATAAATGCGTGACAAGTCCTACCAAGCGGATAGGCGGGAAATAAATGCTTGACGAGTCCTATCCAAGCGGATAGGCGGGAAATAAATGCGTGACGAGTCCTATCCAAGCGGATAGGTGGGAAATAAATGCGTGACGGAAATGGAAGCTATTGAATTACAAAAAAGGCGCAAAATTTATACTCATACACACACACACTCTACTTTAATGAAATCTAATTAAAAACAAAACAAAAATTAACTCATACACTCACACACACAACATAAATGAAACTAAGTTAAAAGAAAACAAAATTCATACTAACACACACACACAATTACTTGAAATAATACAAAAGATTACAAAACAAAAACAAAAAAACTAAAACATGAAAGTTAGCCTCATACACACTTTCACACAAATTATAATGGAAACATTACTTAACAGAACAAAATCTAAAAAAAAAGGAAAAACAAAAGGAAAACACACACACACTTTCACAAAAACAAAGAGAGGGATAGTTACAAAAACAAGCAAATTTTATTTTATTTTCATCATAAAGAGGTTACAAAACAAGAGAGAGAAAGAGTGCAAAAATTTACCTAAACACAAAAACTAGGAAGGCAACAAGATTGGATCAAAATATCAAGAATAAGTCTCAAAATTTTGAACCCTTTGAACATCAGCCACCCCCTCTATTTATAGATGATTTGGGGTGCATTTAGAGGGTTTGGAAAGCTTCTAGAAGGAGGAGGCAAAATCTGACTTTGCAAGCTTGCTGGAAGAGTGTGGGGTGCGGATAGAGGGCTGGCAGATTCTAGAAGGGGAGAGGTGGCAGGACAGCTTGCTGCAAGAAAGAGCTGGCGGGAATTCGTCGAACGAAGCTTGGGGAGAGAGCTCGACGAAAGTCGATCTGGGAGTTAGTCGAACACCTGCAGAAATTATATAATGTTGTTATAATATATATATATAATTAGTCGAACGCCTATCTGGGGAGAATTCGTCGAACTCAGGGAGCGGAGAGTTTGGGGTGTGTATAGAAGGCTGGAAGGGAGATCGACTAACGCCTGCAGAGGTAAATATATTTATATATAATATTTTATATAAGAGAACGTCGAACTCCGGGCTAGGAGAGAGATCGACGAACTCTGAGCGGGGAGTTCGTCGAACTCAGCTCGGGCTGAGTTCGTCGAACGTGAGATATATAGATATAACATATAATACTAATACATAAAAAATTCGTCGAATACCGCTCGGTGTTCGACGAATTTTTGCTGAGTTTATATATGAAATTATTATGTTTATATAATATATATATAATATTTCATTATATTTATAATATATATACATTATTAATACTATATTTTCATCTATATTTACATATAAATATATGATTATATATATTTATTATATATATTATTTATTATATTATACTGCTATATTTATTATATAAATATATTTCTTTATATTTATATTATATACATTATACAATATTATTTCAAAATTTTATTCTTATATAAATATAATTACTTATTTTTACAAATTTTCTGATTTGTTTCATACTTAAATAACTTAAGTTTTTTCAAATAGAAAAATTTATAAACATAGGATAAAACAAGAGATTATTTCAATATTTTACATAAAATATGTACAAAACTACCCAAAAATGTGCTAGAAACTATACTAAAAATATGCATAATTTGCTATTTATCACCAGTCATCTCTATCGACTGATAAGTAGCCGATCAACATCAGGCAAAAGAATAGGAGGCTAAAGAAGATCCAGTGCTGAAACTCCAAATCTAGAAGCATCTTCTTCAACCTTAAGAAGCCGATCTCTATCAGGCTAAGTTGCCGATTTTCATCCGGCAGAAGAAACAGTTGTTTTTATTATAATTTATTGTAAGGGTTGCTGGCTTGTTTGTCTAGCTTGAGGGCTGGAGAGTTGTGAGGCTTGAGGGCCAGGGCAGTGGACTTGCGGCTCTGATCTTGTCGAGCTTGAGGGCTCGGGCACAGTAGGGGCTTGTGGGCCTAGGGTGTTGGCTAGACTTGCGGGTCTACCTAGGTAGGGCTTGAGGGCCTGATTGTCAAGCTTTAGGGCTTGAGACCTGTGAGGCTTGAGGGCCGGGGCAGAGGCTAGACTTGCGGGTCTGAGCTATGTAGGGATTGAGGGCCTGAGTGTCGAGCTTGCGGTCTTGGGTGCAGTAGGGGCTTGCGGACCTAGGCTGTAGGACTTGCGGGTCCGTGTTGTAAGGCTTGAGGGCCTGAAGTTTTTGGCGGCATTTGCCGAGCCTAGCACACTGCTGGGTAGGCGCAGAGGGAAAGAGGACTACTCAAGACACCCGGTCTTGAGGAACCTTTATATATCTTTGTGTGCTTTTCTGTGTTGTGCTTTCTACTATTTAGATCTATTAACCAGAAATCAAGAATACCTAAAAGTGGATAATATAATTTGAAAAACCTATTCACCCCCCTCTAGGTGATAAGTTGACACCCAATAAACAACAAGTGTTATCAAAGCGAGGTTGTTCAAAGAAAAGCTTAACAGCTTGAACAGATCTGCTCGTGGGTGTCAATTCATTACAACTATGGAATCAAGGATAGCTGTTTGTTCTAGAGAGAAATTTGCTCTTTGGAAGGTTAAAGCAAGAATTTACATGGAGGCAATGGATCCCAGAATGTTTTTAATTACTCAAGAAGGACCCTCCATGACTATAATTAAAGATGAATCCTCCTAGCCAGCTTGGACAAAGAAGCCAAAGATATTCTTGCTGGTGTAGTTGACATCTCAACATTTCAGAAACTGGCTCACTGCATAACAACAAAAGAGATGTGGGACTCTCTAACAATCCTTATGGAAGGATCAGAAGAAGAAAGAAGCAAAGTAGCAAAGAAGAAAGTCAGAATATTGAGTGACAGTGACTCAAGCTGTTCAGACTCAGAAGAGAAGACTCAATTTGGATTTACTATCCAATCTGAGTCAGAGGAAGAAGTCCAGGATGAAGTCTCACCTGAACAGGTATGCATAAGAGCTCCTTTATCTACCTCAGACTTAGAATCGGAGACGAGCTCATCTGGTAATGATGACTGGTCCAAGTCATACAATGATCTCTTAGAAGATGTCAAGATGCTCAAGATGCTGTGCAAGGAGCAGGATGCAAAGATCTCCTCTCTTCAAGCAAGAAATCTTGATCTCTCAGAGAAAGCAGAAAGGCTAACTCTAGAGAATGCAGAGTTTTGTCAACTCAAAAAGGACTTCAAGGCAAGCTCCAACCTTGACTTGATAGACAAATTTGGGAAAACTCTGAAGGCATTGATTGAGAGCAAGGAGCTGTGTTGCTCACTAACCAGAGAAGTAGTTCTTCTGAAGAAGGACAAATTTCAGTCCAAAGTCCTTCAATCTAAGAATGACAACACCAGAAGGGTGGAGAGTAAACTCCCCTTTGTAGTAAATCCTGTGACAAGCTCCTCCAAACCAGAGACCCCTCCTCTACTGGTAAATGGTTGCTGCTCCACTCAGAGAAGGGAGAAGGGATGCTTCAAGGAAGACAGGTCAGGCAGAACCTGTGGGAAGAAGGCTAGCTTGAGGAAGGTAATCTCACCCTCCAACAAGAATGCTGGACATTCCACTCTTGGGTATTTCAAGATTGGGAGCTCCACAAGTGGAGCAAAGAACATGCCAAAAACCACAAAGGTACCTCAGGAAGTTATGAGGAGGCAGAAATTTGTTGAGCCCAGAGAAGAGAAGAAATCCTTAAAGAAGACTGACTCCAGATGGAAAAAAGTGAATGGTGACAACAAACATCACATCTACCATCAGCACAGTTCACCTTCTTTGCTTCATTTATTTGTTCACACACAAATAACTCCTGCTCATACAGTCGGCCAGAAAAGAAAATATAACAGGTATGAATGTTGGTGCTGTGGAAAGACTGGGCACTTTGCAATCGATTGTTGGTACAATCCAACTGCTCCAAGGGTAACAAATACTAAACTTGCAAACAATGTCTTTCACAATCACTATGCATATCCGAGGGCAGTTATATCCAGTATGCCCGTCAAAGCTAACAATTTCCTAGGACTCAAATTCACTTGGGTTCCTAAGGACTTGTAATCTTATTTTGCAGGTAGTCCAAGTGCCCACCAAAAGCAAATCTGGGCCTTGGACAAGGTGGCTGTTCTGACCCATAGGCATAACAACAAAGTCTATTTACTGACAAAACTGGTGCAGGTCATCCTACTAAAAGAGGCCTAAAAGCTGAATACATCCTGGAATCTATACTCGTCGATACAAGAAGTTGCTACGACGACACAATAGATGTTACGACGACAAAGAGTCGAGCTGGGAGGATACGTATCCAAGGATCATTTCGACAACAATAACTACATCGGCAAAATATAATCGAGCCATTTATATCGGGATTAGATGGGTCCATCGGAGCTGTCTGATCATTTTCTTTTTAAGGTACGCGCCTCTTCACCTACCGACACTATAAATAAAGTGAATGCTCGAAAATAAAAATTACGCTATCATTTTCCCTAAGCCGTTCCATCGACAAACCCTCGCCTCCTTTGACGTGCTGCCTTCTCTCTCACTACGAATCAATGGATCCCAAGAAAGAAGAAGTGATCTCAGGTTGTGAACTTCAGCGAGGAGGTTTCAATGCATGCTCCGACGAAATAAGATCAGTAATAGGATTACTGGAGGCATCGGGACTAGAATATGTCCTATGTGAACCCTCGGTTCTTCTCCACCGGGAATTAGGCGACTTCTTTGCCGAAGCAAAACTCGACCACACTGAATCATGGATAAAGTCCATAGTGGGAGGCAAGAAGATCAAGATATCTGCGAAAAGCCTTGGACAAGCACTGAATCTGCCAAGAATCCAAGGGGGGAAAGGAAGAAGAAGAGATGACTTCTGAAGATATGTCCGCAAGCTACACATGGTGCGGCCACACAGGGAAGACCTATAGGTCTATTAAGAGAGCTGGATTCAATCAAAAGGGAAAGCTGCTGGCCGACATTGTTGGCAAAGTTTTGTTGTGCAAGCCTGGGTCCCATGACCGAATCTCCAAAGATATGTTCGTTATCATGGCCCGGATAATCCACTCCAAGAAGAGCAACTGGAGTGAATTCCTCTTCTAGAGATTGAAGAACACCCTGAAGTCCCCTTCCTACGGAAGAATACTGTCCCTCTACCTGCTAAACACCCAGGGGGAGTATTGAATAAGAAAATCAGAGTTTCTCTACACTACTTCAAGCGCCTGGATGCAAAAATGCTAGATCAATGGGATAGGTCTATCCCCAAACCATCATCTGATGTCCAGCCTGCTCCAAAGAAACATGCACCTAAAACAGACCACTCGGAAAAAGAAGATTCATCCAGCAGCTCTGATGACATACCACCACCCCCACAAATCCCTGGTATAACTGAGGGGGAGAATTCCACCCAAAGGAATTATCCAGAAACAATACCAGAATCTACTCCCACAGAGGTTACTAAAGAAAGTAAAGACCCCAACTTGGGGAGTGAACCGGTTGAGGGGTAGCCCCAACTCGGGGGGCTCAGCCCAAGATGATGAAGTGACTCATAAGGAGCTCTCAACTGGAGGCTCACATCAGGAGGATGCACAAGTTGAGGGGGAGACCCATCTTGGGTACTCTGCCCTAGAAGAACAAGGGAATGAACCCTATATCCCAGAAGGCAGAGGCGCTATGCCTGAGCCAACTAAAGACATTACTCTCTCAGACTGCCGAGAGTTAATGGTAGCAAGCAAGATTGTGCTCATAGCTCCAAGTGAGACAGTGCCAGAAGTTTCCAAGGTGAAGGCCAAGGCTACATCGCATATTAGTGAAGAATCATCTGAAAATGTCAGTGAAGCAGCTCCACAGGGAGGAGGAGATCAAGAAGAACAAACTGCTGAGCCATCTTCAACTCAGGCAGGATCTCTCTTCCATATGATATCGGCTCTACTGTCTGCTCAGCAAAAACCTCTAGAGAAATTCATAGTAGAGACTGTGGATAGTCTAAGGAAAGAAGTGAAGGGCGAAATTCAGAAAGTCAAGAGTGACATACACAACCTCAACACCCAGTGCGCTCACTTCTATACTATGGCAGCTCCTGCAATAGATAAAATGAGTGAGGAAGTCAATAAAGTGGGACATTAAACCACACGATCTTGACCACTCAATAAACTTTCTCAAATAATGTGTATTATGGTTTTGAGCAGATAGAGACAGATGCTGCAAATAACAGAAATCAAATTCTGAATAAGGTCAATGAGAATGCTCATACCTTAGATACCCATCTGCTTGAAATAAACAACAATTTGGATGTGACTGAACAACACCTGCATGAAAAGCTGAATCTAGTCAGAGAAGGACTTGAGGAAAGGGCGATGGAACAATCCCTAAAGGGGGAGAATGAAATAATAAATGCTAGTTCACATCAAGCGATGTGGATAACAAATCAAATAAAGCAGACAATGAAGCAACCCCCATCACTATATGAAGCTTCCAATCCTTCTGCAAGCACTGACTCAGCTGAGTATGGAATAGAGTTTGGAGAATCAGCAACCTCCAGAAAAAGAAAGAGAATTCAGAGCAGCCAGTATCGACAAAAGAGACTGAGGGAAATTGAGTTGGATCCACAATCAGGAAGGTGGAGTCCTGTCTCAAGAGAAATAATAACTGAATCATAGATTCAGTTTGGATATCCACAGGAGGACTATCTGAGGGCATACCAGTCAGCTGAATGGCAGAAACATCTGAAGCAGCTGGAGAGGAGGAAGAATAACAAGCTAGCATTCCCACAAGGTCCTCCTCCCTCTCCTAAGAAGATTCCCCTGCCCATAAACTACCATCAGAGGCAAAGGCAGAAAACCAAAGGGGCAAGCAGCAGCAGACGTTGATGGGGCACCAAATTAAAATCTTAATTATTCTGCTGGGGGAAATGAATGCTAATGTTTATTCTTGAACATTTAATCTATTTATATGCTTGAAGAACACTTAATCTATTTATATGATTGCTGCTTTAAGTGTGATTTTATTATCTGAAATGATATACCTTTTCATGATGGCATTTATCATTGAGGTAAGTTATGGCTTCTTCAAATAGGGGGAGATTGTTGGGAACAGTGCCCTGTAATGTTCCTGATTTGAAGAAGTGCTTAGCTCAATGATAAATGCAAGTTGTATTTAATGTCGCATCTAGTTCATGCTTACAGAGATTGACAATATGTCAAGTACTTTAGTTATTTCAGTAAGTACTATATCGTCGAGAAGAAGGAGATGTCATCGACAAAGTATGCTTGTCATCATAATGATGGGCAAAGCAAAAGCCGATACTTGGCGAGCTCGTCGAACGTAGAATGCTGTTCGTCGAACGCAGAAGGAAGATCGTCAAATGCAGAATGTTGTTCATCGAACGCAGAAGCAAGATCGTCGAACGCTGAGACTTGGCGAGTTAGTTGAACGCTGAGACTCGGCAAGATCGTCGAACGCAGAAGCACGTTCGTTGAACGACAGAATGAAGAGAGTCAAACATAGAGACGGCATAGAAGAATGAAGTTCGTCGAACGCAGACTTGGCGTGTTTGTCGAACGCAGAATGGAGTTCGTCGAACGCAGAGATGGGACAGAAGAATGAAGCTCGTCGAACACAGAATGCTGTTCATCGAACGAAGATTTCCATTCGTCGAATGCAGAGAAGAATGAAGACAAAGAAAGAAATGTCGTAGAGAAGATGCAGCATCGTCGTGAAGAAGCCTTGTCGCTGAAAAGGCTAAGTACGACTGATGGCGTAGAACATCATCGTAAAGAAGGCATGTCATCAAGAAGACTGAAGAAGGACATCTGAAGACAAGCAGTTGCTAAAGCATGATCTGTCGACATGTTATCACTCATGTCCTCGAGAGAACAACGTGATTACGATGACAGTCTACAAGAAAGAAGATTACGACGACATAGTCAGAGACATCATATTGTCGTATATGCAGAAGCACCAGAATGTCTCGTATCGTCGAGATACCTGCATCAGAGGCAGAAGCAAGAATGATTGAAAGTATACATAAGTTCAAGGCATCGACAAAGTCCTGTCGTCGAGATATTGTCCATGTCATCGTAACAATGGAAATAATGTCGAGACAGATTCAAATGTTGCGGACGCACTGTCAGCATTAAATGCCGCCGCTTGATTGTCCAATCAGCGCATGCTTTTAAGGGATGGGCGTCTGATAGTAAAGGACATCACATGTGACCGTTATGCGGGTCATCTGTCCTATAAAAGGGAACAGTGATGCCCTAGAAAACAAGTCTATTTGGAATAGAAAAAAGAAAGAAAGAAAAAGAATACCGCCGCTACACTTCAATAGAACAGTATTTTCAGCGGAGAATAAGAGAAGAAGATCAAGTAGAGAACAAGCATCAAGTGTTCTCTGAAGAATCAGTCATCTCCATCGACTGATAAGTAGCCGATCAACATCAGGCAAAAGAAGAGGAGGCTGAAGAAGATCCAGTGCTGAATCTCCAAATCAAGAAGCATCTTCTTCAACCTTAAGATGCCGATCTCCATCAGGCTAAGTTGCCGATCTTCATCCGGCAGAAGAAGCAGTTCTTTTTACTGTAATTTCTTGTAAGGCTTGCTGGCCTGTTTGTCTAGTTTGAGGGCTGGAGAGCTATGAGGCTTGAGGGCCAGGACAGTGGACTTGCGGGTCCGATCTTGTCGAGCTTGAGGGCTCGGGCGCAGTAGGGGGCTTGCGGGCCTATGCTGTAGGCTAGACTTGCGGCTCTGGCTAGGTAGGGCTTGAGGGCCTGATTGTCAAGCTTGAGGGCTTGAGACCTGCGAGGCTTGAGGGCCGGGGTGTAACATCCCCCAAACAGCTAGACCCCTAAGTTGGTTTTGTCATGACAAAACCATAGGAAGAGCCCAAGACCATGTGAATTTAGGTGAGAAGGAGAAAACCCAAGTGGTTTGCAAATAGCAATTTTCAAATACCAAGCCTAGGGTTGGACTTTAGGGTCCCACCTTGATCTGACCCCACCATAGCATCTCTAACCCATTAGGGGCCTCCTTGGAGCCCCAGGGACCCATTGGGGTAAACCTAAGAGGCCAATTTGACTAAAGTCAACATTAACCCTAAATTGGTCAAACTAACTCAATTAAGGTCAATTGGCCCTCACCATGCCAAATTGACCCTGCCCCTACCCTTGTGTGGGTACTAGGAACCTAATGGACCAAAAAGCCCCATCATGGGACCTCCAATTTGACCAATTTACCCTAAGTCAACCCTAGCCCTATTTTGGTCAAAGTACCCTATTAAGGGGCAATTCACCCTCACCTTGCCAAATTGGCTCCACCTACACCTTCCTAACCCTTAAGGGTTGCCATTGGAGCCTAAGCCACCCACTGTGGTCAACACAATTAGTCAATTTGACCAAAGTCAACATTATCCTAAATTTAGGTAAACATGACCTACTTTACCCAAATTGAACCCATTACACTTGAGATAGACCCAATTGGTGTGGTCCACCACCTATTGGGGATTGAATGCTGCTGAGTTGGCCATTCAATTTTAGAAATCGGCCAGGAGAGAGAGAGAGCCCAATTTGGAAGTGAGAGAGAAAGAAGGGGGAATTAATGGAGGAGAAGGAGAAACCCCCCAATCTGAGCAATTAATGGCTCCATTCATCTCCCCTTGGGGAGAGGAGAAGTTTTCAGCTTCTTTCCGGCCTAATTGATGGCCAATTCATCCCCCCTAAGTGTAACCAAAATCTCCACTTATGGCCATTAATGGCAATCCGAGTAACTCCCCACCCTTAGCTCAATCGACCCTTCTAACATCTTCATAGGTTGGAAAGGAGTGAAACCGCCCCTCTTCCTCGAAGAAATCGAGCACCAGGAGCAAGGATCGACATGGCACCAAAAGCTCCAACACCGTCAATGGCAACTCGCCGAAATTCACGCCACCAAGCCCCCACATAGGTCTGATCCTCTTCTCCTCCCTTAGTGCTAGATCTTTTCATATTTTGGGGCTTGATCCGTGCACAATAGGGATCGAATTGTGCTCCCGAAAGGGTACATTTCGTACTCATTTTCCCTCCTTTAAAAACCCGATCCGACCACCTCCGGCCGGCCAACCACCCCTATCGCCGGCCACCACCTCAACGGAGGTGGTGGTGGCATTGGCTGGCCGGAAAGAGGTTCAGGTGGCTGGGAAATCATCCCGCAAAGAAGCCCAGGTTGGGCTGTCGCGCGCCGTTCATTCCTTGGGGACGATGATATAGAGCCATCAGATTAGTTTTATTTGTTTTTGTTTATATCATTTCATTCGTCGAACACGATTATGAGTTCGTCGAATGGAATCCTGGATTCGTCGAATAGAACTAGTTCGTCGATCGTGTTTTAGTCTTCGTCGATCTGATAGTTGAGTTCGACAAACTGATTATAGAGTTCGTCGAACAAAATTCATTTCGTCTAACACAGACTTTATTTAGTCGAACGCAGAATTATTCTGTTTTCATCGAGCGCAGATTATATTTCGTCGAACGCAGACTTTATTTCGTTGACCGCAGATTTGTTCTATTTTCGTCGAGCGCAGATTCTATTTCGTCGAACGCAGACTTTATTTCGTCGAACGCAGCTTATATAAGATTCCGTCGAACGCAGTTTTCAATTCGTCGAGCGCAGTAAACATTTCGTCGAACGCAGAATCCCTTATATAAATAAATGTTTATGTAATTTCTGTCACATATTTGGTTGTACCTAGATTTAATTATAAAAAATACTTAGGGCCCTCTGATGAAAAAGTGGTCAACATCAAAGTTATAGCCCTTGGAGTCTACTGTGTTTTAAAATTGATTTCACCCCAGAAGGAGTATTGTAGCTCCCTGTAGAGTCAAGATGGTGAGATTGGTCCCTAGGGTAGGGCAGTCACTCTTTCCTTCATATCTTTTTATAGGTAGATGCTATGGTCTTGATATTTAAAACCTAGGCTAGTTATATACTGTAAGACCCCATTTTTTTTCAAACATCCGGGTCTTAGGCCCAGAACCGCCGCTTTGTGGTGACACCCTCGCTCGGGAAGGTCACCACTACAAAACGCCGATACTGCCAGCCAAATCGATCACGAAGAAGCAAAGAGAAATAAGCTAAAAGAAAGCCAAGTCCACATCACATAGAAAAGTAATGCATCCACGAAGAGATGTCCACATAAATATAACTGAAATAAGGAAAGAGATAACAAGGGTTACAATAATTATTGGCTCATGCCCTGTACATCATGTCCTCACTACAAGATCACTCGCGGAAGCTAACTACTAATCACTCACTGATCCCGAATCCTGCGCTCCTGTACTGGACTAGCCCGCCTCCGTCTGCACCAGCCTCTGATGCTGCTGCGTCTCCTCGGTCCCCTAAAATGATAAGGTCCACCGACCGTTAGTAAAAAAGACTAAGCCTTATGTTCCCCACCCCACCCCCAATGGATCCTAGGCACCGTGCGGGAGGATGAAGCGGAGGACAGCAAGGGGTATAACAAAGAGCCGGTGACAGTGGTAAATGAAATGTTTCTACACTACACATGTGTATATTTATAACTGAAGCAGTAAAGGGGCATAGTAAGAGCAGGTAAAGAATAAGTAAGGGCAGTAAGTAAAGATAATAGTAATAGAAAAGTAACCATTGATTTATAGGAATGCCCATACAAACCTATAGACCAAGGGGTCGTTTAGCAAGGCCTATCGTATAAGAAGTCCCATAACCGACTTATAAGATATGGGTAGGGGTTGAAATGCAATGTTTATGCTATGACATGCAAGGTATGCGATTATGCTATGTTCATACAAGTGCAACTCACCCACTTCGAATCTATGCGCATAGACCTTTAGTTCCCCCTTTTTGGAGCGAGCTAGACTCCCAGGATACTCCCGTAGTGGCAAACGGAAGCGGTGGGTTGGGCCTCGCCCACCTCTAGGTTGGTATTCACACTACCTAACCTAGACCTATCGTACACCTCAACGCAAAAACCACGGAGCATCTGTGTACTCTTACTGGCTGGACCACCAGACTTTTAAGGCTAAGTGCAAATTCCACACTTGCCGAGTCAACGTATTGACGTCGGTGTGAACGATCGTCCAATACCGAAGACCCACCACCTTCGTGCACATGCAACATGTTCTACTATCTATCTCCGAGCCATAAGCTCCCCGGTCTAACCTGCCCGTGACCATAACCTTCCGAGCCACAGGCTCGCCGGACCAACCCGTCTGTAACAACAAACCTTACTGAGTCACAAGCTCACCAGACTAATTAATCTACTGCTACAACCACCAAGCCTACCGCTCGTACAACCAAACCAACTAACCTCCCGTAACTACGGGGTGTGCGTGTGTGCGTTATCAAGTTCATCTTGTACATCATCTTATCCCTACAATTTATGGTTAATCTTGGACTTCCCGAGGATTACCCTGTAAGGGGCTCGCAACGGTACTAGGAACTATAATGGGATGACACCCGAAAGTTCCCTTTCTCAAGACACTTAGTGTTGTTGGTATCTACCCATAAGATTACCCCCTCCTTGTTATTACACTTGGATTACCCTAAGTGACTTATGACTTTCCAGGACGATCTTTCGTCGACCCCGAGTGCAACTTACCTCTCCCTCACCAAGCACACCTTTACCATCTATAATCCTTCTTGTTGACCATCATACCTTCTCAACTAAACTTGGTAAGCCACTTACCTCCCATTCCCTCCTAAGGATCCACTTTGATTCTCAAATTTCACAGTTTACTATACGCAGACCAAATGAATTATATGAAGCTCACAACTAAAGGTACTCCAAATATTCGCCCAACTAACCCAAGCTATTTACTGGAGTTCTATCATCATGTTATAAGACTAATTCCAGAGAATCATATTTTTCCCTAATTAATTAATATTTATTTTAATTTCTCCAAACATTTGCCAAGCATGAAAATGAACATGAACTATAAGTAAATCTTATGATATGACTTTCCAAAAATTATGATAAATCTATGGTGACTAAATAACATCAGAAACAACATATGATATTTTTACAGTAAGAATTGTCCTCTAATTTAATTATTTATCATCCATCCAAAATTGTAATTTTATGAAGGAACCACCAAAAAGACCAACACTAAAATTATGGGAAAAATACCAAACTCTTGTATTCATCAGAAAAGCCTACTGACTAAATATCAGGATTTATGGAGATCATTTTCTCACTTAAATAAATACTTTAGAAAACCTCAAATAAAATAAATTGTGAAGTAGCCTACTGATTTAAGTCTCCAAAAATTATATAAAACATCACAGAGTTTCCGAATGCTCTGAAATGTCCCATCACTAATTTGCACAATTTAACAATGAGTTTTGGACCCTCAAATATTTTTCCTAAGTTTAAATCAAAACAAGTGCCTTGTGAAAGAAGTACTGATTAAATCATTTAATAAAATTAACAAAAATTACCAGAGGTCTAAAACATGATTATAAGGGCACAACCAGAGTTTCATCATCATCCAAGACATTTTATGCATGGAAATGCTTCTTATAAGAAGTTTCCTTAAAGGGGTTATGTCCTAATTCAAAGGGAATATTGGCTCCTAAAATTCTTATAAAATTACCTAGGGCCTATTTACACCCTATGAACTTATCCACCAAGTTTCATGACCATTCTATAGCTTTTGACCACATGTCCTTCACAAAGCTCTACATGCACCCCAAGGGGTAAATCTAGGATCCTAGGGCATATCCACCTCCACACCACCCCAACTCACTCATGGGGGTGTTTTAGGTGATCCTAATCCATTGGCCAAGGTTTCATATCATGGTGAGGAGATTTGACCACAATACCCCAAGATGAACATCATGCCCTAATTTTGACCTAATTAGAATCAACTTAGGTTAACCAATTTCCAAACTAAATCAGTCCCAATTGGGATGAGATTTTTACCAGGGTCATGTAATAACCATTAGAAGTACCCATTAAAATTTGGAGGGCATTGGAGGTCATTTGACCCAATAATTAATTAATATATGATTTATGAAATTATTACAAAAACTTAGAAAATGTTCTCCTAAAATTCCCATCTTTGGATATGATTGTGTGTAGGTATAAGTAGACTATGTTTCAAATCTCAAGTCAATACCATGACCCAATCAAAATTTATTTAAGAAATGGTGGCTGTCCTACACTAAGGACCAGTCCCACCAAAATGGAGCAACAGGGAGCTATGGAACTCCTTTTGGGGTGAAATCAATTTTGAAATAAACTAGACTCCAAGTGCTACAACTTTGGTGTTGACCACTTGTTCTGTCGAGGGGCCTAAGTATTTTTAATAAATTAATCTAGGTACAGCAAAAGGTGTGACAAAATACATTTAATACACATTTATATCATTTGATCCAGCACAGATCTTGAAGCAATTTCAAGGGCATCCCTTCATATTCCTCCTCCAGCCAAGGGTCAGGATTTACCCGACCTGTAGCACCTTTAGCTTGGTTTTCCTGGCCACCCACGCCCCTTCACGGCCGGCCAATGCCACCACCACCTTCCTTGAGGTGGTGGTCGGCGATGGGGGTCTTGGCCGGCCGGTGGTGGCCGGAACCAGCGGTTTGGGCAAGAAGAAAACCTCCGAAAAATGGAGATTTCGGCCATGTTGATTGAGGGCCAATTGGCCCCAATCCTTGCCGATTTTAGATGTAGATCTATCCACTAGAGAAGAGGAGAAGGACCAGACGTGTATGGAGGGTTGATTCCTTGCCGATTGGCCCATCACCATGGCCGATCTTGGAGCTTGGAAGCCATGACGATCCGAGCCTCCACTTTACGGTTTTCTCTGGAAGTAGGGGGGTTTCATTCCTCTCACTCCTTTGAAGGTGTTAAAGGCAACAATTGGGAGAGGGGGAGGTTACAACCTTGAAAACCATTAATGGCCATGAAAGTTATTTTCGGCCACCATGAAAATCCTCCAAATTCAGCCCCCTTGTGTCCGGCCCAGGCTATTAAACTTCTCTAAATCAATGAGGGGGGAAGAACCAGGCCATGGGAGGTGAAGAGAGGAGGCCTTTGGCCTCCCAAGCCATGAATGGCCATTACTCCTCTCTTTCTCTCACCTCCATTTTTGGGGAAAATTGGGTTTTCTCTCTCCTGGCCGAATTTCTTGAAATTCAAATGCCAATTCAGTAATTCCCAAGCCCATTAGGTGGTGGGCCACCTTAATTGAGTCTAGTCCAAGAGGATTGGGCTTGAGTTAGCCTTTTCCCCTCTTTTTGGGCAAGGTTGACCAAGTGTTGACTTGAGGTGTTGACTTGGTCAACTGATGGGTTGACTGGTCCAAGTGGTGTGTCTTGAGTCCCTTGACATCACCCAAAGTTGGTTGAGTCATGGTGGTGCTCTAATTGGGCCAATTAATCCAAAAGGTGTTGGTTTGACCAAAACAGGGCTAGAGTTGACTTTGGTCAATTTGACCATTTGGGTTGACCCCAATGGGTGGGTAGTGACCTATTGGTCTCTCTTAAGGGTTAGTAAGGTCTAGGTAGGGTCAATTTGGCAAGGTGGAGTTCAATTGACCCTAATTAGGCTACTTTGACCAATTTGGGGTTAGGATTGACTTTGGTCAATTTGGCCTCTTTGGTTGACCCCAATGGGTCACTGGTGCTTCAAGGAGACCCCTAATGGGTTATGGATGCTATGGTGGGGTCAAGGTTCAAGGTAGGGCCCTAAAGTCCAACCCTAGGCTTGGTATCTAAAGATTACTATTTGCAGACCACTTGGGTTTTCTCCTTCTCACCTAAATTCACATGGTCTTGGGCTCTTCCTATGGTTTTGTCATGACCTAGTCATGACAAAACCAACTTAGGGGTCTAGCTGTTTGGGGGATGTTACAAATCCCAATAAACAAAAAAATAATTTTGTCCTCAAAATTCAGGCTAGGCTCGCGGGGTTTTCACCGAGAGTGACTGAACGTAACATCCCCTAAGAATTGAAGTTATTTCTGACTCGAAGAGCACCGACTATCTCTGCCACACCAGTTCTAGTGTCTCTCAGGGGAATCAATCGATCGGAGGCTACCGGGCCATCTATAGTAGAGATTTGCTGCTCCAGCCGTAGTAGAGCTCTCCTAATTAAGGAGGAGACATGGAAGACATCGTGCAATCCCACTAACTCCAGGGGAAACTCCAGTCTATAAACCAATGGGCTGATCCACTCTAGGATCCTATAGAGCCCCATCTATCTCAGACTGATCTTCTTCCGCCTGCGAACCCGCAAGACTCCATGCATCAGACGTATCTTCCAGAACACCCAGTCTCCAACCTGGAACTCTACTGCTAGATGCTGTGCATCGTAATACCTGACCTGGCTTCTCTGGTCCCCAACATCCTAACTCAAATCAGTCGCACCTGGGTATCTATGTACTCCATAAATTCCGAGCCGAGTGCCTTGGGATCCTCATCCTGGGTCCAATATTGTGGAATTCTGCGCCTCTGTCCCTCTGAGGGTGGAAAGCTGTGTTGAACGTCAACCAAGAGCCCAGATAAGCCTGGACCGATCTTCACTCTTTAGACGTAAACCGTTCATCCCGATCCGACACGATCGTCCTTGTCACACCACGATAATGGACAAACATCTCGTCAAATCCCATCCAACACTAACGAGGGCATCCTTCCATCCCAGGGTGACCCTAGCTAGCCTGATCAATCTATCCTCCAGTTTCCACTCCCTAACATGGGCAGCGACTATAGTAGTTCCCCAAAGATTCTTGCACTTGGCCTTCACCAACTGACAAGCCTCACAGTGCGTCACAAAACTTATGTTGTCTTTCCTCATTCCGGGGAAATATACATTCCGCAATACACCATTTTTCCGGTGACTATATTTCTCATTTATGTGGGTAGGCATCGACTCTATAAAAACTTCTCTACACAATCAGCTTCTTATTCCTACGAGTACGCCTGAGTCATCAACCAACTCAACTTTATGATTTTATTCAATTCTTATCATTTAATGGGACTGATCGCATCTTCAAGCATCCCAATTATCCTCAGAATTTAAGGGGGGTGTACACATGGATCTTATGAACATATGTTAACCAACCAACACTACTATCAATGTTTAAAGATGACTCTCAATCACTTTCTATGTGGGGTTTGATTCATAAAGTATACGGGTAAAATCTTTTGAAACCCTAAGATTTTTCACAAGTCAATTTCATCAAGAAAATATCTTCACGTTTATTTCACCAAATTCCTATCACCTCCACATATTCTAGTCTTGATCACTTTCGGATGGTCCAAAGTAAGATAAACTTAGATTTTTCTTATCATAGTAAACTCAAACACTATATTCTAATTCCAAATAGTCATCGTCTAAGATCTTTGGTTATTCATCATCAAAGCACCCAAGGTATACGGCTATTATTGTAATTATGATTCTCTACCATGATAAGGTGTGATTTTTAACAAACCATAAGTTAATCACTTCCGAATGCCCCAAACCTCAAGAACTGTCAGATATAACTTGTAAGATCTAATTTCCGTCCTCAACTTCTAGACTAGGACATCGACATCCTTAAGTGATTAATCCTGACAACTTTACATTTCCAATGATTCAACTAAGGTAAAGTCGTTGCTCGATCTACGATGTCCTTTCATTGCCCTGGTATTACTATGGATCATCATTCCAAACATAATTTTACACAATCTCATCTTTGCCCGAATAACATCGAATATGATCAACTTCAAAATCATTATTTTCACGACGCAACACTTTCTAAATTAGTCTAAGGGAAACCCAAGTCAGTCAATAATTTGCCCAATAAACAAAAGGTAAGCCCCAATAAACAAAAGATAAGCCTCTATCTATTTTGGGCTAAGTATCTTCGATATCATCAAGTTATATTCATCCCAAGTATGCAAACAATTCTTAGGGCACACAACCTTAAACTTGGGGTTCTATCTTGAGGCTCATTGGTATGCTCCACACCTTAGACTCTTTTAGGTACCTTCTACGATATCCTTATCAGGGTCAATATGTCACCCAATCCCAAACGGGTCCCTTCTGAACTTCAATTCTTATCCGACCCTCGATGTTTGTCATGGTGGTTGTCTCAATATAATCATGTCACTGATACGAGGGTTGAGTTTACGAGTCCCCTAACATTCTACTTATGTGTCAATCTCCTTAAGGCGGTCCTATCAGTTTGGATAATCCTTTGATAGATGAAGTAGGGACATCAGAGTTATATCTTAGGTGGCCACTCTCATGTTAAGCTTCCCATTTAATCTCTTTGGGGTATCCTGGTATCTTAACCAAATTCATACCTACGGTCTATTTCAGGCTTGGGCATGGTATAAATTGTCATGGTAAGCCACGTGTCTTAGTGGAGTTTAAATCTAACTCGTTGACTAAAGGACTAACTAAACAAATCTTTGCAGCCGGAGGTATTACCTGCTGAGGGCAGGGTTCACCGCAGGCTACAAAAGAAAACTTGACACTCGTAAAAAGATTTGGCTAAAAAGATTCAGTTAAAAGTGTATTTTTCATGTGATTTCCCCATATGGGCACACCATTGCTTCCGCTGCTTAGTTTGTCCTCAAATTAAACTCGCACGGGGTGGCCCAGGGTTTGTGATTTTCTTCGGATCGAGGTTCGCTCTGATACTACTTGTAAGACCCCATTTTTTTTCAAACATCCGGGTCTTAGGCCCAGAACCGCCGCTTTGTGGTGACACCCTCGCTCGGGAAGGTCGCCACTACAAAATGCCGATAATGCCGGCCAAATCGATCACGAAGAAGCAAAGAGAAATAAGCTAAAAGAAAGCCAAGTCCACATCACATAGAAAAGTAATACATCCACAAAGAGATGTCCACATAAATATAACTGAAATAAGGAAAGAGATAACAAGGGTTACAATAATAAAGGTCTCATGCCCTGTACATCATGTCCTCACTATAATATCACTCGCGGAAGCTAACTACTAATCACTCACTGATCCCGAATCCTGTGCTCCTGTACTGGACTAGCCCGCCTCCATCTGCACCGGCCTCTGATGCTGCTGCGTCTCCTTGGTCCCCTAAAATGATAAGGTCCATCGACCATTAGTCAAAAAGACTAAGCCTTATGTTCCCCACCCCACCCCCAATGGCTCCTAGGCACCGTGCGGGAGGATGAAGCGGAGGACAGCAAGGGGTATAACAAAGAGAAGGTGACATTGGTACAGGAAATGTTTCTACACTACACATGTGTATATATATAACTGAAGCAGTAAAGGGGCATAGTAAGAGCAGGTAAAGAATAAGTAAAGTGCAGTAAGTAAAGACAATAGTAATGGAAAAGTAACCATTGAATTATAGGAATGCCCATACAAACCTATAGACCAAGGGGTCGTTTAGCAAGGCCTATCGTATAAGAAGTCCCATAACCGACTTATACGATAGGGGTAGGGGTTGAAATGCAATGTTTATGCTATGACATGCGAGGTATGCGGTTATGCTATGTTCATACAAGTGCAACTCACCCACTTCGACTCTATGCGCATAGACCTTTAGTTCCCCTTTTTGGAGCGAGCTAGACTCCCAGGATACTCCCGTAGTGGCAAACGGAAGCGGTGGGTTAGGCCTCGCCCACCTCTAGGTTGGTATTCACACTACCTAACCTAGACCTATCGTGCGCCTCACCGCAAAACCGCGGGGCATCTGCGTACTCTTACTGGCTGGACTAGCAGACTTTTAAGGCTAAGTGCAAAACCGCGGTGTGAACGATCGTCCAATACCGAAGACCCACCACCTTCGTGCACATGCAACATGTTCTACTATCTTTCTCCGAGCCATAAGCTCCCCGGGCTAACCTTCCCGTGACCATAACCTTCCGAGCCACCGGCCCGCCGGACCAACCCGTCCATAACAACAAACCTTACTGAGTCACAAGCTCACCAGACTAATTAATCTACTGCTACAACCACCGAGCCTACCGCTCGTACAACCAAACCAACTAACCTCCCGTAACTACGGGGTGTGCGTGTGTGCGTTATCAAGTTCATCTTGTACATCATCTTATCCCTACAATTTATGTTTAATCTTGGACTTCCCGAGGATTACCCTGTAAGGGGCTCGCAACGGTAGTAGGAACTATAATGGGATGACACCCCAAAGTTCCCTTTCTCAAGACACTTAGTGTTGTTGGTATCTACCCATAAGATTACCCCCTCCTTGTTATTACACTTGGATTACCCTAAGTGACTTATGACTTTCCAGGACGATCTTTCGTCGACCCCGAGTGCAACTTACCTCTCACTCACCAAGCACACATGTACCATCTATAATCCTTCTTGTTGACCATCATACCTTCTCAACTAAACTTGGTAAACCACTTACCTCCCATTGCCTCCTAAGGATCCACTTTGATTCTCAAATTTCACAGTTTACTATACGCAGACCAAATGAATTATATGAAGCTCACAACTAGAGGTACTCCAAGTATTCGCCCAACTGACCCAAGCTATTTACTGGAGGTCTATCATGATGTTATAAGACTAATTCCAGAGAATCATATTTTCCCTAATTAATTAATATTTAGTTTAATTTCTCTAAACATCTGCCAAGCATGAAAATGAACATGAACTATAAGTAAATCTTATGATATGGCTTTCCAAAAATTATGATAAATCTATGGTGACTAAATAACATCAGAAACAACATATCATATTTTTACTGTAAGAATTGTCCTCTAATTTAATTATTTATCATCCATCCAAAATTGTAATTAAATGAAGGAACCACCAAAAAGATCAACACTAAAATTATGGGAAAAATACTAAACTCTTGTATTCATCAGAAAAGCCTACTGACTAAATATCAGGATTTATGGAGATTATTTTCTCACTTAAATAAATACTTTAGAAAACCTCAAATAAAATAAATTGTGAAGTAGCCTACTGATTTAAGTCTCCAAAAATTATATAAAACATCAGAGAGTTTCCTAATGCTCTGACATGTCCCATCACTAATTTGCACAATTTAACAATGAGTTTTGGACCTTCAAATATTTTTCCTAAGTTTAAATCAAAACAAGTGCCTTGTGAAAGAAGTACTGATTAAATCATTTAATAAAATTCACAAAAGTTACCAGAGGTCTAAAACATGATTATAAGGGCACAACCAGAGTTTCATCATCATCCAAGACTTTTTAAGCATGGAAATGCTTCTTATAAGAAGTTTCCCTAAAGGGGTTATGTCCTAATTCAAAGGGAATATTGGCTTCTAAAATTCTTATAAAATTACCTAGGGCCTATTTACACCCTATGAACTTATCCACCAAGTTTCATGACCATTCTATAGCTTTTGACCACATGTCCTTCACAAAGCTCTACATGCACCCCAAGGGGTAAATCTAGGATCCTAGGGCATATCCACCTCCACACCACCCCAACTCACTCATGGGGGTGTTTTAGGTGATCCTAATCCATTGGCCAAGGTTTCATCTCATGGTGAGGAGATTTGACCACAATACCCCAAGATAAACATCATGCCCTAATTTTGACCTAATTAGGCTCAACTTAGGTTAACCAATTTCCAAACTAAATCAGTCACAATTGGGCTGAGATTTTTACCAGGGTCATGTAATAACCCTAAGAAGTACCCACCAAAATTTGGAGGGCATTGGAGGTCATTTGACCCAATAATTAATTAATATATGATTTATGAAATTATTACAAAAAACCTTAGAAAAATGTTCTCCTAAAATTCCCATCTTTGTATATGATGTGTGTGTAGGTATAAGTAGACTATGTTTAAAATCTCAAGTCAATACCATGATCCAATCAAAAGTTATTTAAGAAATGGTGGTTGTCCTACATTAAGGACCAGTCCCACCAAAATGGAGCTACAGGGAGCTATAGAACTCCTTTTGGGGTGAAATTAATTTTACAATAAAGTAGACTCCAAGGGCTACAACTTTGGTGTGGACCACTTTTTTTGTCGAGGGGCCTAAGTATTTTTAATAAATTAATCTATGTATAGCAAAAGGTGTGACAGAAAATACATTTAATACACATTTATATCATTTGATCCAACACAGATCTTGAAGCAATTTCGAGGGCATCCCTTCATCTTCCTCATCTAGCCAAGGGTCAGGATTTACCTGACATGTAGCCCCTTTAGATTGGTTTTCCCGGCCACCCACGCCCCTTCACGGCCGGCCAATGCCACCACCACCTTCCTTGAGGTGGTGGCCGACGATGGGGGGTCTTTGCCGGCCGGTGGTGGCCGGAACCAGCGGTTTAGGCAAGAAGAAAACCTCCAAAAAATGGAGATTTCGGCCATGTTGATTGAGGGCCAATTGGCTCCAATCCTTGCCGATTTTAGATGTAGATCTATCCACTAGAGAAGAGGAGAAGAACCAGACCTGTATGGAGGGTTGATTCCTTGCCGATTGGCCCATCACCATGGCCGACCTTGGAGCTTGGAAGCCATGCCGATCTGAGCCTCCACTGCATAGTTTTCTCTGGAAGAAGGGGGGGGGGGGGGGTTTCATTCCTCTAACTCCTTTGAATGTGTTAAAGGCATCAATTGGGAGAGGGGGAGGTTACAACCTTGAAAACCATTAATGGCCATGAAAGTTATTTTCGGCCACCATGAAAATCCTCCAAATTCAGCCCCCTTGTGGTCGGCCCAGGATATTAAACTTCTCCAAATCAATGAGGGGGAAAGAACCAGGCCATGGGAGGTGAAGAGAGGAGGCCTTTAGCCTCCCAAGCCATGAATGGCCATTACTCCTCTCTTTCTCTCACCTCCATTTTTTGGGAAAATGGGGTTTTCTCTCTCCTGTCCGAATTTCTTGAAATTGAAAGGCCAATTCAGTAATTCCCAAGCACATTAGGTGGTGGACCACCTTAATTGAGTCTAGTCCAAGAGGATTGGGCTTGAGTTAGCCTTTTCCCCTCTTTTTGGGCAAGGTTGACCAAGTGTTGACTTGGTCAACTGATGGGTTGACTAGTCCAAGTGGTGTGTCTTGAGTCCCTTGACATCACCCAAACTTGGTTGAGTCATGGTGGTGGCCCAATTGGGCCAATTAATCCAAAAGGAGTTGGTTTGACCAAAACAGGGCTAGAGTTGACTTTGGTCAATTTGACCATTTGGGTTGACCCCAAAGGGTGGGTAGTGACCTATTGGTCTCTCTTAAGGGATAGGAAGGTCTAGGTAGCGTCAATTTGGCAAGGTGGAGGTCAATTGACCCTAATTAGGCTACTTTGACCAATTTGGGATTAGGGTTGACTTTGGTCAATTTGGCCTCTTTGGTTGACCCCAATGGGTCACTGGTGCTTCAAGGAGACCCCTAATGGGTTAGGGATGCTATGGTGGGTCAAGGTTCAAGGTGGGGCCCTAAAGTCCAACCCTAGGCTTGGTATCTGAAGATTGCTATTTGCAAACCACTTGGGTTTTCTCCTTCTCACCTAAATTCACATGGTCTTGGGCTCTTCCTATGGTTTTGTCATGACCTAGTCATGACAAAACCAACTTAGGGGTCTATCTGTTTGGGGGATGTTACATATACGCCGACAAAACATACTAAAATATGGGATTTTTAGGAGAAACTTTTTCTAAGGTTTTTGAAATAATTTCATAAATCATATATTAATTAATTAGGGGGTCAAATGAACTCCAATGCCCTCCAAATTTTGGTGGGTACTCCTTAGGGTTAAGCTGTGACCTTGGTAAAAATCTCAGCCCAATTGGGACTATTTTGATTGAGTAATTTGTAAACCAAAGTTAGGACAAATAGGGTCAATGTTAGGGTATGGTGTTTATCTTGGGATGTTGTGGTCAGAACTCATCACCATGAGTAGAAGCCTTGTCCACTGGATTAGGATCACCTAAACACCCCCATGAGTGAGTTGGGGTGGTGTGGAGGTGGATATGCCATATGATCCTAGATTTACCCCTTGAGGTGCATGTAGAGCTTTGTGAAGGGCATGTGGTCAAACGCTATAGAATGGTCATGAAACTTGGTGGATAAGTTCTTAGGGTGTAAATAGGCCCTAGGTAGTTTTATAAGAATTTGAGGAGCAATTATTCCCTTTGAGATAGGCCATAACCCCTTTAGGGAAATTCCTTATAAGAGAAATTTACATACTTAAATGGCCTTGGATGATGATGAAACTTTGGTATTGTCTTTGTTATCATGATATACACCTTTGGTAATTTTTGTGTATTTAATTGAATGATTTAACCAGTACTTCATTCACAAGGCATTTATTTTGTCTTAGGCTTAAGAAAAATTATTGAGGGTCCAATTCTCTTTGTTAAATTGTAAAAATTGGTGATAGGATATTTCAGAGCATTAGGAAACTCTGTGATTTTTTATATAATTTTTGGAGACCTAAATCAGTAGGCTACTTCACAACTTATTTTTTTTTTAGGTTTTCTTAAAGTATTTATTTAGGTAAGAAAATGATTACCATAAATCGTGAAACTTAGTCAGTAGACTTTTCTGATGAATACAAGAGCTTGGTATTTATAACATAATTTGGTGTAGATATTTTTGGTGGTTCCTTCATAAATCTACAAGTTTGGATAGATGACAAATAATAAAAATAGAGGACAATTTATTACTGTAAAAATATGATATGTTGTATTTGCTGTTATTTAATCATTATCGATTTATCATAATTTTTGGAGAGCCATATCATAAGAATTCCTATACTTCATGTTCATTTTTATACTTGGCAAATGTTTGGAGAAATTAAAATAAATACTAAATAATTAAGGAAAAATATGATTCTCTGGATTTAGTCTTAGAACATCATGATAGACCCCCAGTAATTATCTTGAGTTAGTTGAATGAATATTGGGAGTACCTCTAATTACAAGCTTCATATAGTTAGTTTGATCTGCGCTAGTAAAACTGTGGAACTTGGGTAACTAGTGGCCTACTAAGTGGGAATGGCATGTAGTTGGTGTACATGGTCAGGATGAAGAGATTTAGGTCACCAAAAAAGAGTTATGTATTAAGAGTGCTTGGTGAGTTAAGGGTAAGCTAGTGCTTGGGATTGACGAAGGATCGTCTTTTCCCTAGCGTGTCATAAAACACTTAGGTTTAACTCAAGTGAAATGATAAGAGCGGTGTTCTTATGGGTAGATACCAACAACACTAAGTGTATTGATAAAGGGAACTTTGGGGTATCTTCCCATTACAGTTCCTAGTACCGTAGCGAGCCCCTTACAGGGTAATCCTCGGGAGGTCCAAGATTAACAATAAGTCGTAGGAGTAAGAAGTTGTTATACAAGATTAAATTAATAATACTCTCACCCACACCCCATTATCACGGGAATATTAGTTAGTTTGGTCTTATGAGCGGTTGGCTCGGTGGTTGTAGCAGTAGACTAATTAGTCTGGTGAGCTTGTGAATCAGTAAGGTTTGTTGGTACAGACGGGTTGGTCTGGCGAGCCGGTGGCTCGGAAGGTTATGGTCACGGGCGGGATAGCCCGGGGAGCTTATGGCTCGGAGATAGATAGTAGAACATGTTTGCATGTGCATGAAGGTGGTGGGTCTTCGGTATTGGACGGTCGTTCACACCGACGTCAATACGTTGACTCGGCAAGTGTGGAATTTGCACTTAGCCATAAAAATCTGGTGGTCCAGCCAGTAAGAGTACACAGATGCTCCGCAGTTTTGCGTTGAGGCGTACGATAAGTCTAGGTTAGGTAGTGTGAATACCAACCTAGAGGTGGGCGAGGCCCAACCCACCGCTTCCGTTTGCCACTACGGGAGTATCCTGGGAGTCTTGCTAGCTCCAAAAAGGGGGAACTAAAGGTCTGTGTGCATAGAGTCAAAGTGTGTGAGTTGCACTTGTACGAACATAGCATAAAATGCATACCTTGCATGTCGTAGCATAAACATTGCATTTCAACCCCTACCCCTATCTTATAAGTCGATTATGGGACTTCTTATACGATAGGCCATGCTAAACGACCCCTTGGTCTATAGGTTTGTATGGGCATTCCAATAAATCAATGGTTACTTTTCTATTATTATTGTCTTTACTTACTACACTTTACTTACTCTTTACCTGCTCTTACTATGCTTTATTAACTACTTCGATTATGTATATATATACTTGAGTAGTGGTAGAACTCTTCCTGTAGATCATGCCCCATCATCTGCTTTTTGATTATACCCCTTATTGTCCTCCACTTCATCCTTCCCGCTCGGTGCCTAGGAGTCACCAGGGGAGGGGTGGGGATTGGCTTAGTCTTTTTGACTAACGGTCCGTGGACCATATCATTTTAGGGGATCGAGGAGACGCAGCAACACCAGAGGCCGGTGCAGACGAAGGCGCACAAGTCTAGTACAGGAGCACCAGTCATAAGATCAGAGAGTGATTAGTAATTAGCTTCCGCGAGTGATCTTGTAGTGTGGTTATGATGTACTGGGCATGAGCCCTTCTTCTTATTATTGTTATCTTTGTATTCAGTTAATATAATGTGGACATTTATATTTATATATAGCTTGTGATTGTGGACTTGGATTTATATTTGTTCAAGTATTCTTTTCTTCTTTGTGATCGATCTGGCCGGCAGAGTCGGTGCTTTGTAGTGGCGACCTTCCCGTGCGAGGGTGTCACCGCAAAGCAGCGGTTCTGGGCATAAGACCTGGGTTTTTGTAGCGAAAAAATGGGGTCTTACAAAGTGGTATCAGAGAAAACCTCGATCCGAAGAAAAGAAGTCCACAAACCCTGGGCCACCCCGCGCGAGCTTAGGCTGAGGACAAACTAGCAGCGGAAGCAGTGGTGTGCCCATATAGGGAAATCACATGAAAAGTCCACTTTTAACTGAATCTTTTTAGCTAAATCTCTTTACGAGTGTCAAGTTTTCTTTTGTAGCCAGCGGCAAACCCTGCCCCCAGCAGGGAATACCTCTAACTGCAAAGATCTCTTTAGATAGTCCTTTAGTCAACGAGTTAGATTTAAACTCCACTAGGACACGTGACTTACCATGATAATTTATACCATGCATGCCCTAGTCTAAAACAGACCGTAGGTATAACTTTGGTGAAGGTATGAGGATACCCCAAAGGCGTTAGAGAAAGAGAGATTGACACATAAGCAGAATGGTGTGGGACTCGTAGACTCAACCCTCATACCGGTGACATGATTACATTGAGACAACCATCACACTAAGCACCGAGGGTCAGATAAGAAATTCAAGTTAAGAAGAGACCTATTTGGGATTGGGTCACATGTTTAAGGCTGTCGTAGAGGGTACCTTGAAGAGTCTAAAGTATGGAGTATACCAACAAGTTTCAAATAGAACCCCAAGTCTAAGGTTGTGTGCCCTAAGGATTGATTGCATACTTGGGACGAATATAACTTGGTGATATTGAAGATATTCAGCCCAAAATAGATAGTGGCTTATCTTTTGTTTATTGGGGCTGACCTTTTGTTTATTGGGCAAATTAGTTACTAACTTGGGTGTCCCTTAGATCTAATTTAGCATGTGCTACGTCGGGAATATGATGACTTTGAAGTCGATCTTATTCAATATTGCTTGGACAAAGATGAGACAGTGTAACAGTATGTTTGGGAATCATGATCTGTAGTATTACCATGACAATGGATAGACATCATTGATCGAACAACAACTTGACCTTAGTTGAAACATTAGAAATGTAAAGTTGCTAGGTCTGGTTACTTAGGGATGTAGATACCCTTCTGGAAGTTGGAAATTGAAATTAGGTCGAGCAAGCTCTAATTATAATTGGAAGTTCTTGTGGTTTGGGGCATCCGGAAGTGATCAACTTATGATTTGTTAAAAATCACCCCCTGTAATGGTGGAAAATTTTAACTACAATAATAACCCTTATACCTTGGGAGCTATGATGATGAATAACCCGAGATCTTAGGCGAGGACTTATTGGAATTAGAATATAGCATTTGAGTTTACTATGATAAGATCGATTTAAGTTTATCTTACCTTGGACCATTTGAAAGTGATCAAGACTAGCATAAGTTGAAGTGATAGAAGATATGGTGAAATAAATGAGATGATATTTCCGTGATGGAATGGACTTATAAAAAAATCTTAGGGTTTCAAAAGTTTTTACTCGTATAGGGAGTCATCTTACCATTATGATTGGTTAATATGTACTCATAAAGGTTCACAAGTGCACCACCATTAAAATTTAAGGATGATTGGGACGCTAGATAATCCGATTAGTTCCATCAATAGTAAGAACTGGAAAAGTTGTAGAGTAGAGATGATTGATTACTCGGACGTACCAGAAGGAGTAAGAATTTGAACATGTGAAGAGAACTTTAGAGGCATAAGAATCTGCCCGGGTTAGAGTGGAAGTTCGAGGATAGATCGACCAAGGTAGCTAGGTCACCCCAGTTAGGATAGATGATATGACGGTGTGAGTCTTGCGGCGCAAGAAGATTCCGTAGGTAAATATCATGTTCTAAAATTATGGACAAGAGGAGCACACCTGGGAGCCACTAGAACTGGTGTGGCAGAGATAGTCGGTGCTCTTCGAGCCAGGAATAACTTCAATTCTTAGGGGATGTTACGTTCAGTCACTCTCGGTGAAAACCCCGCAGGCCTAACTTGAATTTCGAGGATGAAATTATTATTTTTGTTTATTGGGATTTGTAACATCCCCCAAACAGCTAGACCCCAAAGTTGGTTTTGTCATGACTAGGTCCTGACAAAACCATAGGAAGAGCCCAAGACCATGTGAATTTAGGTGAGAAGGAGAAAACCCAAGTGGTCTGCAAATATCAATTTTCAGATACCAAGCCTAGGGTTGAACTTTAGGGCCCCTCCTTGATCCTTGACCCCACCATAACATCCCTAACCCATTAGGGGCCTCCTTGGATCCCCAGGGACCCATTGGGGTCAACCTAAGATGCCAATTTGACTAAAGTCAACCTTAACCCTAAATTGGTCAAACTAACTCAATTAAGGTTAATTGGCCCAGACCATGCCAAATTGACCCTGCCCCTAACCTTATGGGTACTAGGAACCTAATGGACCAAAAAGCCCCATCATGGGACCTCCAATTTGACCAATTTACCCTAAGTCAACCCTAGCCCTATTTTGGTCAAAGTACCCTATTAAGGGGCAAT
This sequence comes from Dactylorhiza incarnata, assembly GCA_033032865.1. Taxonomy (NCBI): domain Eukaryota; kingdom Viridiplantae; phylum Streptophyta; class Magnoliopsida; order Asparagales; family Orchidaceae; genus Dactylorhiza; species Dactylorhiza incarnata. The sequence continues at coordinate 1,741,141 of JAWHQI010000362.1, forward strand.
TCACTCTCACCTTGCCAAATTGGCTCCACCTACACCTTCCTAACCCTTAAGGGAGGCCATTGGAGCCTAAGACACCCACTGTGGTCAACCCAATTTGTCAATTTGACCAAAGTCAACATTATCCTAAATTTAGGTCAACATGACCTACTTTACCCAAATTGAACCCATTACACTTGAGATAGACCCAATTGGTGTGGTCCACAACCTATTGGGGATTGAATGCTGCTGTGTTGGCCATTCAATTTCAGAAATCGGCCAAGAGATAGAGCCCAATTTGGAAGAGAGAGAGAGAGAATGAAGGGGGGAATTAATGGAGGAGAAGGAGAAACCCCCCAATCTGAGCAATTAATGGCTCCATTCATCTCCCCTTGGGGAGAGGAGAAGTTTTCAGCTTCTTCCCAGCCTAATTGATGGCCAATTCATCCCCCCTAAGTGTAACCGAAATCTCCACTTATGGCCATTAATGGCAATCCGAGTAACTCCCCACCATTAGCTTCAATCGACCCTTTTAACATCTTCACAGGTTGGAAAGGAGTGAAACCCCCCCTCTTCCCCGAAGAAATCGACCACCAGGAGCAAGGATCGGCATGGAACCAAAAGCTCCAGCATCGTCAATGGAAACTCGCCAGAATTCACGCCACTAAGCCACCACACAGGTCTGATCCTCTTCTCCTCCCTTAGTGCTAGATCTTTTCATATTTTGGGGCTTGATCCGTGCACAATAGGGCTCAGATTGTGCTTCCGAAAGGGTACGTTTCGTACTCTTTTCCCCTCCTTTAAAAACCCGATCCGACCACCTCCGGCCAACCAACCACCCCTATCGCCGACCACCACCTCAACGGAGGTGGTGGTGGCATTGGCTGGCCGGAAAGAGGTTCAGGTGGCCGGGAAATCTCCCGGCAAAGAAGCCCAGGTCGGGCTGTCGTGTGCCATTCATTCCTTGGGGATGATGATAGAGAGCCGTCACATTAAATTTATTTGTTTTCGTTTATATCATTTCATTCGTCGAACGCGATTATGAGTTCGTCGAACGGAATCCTGGATTCGTTGAACAGAACTGGTTCGTCGATCGTGTTTTAGTCTTTGTCGATCTGATAGTTGAGTTTGACGAACTGATTATAGAGTTCGTCGAACAGAATTCATTTCGTCTAACGCAGACTTTATTTAGTCGAACGAAGAATTATTCTATTTTTATCGAGCGTAGATTATATTTCGTCGAACGCAGACTTTATTTCGTCGACCGCAGATTTGTTCTATTTTCGTCGAGCGCAGATTCTATTTCGTCGAACACAGACTTTATTTCATCGAACACAGCTTATATAAGATTTCGTCGAAAGCTGTTTTGAATTCGTCGAGCGCAGTAAACATTTCGTCGAACGCAGAATCCCTTATATAAATAAATGTTTATGTAATTTCTGTCACATATTTGGCTGTACCTAGATTTAATTATTAAAAATACTTAGGGCCCTCTGATGAAAAAGTGGTCAACATTAAAGTTGTATCCCTTGGAGTCTACTGTGTTTTAAAATGGATTTCACCCCAGAAGGAGTACTGTAGCTCCCTGTAGAGTCATGATGGTGGGACTGGTCCTTAGGGTAGGGCAGTCACTCTTTCCTTCATATCTTTTTATAGGTAGATGTTATGGTCTTGATATTTAAAACCTAGGCTAGTTATATACACCCACACAACATACTAAAATATGGGATTTTTAGGAGAACCTTTTTCTAAGGTTTTTGAGATAATTTCATAAATCATATATTAATTAATTAGTGGGTCAAATGACATCCAATGCCCTCCAAAATTTGGTGGGTGCTCCTTAGGGTTAAGCTGCGACCTTAGTAAAAATCTCAGCCTAATTGGGACTGTTTTGATTGAGTAATTTGTAAACCCAAGTTAGGATAAATAGGGTCAAAGTTAGGGTATGGTGTTTATCTTGGAATGTTGTTGTCAGAACTCATCACCATGAGTTGAAGCCTTGGCCACTAGATTAGGATCACCTAAAACACCCCCATGAGTGAGTTGGGGTGGTGTGGATGTGGATATGCCCTAGGATCCTAGATTTACCCCATGAGGTGCATGTAGAGCTTTGTGAAGAGCATGTGGTCAAATGCTATAGAATGGTCATGAAACTTGGTGGATAAGTTCATAAGGTGTAAATAGGCCCGAGGTAATTTTATAAGAATTTTAGGAGCAATTATTCCCTTTGAGATAGGTCATAGACCATTTAGGGAAATTCCTTATAAGAGAAATTTACATACTTAAATGGCCTTGGATGATGATTAAACTTTGGTAGTGTCTTTGTTATTATGATATAAACCTTTGGTAATTTTTGTGTATTTAATTGAATGATTTAACCAGTACTTCATTCACAAGGCATTTATTTTGTCTTAGGCTTAAGACAAATAATTGAGGGTCCAATACTCTTTGTTAAATTGTGAAAATTGGTGATAGGACATTTCAGAGCATTGGAAAACTCTGTTTTTTTATATAATTTTTGGAGACTTAAATCAGTAGGCTACTTCACAACTTATCTTATTTGAGGTTTTCTTAAAGTATTTATGTAAGTGAGAAATGATTTCCATAAATCCTGAAACTTAGTCAGTAGACTTTTCTGATGAATGTAAGAGCTTGGTATTTTCCCCATAATTTTGGTGTAGATAATTTTGGTGGTTCCTTCATAAATCTACAAGTTTGGAAAGATAACAAATAATAAAAATAGAGAACAATTTATTACTGTAAAAATATGATATGTTGTATTTGCTATTATTTAGTCATCATAGATTTATCATAATTTTTGGAGAGACATATCATAAGAATTCCTTATACTTCAGGTTCATTTTCATACATGGCAACTGTTAGGAGAAATTAAAATAAATACTAAATAATTAAGGAAAAATATGATTCTCTGGACTTAGTCTTATAACATCATGATAGACCCCCAGTAATTATCTTGAGTCAGTTGGATGAATATTTGGAGCACCTCTAATTACAAGCTTCATATAGTTTGTTTGATCTGCGTTTAGTAAAATTGTGGAACTTGGGTAACTAGCGGCCTACTAAGTGGGAATGACATATAGTTGGTGTACATGGTCAGGATGAAGAGATTTAGGTCAACAAAAAAGAGTTATTTATTAAGAGTGCTTGGTGACTTAAGGGTAAGGTAGTGCTTGGGATTGACGAAGGATCATCTTTTCCCTAGCGTGTCATAAAGCACTTAGGTTTAACTCAAGTGAAATGATAAGAGGGGTGTTCTTATGGATAGATACCAACAACACAAAGTGTCTTGAGAAAGGGAACATTGGGGTGTCTTCCCAGTACAGTTCCTAGTACCGTAGCGAGCACCTTATAGTATACTCCTCGGGAGGTCCAAGATTAACCATAAGTTGTAGGAGTAAGAAGTTGTTATACAAGATTAACTTAATAATACTCTCACCCATACCCCGTTATCACGGGAATATTAGTCAGTTTGGTCTTACGAGCGGTAGGCTCGGTGGTTGTAGTAGTAGACTAATTAGTCTGGTGAGCTTGTGACTCAGTTAAGTTTGTTGGTACGGACGGGTTGGTCCGACGATCCGGTGGATCGGAAGGTTATTATCATGGGCGGGATAGCCCGGGGAGCTTATGGCTCGGAGATAGATAGTAGAACATGTTTGCATGTGCATGAAGGTGGTGGGTCTTCAGTATTGGATGGTCATTCACACCGACGTCAATACGTTGACTCGGCAAGTATGGAATTTGCACTTAGCCATAAAAGTCTGGTGGTCCAGCCAGTAAGAGTTCGCAGATGCTCCGCGGTTTTGCGTTGAGGCGTATGATAGGTCTAGGTTAGGTAGTGTGAATACCAACCTAGAGGTGAGCGAGGCCCAACCCACCACTTCTGTTTGCCACTACGAGAGTATCCTTGGAGTCTTGCTAGCTCCAAAAAGGGGGAACTAAAGGTCTGTGTGCATAGAGTCGAAGTGTGTGAGTTGCACTTGTATGAACATAGCATAAACTGCATACCTTGCATGTCATAGCATAAACATTGCATTTCAACCCCTACCCCTATTGTATAAGTCGGTTATGGGACTTCTTATACGATAGGTCATGCTAAACGACCCCTTGGTCTATAGGTTTGTATGGGCATTCCTATAAATCAATGGTTACTTTTCTATTATTATTGTCTTTACTTACTGCACTTTACTTACTCTTTACCTGCTCTTACAATGCTTTATTAACTGCTTCGATTATGTATATATATACTTGAGTAGTGGTAGAACTCTTCCTGTAGATCATGCCCCGTCATCTACTTTTTGATTATACCCCTTATTGTCCTCCGCTTCATCCTTCCCGCTCGGTGCCTAGGAGTCACCGGGGGAGGGGTGGGGAATTGGCTTAGTCTTTTTGACTAACAGTCGGTGGACCATTTCATTTTAGGGGATCGAGGAGACGTAGCAACTCCAGAGGCCGGTGCAGACGAAGGCGGACAAGTATAGTACAGGAGCACCAGTCACAGGATCAGAGAGTGATTAGTAGTTAGCTTCCGCGAGTGATCTTGTAGTGAGGTTATGATGTACTAGGCATGAGCCATTCTTCTTATTATTGTTATCTTTGTATTCAGTTAATATAATGTGGACATTTATATTTATATATAGCATGTGATTGTGGACTTGGATTTATATTTGTTCAAGTATTCTTTTCTTCTTTGTGATCGATCTGGCTGGCAGAATCGACGCTTTGTAGTGGCGACCTTTTGTGCGAGGGTGTCACCGCAAAGCGGCGGTTCTGGGCATAAGACCTGGGTTTTTGTAGCAAAAAAATGGGGTCTTACACGGGCAGAGGCTATACTTGCGGGTCTGAGCTAGGTAGGGATTGAGGGCCTGAGTGTCGAGCTTGCGGGCTCGGGTGCAGTAGGGGCTTGCGGGCCTAGGCTGTAGGACTTGCGGGTCCGTGTTGTAAGGCTTGAGGGCCTGAAGTTTTTGGCGGCGTTTGCCGACCCTAGCACATTACTGGGTAGACGCAGAGGGAAAGATGACTACTCAAGACACCCGGTCTTGAGGAACCTCTATATATCTTTGTGTGCTTTTCTGTGTTGTGCTTTCTACTATTTAGATCTATTAACCAGAAATCAAAAATACCTAAAAGGGGATAATATAATTTGAAAAACCTATTCACCCCCCTTTAGGTGATAAGTTGACACCCAATAAACAATAACTCTTATTCATTAGAATACAAAAATATGTGAAGTAGAAGTAAACTAAAATGAATTACTCAAAATCTACTTCACATTAATAATAATAACAATAAATTTTTTTTTTAATTATACCTTTTGTTTTGCTCTTATTTCTATTGAGCCAAAATCTTATATATTGAATCTGTTTACAAGACTACATTATTTTGCACATTCACTTTACTTTACAAACTTATGCTTATAAGTAATATTTTTGAACTAAAAGCTAAACACCACAAGTTTCTAAATTGACCATTCAAAAGTTTTTTTGTGCAATAATCAGTTACTTAAAAATTGGATTTAAATGACTCTCAGGGGTCTTAGACTATAATTTAAAATGTGTAATTTTTTGATTATATTTCTAATCTCTTTGCTACATATGATTGCCCCTAAAATGTAAAATCATAATCAAGAGAAATCAGAATTGAAAAACCACAAAAACCATGTTTGTTTAATCAGAACCTATGTTGTTACCGCCCGATGCTAACTCTATCGCCGGCGGTATCTGTATTATCTGAAAAATTCCTAAGTTTCTCAATGTCATCTCTGAAAATTATAATACTACTATAATAGTCATTCATAAAGATTTATCAAAAGTGAAGTAAGGAAAAAATAAATCTAATCTAATCAAACACTTTACTAGGAACCTACTTCACATATAAGCATAAAAGTGCAGTTAAATTACAAATCATAAAATCTAAATAAAAGACAACATTCAAAAAAGTCTCTACCACTAACGCCAGCAGTAGCACCTACCGCTGGAGATAGCAACAGAAAATAAAAACCTGTCCAAAACCTATTTTATTACACACCAAATAAAATGTTTGCTCATCATTACCCCTGCTGCTACTTTCTCCTCTATCTCTCCCACGTCTTGTTTGACGAATTGATCATCGGGGCGGCTCCTCAGGGTTTTCCCAATCTTCCTCTTTTGCTGGTGTGGGAGTAAGCTTGAGACCCTTCATGATAAACCACATCATCTTTGACAAACCGTTCATCATCTTCTTCATCTCAGCTCTATTCTCCTCAACCAAATCAAGAATATCACGCTGCATCTCTCGAACTTAAGTCCCTCTTCGGATTGGATGCTATGATGATGGAGGCCTAGTCTGTGTTGGAGGATGAATGGAGAGAGTAGAAAACACTACAGGATGACAATCAAGAGGGTAATACTCTCAATTGATTGCCAGATAGTTTTTCAAAAGAATACTTTGTATAATCCCTCCCAATGGAAGGATATTTAGACTTTGCCGCCTTAGATCCTTTAACCAAAAGTATACCTCATCATGGATAAGAGAAGATTAGCAACATCATACGAGATTCCCTCCAATATATGATAAGTGACCATACTAACCTGGGTCGTGATCATTCCTATCTCCCCAACCTTGTACATTATCGTATGTCAGAGGATCGCCTGTATAATATACGCATCAGGCATCAAGGTAGAGACAGTGGTCGTCAACTCCATAACATCATCCTATCCATGCAAAACAATGTTAATAGGAATCTAATTTCATAGTCTGTGAAACCTCTCCACAATATACAACCTCATGTCATATTCAACCAGGCTAAACTCTTCCTATAAATCTCCATGAGAAAACACCACCTCGTGGCCTTGGAGAAATGACTGCACGCCTCCATGAAGATCTGACCGACTTGGATCCTCCAATCTATTATAAAATTCTCTAACCAGCACAGATGAAAATCAATCATCTACAATCACTGATAGAACCCCTGAATCGGCCATAAAAGCATATTTGTGAGAATGACAGGACATATCTATCCCCACAAACATTCCCACACTAATTGTAGCATCCTCCACACCTGGATATACTTCATGCATTTCTATCCTTGTTTATGTATGTACAACGAGCACGTGAGCTGGAGAAAGCCATAATCTGAAAGCACAACAAACAAATGGAGGAGAAGAACTTAAAAAACATTAATCGGGTTCTACCGTGGAGCGTTAGAAACCTAATGCTGGCGTAGCAGGCGAAAATCATATTCGTCTTCCTCCTCCATTCATCTCAAATAAACCAAAAGTAAGTTAAAAATTACATAAAAATGAATGCATATCCTAACACATCTACTAAGAAAATCCAACCTTAATACCAAGATCCAAACTATTTTTCTTAAAACTCATCAAACAAACACATTCTTAAAACCATTCTTTCAAATTCTTACCCTCTTCCATGAAATCTTACAATCCAACCTAAAATCTCGACTCTAAATCACCAAAAAAGGAGGAAAATGGCAAAAGAAACCATAAATCTCGCTATCGCCAGTGGAAGGAGGTCACTCAAGCAAAGAAACCTTAGGGGAAATTAAATCAGAATGAACCGGGAGCTTTATATTTACGCAAATTACCACGGCCCAGTAACTACTACCACTGGCGGTAGTGTAAATGATATAACTAGGGTCACATCAATAACATACTCTATGGTAAGAAAAACTTGCAGTCATGACGTCTATGCTCTTCTCAGACTATTCGCTCTATAACATGTGTCTTATATATATACTAAATCGAAGTAAAATACAATATTATAGACTTCTAAGCAAAACTCGCCAAACCCGCATATTGTGTGTATTATTGTCTGATTTCTTTGCTCTAATACATAGCCCATACACTGAGTAATCATAATCAAGAGAAAAATTTCAAAAACACACTTTGTTTTCTTGAAACACAACGTCTGATACTAGCGCACGACGGTAGTCTAAAAATGCTGAATTTGCAATTTATTTTCAAAGCTTTGTATTTGTATTCATTTCCTGTCTTCTCTAAATACTAAAACAACAACAAAAAATCTATAAAACCAATAAAAATCATATAAAACATGTTTCTTTTTTTATCAAAAATCAAATACAAAATTTGAAAAACAAACTAAAAACACACAAAATATTGTTGGATCTTGAGGCGCCCTTAGAGGGGGGTGAATAAGGGTTTTAGAAAGCTTTAGGATTTTAAGAAAAACTTTTGTGATTTTCTAATAAGTAAATTGAAACAAAAGTAAAGAGCTAGAAATAAGAATTGAGATCAATTTTAATGAACATGAAAAGACATGATTATCATTTATAAAGTTAGATTACAAAATTTGATTTCTTTGACGCTAAAAATCAAGGCGAATATGAAATACTCTTTTTTTTTTCTATACCGACTCTTCTTACTAAGAACCGGTGGGCTTTAACTGATCTTTCCCCAGATACGACCACAAGCTTCTCTAGCCTTTCTATCCCCAGAAAGGCCTCGAGCACCCCATATATCTACTCCCTAGACCTAGACGCCAACACAAGGCGAATTCCTCCCTAAGTACTATCTAGACCTAGTCGCCAACACGAGGTGAATTAACTATACGAATACAAAGATAAAGGTAAATACAAAAGACAAATATAAAAACTCCCTATGAGGTAATCTGAAGGAGACGACGAAGAATCGCTGAAGATCGTTGAATTTGAAGCGTGCGCTCTTCGCATTGAGTTAGCGTTGATCAAAGCCTCCTTTGATTCCTTCTTTTGAAATTGAATGGGAGATCCTTTGTGGTCTTAAAATACATCCCTCACAAATAATTCAGAGTGATGGAATAGGGCTCCTTGGAATCTCTTATTGAAGAGAACGAATGCCACCTATTTATAAGACTAGAAGCTAACGTTGGCGTTAAGGCTAAAGCCAGGCATTGACTCAGTATAGAAATAGTTTGTTGGCTCCGATCTTCAAAATAGGAAGGAAATTCTACATCTTTGGAAACATTCATTTTAGGGAACCTTAACGCTGGCGTTAAGTCTTAACGCTGGCGTTAAGCCAAATCATTCCCAAAATGCTCCTGCAATCACGAAAGCTTCCCTCCATGCCATATTCGTGAAATGTCAATGTCGACGTTAAGTCCTAATGCCTGACGTTAGACCACTTTCATCATTTCAACTTGTAGGCAAGGCCAGACCAACAATGTAGCATCCTAGTGTCAATATTATTCAAATCTGAATGCTAAAAACACAATGACAAACAAGATCAAATACAAGTAAGATTTGTTATTCTCAAATCAAAGGGATGCGGAAAACCGTGTTCCAACAAATATGTTTTCAATTATTTTTGATATTTTCTTTAAGAAATTCAAAATCTATAAAAACTGATTGATATTCATTGAAATGTTTCAAGGATGATTATGTTTATCTTTTCAAGATTAAAATACAATATCAAATTCTAATATAAAGTATCTTAAAACATTGTTTTGTGTCATGACTTGAACATTATCTTATAAAGTGCAATGAAATTGAATATATGAATCATATGTAGGATTGTTTAGCCTGCCTCTAAGTATGAGTAATATTTTATATTTGATAATAGTTTACTCACTCACATCTTTGATAATCTACATATGAGTTAAATTTTATTCCTGCATGACTGTGTATTGTAACAACATTGTTGGAGCCTATGTTCCGCATCTCTTGGTTTGAGAATAACAAATACTGTGTTGTATTTGATCTTGTATTTTGTGTGTTTATAGTGTGCAGGTTGTACATGAACTATAGCTACACATCCCTATGAGTAGTATACTGCATGGAGATGACTCTCTGAAAAGAGAGATAATGCCCGCGTTAGTTGTTAACGCCCCGCGTTAACAACCGTTGAGAAGGAAACTATTGAGAAGGAAACTATTGAGAAGGAAACCGCTAAGAAGGAAACCGTTGAGAAGGAAATCGCTGAGAAGGAAATCGCTGAGAAGGAAACCATCGAGAAGAAATGCCATCGTGAACGAATCGGTCGACAAAACTACATTCGATGAAAGTTGTTGACATTCGAGGAAATGGAATTTCGTTCGACGAATTTGTGTTCGACGAAATGAGGTTCCGGTCGACAAAAATTGCAGTTGACGAAATGGGATTCCGTTCGACGACATTATGTTCGATGAACTTTGATGGCGTCCGATGAAATTGAGTTTGGCGACATTGCGTTCGACGAAATTAAGTTCGGCGACATTGCGTTCGATGAACATTGATGGCGTTTGACGAAATTGTGTTCGACAAACTTTGATGGCGTTCACCAAAATTGCGTTCAACAAAATTTGATGGCGTTTGACGAAATGAGATGTCGTTCCACAAGCTGCCATGATCTTGACGGTTGCGCGATTTCAGCCACGATAGTGCACGTTCACTAATGCCGGCGTTAACTCTTAACGCCACGCATTAGCTCCCGAGGCTATTTAAAGTACAACCCCTCTCATTCCTTGAGAGATGATTCCAGAATTCTAATATTTTAAAGAGAGGATCGTGTACAACATTTGAGAGATCTCCCTTGGGCTAACATGAAGATCTAAAGAAGATTTTGAAGGAGAAGGTCTACAATGCATATTCCATACGAAGGACGATCGTTTCAAGAACGCCAACATCTATATCGCCTTCGTCTTCACCTTTAGAATTTCTTGGGGAGTTTCTCTTTACTTATCTTGTAATTTTTTATTTTATTCTCTTTGTATTTTGGTGTGGAGAAATCGTTCGGGGAGAACGTCGAATTCCAGTAAGGATTCCGTGGGTAAATTCACCTTGTGTTGGCAACTAGGTCCTTGTGCGGCTTCGGGGGTAATTCGCCGCCTTGTGCGTGACGACTAGGTCGAGGGTAGATCTAGGGGGTGGCTAGAGGCCTTATTTGGGGTAAGATAGGCTATAGCTAACTGGTCCTTGGGAGAAGGACCGGTAAAACAACAAAAAGTGTTTTTACATTTTCTCGCCTTGATTTCTAGCGTTATAGAAATCAAACATTTGTGTATTCAATTTATTATGAAATAAAATCATGTCTTTTAATGATCTATTCAATTGATTTTATTTCCTCTTTAAGAATGTTCCAATTTACATATTCATCAAAGTATTAAAATTAACATTTGTGTAATTATCTTTGAAATACAATAATCATTTTCATTATCTCTGATTTTCTGGAATTGTATTTCATTTATGATTTCATACGTAAAATCACTGTGGCAATCTTTTTGTGATAAAGAAAATTTTCTGGAGAGCTAACGCCTAGCGTTAACACTTAATGCCAGCGTTAGCAACAGTTGACAAAAAGTTTTGTTTCTCTTGTTTAAAAAGGAATCATCAATACAATCTTTTCTGAGATATCAAAATATATTTTCTTATAAAATATTCCTAAACTTTGATAACAAACTTTGATAAATTTAATTAAGATTTAAAATTCCATAAAGCCCTTATTCACCCCCCTCTAAGGACGCCGTAAGATCCAACACGTGGTATCAGAGCGAGGTTATTCCAATACGGCTTCACAATCGGGAATAATGGTGTTTCATGATCTCGCATCTTCTAGAGGGGATGATTTTTATGAAAATGAAAAATCATTATGTCCACCATTATTTATGGGAGAAAATTATAATGGGTGGAAAACACTTATGGAAAAATTTCTTAAAACTTTGGATATTGAAGTTTGGAATATTACAATTAAAATGTCCCCAATTATTCTAAATAAAAATGAAATGTTTTTAAATGCCAAATCTATGAATAGTCTATATTGTGCTCTAGATCAAAATATTTTCAAACATATTTATACGCTTCCTACTACTTTTGAAGTTTGGAAATTTCTTGAGAACACTTATAGTCTTCCTTCCACAGATGATGAATAAGAGGAATTCCTTATGGATCCAAGAGAAGAAATTGATGAGGACTCATGCTTAGAGGAAGATCTATCTAAGAGAGAAACAATATTGAACTCAATTGATGGCAAAACATCAAGCAAAAGAGAAGACAGAAACTATAGCAAGGTAAGAAAATCTAAATCTTATCATTTTGTCAAATTCTATTTCTACATTTCGTATGCTTAAAATTGCTAAACGTAAAATTTCAAAGTTGAAACATGTTAATTCCAAATTACATTTAGAAAATAAACTTTAAAAGCAAACGCTAAAGTAGAATCTTATATTGATGTTTCAAATTCTCATTCATGCTCTTTAATTAAAAATGCTAAACCTTGTTTTGATTATAATACTTGTAAAGAAGAACTCAAGGTTTTGGAAAAAGGTCTTTTAACTTCTAAAGAACATAATGAAAAATTGATAAAAGAAAATGATAATTTAAAGGATAAACTAGAATCATTAAAAATGTTTATTCAAAATTGTTCATATAATTAAAAATCTTATATTTCTAGTTTATCAAATTATCAAAAGCCTAAAAGCTTAACTTCATATTATAAGAGTATGTCTATAAGAAATACTGAAAATCAAAATCATCAAAATAAAAACCAATCATTTAAAACATATTATAACCCACTCTTTCAACATTCAATTCTTAAGAAAGACCATCACTCTTATAAACTCTCAAAGAATCCATATAATAAAATTCATTATAATTATCAACATCAATGTATTTTGAAAAATAATTTGAATAAACATAAATCCCAAATGAATTATTTTTCAGACAACTATCATCCCAAAAAGATGTCAAATAATCATAATACGAATTTAAAAGATAAACAACCAAAGTATGAATGGAGGCCCAAAATTAAAAATGAAACACTAGCTCCACTTATAAAGGCCCATTCATCACTATCTCTCCAAAAGCCAACACGATGTATTTGGGTACCCAAAGGAACCATCACACTTGGTCCCCTTTGGATACCAAAATCTCTTATTCATTAGGAATCATTGTATTGCATGAAGTAGAAATAAATCAAAATGAAATTCTCAATACTCTACTTCATGATATGCTTATTGTCCTTTTCTTTTGTTTATTGTTTATTTTTGAGCCAACATGTTTTTGATCACTTTATATATCATGAGATATGACTTTCATTTTAAGCCTAATGTTTAAGCAATCAAATTGAATTAAATTGAATTAAATTGAATATAAAGTCATAAGGTTTTTAAGTGATCTATCTTTCCTTTTATATGTTTTATCCTTTTTAATTCCATTGCCTATAAATGTCTTATATTATCATTATAAATTGAATGCTAAATTTGCTAAATGATATAATCAAGACTAATTAAATTACGTTCAAAATTGGATTTAAATTGACTTTTAGGGGTCTTAGGCTAAAATATTAAATGCACAACTTATTGCATATTTCTCTATTTTTTGTTGCTGCATATAATTGTTGGATCGGTCGCCGCCCTTAGGGGGGGGGGGGGGGTGAATAAGGGTTTTTTAAAAACTTTAGATTTTATTTAGAAAAACTTTGGAATATTACAATATTAAAACAAGAAGTCAAGTAAAACAAAAAGAGAGACAAGCTTTATTGATATTAAATAAGTTTTACAAAACTTGATCTCAATGGCGCTAGAGATCGGAGGCGAATAATAAAATCTCTTTTCATTTTCTATCCTGACTCGCTTCCCCACGAACCGGTGGCTCTAGCCTTCTCCTTCCCGGATTCGGCCTCAAGCCGCTCTAGCCAATCCTTCCCCGGATATGGCCTCGAGAACCTCCTAGACCTAGCCTAGATCTAGTCGCCAACACAAGGCGAATTTCAGCCCTAAGTCCTTACCCCAGACTTAGTCGCCAACACAAGGCGATTTCACTACCGTTTACAAAGTAAGATAGATAAATAAAATAATAAAAACTCCCTTAAGATGAACTTCTGAAAGTGGAGGCGAAGATCCGCTGGAGAATCAGCGTTTGTCGAAGCAGACTTCGTTTGGATTCGGCGTGATGGAATCCTCCTTCAGAAGTTGGCAGAGCTTCAGTGGGACCTCAAATTTCAGACAAGACAAGCCTCTGGAATTTTAGCACTCTCTCTCTCTGAGGTGTATGTAATAGGTGTGTCGAAAACAAGAGGAGAGGGGGTCCTTTTATAGCCAAAGCGCTACCGCCGGCGCTACCGCTACCGCCGACGCTATCCCTGATTAAGTAACATTTTGCGTGGCAGGATCTTCAATCCGCGACAACATTTTGCTCTATGTCTCTTGTGCGCCATGCTACCGCCAGTGCTAGTAGCTACTGCCGGGTGCTATCCCTGATTAAGTAACATTTTGCGCGGCAGGATCTTCAATCCGCGACAACATTTTGCTCTATGCCTCTTGTGTGCCATGCTACCGCCAGCGCTAGTAGCTACCGCCGGGCCCCTAGCTCCTTCTAAAAACACTACCGGAATCGCGCTAATCATCACTAGCACCGGGCGCAATCGCTACCGCCAGAGCTAGTGGCAATGTTGGAATTCTGGCCTCATTTTTGGGGACGATCATCCTTGAGTCATGTGGACTTTGATTTCCTACACACTTAAACACACAAGATCAAATACACATAGGATTTGTTATTCTCAAACCTAGGAGATGCGGAAGACCATGTTCCAACAAACTCCCCCTTTTGATAATAACAAATCCATTAATGATAAATCAAAGCATTAATAAATAAGCATGCTGAAACTATACTTGTGTATGCGTGAGAGTGATGACATAGGATAATTATTGATTTTAGCATTTAGAATTTCTCCCCCTAAATACATGCTCCCCCTAAGTGAATGCTCCCCTAATATGTAAGCTATCATCTGAATTTGTCATGTTGGGTTCATGATAGCGGGTTATATTTATCATGTTAGTTCTCCCCCTTTGTTATTAGCAAAAGTGGGTAGGGAAACAAAGCACCAAAGAATTTGTAAATAGAAGAGAAGGCATGATCATGCTTTTTAAGTAATAGATCAGAGTTATAAGCATTACAAAATTTTTAGAGTTTGTAGCATAAAAGATTTTTATGTTTGAAGTAACCAATAAAAGTGTTCCAAGTAAATCTATCACTTAATGAAAGATAGGAATTTTTAAGAATAAGTGATGATGCAAAGAATACAAGATATTAAGTAAGCATGAATGCGCAAGGTAAAACACTTATATGGTTAAGATGCGGAAGACTTATAGCAATACAAAAAAAATCAAATAGTAATGATAATGCAAAAAAAATATGAGTTAAAGTTCACAAAAGATGATGTTTTTGTAAATCATTTTGCAGTTAGATCGTTAAATTTGATAATAACCAAGCATGAAATAATGTTTATCAAAAAGAAATTACTACAATGTTACTTTAATTCATAATTCCAAAAACATACAAAACATTGTAGAACACATGCTAGGTTATCTAGTGCATTTCAGAAAGAAAGAGTAATATAAAATTAGCATTAGGATCCAATACTCATGAGAAGAAGTGTTATGGAAGATAATGATGTGCACAAAAGTGTATTTTTGAGTAATGTAAACAAATGTTTTAATCAAAAAATACAAGAAATATATAGAGTACGAGCACAATAAAACACAATTAAGATTACTTCCACACACTTTAATGCACAATAAAAAGTACAACTACCAAGGTGCTCTACACACACAATGCTCATCAAGACTTATCAGGGTGCAAAGTAGTGCTTGGGGGATCACATATTTAAATTTAATATTGAAACTAGTGATCCGGTGTACTTAAGAGTAAGTGGTTTTTATTTTGAAAGAAGGCTATGGTTTGCACAAGACACTTTACTATTCTTTCCAAGGTGCTCAACCTCACAATGCTTATTAAGACTTATCAGGAGGTTCAAGTAGTGCTTGGTGGAGTTATCTTTGTTTATTTATGATATAATTTTTTTGTACAAAGTTCTCCGAATACACTTGTTTTTGTAAACCATTATAATTTTTGAAAGAAATAAACCACTGTTCTTAACTTTTAAGAGTGCAAAATAAAGGACTGTAGGTAAGATACTTGTGCAATTTTAATTTATTTGTACTAATACAAAACATACACAAGCATTCTTAGATTAAATACATATGTAGACAATGCAAAAAAAGGTGAGTGAATAAATACCATTATCAAACATAAAACATTTCTCATACTTAGAGGCATGCTAAGCTTGATCCTACACAACTTTTAAACTATAATTGATGCAAATTTGAATAGATATATCAAAGCTTGAAGAAATACAATGTCCAAGTAGTTTGAAAAGATAAATTGCAACATTGTAGAATTTCTAAATAATTGTTTAAATCATGCTTGATTTTTCACAAAAATCATACAATTTTTTTTATAGTTTTAAAGTTTTATATTTTTGTATTTGATTTTAGCAAATAAAAGCATATTTTTGTAATTTTTGCTTTTGTAATTTTTATATTTGATTTTTGCATAAAGATAAACTTTAAACAAAGGAAACAACACATGCGAAAAAGAAAAACATATTTTTTGTAATTTGGTTTTTGTAGTTTTGTATTTGATTTTTCAAAAAAATAAAGAAACACAGAAGTGCAAAACTAAGTAGAAAATATAGAATAATATATTTTTAGAAATTTTTCAAAATTTTAAAATCACAGAAAAGTGAACATGGACGCTAGCGCCTGCGGTAGCGCTAGCGCGGGAGACAGTGAAAGATTTTTTAGGATTTTGGAAATTTTAATTTTGGATCTTGATTAAGTGTCCCAATAGTAGTTCCATGCTGAAGTTGTAGATTTTTAGGAGATGTTTTGGATGGTTAAAAATGAAGAAAATTGTATTTGTGAGCATGTTTTAACTTGAAAGATCTAGGACACCTAATTCAAGTCGTAATAATCAAAATCTTGCATCGGGAGGGGTTTAGTAAATATGTCAGCAAGTTGAGAGTCTGTCCCAATGAAGCTTACTTTTACATTTTCTTTCTTAATGTGATCCCTAATGAAATGATGATGAACGTCGATGTGTTTGGATCTAGAATGGTGTATGGGATTATATGTGAGGTCTATTGCACTTTTGTTGTCACATTTAAGATCTATGTTTTTGAGATGAAATCCAAAGTCCTCTAGTGTTTGGCTTATCCATAACTCTTGTGCACAACAACTACCAAGTGCTATATATTCGGCCTCCGTGGTGGAGAGTGCAACCGAAGATTGTTTTCTACTAGAACAAGCAACTAAAGAGGGTCCTAAAAAGTGACATGTACCGCTAGTGCTTTTTCTATCTGGTGAACACCTGGCGTAGTCCGAATCGGAATAGCCGTGGAGCGTGAAAGAGTCATTGTGTGGGTACCATAACCCTAATTTAGATGACCCTATTAGATAACGAAAAATCTGTTTTGCCGCTTTTAAATGAGATTCTTTTGGATCGGCTTGAAAGCGAGCTCATACAAATTCGACAAACATTATATCTGGTCCTGATGCACTTAAATAAAGAAGAGATCCTATCATTCCTCTATATAGCGTTTGATCAATGGAAATTCCAGATTTATCTTTTCCTAGTTTTAAAGAAGCACTCATAGGAGTAGAAGCTTGTTTAAGATTTTCAAATCCAAATCGTTTAAGCATATCGTGAACATATTTTGATTGACAAATAAAAATACCATAAGTTCTTTGTGAAATTTGAAAACCAAGAAAATATAATAGTTCTCCTACAAGACTCATTTCAAATTCATTTTTCATTATTAAGATTACTTCATTATACAACTCTTCATTAGTGGCTCCAAAAATGATATCATCAATATATATTTGTAGAATAATTAATTCGTTAGTTTTATGCTTAATGAAGAGTGTTTTGTCTGCACATCCCATAACATAACCGTGATCTAACAAAAATGATGTGAGTCGATCATACAATGCACGGGGCGCTTGTTTTAAACCATAAAGCGCTTTTTCTAATTTGTACACATGATTTGGAAATTTTTCATTTATGAAACCGGAAGGTTGTTCTACATAAACTTCTTCTTTAATATACCCGTTTAAAAAAGCACTTTTAACATCCATTTGAAACAATTTTATTTGTTTAAAACTCGCAAATGCCAAAAATATTCGTATAGATTCTAAGCGAGCAACGAGTGCAAAAGTTTCTTCAAAATCTACCCCCTCGATTTGAGAATAACCTTGAGCAACAAGGCGTGCTTTATTTCTTACAATCCTAGATTCACCATCTAATTTATTTTTAAAAATCCATTTTACTCCAATAATTGGATGATTAGATGGCCTTTCTACTAAATTCTAAACTTTATTTCTTTCGAATTGTCCTAACTCTTCATTCATAGCCAAGAACCAAAATTCGTCATTTAAAGCGGTGGAAACATTTTTAGGTTCGATTTCAGACACAAAGCAAATATTTTAAAATGTTTCATGAAGAGAGGATCGAGTTCTCACCCTAGAGGAAGGTTCCCCAATGATGAGCTCTTTTGGATGATTTTTGGAGAAGTTTAACACGCTTGGAGGTACGAATTCATCTTCCTTGGACTTCTCCTCCTCTTCTTTGGAGGGTTCTTCTTCGTCGTGCTCCAAGGATGGCAAAGGTTCATCATCTGTGCCTGTAGGGAGCTTCTCTGTACATGGAGTAAACTCATCAAATCTAACATTAATTGATTCTTCAACTTTACTTGATCTTTTATTAAATATTCTATATGCTTTACTAGTTGAAGAATAACCAAGAAATATACCTTCATCGCATTTTTCGTCAAATTTTCCTAGAGATCTTTTGTATTAAAGCATTTACATCCAAATACTTTAAAATACGACACATTAGGTTTCTTTTGATAGTAAAGTTCATATGGTGTGAGATTTAATGATGGGCGAAGCATGACTCTATTCATTACATAGCATGCAGTGCTTACGGCTTCGGCCCAAAAGGACTTAGGTAATTTATATTCAGATAGCATGGTGCGTGCAAGTTCTTGTATTGTCCTATTTTTCCATTCTACAACACCGTTTTGTTGAGGTGTGTGTGGAGTGGAGAACTCATGCTTAATACCTAACATGTCATAAAAAAATTTAAAATTTTCATTTTCAAATTCACCTCCATGATCTGAGCGAATGCATTTTATTTTTAAATCTAATTCATTTTGAATGCGAGTAAATAATTTTGAAAATTCGCAAAATGCATCAGATTTGGAGGAGAGAAATAAAGTCCAACAATATCTTGAATAGTCATCAATTAGAACATAAGTGTATAATCTACCACCAAGACTCGCAGTGTTAACGGGACCAAAGAGATCCATATGAATTAATTGCAGAGGTTTTGATGTAGAAATTTCATTTTTGCTTTTAAAAGATGGCTTAGAAAATTTGCCTTTTTGGCATGGAGAGCATAATGAAGATAAATTTCCATTTAACTTAGGCAATCCTCTAATCAATTCTCTTTTTGCTAGTTTTAAGATGAGCTTTGTACTAGCGTGGCCTAAGCGTCTATGTCATAATTCTAATTCATCATTTTTCGTTATAAAACATTTTATAGAAGATTTAGAAAGATCATGAAATGAAACTATGTAAACATTATGAATTCTAGGTGCAGTTAATAACACATCTTTTGTTTTAGGATTAACAATCTTACAAAGGTTAGTGGAAGATTCAAAAAGTACGTCTGATCCTTTATCACACAGTTGACTTATAGATATTAGGTTATGTTTTAATCCTTTCACATAAAGTACATTTGATATAAGAAAAGATGCGTTACCCACTGTACCAACTCCCATGATCCTTCCTTTACCGTTATCGCCAAACGTCACTATTCCTCCTTTCTTCTTTTCTAGGCTAAGGAATTTTGCTTTATTGCTCGTCATGTGTTTGGAGCAGCCTGAGTCCAAATACCATATGTCTTCTGTTTTCTTAGCCTTCCTGCAAATCTAGAAAGAAGATGAGAGTAAAGATCCGGATACCCAAGAGGTACCACCCATAGAGTAAGTGGTTTTCTTAGGTACCCAGATTTGTTTTAAAGATCATTGTTTTATATTCCTGCAAGAGCCAGGGGTGTGTCCAAATTTAAGACAATTAGCACACGAAATAAAGGGGGTTGAGACCCTTTTCTGAGTTTCTACGTTGCCATTGCTGGATGATGTTTGTTCATTAGAAAAACCAGAAGAATTTTTAACATTAGAGCTACCGTCGGCGTTAGTAGATAGCGCCGGGCGGTAGTGTTCACTTTATATCCGAGTCCGAATTTTCCAGACCCAAAGCATTGATTACCCAGAAGCATATCCAGGAATGTTTGACCAATCCCGAATTTGTTTATGGCTAAATTGAGATTTTGATTTTGTTTTTTAAGAGATGTATTTTCTTGAACAATCATAACACATTTATTTTCAAATCCTTTTTTGTTCTTTTCAATTTGTAATATAAAAGTTTTCAATTTTCTCTCTAAGTCCCCTTTTTATTTTGCAATGATTTTGTTTTGTGAAAGGGCATTAGAGAGAGAAACTTCAAGTTCTTTTATCTTAAATAAAGAGTGCTCACATTCTTGACATGAAACTTTTCTTTTTTCAAGAGAGACTAATTTTTTGTGAGCTTACGATTTTCTTTTATAATAGATTCATTTTCATGATTTAACAAAACAAATTTATCATAAAGTTCTTCAAAGGTAGGAGGAGATACCTCAGTGTCGCTAAGAACACTGGTGTCATCATCGTCGCTTTTGGCCATTAAGCACAAGTTTGCTTCCTCCTCGCTACTTGACTCAGAACCATTTGACTCTTCAGAGGAAGAGTCATCCTAAGTAGCGTCCTTCAACACTTTCTTCCTCTCTTTTGCTTTCTTTTGTTCTTTCCGCTCCTTTTGGTATTTTGGGCACTGGCTCCGAATGTGCCCGGTTTTTCTGTAGTGATAGCATTCTGGAGGCGGCCTTTCTTCTTCGTCATCGCTTCCTTTTTCATTCTTCGATGAAGAGGAGGATCCCTTTCGTCGAGTATCCTTTTGGAAGAATTTTCGGAATGTGTTCCTTCTCTCTGGATTTCTGATGAACTTCTTGAAATTCTTCACCAAGAGTCCTTCTTCATCATCATCGTCCTCTTCGATGCACTCCTTCTTTGATGTCAGCACCAACGCCTTTTTCTTCGGCTCCTTGTTGTATTCGTCATGTTGAATTTGTAGTTCTACCTCATGGGTTTTGAGATTCCCAATGAGATTCTCGATCTGGAGCGTTCTTAAGTTGTGCGACTCCGAGATGGCCGTCACCTTCGAATTTAACCTTAGAGGTAAGGAACGAAGAATTTTCCTCACCAAGTCCCCATCGGAGTAGGTCTTTCCAAGCGCCTTGGATGCGTTGACGATCTTTGTGAAGCGAGTGTACATTGAGTTGATGCCCTCTTTTGTGTCCATCCTGAATTTCTCATATTCAGATTCCAGTTGAAACAGCTTGGCATCTTTCACCTGCGATGTACCTTCGTGAGTTACTTCTAATTGATTCCAAATATCATAAGCAGTAGTGCAAGCAGAAATTCTATTAAATTCAGTCCTATTTAGGGCACAATATAAGGCGTTCATTGCTTTTGCATTATTTTTACACCTTAGTTTGTCGCTATCGTCCCATTTATCTTTAGGTTTTAATAATGTTGCCTCTCCCACTACAATTGTAGGAGGAGAGTATCTGACTTCTACCATATTCTAGACTTCTACATCCATCGTCATAAGAAAGCACATCATTCTATTTTTCCAATAGTTAAAATCTGACCCAGTAAAGAGAGGTGGTCGACTAATCCCTTGACCCTCTGAGAAAGCG
This sequence comes from Dactylorhiza incarnata, assembly GCA_033032865.1. Lineage (NCBI taxonomy): Eukaryota > Viridiplantae > Streptophyta > Magnoliopsida > Asparagales > Orchidaceae > Dactylorhiza > Dactylorhiza incarnata. The sequence goes on from JAWHQI010000362.1 coordinate 1,762,742, forward strand.
AGATCATGAGACGCCATTGTTCCCGGTTGTTAAGCCGATTGGAACAAAACCGCTCTGATACCACTTGTTGGATCGGTCGACGACCTTAGAGGGGGGGGGGGTGAATAAGGGTTTTTCAAAAATTTTAGATTTTATTTAGAAAAACTTTGGAATATTGCAATATTAAAACAAGAAGTCAAGTAAAACAAAAAGAGAGACAAGCTTTATTGATATTAAATAAGTTTTACAAAACTTGATCTCAATGGCGCTAGAGATCGGAGGCGAATAATAAAAACTATTTTTGTTTTCTATCCCGACTCGCTTCCCCACAAACCGGTGGCCCTAGCCTTCTCCTTCCCAGATTCGGCCTCAAGCCGCTCTAGCAAATCCTTCCCTGGATGTGGCCTCGAGCACCCCCTAGACCTAGCCTAGATCTAGTCGCCAACACGAGGTGAATTTCAACCCTAAGTCCTTACCCCAGACCTAGTCGCCAACACGAGGTGATTTCACTACCGTTTACAAAGAAAGATAGATAAATAAAATAATAAAAACTCCCTTAAGATGAACTTCTGAAAGTGGAGGCGAAGATCCGCTGGAGAATCAGCGTTTGTCGAAGCAGACTTCGTTTGGATTCGGCATGATGGAATCCTCCTTCAGAAGTTGGCAGAGCTTCGCTGGGACCTCAAATTTCGGCCAAGACAAGCCTCTGGAATTCTAGCACTCTCTCTCTGAGGTGTATGCAATAGGTGTGTCGAAAACAAGAGGAGAGGGGGTCCTTTTATAGCCAAAGCGCTACCGCCGGTGCTACCGCTACCGCCGGCGCTATCCCTGATTAAGTAACATTTTGCGCGGCAGGATCTTCAATCTGCGGCCACATTTTGCTCTATGCCTCTTGTGCGCCATGCTACCGCCAGCGCTAGTAGCTACCGCCGGGCGCTATCCCTGATTAAGTAACATTTTGCATGGCAGGATCTTCAATCCGCGGCAACATTTTGCTCTATGCCTCTTGTGCGCCATGCTACCGCCAGCACTAGTAGCTACCGTCGGGCGCTAGCTCCTTCTAAAAACACTGCCGGAATCGCGCTAATCATCACTAGCGCCGGGCGCAATCGCTACCGCCAGCGCTAGTGGCCATGTTGGAATTCTGGCCTCAATTTTGGGGACAACCATCCTTGAGTCACGTGGACTTTGATTTCCTGCACACTTAAACACACAAGATCAAATACACATAGGATTTGTTATTCTCAAACCTAGGAGATGCGGAAGACCATGTTCCAATAATAATAGCCCATATATTGAAAATCATAATCGAGAAAAATCAGAATCAAATAATATAAAAAAAATGTGTTTTAAATCAAATATTGTAACTCTGTTGATAACGCCACACGTTATCACTAATGCTGGTAGTAGCATATTTTCCTAAAAAATTCTGATTTCTCTAATTATTATTTTCAAAAAAATTATTTTACTATGTTAAGTATCATTATCTTCTACTTTCAAATACCTTGTATTTGTTGTCTAATTTCTACAAATTAAAATCATAATTGAAAAATTACAAAAATGATTAATATGATTTCACACACTCCACCTTGATCTATTAATATCCTATGCTAAAATTCACTATAATCATATATCATAATTCATGATCTATCAAGACCTATCTTAAATTCACTAATTCTATCAACCATAGGAATTATGAAATATATGATTGTGATTGGTATTATAGTTTCATATTTTGTTTTATGTGTGTGATGTGCATCTCTATTATTTGTATGTATCTCGTAATATTTAGACCTAAGATGAAATCAAATAGAATTGCCTCTTCATTCTAGGTCTATGAAAATTCAAAACTCTATGTTTGAATACATGCGACTCAATTATATATTTGTCCACCTTTACTTAGCTTTGCACCATGTTGTCCTAGCTCATCATACTAGCATCATCACGTACCATAAATAGAAATCAATGTCCATGCTAGTTATATCTTGCATTGCTAAAGTAAATTATATTACTAAAATATGAAAATCATATTTTCCTTTGTAGTTATTTGCATGAATAAAAAATTTCTAAATGGATTTAAAATCAACAATCTTCTATATAAGTGTAAATCCAAAACTAATCATGCAATTATACCATAGTTTATATATTTAAGTCTTACACGCTTAGTATGTCCATAATCATTAAACCTTTGACATGTGTCTCACAATAGCGAGGGCGTAGGATTGTGTGCTTTAGAGACCTAACCTCTAAGTCATGTTTTGTCCTTAACCGTGGAGGGTTCCAGTAGGGCCTTGCGAGGCACTGTGGGAAAGAGTGCTAGGTTGAGCGTCGTCTTTTGTATGCATATGAGATTAACACCCCAACCTACGACATGTGTGCAGCTCCTCATGACCATCCATCACTTAGTATGGGGCTAGAGTGTAGTCATGTAGTTAAGGTATCTTGATCTTAGATATACTTATATTATATTCATTGCATGAATATTATCTCACTCTTTATACTTAAATCATGAATATTTGTTTTTTGTTCTAACATTGCATCTTGTGTTTGCGTATTTTATTATTTTGAGCTTTAATGTTTTTATAAAATACAAGTATTTGAAAAATCACCAAAAACTTGTTAAAAGAGCCTTCAAATCTATTCAATATACTCTGAAATTTCAATTCTGTCTCGGTGTTAAGAAGCTAACGCCTGGCGTTAGCTCCTTTGCTCCAAATTTTTTTTTTGAGTAATTTCTTGTATTGTTGTAATGTTTTGTGCGTTTCTATTTCTCTGTTTGTAAAAAGTTATCTATCTTTTAATTTCCTTTAAAACAAAATTTTATTTCTTTTCAAAAAATATATGTATTTTCTCATGCATTATTTTGGGTTTATTTCTCTGGCATAGAATATCATTTACTGATTGGGCTAAAAAGACTTCTATGTTTTCCAGAGAATATATATAAAAAAACAAATACAAAATTACAAAACAATTTCAAAGTACAAAAATATGTTTTTCTTTTTATGTGTGTTTATTGTTTTGTGTATATATAAAAAAATTAAAAAATTTATAAAAACTGATTGTTATTCATTGCCATTGTCAAGGATGATTAATTATATCAATTAATGATTAAATACAATGTTTAATTTAACTTTCAAGTTTCTTAAGAAAAACAATGTTTTGTATTTGTCATGCCTTGAAAATTATCTTGCTATGTGCAATGAAATTGATTGTAGATATACATGTGTAGAAATGCTTAGCATGCCTCTAAGTATAAGTAGTGTATTATGTTTGATAATGATTTATTCACTTATTTTTGATAATCTGTATATGTTTACAATCTTATACTTGCATGATTGTGTAGTGTAATAACATAAATAATTAAAATGCATAAATAGATTACCTACACAACATTGAATTGGTTATTACAATTCTTTGTCTTTCATGCACTTATTCGTAAGAATGTGGTTTCAAATGCTATGTTTGGAAATCAAGTGAATTCAGAGTCCTTAGTCATTAAACAAAAAAAACAAATAATAAATGACAAGGAAAACTCCCCCAAGCACTACTCACCCTCCTGATAAGTCTTAATGAGCATTATGAGGCTGAGCACCTTGGATAAGAATTGTAAAGTGTCTTGTAGCAAACATTTATACATCACTTCTCTTAGTACACCAGATCACAACAATTGAAAATAAAGCTAAAAAGTATAAAAGTGATCCCCAAGCACTACTTTGCACCGTGATAAGTCTTAATAAGCATTGTGTGTGCAGAGCACCTTGGTAGATGTACTCTTTATTTATATGCATTGAAGTATTGTGGAAGTAATATTATTTGTGTATTTTAATGTTGTGTTATTTCATTATATATGTCATGTGTTTTTGATTGATTCACTTGTATACCTTATCAAAACACTACTTTGTACACATCATTATCTTTCATAAAACTTCTACTCATGAGAATTGGATCCTAATGCTCATCAACTCAAATCTCTACAAACTTAAGTAAATACACTAGATAACAAAGCATGATCGCTACAATGTTTATGTTTACTTGAAATGCAAATTTGATTACATTGTAGTCTTTGTATATTTTCTTGATATCATCAAATCATGCTTGCAGTTTTATCTTAAAGAAATAGCATCTCTTGAATCAATAACTCAAACATCAACTTTCCAAATTTAAAACTCATTATCCTTTGTATTATTTTACCTTCTAAAAAGATGTTTATGTTTAAGAGTGCTTAATTATTATATTCTTCTGCTAATTTTACCACTAATGCTCATTCATGTCTATTATTTTTAACACCGTGTTTTTCTTTTCAACAAATGGTATCTTAAAATACAATGCTTACTTTATCATGTCAGCTATGTTGCTTACTACTTTATGTTACATCATGCTTATATTTTTTCAGCAAGTAGTATTTAACAAACTTTTGATTGCATCCTATTTTTCTTCTCGACATAGAACATATTACTCTTTATTACATACTCACTCATAAACCCTCTTTTGATACTACCAAAAGGGAAAATTAAATTGCATAAATCTAATATTTAGGGGGAGTGCATCATAATAATATTGAACTCAAAAAAAGGCGTATCTTTGTAGGGGGAGTAATCATATAGGAGGTGCATACACTATCAAATGCTCGATCATGACAATCCTTCAATAAGTGGTTCCTAATCAATTTTAGTATATATACACTCATCCCTACCCACTTTTGCTAATAACAAAGGGGGAGAAGAAATTGAGAAATCTAGTCAAATAGATATTTAGGGGGAGTAAATTATAAAAGAACACTTATGTAGGGGGAGGACTTCATATAGAAGGAGCATGCATTATTGCTTTCAAATCTATCATGCTTTTAACCTGTTATTCATGCATATATTATTACCTCACTTATCTATAAACACAAATGGTCTTAATATCACTAATTTCTCATACAGGTTTTTGGTTATTATCAAAAGGGGGAGATGTTGGAGCCTATGTTCCGCATCTCTTGGTTTGAGAATAACAAATACCGTGTTGTATTTGATCTTGTATTTTGTGTGTTTATAGTGTGCAGGTTGTACATGAACTATAGCTACACATCCCTATGAGTAGTATACTGCATGGAGATGACTCTCTGAAAAGAGAGCTAACGCTCGCGTTAGTTGTTAATGCCCCGCGTTAACAACCGTTGAGAAGGAAACCGTTGAGAAGGAAACCACTGAGAAGGAAACCGTTGAGAAGGAAACCGCTGAGAAGGAAACCGTCGAGAAGAAATGCCGGCGAGAACAAAATTGTCGACGAAACTGCGTTCGACAAAAGTTTTTGACATTCGACAAAATGGGATTCCGTTCGACGAATTTGTGTTCGACGAAATGAGGTTCCGGTCGATGAAAATTGCGGTTGATGAAAGGGGATTCCATTCGACGACATTGTGTTCGACAAACTTTGATGACGTTCGATGAAATTGAGTTCGACGACATTGCATTCGACGAACATTGATGGCGTTCGACGAAATTGAGTTCGACGACATTGCGTTTGACAAACTTTGATGGTGTTCGACGAAATTGTGTTCGACAAACTTTGATGGCGTTCGACGAAATTGTGTTCGATGAAATTTGATGGCGTTCGACGAAATGAGATGCCATTTCACAAAGTGCCATGATCTTGTTGGTTGCACGATTTCATCCACGACATTGCACATTCACTAACGCTGGCGTTAACTCTTAACGCCACGCGTTAGCTCCCGAGGCTATTTAAAGTATAACCCCTCTCATTCCTTGAGAGATGATTCCATAATTCTAATATTTTGAAGAGAGGCTCATGTACAACATTTGAGAGATCTCCCTTGGGCTAACATGAAGATCTAATGAAGATTTTGAAGGAGAAGGTCTACAATGAATATTCCACACGAAGGACGATCATTTCAAGAACGCCAACATCTATATCGCCTTCGTCTTCACCTTCCAAATTTCTTGGGGAGTTTCTCTTTACTTATCTTGTAATCTTTTATTTTATTCTCTTTGTATTTTGGTGTGGAGAAATCATTCGGGGAGAATGTCGGATTCCGGGAAGGATTCCATGGGTAAATTAGCCTTGTGTTGACGACTAGGTCCTTGCGCGGCTTAGGGGGTAATTCACCTCCTTGTGCGTGGCGACTAGGTCGAGGGTAGATGTAGGGGATGGCTAGAGGCCTTATCGGGGGTAAGATAGGCTATAGCCAACCGGTCCTTGGGAGAAGGACCGGTGAAACAACAAAAAGTGTTTTTACATATTCTTGCCTTGATTTCTAGCGTTATAGAAATCAAACATTTGTGTATTCAATTTATTATGAAATAAAATCATGTCTTTTAATGATCTATTCAATTGATTTTATTTCCTCTTCAAGAATGTTCCAATTTACATTTTCATCAAAGTATTAAAATTAACATTTGTGTAATTATCTTTGAAATACAATAATCGTTTTCATTATCTCTGATTTTCTGGAATTGTATTTCATTTAAGATTTCATAAGTAAAATCACTATGGCAATCTTTTTGTGATAAGGAAAATTTTCTGGAGAGCTAATGCCCAGCGTTAACACTTAACGCCAACGTTAGCAACAGTTGACAAAAAGTTTTGTTTCTCTTGTTTAAAAAGGAATCTTCAATACAAACTTTTCTGAGATATCAAAATATATTTTCTTATAAAATATTCCTAAATTTTGATCACAAACTTTGATAAATTTAATTAAGATTTAAAATTCCATAAAGCCCTTATCCACCCCCCCCCCCCCTCTAAGGGCACCGTAAGATCCAACAAACTTAACATTGTTAGATGTGTGATTAGTATATCACAATAAAAATCTCTTTCATGCACCAATATTTGAAGAAGTCTGTTTTTTCAAAAAAAAACTCCATGTTTGCAAAAACAAGTGAATTTGGAGAACTTTGTCACCAAACCAAAATTCAAATGAATAAATGACAAAGATAACTCCACCAAGCACAACTCACCCTCCTGATAAGTCTTAATGAGCATTGTGAGGTTGAGCACCTTGGAGAGAATTATAAAGTGTCTTGTGCAAACTCTTTTATACACTACTTCATCTAGTACACCGGATCACAAATAAATCAGATAACATTATATATGTGTTCCCCCAAGCACCACTTTGCACCCTGATAAGTCTTAATAAGCGTTGTGTGTGCAGATCACCTTGGTAGAACTACTTTTCATGTCATTGAAAACAAATTTAACTTGGTGGGTGGAAGTAATTATAAAAATGCATTTTCCATAATGTTGTGTTTCTTCCATTATACATGTTATGTGGTTTGATTAAATCATTTGTATACTCTTATCAAAAACACATTATTATCTCTTATAAAACTTCTACTCATGAGTATTAGACTCTAATGCATATCTACATTCTTCTTCTACAATCTTTAGTAGATGCACAAGATAACATTGCATGATCTCTGCAATGTATAAGTTAACTTGCTTTATGAATTTCAAACATTGTATCTTTCTATCTTGTATTGATAAAGTGGATCGTGCAATTTTTTTTAAAAACTTACTTTCGGCTACGTCTTGTATACTCAATCTTGATTATTTCACAAGTGCTATTATGTTTTGTTACAAAGTGATATTTGATCTTGAACTTCAATTACTAAAACATCTACTTGTACTAGACTAAAACTCTCACTCATTTACTATGCTTACAACTCATATAAAGATGTTCGTTTCCAAAATCTTGAAACATGCTTTCCACTATTCTTACTACTTGTTTGCTCGATCATGAATACTTTTCTTACACAATAAGTGGTTTATTGTTTACTAAACTATTGATACTTCACTCCTTCAAATCGACTTTATTCTACTCATTCACCATGTGGTATCACTAAGTGAAAATCGTTGTTATGCTCATTCCGTCTCTACATTAAAAAATAATATTAACTCTTTAACGATATATTTTCTCTCCACCCTCTTTTGATAATACCAGAAGGGGGAGAATAACTTTGAAAGAAATTCATACTTAAGGGAAGTAAAATACATACGATGCTTTAATGTAGGGGGAACACTCATATAGGGGAGCATTTATAGGGGGAGCATATGCATTCTACCACGCTTATATTTTTTCTATCAACAAAATTCTTATATTTGAATGATTTCTTTCTAAGAGGATTTGTTATTATCAAAAGGGGGAGTTTGTTGGAACATGCCTTCCACATCTATTAATTTGAGAATAACAAATCCCATTGTATTTGATCATACTTTCCATGTGTTTATAGTGTGCAGGAACTTCATCTCTCAAGCCCACATAAGTATGAAAAAGAAATACGATGATTCGCTATCACTACGATGCTCTATTTCTAGCGCAGTGCGATAACACTACTGCTGGCGATAGCGTCTCCATAATTGGAAACAACATCGAGGAGGTAATATTTTCAAAAAGGAAATGTCGCCGGGACTCAATATAACAAGTATTACCGCGACGCGTTAAGGGTAACACCAAGCGGTAACTTATGGCAATCCCGCCATCTCGTTACTGATTTAGGAGCAAAAGAGCAAGGAGATCTGATGGCTAGGAATGAAATATCACTAACACGGCGTGTTAGTCATTCCGCGGCGCAGTAGGAGGGGCTGCCTATTTTGGAGCAAGAATGTTGCCTAAGATGACTCAATCCATGTGCCAGCCTATTTTCTAAAGAGGCTACCGCCCGACTGTAGCACTACCGTTGTCGCTAGGATCCGAGTCTATTTAAAGAGCAGTCCTCCTCCTAGCGGTGCTGGTACACAAAGAATCAAAAGCTACAACTCCTGACCTTTCATGTGTACCTCCTCCTTGCATCCAAGAGAACTCTATCGACGCTTGGGAATGCTAAGAACTTGAAGACGTATCGATCACGCATATAACATCTTGAAGTTCCATCTTTGAGGGAGTCTTTGATGCTTTAGTTTGTTTCATTTTTGATTGTAACACTTCTCTTCATCGGTAGAGAAATTCACCCGTGTTAGCGACTAGGGCCTGTCGAGGACTAGGGAGAATTTGCAGCGTGTGTGTGTGTTGGGAAATGTGCCCTCAATTTCTTAGATTTGAAGAAAGAATGCAAGTATAGATAAGCCAAGTTATTTTTGATGTTATGTTTAAGTTCATGTTCCGACAGATACATCAAAGCTACATTACTAATCTCAAGACTATAAAAGTAATGAAGATTCACTAAGAAAATTATCATCTCAAGGCTTAGTAGAAAAATCATTGAAAAAGGAAATATATCATCGAGACAGTTTCAACAATATCATTTTAATGATGCTTTATCATTGAGAAAGCTAAGTTCAGAAGTCTCGACGATATCATCTTGATGAAGACATATCATCTTAAATATTGAAGACATGTTGTGTAGAAGAAAACATCTCGGCGATATCATCAAAAAGAAGTAGTATCGTTGAGATATCAAGAAGTGTCTTGAAGAAAGAAGTATGTTGACGATATCATTGTGAAGATTACATATCGTCGAGACGATCAGGACGATATCGGTTTGAAGGAAATATATCGTCGTGATAGATGGTGAGCTGCATTTAATGCAACAATTTTCTAAGAAATTGAAATACAGGGAAAGTTCACTCCGCCTGTCTTGTGCACTAATCAAGGAATATTAAATGATATATTCTCCAAATAATATAGCCATTACACAACATTATTGAAGAATTTTATTCACTTTCATATTCTACAAGTTCCAAGAATGGCAAAACATTTATGATAATATATTCTGTCGTTTCTATCAACATTCCTAACTGGCTAATTAATTATGGAACAATTCATTGAGGGCCTTATGCAAAATTGCAATAGAGTATAAAAGAGAGAAATTGTCGATTTTAGAAAACACTTTACACAGTTATTCCCTCTCACTCTTATTCTCACACATACAAGCATACAAATAGAAAAGAGAGAAAAGTGCTCAACAAGAAGACTTCATTGCTGTGCTGTGAAGATCAAAGAAAAAAAAATGAATTTTCTTCCCTAGTTAAAAAGTTCATCTGATATTTTTCTTAAGAAGATTCTCATGAACAGTTCAGTGATTCAAAAGATCTCTGGGTTTATATTTGCAAGAAGAAGAAGGCAACCTTTCATTCAAAAGCTCATATCTTGAAGCCTTCTCTTCTGCAACAGAAAAACATCTTTCTTATTTTGTAGGATTCTTTGTGAGCCTGAGCTTGTAAGATCTTTTAACAAATCTGAGTGTTGGTAGGGTTCTTTGTGAGTCTGAGTTTGGTAGGATCTTGGTGAAGATCTGAGTTGATGTAAGACTTATAAAGTCTGAGTTGTTGGTAGGGTTCTTTGTGAGCCTGAGTTGTAAGATCTTCTTATTGAGAAGAGATCAGAGTTGGAGAAGTTGCATAGTCTAGCACATTGCTAGATAGGCGAGAGGGACAGTGGACTACCTCTTGACACATTGTTTTGAAGGGAACCACTATAAATCTTGTGTGTTTTATGTGTTGTTTCTATGTTGTGCTAGCTAGAATTTAAAGTAGAAATTAACATTGAAAACACCTAATCACCCCCTCTAGGTGTATTATAGACAACCTAAATCTTTTAGTGTGGCGACTAGGTCTTAAGGTTAGATCTAGGGGCAACTCGAGGCCTCATCTGGGGAGAGATATACTAGAGCCAACCAGTCTTGGGAGAATGGTCGGTATAGAAAACCAAAAGGGGTTTTACATACGCCTTAATTTCAAGCGTCATTGGGATCAAAATTTTGTAATCATTCTTAAAACAATAATATTACAGTTTTTCTCCAGTATTGATTCATTCTCTTTGATCCTTGAAATCTAAATGAAACGGGAGTTCTTTGCCACTAATGTCGAGCGGTACCTCTACCGCTGGCGGTAACAACAAAGTCTCCTTCTCTTTTGCTTTGGGCATTATTATCTTATAAAAGCATAAAGCAGTTCTTAAGTGAAATAATGCGTAAAATATTTTAAAAATATATCTGTTATTTCACTTAAACTACAAAAGTTTTTTACAACCCTTATTCACCTCCTCTAAGGGCGCCTACAGATCCAACAATACTTAGTTTATTTCTCCATGAGTGAAATATATGGACTTAAAAAGTAATTAATATAGATGAGTACCATAGAGTTAATATTAGGCCTTCTAGTTGTAAAGTGGAACGAAGAGCAGAGAAGTCCCAATGTGCGGATCAAATAAAATATACAAATTAATGATATTTAAAATAGATGCATGCTCATGAGCATTTTTCATAATATGTCCCCATTCAACATTTATAAAGGAAATAAATATAAAACACATGTAAGGTTTTACCTCAAATCTGATTAAGCTCAAAAATTTGTAAGTGCATAGTGTTACTCTGAGTATTCTCTAGGGGGGGGGGGGTGAATAGAGTTTTAAATCTTTTCTTCAATTATTGCACAACAATAAATTAATCTAACAACTATACATTCATATTACCAGTCCAGAATAAAATAAACACAAATTCCAGAAATAAAAGCAAGTAAAGGTACATCACAGAAATTCACAGCACAAAGACAAGAGCTATAGTGGTTCCCCAAAATATGGGTACATCCACTCTTCTACCACCTTGGTAAGAATATACTAAACAGTGCCTGATTCTTTTTATGATAAGGAGACTCTTAGAACAATTGAGTCTTTTGGTAAGGAGACTCTTACAACCAACAATTGAGTCATTTGGTAAGGAGACTCTTAGAACCAAGGACTGAGACTTTTGATAAGGAGACTCTTAGAACTAATCTAGATATTTTGATATGGAGATCTTGAACCACCGAATCCTTTGGAGAGGGATTCAAAAAACTCTTTACTCAGATTACAATATAGAATAGAAAGAGTAAAAGTGAAAAGAAGAAGATAATGAATGTTCTTTTGAATGAATCCTCCTTAAGCAATCACTGAGGATTCAACAACTAAGTGTTTGTTGATGGATCTCTATTTAAGTAAATGAGTCCTTACTGAGAAAGAGAGTTGCATGGATGGTTCAAGCTTTTGATCTACATAATCTCTGTATTTCTATAGACTTCTTGTTGTTTGAGAAGAAGAAGATGAAGAAGCCTGTGTATTATTCATGTATAGAGATTTCTTATTTCTGAGAGAGAGCTCTGGGAAGAGGAAGAAGATGTATAATAGAATTAGTTGTCTTGTCAATCTTTCAGAGTCCCCTTATTCTTCTGTCAAAATTGACTTTGAAATCCGTTCCTCTTTTGTTGTATACTTAATACGAATGCCCAATGAATAATAATATTCTCCTTCTATTTTGATTGACTTCCTTTCGATTTATTGTATCTCTGTAGACTTCCTTTCCATTCTTGGATATAATCGACCCGTTATGATAGTGCACTATTTATAGTCGAAGCTGCGTCGACTTCTATTCGACGCAGGTTTAACTCAACTGAATGTTTTTACTCTTTTTGGACTGGTTTTTGACACTCTAATGAGAGTGTGACATTCTATGACATCAAATGACCAAATTACCCTCTCTATACAACATGGATAATACATCCTAGAAAATGAAATGACTTGTATATAGTTTGTAAGATAAATCAAAGGGTGTTTTCCAAACAAAATTGATAACGTTGTCAAGATTGGACATAGTTAATCACTCGCAAACCATACAGTAATCTTTTTAAGTTCAACATTGTCGTCCTCAACGCGCATAGGATTATATGTTACTATTTTTTAACCAATATTTTGAAGATGCACAACGGAATAAATATATTAGACAATGCGAATTAAGAATATGAGTTATGATAGTGCATTATTTATAGTTATTTTTATATTGTATTTTTGTAGTAATTAATTAGTTTTTTTTTACATAATTTTAGTTTAATATATATCTAATTTACTCTATTTTGTGTTTTCAGGTAATCTGGGGCTGATAATAGCAAATTCAAGCCCACAGCCATGTTCAGGGGAAATTCCAGAACAAATCTGCAAAAATCCTCAGTACACGCCCCAGGTCACGGGCGTGACCTGGGGGCGTGACCATGGTCACGGTCATGCTCCGCCTTCAGCTCCCGGATGACATTGCCACGTCGGTTTATGATTAGATGCCCCAGGTCACGAGAATGACCTGGGGCATGACCTTCAGGTCACGGGCGTGACTCGCCCAGCAAGCATTCAATGCAAGCAGTTTCCGCCGCCGAGCCATTCCAGCTTACACGCCCTTGGTCATGGGCGTGACCAAGGGGCGTGACCTCTCTCGCAACTGCCAGATTAACTCCAGATCGCACCGTTTCCCGCCGTTTCCTAACTCGGTCAAGACACGCCCTAGGTCACGGGCATGACATAGGCCGTGACCCGTCGAGATGATCAATTTTGGCATTTCTATCCCCCAACGTTCCCGGGCTTTCAAGACGCAGTTACGCAGCTTACACACCCTTGGTCACGGGCGTGACCAAGGGTGTGACTCACCAATTTTCTGCCTATAAAAGCCAGCTGCTGCCAAAGTGATGGAGATCTATTCCTTGCTTCGATTGGGTCAATTTTAGATTAGTCTTTTTTGCATTTCATTAGCGTAATTTTATTTATGCAATTTATTTTATGCTTTTCAATTCCAATTCATAGCTTAGATTTGTTTTACTCGCACTTGTACTTCTCTTTTCATAGTTATAAAAATGTTCTTTTTCTTCAATTATGAGTAACTAATTTTATTACATTTGATCGGATGAATTCTTAAGTAGTGGTATTTAGTAATCTCTTTTTCATAGTTTGGTTTTCAAAAACTAGGATTTATCTTTGAATTATATTGTTTCGAATTCATATGTCGCTAATATGGTCTCGATATAAGATCCGTATGCTAGTGATCGAGAGATCCATGCGAACGAGGAGATCGCTCAAAGATAAAAAGATTTACATGCATTCCTCAAGAGAGGGTGACGCAAATCTTCTGGATTGGAGTCAAATCCTATAGTAGGGCTCACCGCATAAAGCAAGCTTAGGGGTTTCGACTGGCCGAGGGGTCTTAATCGATCAACTTAAGGTTAGGTGGTAGTTCTCTCGAGAGAGGCTCTATCATATTTTGGGAACCTCCACGGTCAAGTTTGTCTAAATCGATTTCTTTTGAATTCTAGATTTACAAAATATTTTACTTAAGAAGGATTCCCGATTAAATGTTTCTCTTCTTTTAATTATTTTCAAAACTCGATTTTATTTCCGATAAAATAATATTAATTTATGTGAGTAAGATTACTCAACAGGCCTCGGGCAAATACGACATCCTTCCTATACTATATTTCGATAGGTATACTTGCCTACATCGGGATATTAGTTGGAATTATTTTTAAAACTACATAAAAACCTTTATCAAGTTACTGAAAAATGTTTTCAAATTTATTAGAATTTTGGTTTTCTATACCTAGTAGCACCTCGACTTGGTTGGCCTTAGTAAAACTACCTCCGAATATGTCTCAATCCATCTAGAACTAACTCTCAGCCAAGCTAGTCACCTAGCTAAGGTGAATTTCTGCCCTAGATGTCACTCAACCTAGTCATCATAATCATAGCAAATTTTACTCCATAGACTTAACCTAATCCAGTGGGCACGCTCAAGGAAAATTCACACACAATATTCGGTGAGAATCAAAACAAAAGAAAAATACAAGATGGAGAAATGTAGACAAGATCTAGTGAAACTCCCTAAAGCCTGAAGACATGGGAAGATAATAATGATTTGCATCTGAACAATACCAAAATGCTGTAAATACGAGGCATTGTCGAAGCTCTGCTCATCAATACATGCATTCATTCTTGCGGACACATTTTCTACAAGAAAATTTGGTTTTAAGTGACAAAATATATTTCATCACTAAAGATGTATTTTTATGATGAAAATTAATGTTTATCACTAAATAATGAGTTCCACATAATTAGTGACTAAAATAAACATTTAGTCACAAAATTTTTTTAGTAACAAATTATTTTTCCGCCACTAAAATTTATTATTTAGTGACCAATTATTTTTTCCGGCACTGAATGTTATTATTTAGTGACCAAATTGTTTTTTCGTCTCTAAATGATTCTATTTAGTGTATGAATTAGTTTTGGTCTCAAATAAAAATACATGAATATTAATTAGTGATCAAGAAATTTTAATCACTAAGAGAAATACACTAATCACCAAAAAAAGAACATTCCCTACCAACTGAAAATATATCATAACTTCTCTCATAAATAAAAAATCATTATTTGCAAAATATTATAATTAGTGACAATTCTAGGCTAGGTTAATGCCCCTCCTTTTCCTGAAACTGATGAGTCACAATTATATAGGGTTTTTTCGGACTCATCTAGGCTTGTTTTCTCACTCGTGCACTACCCTTTTAGCATTAAAATGCTCATATTTACTTTAGTTTTCATTTTACATGTAGTGCACTGTTTTCGCCTAGCGGGGTGTGCAATTGCGCATTTGATGCTGGGGGTTTGCCTTTGGGGGCTCCCCATGCCTGTTCATGCTTGTGTTGTGGATGCTATGTTTGTTCCTGTATGGTAGGAGCATATATTTTGATTGTAAGCAGGTGGATCAACCCCATGAGCTGAGTATTGCAGTCTGAGTAAATCGCACGACCGTGTGATTATTGTTAATGCACGATCGATATGATAGTGTGATTTACTTAAGACCTCTTTGTGATGATGCCCATCTTGCGTTTATCTTGACACACGATTGAATCCAATTGTGTGTGAAGGAAAATGCACGACCTACCTGAACACCGTCGAAATGTGAGTTCTGTCCAAGCTCATGCATTTTTGGTCGCGCACGAGCGCACTGCTCGTGCGTGAACAAAAATGCACGACCTTCCTGTTGCTCCAGGCATTGTTTATCTCTGTAAATCGCACAGCCCAAAACGCACGATCGTGTGTTTTGATCGTGCATTTCTTAATTTAACGCCTCTATTTAAGTGCGCAGGTTCATTCAACCTAAAAGCATCAGATTGATCTTCTTCTCCTGTTCGAGGCCTGCTCCGCCATTTTTCCTCCGTTCCATCACCGCCCACCTTATGGAGGTGCTCCGAACACAATCTTGGCTCAAATCTTGAGTCAGAGTATCCTCTCGGCCTCCTCCATCATTCAAAAGTATCCACGCTCCATTTCTAGATACAACTTGCTTCATCATTGGAGTTCTCCGGTGAGATAATGGCCAAAGACGATTTACGAAGAAGACGGGTCAACTAAAAGGAAGTGACAACTCCTCTCCGTACCCCGTATGTCAGTCATGGACCGAGCTCAGACAAGGCATGACTACCCTTGATTCCGCCCGTGAATCTCGACAAGACTTCGTGCCTTGGTTGTAATCTCACCCCCTTCATATTGTAGTATTGTTTTCTTAGATCATTGGTGTGTTTGAATGATGTTTGTTAAACCTAGTTATGTTATTTAGTATTTCATGTCTTTGTGAAATTATTATGTGTGGTTTATGCAAGTTAGGAGCGCCCCCATTCCATCCTCCATATCACTTTTACGTTTGTGTGCAGCACTAGCAATTGCTAGTGGCGTGCTTATTGACGAGGTGCTTGTGACCCTCATTCCGCCAGTGCAAATCACCTCATCTGCTTGTCTACTCGTCCATCAGCCTTTGTGAAGCAGTGCATAGCGGCCTGCATAGGAGTAGTTGAGTTAGTTGTCTTATTTTATTTTCCACAAACCAATCCAAGCTTTCCGCAATCCTTTCGACCTAAAGGACATTTATCTCAAGTCCTTCCTCGATAGATAACTCCACCTTACTGTGTTCCTTTGAGATCGATACTTGAGGACGTACTCCCATTTTATATTACTTGAACGATCGGTATACTGTTGTTTCATGCCGCAGTCTCACCACAACCTATAGTGGTGTGTGAGATTCGAGCATCAAGTTTTTGGCGCCATTGCCGGGGAACACAGTCGTGTGAGCTGCTTGAGAGAGAGAGACATGAGAAAGAAGTTCTTCCATTTGTATATTGCATCATTTTTATTTCTCTATTTTTTTGTTTTCATTTTAGTTAGCCCTTTTTGATTTTATTTACTCCTTTTCTATTTCAAAATTTATAAAGTAGGGTTCTCATTTTAGTTGCTTGTGTGTCGTTAATTCTTGCAAAGATTATATTTATTTGGTGAATCACCCCGCAACAATATGTATTCATACTTGCAACGTAGATGGTCTGGGGCATCCAGTCATCGTAGTGAACAATTTCATATGGGAAACTGTGGCAATGATTCTTACGGCTCTGCTTCTGGGGAATCAATATCATATAGTTACACATTCGATCGGCCTGATTATCATAACCACGTGCCTCCATCATGAACACCAACCACATATAGTATCCCAACTCTTTTGAGGTCAAGGATTAATCTTAAGTGTTTGTTTTGTCGGAGCATGAATCACACTCTGAAGGATTGCATCGCGTTCCAACGCTAGATGGAGGAGGATGATGAACCAGATATTTGTATTGTGCCATCCTCTTCCAGTTCTTACGCTCCTTTAATTTCTGATGAGTTTCTCGC
Source organism: Dactylorhiza incarnata (assembly GCA_033032865.1). Lineage (NCBI taxonomy): Eukaryota > Viridiplantae > Streptophyta > Magnoliopsida > Asparagales > Orchidaceae > Dactylorhiza > Dactylorhiza incarnata. Next base: position 1,780,167 of record JAWHQI010000362.1, read on the forward strand.
AGTACCTGCCTTTCTTTGTAGGACCCCTGCAGATATACCCATCAGAATAGCTTCTGATTCATACTCAGGCAATGTGGAATTGTCTCACATTGTACATTCTTCACCTTTTTATGATTCACATGTAGAGGAACCAACTCAGATATTCTCTGAATCCATTGTTCCTCCACCTTCTTTGCATGATTTTTCTACACCAAATTTAGATGATCCTGTCGAAGTAATTGAGCAGGGTGATGATTTGGAGCCTAAGGTTGCTCCAAAGTGGGACGATGATGTTGTTCTCTCCGATGGGGAGAATAACTACTTTGAGCATGATGGTGAGCCAAGGTGGGATGATGAGGATACTCTTTCTGATGAGGAGGATTACACTTCTTCATGGGACGAGAAGGTCCAACTCACCACCGAGGTCCTTGAGTTCACGGACCCCCTTGCTATGATACTTACGATGATGACAGTGATCTATGCTTGGATCCTGCTGGGAGTGAGACCGGGACCACTCCGCCGATTTTTGATTATTTAAGTCATTCTTCTCTTTTATTTCCTGACCCCCCTTCTTCATCTGAGCATGTGCAGGTTGATTCTTCACAGGTACTTCAGGAGGACATGGAGAATTTTGCTCAAGTCAATGATGAGTGTATCCTTTCTTGTGAGGAGGGTGATCCCTCCTCCATAAAGGAAGACTCATTCAGTGCCTTCTCCTCCTGCCGCCTCCCTGAAGACGACACCTTGCTGGGCAAGGATTATTTTGGTGAGATGAGTGAGGATTCCTCCTCATCTTACATTCTCCTCCCTCTACTTGTGTTGAGCAGGTATTATTATTTAGGTAGAGGGGTAGTTGTTCTATCGCTGTATCGGTACCCGCTACCGACACAGATATTAGGCCAGTTACCTATTCACTTCTTATTCCATACTCCCATCAGCTAGAACTATTACAGTTCTGAATAAGTCATGTTGGGAAGACAATAACCCCAGTAGTTATCTTACATTTCCTGCATTTTTATTTCATCTAGTTTAGTTTAGTTAGTTGTATTCATTTTATTTTGTATATTTTCTTTTGTTTTTGGCGGAGCTCACCCCTGCAGGTACTCCTTCTAATGGAGGATGCAGTGGCTTGATATTGGTTTACACGCCAATCTTCTGGTATGCTCACTTCTGAGCATTGTATAACTTCTCTTCCTCTAGCTGTTATTTTAGTCTTTATTATATATCTTGTATTGGAATGTTTAGATTAATTCTGGGGGAGAGCTGTTGTATTTGTTACCCACTACACGCACTCAATGTCATTGCATGCTAGAAGTATATTTATTTCATTTATTTAGTATTGTTCATCTTCACCGCACACCACAACACCCACTTGAGCGCGTTCAACTCATTTCTTTTGTGTGATTGGGAAAATCTCTGTGCTGGCTTAGGATTGTGAGGTGGAATAAAATGTTGACTCATGTAGTGCTCCTAGTTGAGTGCTCATGGTTTGCATAGTAATCCGTGAAGAGTAGATTTCCTTTTATGCTTTTAGTTTAATATAGTTTCTATTAGTGTAAATGTTGTTTACTCAACTCATAATGGTGAATCTGGAGTGAATAAAATGTTCTTGGAGGGATGTGTGTAGACAATCACTAGATTAGTATTGTTCGAGTCGGGAGGAAGGATTGCCTTTCTCGGTGGCTAAGAACTTGCCCTAAGCGACTCTTGAAGCATTGGCATTGGATGATTCTAATGCTCAAGCGTGATGTAGGCCATCATTTTGGCCCGGTTGATCTCGTATACCCTGCATATTGCCTTACCCTCGCTATCCCCTTTGTGCATGCCCTTCCTCTTGATTCAGCTCCACCTTTATCTCACCAAAGCTTAAAAGCCAATCCTAGTCGCGCACCCAAACCTGAGCTTTAGTCCTGTTGTATTTTCATTATTGGGGTGTTGATGTGGTGAATTTTATTGTTGGAGATTGTGGATGTGTTTATTGGAAAATTGCTGGAAAAGAAAGGAAAGAAATAAAAATGAATGAAAATGAAAGAAAAAGAAAACATTTGTACGGAAAAGTTAAATTGAAAAATTCTAATAATATTTGTGTTGGAAGTAGGCGATGCACACGCCCATGTTGCAAATTCCAAGTCTGGGGGTGTGATGCACTCGCATGTTTGTGGTGCATGGGTATCTTTCTTTGTGTGCTCATTTGGGTTAGGTGCTAGCCTTCATGTTTATCTTTGTATACCATACCGTAACCCAAGCCCAATCAAAACCTAAAGTCCTACTGACTCGCATAGTGAGCTGATCTAGTGTCGTGGAGAGAGTACGAATGGGTGAGCTTATGGTCACCAACACTTAAGGATTTTGATGGAGGTTGTTCCGAACCCCGATTTTGGGCAATGCGTATCTTAGTGATCAGTCTATTTTCTCTATATGCATGACCGAACGATTCACCGTGGTTCAAATTTTAAGTAGTAGTAATAGACCTTTACTCTATTAGAAATATTAAATTATTTTGCATAATTAGAAATCTCGTCTACTGTATTTCAATGTGTGTGAGCATGCGACTTCGCATGGTACTTTGTGTCACAATTTCCGTGCTAGCTAGCTGTTTTCCCCATCTTCATAAAATGGTATGCTCGGGATGTGCAAACGGTTAAGTTTGGGGGTGTGTTGAGTCCCAATTATATAGGTTTTTTCGGACTCATCTAGGCTTGTTTTCTCACACATGCATGATGCGCAAATCTAACACACCGCTATAGGCGGTAGCAAGACTGTGGCACGAAACGGCAGTGTACCGATTGTTCAAGTAATTTAAAACGAGGAGTGAATCCCTGAGTATCAGTCACGAAGGAACACACTATGGTGGAGTTCACTTTTAAGGAAGGACTTGAGATCGAATTCCTTTAGGTCGAATGGATTGCGGAAAAAGGGGGTTTTGGTTTATGGAAAAATAAAAGAAAATAACTACAACTACTCCTATGTAATGCCGCTATGCAATGCTTCGCTTCGCGAGATGGAAACTAGGTAGGCCTTGAACGCACTACTTCGCAAGGGCGGATGGAATGGCTCGCACCGGCGGAGTCGAGGTGGATTACACGAGCCGTTAGCACCGCTTAGCTTGGCAGATGGAAGAGTAGGCACACGGAATGGGCGAGTAGGCTAGCAGAATGAAGTGGATGGTGGAGTGGATTTGGTGGCGCACCTCATTCACACATATAAACAAGTTAATTTTATAAAAATGAAATAGACATTAAAAATCATGGTTTATAGTGCACATCATCAAAGTATAGAGAATCTAGTTACATTCATCAAAACAAAGAGGGGGAAAGCAAAGGAATCGACCCAATCCGAAGCCTTGTTGAAGATTCACGGTTGGAATTGCTGGGTTGTCAATCCGTGTCCAAGCTCGGTCCTCAACTACGTCTGGGGTAGAGAAGGTTGTCACTACCTTCCAATGGCCCATCTTCTTCGTGTCACAATCCAGCCACAAGACCAAAGCTTCCTTCTCCTTGGATGATGATGGATGTAGGGCTAGATCCCTCTCCTTGGAAGCTCTTGGATGATGGAGGCGGCCTAGGGCAAAGCCCTCATGGAAGGGTGGAAGAAAACAGAGCTGGAGTCTCCTTGCGGTGGAAATGGCGGAATAGAATCGGGTCCTGAAAACCTAAAAATTGCAGCTTAAATAGAAAGAGTGCAGAATTTTGTTCATGCACGACCGTGCATTTTAGAAACGCACGATCATGCGTGAACAAAATAAAACATATTTTTTTAGACAAAAAAGGAGATCGTGCAATTTTACTCACGCACGATCAAAACAGACCGTACGTTAAAACGCACGACCAAATTCATAATGCTACTTTGGGCCATAGATGAGAGCGCACGATCGCATCCGACCGTGCGTCAAGAAAACGCACGACCATGCGATTCATGCAGACATGAAATCTGGGCAAAATGGATGTTCTACCCACCTGCACAGCACGAAACAACAATCACGCAGATGGGAATGCCCTTCCAGCTCAATCCAAATACAGAAAAAGGGTTGGGGAGCACCATGTGCTTACCCCCAACAAACATAGCGCGCAATTACACACCAAAATGTGATCAAAGAGTGCACTTTGTGAAGAAATGTGTTCAAGTGAAATATAAGCAATAAAGGACTAAAAGTGAAGTGCATATGCATGATAATAAGCCCAGATGAGTCCAAATATGTGTAAATAAATGGGTCTCATCACACCCCCAGACTTACCTATTTGCGCGTCCCGAGCAAACGAATTCTAAGAAAACGGGGAAAGGAATGTAGATGGCTCAAAATTATAATACAGAGTACCATGCGAAGTCGCATGCTCATGTGCATAAGAAAAATAATAGAGAAAATTTCTTATTATACAAACAATTTATAGATTTCTAAAAGAGTAAAAGCATATTACAACTACTCAAAATGGTAAACTACGGTGAATCATCCGGTCATGCATACGGAGAAAGTAAACTAAGCGCTGAGATGAGCATTGCTCAAGATTGGGGTGCAGGACAAACTCCACTGAAATCAATCGGTGTCGGTGACCATAGGCTCGCCCAGTCACATTCTCTCCACGACACTAGATTGGTTCATAACGTGAGTCGGTGGGGCTTTAGGTTTTAACTGGGGCTTGGGTTCAGGTAGGGTATACAAAGATAAACAAGGGGCTTTATGCTCCTAACCCAAATGAGCTAATATGAAAGATATCCTCAAGCACCACACAAACACGCGGGTACAACACACCCCCAAACTTGAACTTAACAACATGGGTGTGTGCACCACCTCCTACTCCCAATCATAAATTTTTACAAAGATTTTTCAATTAAGCTCATCTCTTTTTTTTTTCTTTTCTTTTCACTTCTTTTTCTTTTTCTTATTTTTTTCTTTTTTTTTTTCATTTTCAGCAAATTGAGCAATAAAACACAACCACATTTTCACAAAAGAAATTTACCACATCAACACCCCAATAATGAAAACACAACACGATTAAAGCTCAGATTTGGGTGTGCGACTAGGATTGGCATTTAGGATTTGGTGAGATAAAAGTGGAGCTGAATCAAGAGGAAGGGGTATGCACAAAGGGGCTAGCGAGGGAAGATATCAGGAATGGCACAAAAGCTCAACCGGGCCAAAATGATGGCCTACGTCATTCTTGCGCACAAGAACTATCCTATGACAATGCTTCAAGAATCGCTTGGGGCAAGTTCTTAGCCACCGAGAAAGATTATCCTTCCCCCCAACTCAAGCAATACGAGTCTAGCGATCGTTTACACACATTCCTATGCTACCGTTTGATGCACAACGGGTTCACCATTTGAGTAAAGTAAACAACATTTACACTAATAGAAAAATATAAAACCATAAGTATAAAAAGATGTCTAATCTACACAAATTCCTATGCAGCCGAGCACTCGACTAGGAGCACTACTGGAGTTAACATTTTACTCCACTACATAGTCCTAAGCCAGCACCTAGAATTTCCAAAATATGCAGAAGAATTAAATTCAACTCAGAGCACGCATACAGATGAGTACGCGCTCAAGTGGGTGATGTGGTGCGCAAAGAGAATGAACAACAGTTTTCACTAAACTTAAATAAAAGTACTTCTAGCATGCTATGCAATAGTGCACGTGAGTGGGCACATAGAACTACTCTCCCCCAGACTTAAACTAGACAGTACACAGTTTATAGCTATGAAATTCAGAAAAGAGCTAGGAGAAGAGAGTACCCAATGCTCAGAAGTGAGCATACCAGAAGATTGGCATAAGTCTAGACGTAGCTGCAGCATCCGCCATCCAGAAAAAGGACCTGCATGGGTGAGCTCCGCAAAAACAAAAGAAAATATACAAACTAAAATAAAGTAAACCTAACTAAAAAACTAGATAAACTAAAATTGCAAGAAAAGTAAGATAACTATTGGGGTTATTGTTTTCCCAGCACGAATTATTCAGAACTTTAAGAGTTCTAGCTAATGGGTCTATGGAAAGAAAAATGCACAGATAACTGTTCTAATATGCGTGTCGGTAGCGGGTACCAATACGGTGATAAAACAGTTACGCCTCTACCCGAATATAAATAATACCTGCTCGTCACAGGTAGAGGGAATATAAAGTAAGAAGAGGAGGAATCCTCACTCAACTCACCAAAACCATCCTTGCCCAGCAAGGTGTCGTCTTCATGGAGGTGGCAGGAAGAGAAGGCAATGAATGAGGCTTCCTCTATGGAGGAGGGATCAACCTCCTCACATGAGAGGATACACTCATCATTAACTTGAGCATCATGCTCCAAGTCCTCCTGGGGTATCTGTGAAGACTCAACCTGCACAGGCTCAGATAGAGAAAGGGGATCAAGAAATAAATAAGAAGAAGAACATGAATAAAAAACAATCGGGGGAGTGATCCCGGTCTCACTCCCAGTAGGATCCAAACATAGATCACTGTCGGTATCATATGAGTCATAGCGAGGGGAATCCGGGAGTTCAAGGTCCTCATTGGTGAGGTGGACCTCCTCGTCCAATAAGGAAGTGTGAACCTCCTCTTCAGGAAAGGAATCCTCCTCATCCCACCTTGGCGCATCATCGTGTTCCAAGAAGTCACACTCCCCATTGGAGAAAATAACATCCTCGTCCCATTTTGACGCAACCTCAGGCTCTGAATGAACCTCCTGCACAACATCATCAACCAACTCACAAAGAATAGGAGTAGAAAATTCTTGCAAAGAAGGCGGAGGAACAATAGTTATATTATCATCAGAGAAAATATAAACAGGTTCCTCCGGAGGTGAATCCAAAAGAAGAGATGGAAGCAAAGGGAGAGGAATCTCCACCACATCATCACGCTGAGCAGCCAAAAGTTTGATGGGAATATCCACAAAAGTCCCCCATAGACAAGGTGGTACTGCGAACTCATCATCAGAATCAGAAGGGGCAACCAAATGAGAGATGGATGGAATGACAAGGATATCCGGTTCATCATCCATCTCCATCTAGCGCTCTAATTCTGCACAATCTTTCAACGCATGCTCGGTGCTACGACAACACAAACATAATTTTCTATTCCTTGTCAGTCCTTGCGGGGCCGGTGAGGAATACAAAAATGATGGAAGTGGCGAAGAAGAGTGACCAGAAGACTTGGGTACAGTGTATGAAGTGTCGTAGGAAGACAATGCTCCATGCACTAAACCATGAGAGTTATGCCCACCATCTTCAGTGGGGCACTCATCACAATAATGCCTAGCATCCCCACATCATTTGCAACGTATATTCAGATAAGAAAAAATGGTGCAAAGGAAGATTTCACCAAACAGAAATATTCTATGCAAGAATTGACTATACACAAACAATAAAATTGAAAACCTGCTTTTGAGAAATTGCAAATAAAGATTAGAAACAAAGAAATTCAAAGATGCTACTTATATATAAAAATACATAAAATGGTATAAACAAGGGGAAAGGGGTTTCTATCTCTTGTCTCCCTCTCCAGGAAACTCACACATCTGTGTTCCCAGGCAACGACACCAAAAACTTGATGCGCAAATCTAGCACACCGCTATAGGCGGTAGCAAGACTGCGGCACGAAACGGCAGTGTACCGATCATTCCAGTAATATAAAATGAGCAGTGAATCCCCGAGTATCGATCACGAAGGAACACACTAAGGTGGAGTTCACTTTTAAGGAAGGACTTGAGATCAAAGTCCTTTAGGTTGAATGGATTGCGGAAAAAGGGGGTTTTAGTTTATGGAAAATAAAAGAAAATAACTACAACTACTCCTATGCAATACCGCTATGCAATGCTTTGCTTAGCGAGATGGAAACTAGGTAGGCCTTGAACGCACTACTTCACTAGGGCGGATGGAATGGTTCGCACCGGCAGAGTTGACGTAGATTACACAGGCCGTTAGCACCGCTTAGCTTGGCGAATTGAAGAGTAGGCACACTGAATGGGAGAGTAGGCTAGCGGAATGAAGTGGAGGGTGGAGTGGATTTGGTGGCGCACCTCATTCACACATATAAACAAGTTAATTTCATAAAAATGAAATAGACATTACAAATTATGGTTTATAGTGCACATCATTAAAGCATAGAGAATCTAGTTACATTCATCAAAACAAAGAGGGGGATAGCAAAGGAATCGACCCAATCCGAAGCCTTGTTGAAGATTCACGGTTGGATTCGCTGGGTTGTCAATCCGCGTCCAAGCTTGGTCCTCAACTGCGTCTGGGGTAGAGAAGGCTGTCACTACCTTCCAATGGCCCGTCTTCTTCCTGTCACGATCCGGCCACAAGACCAAAGCTTCCTTCTTCTTGGATGATGATGGATGTTGGGCTAGATCCCTCTCCTTGGAAGCTCTTGGATGATGGAGGCGGCCTAGGGAAAAGCCCTCATGGAAGGGTGGAAGAAAACGGAGCTGGAGCACTCCTTGCGGTGGAAATGGCGGAATAGAATCAGGTCCTGAAAACCTAAAAATCGCAGCTTAAATAGAAAGAGTGCAGAATTTTGTTCATGCACGACCGTGCGTTTTAGAAATGCACGACCGTGCGTGAACAAAATAAAACATAATTTTTAAGACAAAAAAGGAGATCGTGCGATTTTACTCACGCACGATCAAAACAGACCGTGTTTAAAAATGCTCGACCAAATTCAGAATGCTACTTTGGGCCATAGATGAGAGCGCACGATCGCATCCAACCGTGCGTCAAAAAATGTACGACCGTGCGATTCATGCAGACATGAAATCTGGGCAAAATGGATGTTCTACCCACCTGCACAGCACCAAACAATAATCACACAGCTGGGAATACCATTCCAGCTCAATCCAAATACAAAAAAAGGGTTGGGGACCACCATGTGCTTACCCCAACAAACGTAGCGTGCAATTGCACACCAAAACGTGATCAAAGAGTGCACTTTGTGAAGAAATGTGTTCAAGTGAAATATAAGCAATAAAGGACTAAAAGTGAAGTGCATATGCATGATAATAAGCCCAGATGAGTCCAAATATGTGTATATAAATGGGACTCATCAGTGCACTACCCTTTTAGCGTTAAAATACTCATATTTACTTTAGTTATCATTTCACACGCAGTGCACTCTTTTCACCTATCGGGGTGTGCAATTACGTATTTTATGCTGGGGGGTATGCCTTTGGGGGCTCCACATGCCTGATTGTGCTTGTATTGTGGATGCTATGTTTGTTCCTTTGTGGTAGGAGCTTATATTTTGATTGTAAGCAGGTGGATCAACCCCATGAGCTGAGCATTGTAGTCTGGGTAAATCGCACGACCACATGATTATTGTTAATGCACGATCGATGTGATGATGCCCATCATGCATTTATCTTGACACACGATTGAATCCAATCATGCGTAAAGGAAAACGCACGACCTACCTCAACACCATCAAAATGTGAGTTCTGTCCTAGCCCCTATGTTTTTGGTCACGCACGAGCGCACTGCTCATGCGTGAACAAAAATGCACGACCTTCCTGTTTCTCTAGGCGTTGATTATCTCTATAAATCGCACGGACGAAAATGCAAGGTTGTGCGTTTTGATCATGTGTTTCATAATTTAATGCCTCTATATAAGTGCGCAGGTTCATTTGACCTAAACACATCAGATTGATCTTCTTCGTTTGTTCGAGGTCTGCTCTGCCATTTTTCCGTCGTTCCATCACTACCCACCAATTGGAGGTGCTCTATACACATTCTTGGCTTAAATATTGAGCCGGAGTATCCTCTCAGCCTCCTCCATCGTTCGTAAGCATCCATGCTCCATTTCAAGATACAACATGCTTCATCCTTGGAGTTCTCCGATGAGATCATGGCCAAAGGCGATTTACGAAGAAGACGGGTCAACTAGAAGGAAGTGATAACTCCTCTCCATACCCCAGACGTCACTCGTGGACCGAGCTCGGACAAGGCATGACAACCCTTGATTCGGACCGTGAATCCTGGCAAGACTTCGTGCCTTGGTTGTAATCTCATCTCCTTCATATTGCAGTATTGTTTTCTTAGATCATTGGTGTGTTTGAATGATGTTTGGTACACCTAGTTATGTTATTTAGTATTTCATGTCTTTGTGAAATTATTATGTGTGGCTTATGCAATTGAGGAGCGCCCCCATTCCATCCTCCACACTGCCATTACGTTCGTATAAAACACTAGCAATTGCTAGTGGCATGCTTATTGACGAGGTGCTTGTGACCCTCATTCCGCCAGTGCAAAACAACTCATCCGCTTGCCTACTTGTCCATTCTCCCTTGCGAAGCAGTGCATAGCGTCCTGCATAGGAGTAGTTGAGTTAGTTGTCTTATTTTATTTAACACAAACCAATCCAAGCTTTTCGCAATCCTTCCGACCCAAAGGACTTCGATCTCAAGTCCTTCCTTGATAGATAACTCCACCTTACTGTGTTCCTTTGAGATCGATATTTGGGGACGTACTCCCATTTTATATTTCTTGAATGATCGGTACACTGCCGTTTCGTGCCGCAGTCATACCACAACCTATAGCGGTGTGTGAGATTCGCGCATAAGAAACACATAACCACAACCTTCCCACTTGAGTTTCGACGGTTCTGTCTCCTGCAAGTCGCTCCTCGGTGCCATCTTAAGTCACTCATTGTAGGATTCCTTCAAGTCAGTCCCCACTGACATCCTTCAGGTACTCCCTAGCTACATCGATCTGCTTCTCTCTAGTACTGTGAATTTCGACTCGCCTCTAAAAACTCTGAATCGCCGCCATCATCTTCAACTTTCAACCGACTCTCTTGTTGGGAACCTTACCCGCAATATTCCTAATTTGAAGAAATCCTCAAGTCAATGATAAATACATTTTGTATTTGATAATCATCTGGTTTGATATGTGTAGGATCATTATGAAGTCATATAAATCACCCTCAGTGAGTCAAGAGATCAATAGGTGGTCAATGTTTAATTAATTCACAGAATTATTCTAAGTACAATGTCATTTTGATAAGTTGGAATATCGTCGAGACCATCCGAACATCATTTTGAAGACATTAAATCTTAGTCAAACCGTCTTGACAAGGAAAAGCAGTTCAAGCTCCTATATATCATCTTGATAATAAACTGTTCAAGAAGATATCTCTTTGACATGGATCAGTTAGACAAATATCATCTTGAAGAAGATCAACAAGATGGCTATCTTCTTGACAAAGCTGAAGTATATACATCGTGTTGATGACTAAAAATCTTTCATAGAGAAGGTCTCACGCTAAGTAAAGATCGTGGAGATAAAGAAATGTCATTTGAAAGCCATTCATTGAAGATGAAATTACTCTAAGTCAATTGTCATTGAGAACAAGTAAATTGTCGTCGAGAAGCCTACTTGACAATTCAAAAGCATGTTGAGTTGAGAATGATTAAGTCCATGTCGTCTAGATATGGCTCCTCTGTTGCCAAAACAATCTCAGGATCTAAGAGTTAAGTATTATCATTCTGACAAGGTATAAATATTATATTATTAAGATGAAGCATTCTTCCTGAAGATAGAAATCGTGTAGAAGTCTAAATATCGGTGTGAAGATCACATATATCAATGAGAAGTAGCAATATCGCCATGAGTGCAGCTTCATTGATCTAATATTAAAGTAACATTGAAAAGAGAAAGGATCGGTTTGATGAAGTGAATTTTCGTTGAGACAAAATGAAATGTCACCGAGACAACATAAATATCATCGAGACAATTCAAAGTTATAGACATTCAAAGGTTGTCGCTGCCGATTGCGCCGATCAAATCATACCTTTAAGGAAAAGTATATCTGACATAAAGTATTCCTAATTTCGTCTGAAAAAGTTTGAATCTCTTAAAATACTGATAAGATATGAGATGAAAACCCTAATCGTAAGAATCATAGATCTTCTAAACATTCTAATTGTTTGCTGCAATAGAACAATGCTCTCATCAGAAAATCAAAAGGTTTTCGACAAGATCTTCAAGGTCTGAGAACAAGAAGCAGGAGATTAATTCAAGAATCATCTAGTTCTCCTAGCTTGCTCTAGGTTCTTCATCCTCAATCATTTTAGAGTAAAGTAGCTCTCATATCTCAAGGTCAGTCTGATCTAGGTTTTCTAAAAGAAGATTCAATTATGATCTTGGCTGAACTAGTGAAGGCTATCTGCATAGAATCCTACGAAGACTCAATCCTTACAAGAAACATTTTCATAAATCTATTTGTAGTGCTATAAAAAATTGAATTTTCTGTTGTATGTCTTTTTGAGATCTGAGTGTAGGGCTCTATGTGAGACTAAGGTAGGATTGAAGGTTGAATCTGAGTTGTAGGAGTTGTGTACTCTGAGTTGTAGGATCATGTATTTGGGATCTGAGGTATGGAACTTGTTGTTGTTCCTGAGGTAGGAGTTCTGTACTCTAAGGTGTAATATCATTGGTAGTAGATCTGAGTTTGAAGGAGTTTTGCTGAGGCTAGCACAATGCTAGATAGGCACATGGGGAAGTTGGCATACCCATCTTGGGGTACCACAATAAATATCTGTGTTCTCTGTGTTGTGATTGTGCTGTATGTGATTTATCTAATAATCTGCTACAAATATTTCTAAAAGGATAAACACCTATTCACCCCCCTCTAGGTAGTATAGATTCATATTCGTTCTATTAGTATCAAAGGAAGGTTGTTCAAGAAGAAGCCTAACAGCTTGAACAAAATCTACCAAGGGATATACTACATCCACCATGACTTTAGGAAAGAATTATAAGAAGCTAAGTTTCATGAAGCTACCAGTCTGCAGAAAAGAAAATTTTGGCATATGAAAGGAAAGGGTCAGATTGTTCATGGTAGCTTCTGATCCAAGGATCTTCATAATAGTTGAAGACTGAACTTTTATGCCTTTGAAGGCTTCCACCATTGATCCAAATCTGCAAGTTCCAATGAGGTATGTAGATAAGACCAAGGATGAAATCATCCTGGCCACCATGGATATAAGGGCCAAGAATATCTTAGTCAGTACCATAGATGATTCCACTTTCCAAAACTTGATTCATTGCAAAACAGCAAAGAAATATGGGATTATCTAATAGTCTACATGGAAGATACTAAGGAAGTAAGAGATGATAGAAATATCTTCTGAATCAAGAGTTTGAAGCTTTTAGGCAGGAAAAGAAGGACACCATTTTAGACTACTATGAAAATTTCTTCAAGATTGTGAATGGTCACAGGACTTATGGAAGAGAACTCTCTAATTATGACCTAAATGACAAACTCTTGAGATCCCTCAATCAAAAATGGGATATCAAAATTCGTGTCATCAAAAAATGGGAAATCTGGCAATAATAAAACCTCAGATTGTCTTTGGCAAGCTGTTGTCCCATGAACTATAGTTGAATACCAGAAAGGCTGAGGAGGAAACCTCCAAATCATACTCCAAAGAGAAGTCTGTTGCATTCAAGGCTGATAGCTCCAGAAGGAGCAGAGAAGACTCTCCAATCAACCAGTAGAGGATTGTTGAGCAAGAAGAATCTTAGGCCATCACCTCAAATTTAGACATAACTAATGGAGAACTCTCATTATTCTCCAAGCAATTCAAGAAATTGCTGTCAAAAAGAAGAATGGAAAAATATAGACCATCTTCTTCCAAATTCAAAAGATCTGGTTATAACAATTGTCAGATCTTTAGGCGCCCTTAAAAGTGAGGGGGGGTGGGGGTAATAGCGGTTTTTGAAAACTCTAGGATTTTAAGAAAAACCTCTGAATATTTTATATGAAGTAAATTTAATCAAAATTAGAGAACAAGAAATCTATTTTATTGAATAAAAAAGACATGATTATCATTTATAAAATTAATTACAAAAATGGATTTCTATGACGCTAGAAATAAAAGGCAAATATAAAAGACTCTTTGGTTTTCTATACCGACTCTTCTCACTAAGAACTGGTTGGCTTTAGTCATTCTCTACCCAGATACGACATCAAGCCACTCTAGACTTTCTATCCCTAGAAAGACCTCGAGCATCCCCTAGATCTATGCCCTAGACCTAGCCGCCAACAACCACGACAAATTCCCACTAATCCACAGACAGACCTAGTCGCCAACAACCACGGTGAATTCCCCCTAAGTCACACACAGACATAGCACTGCACTACTAAAAAATAGGTTTTTAGTGACGAAATATTTTTGAAGAAATTTTTTTCGCCACTAAAAATATACTTTTTGTGACGAAAATATAGGTTGGTCAATAAATGACAGTTTTCAATTAAGTAGTGACTACAATAAATATTTGGTTTTTAGTGACCAAAATAATATTTAGTCACCAAAAATTTATTTATAGTGACCAAATTATATTTCGTCACTAAATAATTCTATTTAGCGACAAAAATATAATGTGTCTTATAAAAAGACAATTTATACTTAATCATTTGAGATCCCACCATAAAATTCATTGAATCCCGCGCATATTTCATTTTGGCACCTCTCTTTCACAGATCGGACCGAGCCCTAATTAAGGGATTTCCTTTCGCTCATCATTTTTTGCCTCTCGACGATGAGCCCCCTTCAACTCCCTTAATGACCTCCGCTTGATCTAACACCATCTCGATTGTACAACCCTCATTCTCCGAGGGTGGGCCCTTTCAAAGCCGCGTAGGCAGAGGTCAAAGTCAAAAGGTCAACAAAGAAGTCAACAGTCCGAGATATCAAGAAAGTCGGTCAGCGGTAGTAGACGAGTTCGTCGAACGCAGCCTTCCATTGTTCGTCGAGCACCGGAGCGAAAGAAGGCCTAGGCGAGTAGGGGTGCACTCGTGTGAGTAGCCCGGATACTCGCCAAAAGGTGGGCGACCATAGGTGATACTAGCCCATTTGCCCGGGGAGATCGCCTCAATGTCGCTAGTCGCCGGGCATGGGCTGGGCTATAAAAACCCCCTACCCCTTGGTTTTCCTATAAATAGGACCTTAGGGGTACTTGGATTGGCAGCTAGACTTGATCTTTTGGAACCCTGCTCTTGCATTCTGGAACCTATCGCACTTGGCCGCTACTCCCGGTACTAGCCATGTCGGTGCCTTCCTTGTACCCTGCTCGGCCATTTTTTGGTCTTGGAAGGGAAGTCTCTTCGAAGCTTCTGGGTACGTGGCGGGACCTCCCTGCCGCAGCACCTGGGGTCCTGTTTGTTGCTCTTCTAGCTTCTTCGTAGTCGCAAGTCAAGTCATCTCTTCGAGCCGCTTGGCAAGTAGTCTCTGGCTGCATTGGTCTGAATTTTGGAGCCTAGGATTTTCCTGGCTTCAACACTTTGGTGTGGTGAGGGGTACTAGAAAAGACAGACTTTTTGGAAGTGGTCGAGGTCCCCCCAAGCTGGATACTCGCCAAATCCTTGCCAATCTAGTACCTCGCCCAGCTTTTGTTTGCGGAGGGGAAGTTTCTCCCAAACTTTCGGGTATGTGGTGGGACCTCCCTGCTGGAGCACCTGGGGTGTGCTTAGTCATTCTCGCTATCCTATTTTAGCTATCCGAGCTGTGGAGTTGGACCGCAGGATCAGTAACCTCGGGCTGCATTGATCTGAATTTTGGAGCCGGGATTTTCCTGGCTTCAACATCGATGACGATGAGCGCTCTCCCTCTTGACGACGTCCTCCGATCGATCTGACAACACCAACCCTCTCGGCGATGACAACCTCCGCTCAATCAAAGGAGTAAATAGATTTAATTGAAAATATTAGTCAGTACTAGATTTAATTGAAATTTTAGTCACCAACAAATTGAAGCTCATCTACTTAACGAAAATATGTATATTTCATAACATAGCTACAAAATAAAAATAATTACATTTTTATAATTATTGGAAGCCAAGGTTAGCGCCACCTTTTCTAGAAACTCACGGGCCCCAAAAATAAACCTTCTTATTTGAGTCTCGACGGTATCTGAAGTCACTCATCTTCTACAAGAGAAATTGAGAAAAAAAGATAATGTCAAATAAATTATGAAACCCCTAATTAATGATTTTTTTAGTGATCTACAGTATTATAGTCATTGTTAATAATAGGGAATTGTTATCCGCATATCATAAATGGTTCTGCAGACCAACCTTTTCTATTTTTCAAATTGTTATCCGCAGACCAATTTTAGACTTAAGCATTCAATATCATTGTTCTCCTAAGCAGGGCCTGACAACAAAGGAACGTCTCTGACGACCTTCTGAGCACTTCATTGTGTGCACGGATCGTGATTCGTAAAAAAATGCATGGATAGAGACCGATTTGAGGAAGAAACAAAATTTCTTCACCATTCATCCAATTTTGTTTGTTTGGGAAGATTTAGATAGCTAGGCTTTCTTTGGAAAGATTTATATATCTAGGGTCACTCTCTCCCAAACAAACTAAAATCGCACGAACGGTGAAGAAATGATCTTTCTTCCTCAACTCGGTCTCTATCCACGCATTTATTTTACGAATCACGATCCATGCACACATTGAAGTGCTCAGAAGGTAGTCATAGATGTTCCTTCGTTGTCAGGCCCTGCTCAGGAGAACAAAAATATCGAATGCTCAAGCCATTTATGTTCTGCAGATAACAATTACCTAATAATATGTTAATTTTTTTTCCAATTTTTTAATTCCCTCGATACATACATTTCGACCTGCGCCTCTAATTTTTCTTTCCCTCCATCTTGCCATCGATCCTGAGGGCACGAATGCATGATCACCTCTTCATTACCAACATTCCGGTACTTAGGGCACAAATGCACGATCTCCTCTTCAAAGTTTTCTCCCGATCTTAACATTTCGGCCCCGCGCCTCTTCTAGTCAGCGTTCTCGTGCCCTAACAGAAGACATTCTCATGCTCGACCACCCCCTTCCAGAAGCCTTCCGGTAAGCGACGTTCTCGTGCCCGACCTCCTTCCGCATCTCTTCATGCCGGCGTTCTAGCGCCTGATCTTCTCTTCAAGTTGAGCTAATATTGCTAACATTCTCTCATTCAAAATTTTAGGTTAAGCATTTCATTTGATGACATGGTCGGCCTGTTAGGGCTCTTTATTCCGGTGTTCTAATTCGATTCAATCGACATTCTATCACGATTCTTTCACCGCCAACAAATTGTCGATTTCTACATTCTAACTATTGTAAAAAATCTATTGGAACTTACACTGTGCAGATATCAATTAAGTTAAGTACCCTCAACTTATGCATCTCATCAAGTACTTTCGATAATGAATTTCTGTTAGGTTTACCTACAATTATGGTAACCAAAATTTTCTTGGCATTCAGCAGTATCATTGTACAGAGGAAGAGTGGTGTATATGTGAAATTCCTTCAAGCAGGTAGATAGATCCGCTCCCATTTTCTGAAGACATTTACCTCGTTTTGATTTCCAAATGACTGAACTGATTCTTTAGAAACAATTACAAACAGATCCTGATTCTTTGACTGAAATGGTGAAAATGATGTTGGCATTTAAATTTCTACTCAGAACTCACACTAGAAAATTCAAATTAGGTAAGTACCCTAAGCTTATGCATTTATTGAAACCAAGACTTGGGACCAAGACTTGGTCTCCGTAAAGTTTAGTGTCCCCAAAAGAGGGGGTGACCTCACACTTACTTCTCTCAAGGGAGAGCACTAGGCCGAAGACTTAGGAAACTAGGAACGAGACTAAAGGCACAACGAGGAGGTCCCACCACACACCCGGAAGATCTTAGAGCACTTCTCCTCCCAAGACAATGCTGAGCATGGGGCACCTTTGGAGTCTCTCTTCACCCAACAAAGAAACTAGGGGAGAGAGAAGCCAAAAAGGGAACTTCCTCCAAATATATAGTTTTCTGAACTTGGTCTGCCAATAGCCATATTTTGGCCTACGAGATTACGAAAAATGCCCCCATGTTTGGCCTGCCCACAGCCAAATCCCACCATTTCTGAGGCGCTAAATGCAGACCGCCCTATGGGGCCGGGCGAGCAGGGGGAAAGCCACCTCCCTCGCTCGCCCCCTTACTGAGGTGGGGCGAGCCCGAGAGGCCAACCGCCTCTCCGGCTCACCCCCTGCTGAGGCGGGGCGAGCCCGAGAGGCCGCCCGCCTCTTCGGCTCACCCCTTTGATGGGGCGGGGCGAGCCCAGGAGGCCGATCGCCTCTCTGGCGCGCCCCCTTGCTGGTGAGGGGTGAGCTTGGGAGGCCTACCGCCTCTTCGGCTCGCCCGCTTGCTGGGTCGGGGCAAGCCCGGGAGGCCCCCGACCCATCCGTCTTGCCCCCCTGCCCTCCTTGGGTGGGGCGAGGGGGAGGTCGCCCGCCTCCCCAGCTCGCCCCCGTGCCCTCCTTGGGCGGGGTGCGCAGTAGGCCGCCCGCCTCCCCAGCTCGCCCCCCCTACTGTGTCCGTCTAGAAACTCTTCTGCCCCCTTACTTGCCTGGGGCAGTGCTAAAAACATTGGGCCTAAAGACACCCTGGTCCCTGGGGACCCACTCGGCAAATACAGGGTTGTACACAATTGTTGGGAACAGTGCCCATCAGTGTTCCTGAGTTGAAGAAGTGCTCAGCTCAATGATAAGAGCAAGTTGTGTTTAATGTCATATCTAGTTCAGGCTTGCAGAGATGAAATGATATGTCCAGTATCTCGATAATCTGCCCAAGTATAACATCGTCGAAAAGGCTCAAGCATGTCGTCGACAACAACAGACGTATCGTCGACAGTAGTCGACAATATCGTCAAGAAGAAGCCTTGTCGTCGAAAAGGCTAAGTGAGACTGATAGCAATTGACATCGTCATAAAGAAGGCATGACGTCGAGAAGACTGAAGAAAGTCATTTGAAGACTAGCAGTTGCTGAAGTGTAGTCTGTGGACATGAGGTCATTCATGTCATCGACAAGATAAGGTGGCTTAAGGGACAACGTGCAAACAAGGAGCTCTCGCCGATAGCAGGTTGATTACTTCGTGTCGTCTTAAGCTCAAATGGAGAAGTGATGTCCAGTATCTTCAAGATATCACTATTTGATGAAGAATTGAAGAAGAGACTAGTGCAAGGCGTCGACAAAGTCCTGTCGTCGAGATATTATCCATGTCGTCATAACAATGGAAATATTGTCGAGACAATTTAAAAAGTAGCCAAGCGCGCTCTCAGCATTTAATGTCGCCGCCTGATTGTCCAATCAGCGCATGCTTTTGAGGGATGGGCGTCTGACAGTAAAGGACATCATATCTGACCGTTATGTGACACATCCATCCTATAAAAGGGAATATTGGTTGCCTTAGAAAAAAAGCGAGAAGAGAAAAGAAAAATCATTATTTCGCCGAGCAATACAACATGAACATCTGCTGTGAAGAAGAAAGAAAGAGGAACAAAAATGCCCGATCAGAGTTCTTCAAGTTGCAGTCAAGCCACATCTACTCATTCGTCTCTCTCAAGAAAGGGTAGCCTGTTGATGAATAATTTCTTTGTATTATTTTTGCTGGAGCGCAATTCCAACAATAAACCGATAAGGCAAGTATACCTATCGTTTTAAAGTATAGGATCAAGTGTCGTATGAGACTCGGGGCTGTCGAGTACTTGTACTCACAAAGTAGAGCTGTTATTTTATCTAACGGAAATTTTTGGTTTGAAAAGTGAAGTAAAAAGAAGACTTGGACTAAAGAGAAAATTGATGATTAGAAAGCTAGCACTTGATCTAGAATCCCTTTGGACTAAAATAAACTTCTTAAATGGATAAATTGCAAACTTCTAAATTATAAACTTCGACCGTAGAGGTTCCCAAAGTATGATAGAACCTCTCTCGAGAGAACTATCAACTATCCTTAGGTTGATCGATTAAGACCTCTCGGCCAGTCGAAACCCCTAAGCTTGCTTTAGGCGGTGAACCCCTCTATTGAATTTGATTCCAGTCCGGAAGATTTAAATCACCCTCTCTCGAGGAGTGTATGAAATTCTTTTTATCATTGAGTGATCTCCTCGTTTGCATGGATCTCTCGATCACTAGCATACAAATCTTAGATCGAAAAACATATTCGCGACATATGAATTTGACGCAATTAGAATCAAAGATAAATCGAAGCGAAATAATATAGAGAGCTTGCTAATTTTTATAAGAACAAAGCAAAGTTTATTTTATTCCAAAGTTCATCATGATCAAGTGCTAATTGGAATTTAGCTACTCATCGTGATGGAGGAAATACATATGATAAGGAAAAGACACATGATTGATAAAATAAAGAGTACTTAAATTGAAATAGCTTGAACGAGAACTACAACTTGATACATAATTCAGAAATAACAACTAGAAATTACAATAAAACAGTGAAGGGTTACAACAATTGGACTCCAAAATCCTCTCCCTGGCATCTGGACAAGGCAGCAATTTATAGTTGAAATTGTTGGGGAGACACGCCCCTAGGTCACGCCCGTGACCTAGGGCGTGTAAGGTACGGAAACGCTGTCTTGAATACCAAGGAACGTTCGGGAGGAAAACCGCCAAAATTCATAAATCGGTTGGTCATGCCCCTAGGTCACGCCTGTGACCTTAGGGCGTGTCTAAGCTTGATCTGCAAACGGCGGGAAACGGCTTGAGCCAGTTAATTTGGCGGTTTAGAAGAGGCCGCGCCCCTTGGTCACGCCCGTGACCTTGGGGCGTGTAATATTAATCCGACGTGGCTTGAGCTGGCTTTTGCAACGGTTGGCACGCCCATGACTTTAGGTCATGCCCCAGGGTCACGCCCGTGACCTTGGGGCGTGTAATATTAATCCGACGTTGCAGATCTCCTGGTGCAGAAGGGGCCACGGCCCGTGACAATGGTCACGCCCATTGGTCACGCCGGTGACAGGGGGGCGTGTACTTGACAATTTCTCAGAACAGGCTCAATTTTTCTCCTGATTAACACTGTTAGCCCAAAAATGCTATCAGCAGCCCAGATTTTCCTGAAAAGGTAAAATAAAGAAATTAAGGGGAATATTCTAATAATTAAAACAAAAATTGATTGATTATTAAATTAAAAACTAACTAAAAACTATGATAAAAATAGAGTTATCAAATACCCCCATACTTACCCGTTTGCTAGTCCCGAGCAAACAACTTTTCATAGGAGTAGAAAAATTTAAATACTAGAATTGAAATTTGAACCTAAGGAGTAAAAATGTGAAGTCTTACGCCTAAGCGTGTAGAAATTCTAGTAGAAAAAACTATTCAGCATATAGATTAGCTTATAACTTTTCAAAAATGCGTTACAACATATTGTTTTTACTTTTAAATTGAAAATTCAGTAAATCCTAAAATGTTATTTATGGAGCGGGTAGCGTGCTTACTAAGATCAATATTACGCAAAATCAAATTTCGGCATAGCCTCCAAAGAAATCCATCAATGATGATGGCCATAGGCTTGCCCTTTCACACTCTCGCCACGACACTAGTTTAACTCATAAGTATAAATCAATAGGACTTTTCGGTTGAAACGTAGGCTTATGTTACTTTTAGTGAGGAAAAACAAAGATAAACATGACGGCTATTCACACCCAAACCAAAAGTGAGCTCGCACAAAATAATCTAAGCAGTTATGGCATTGTAAGAGCATAGCCAATTTCTAATCTTTTTTTTTGTGTTCCTTTTCTCTTTCTTTTTTTTGTTTTTTTTTCATTTGATTTTTTTTTCATAAAAGACAAGAGAAAGTCCACCAAAATAATAAAGGCAACAAACACTCACAAATTCTTTTCAAATAATTACTTTCGAGCACTGACTTAGGTGTGTGATTAGGTTGCTTTTTGGGCCTTGTGAAGTGCTTGGTAGAGCTGAAACAAAAGGTAATATAAAAGGCTCAAAGGGGCTTAACAAAGATAAAATGTTAGGTGCGGGTGCAAAAGCTCAAATGGGCCAATGAAATGCCTATATCATATTCATACGAATGAATTTAACTTATGCAAATGTCTTGAGAGTCGCTAGAGGGCAAGTTCTAGACATCGAGAAAGAATACCCTTCCGTTCAAATTGCATAATAATTCTCTAGTAAGCTTCTACATACTCACTTAAATTATTTTTGGATTCTACCAGTTTCAAGTTAAAAGTAAAACAAAAATAATTTTCACGCAGTTAGAAAAACATAAATCCAATTGTATGCTGAATCGTTAATTTGACATGAGATTCTACAAACGCGTGCGCTTAACTAGGGACACTACATGAGCCAACATTTTTACTCCAAAGTTCAAAATCTAATTAAGTATATAAAAATTTCCTACAACACTATGTAAAAGTAAATCTACTAAGGATTTTGCAAACAAGTAAATATAGAAATATTAAGATAACTATTTTTTTTTGTTGTTTTTTTTGTTAGAAAAATTTTGGGTGTTGCTTTGCAATAAAACCGGCGTGAAATACCCTCCCCCCAAACTTAAAAAAAAACAGTGTCCCCAATGTTTTATATCAAAAAAAAACAAGCAAGTATGGAATGAAGAAACTTCCCTGAGTGGAGGCCAAATCCGCACCGAGTAGTGCTGATAAAACAAACACACATTTTTTTTTATATTTTTTTATAATTTTGTAATGAAAACAAAAATACAAGAAAGCATAAAGATAGAGGTACATGAAAACAGTAAAAAGAAAAAGACAGATACAGAGACAAAAGGTAAACCAAAAGAAACCTAATCCTCATAACTATCATCCCTACTCGGAGGATAGTGAGTACGCAGAACCCCAAACTCCCACAAAATGCGATCCATCGAAGAGTCCTGACGATGCTCAAGTGCGGTGAATCGACTATCAAAGTGTGCAAACCGCGCATCAAAACGGGTCTCCATCTGCTCCAGCTGAGTGCAGATAGTCCCGAACTGAAGATCCCAATAAGTCGAAGGACCAGGAGCTGGGGAAGAGTGCGGCGGTGGTGGGGGTGGAGAATGAGTAACACCAGGGAGATCAGCATCGAGATCAAATGCTCTGCCGCCAACCGCCGGTGGCACAGCCTCGTACTCACCATCGCGTCGTCGTGCTAAGCCTAGGGCTTGAAGATTCTGAAATTGAATGGAAATCGGCGTCTGAACAGAGCGCATCCACGGAAGAGCATCCCAGACCCCCTGCTGCTTGGCGAGATGGGTAATGAAGTGCCCGCCGTGGACAGCTACCAACCTCGCATTTTCGGCCTGATGGAGAAAGAAGATAGCGAGCAACTGGCCGAGGTTAAGAGGTACCCGATGGTGCATACTATATAGACATAGTAAGTCCCACCTGGTAACCACACCATGGCTGTCGTCGCGGCCGATGAGAGTGAAGGTAAGGAGGTTGTGGAGAATACGAAAGGCAGGAGGGATGAGGTGGCTACCTTTGGATCTTTTGGGGGTGTAAGGAGAAATATCATTGCTGATTTCCAACCCGAAGTGAATAAGATTAAAATCAGTGGGGAAATCAACACAAAGATCGGCGTAGGCGGGAGAAAGAGAAAATACGTCGTCGCAAAATCCCATAAGAACATTGAGTTGGCGGATGGAAAGTTGATGCGGAAGACCGCCCATTCGAAAGGCGATGACATCATCATTCTCGACCCACCGAAACTCAAAAGAGGCCAAGAAATCAACTGTGAGTTCGAAGTAAGCGGCCTCGGAGATGGAGAAAAGAGCATTCCATCCGGGGGTGGATAGGAAATTTCTCACCAACTCAGCCGCTCCGAAAGCTGCAAGGATGCCCCAGTCCAAGATACGGAAGACGCCAAAGGGTTTGGCGCCCAACCGGTTGCTCCGTTCTTGTTGGGTGGGGTTATCAAAATGAAGCATAGCTTCCGCTGCGGCGGGGTCCGCGGGGTGCTCAGAAGAGATAGCGGTGGAACGAGCATGATGGCGATGCATTGGGAGAAAAATCGGCTCAAGGGAAAAGGAAAATGGAAAAGAGAAAGAAGGAGAGGTGTGGAGAAAATGGAGAGGATGATGCCCTTTAAATAGGGGAAAAAAAGTCACGCCCCCTGTCACGCCCGTGACCAGGGGGCGTGTAATAGTAATGACAAAAAAAATAAAGTCTCGTGAGGGGTCTGTCGGGAAGTGGAAAAAGAGAACACGCCCCAAAGTCACGCCCGTGACTCTGGGGCGTGTACCTGGAAAGAATCCAATGCTATTTCCTGCGAAATGGGACCCACCATTGGTCACGCCCGTGTTCTTTGGGGCGTGTAATAGCAGGTCACGGGCATGATTCAGAAGAATGCAGCCGAACCGAGACGGAAGAGTTCCGTCCCGGTCACTCCCGTGATAGTGGACTTGTCACGCCCGTGACAAAGGCGGGAGACGGACCCACCTCACACCCAAGAAAGACACATCATTCGAGACAAACTTTCGGACAGGCCACGCCACCTATACACACCCGTGACCCGTAGGTCACGCCCGTGTATCAGGGGCGTGTAAGAGAATTTTTTCCAGTTTTTTTATTATTTTTTGCTATTTATTTTTTTATTAAAGAAAACAAAAAAACATGACAATAAAAACAGAAAATACCGACTTGCAGAGCGGAGTTTCATGTACGTGTGAGCGTTCGTTATTTTGCAAATCTCCTACAAACCTGCAAAAACCTCAAAATAGAATAATAAAAATAATAACATTTTTTTATTGGTTTTTTTTTTATTTTTGTTTATTATTTTTTCATTTTTATATGTTTTTTTTAAAAACAAGAATAAAAATACGTAGAATTTTTTAAACGGAAAAAAAATAAAATAAGATAAAAAAACATGGGTTGCCTCCAAAGAGCGCTTTGGTTACGGTCGTTGAGCTCGACCATGGTGGCACGCCGATTTAAGTGTTTGGAAGATGAATCTCCTCCCGGTGCTCATGAAGATCATGGCCGGAGAAAAATAATTTCAACCGGTGCCCATTCACTTTAAATTCACCTTTTTCGGGATGCATTATTGAAACGGTCCCGTAGGGCCCAACCTCTTTGACGATAAAGGGGCCGGACCAACGAGACTTAAGTTTTCCCGGAAAAAGATGTAAACGCGAGTTATAGAGGAGAACTTGGTCTCCCGGTCGAAAAACTTTAGGATGCCTAAGTTTCTTATCATGATAAAATTTAATGCGCTCCTTGTATAATTTATTACTTTCATAAGCAAGGGAGCGCCACTCATCGAGCTCATTAAGTTGGAACTTGCGGAGCTCGGAAGAAACGCTATTATCTAGATTAAGAAATTTAAGCGCCCAAAAGGCACGATGCTCAAGCTCGATCGGTAAATGACATGCTTTTCCATTGACCAATCGATACGGCGTACAACCGATGGCGGTCTTGTACGCGGTCCGATAGGCCCATAAAGCATCATCGAGTTTATGCGACCAATCTTTCCTATTGGTGGAGACCGTTTTTTCTAAAATTCGTTTCAATTCACGGTTAACCACTTCTACTTGGCCACTTGTTTGAGGGTGATAGGGGGTGGCCATCCTATGTGTAACGCCATATTTAGATAAAACTTTAGTAAATTGGGTGTTACAAAAGTGAGTTCCTCTATCGCTAATTATCGCCCGCGGTACTCCAAATCGTGAAAAGAGTTTTTTGAGAAATTGGGTTACGACTCGGGCATCATTGGTGGGAAGGGCATGCACTTCCGCCCACCTAGACACGTAATCGACCGCTACCAAAATATATCGATTTCCAAAGGAAACTGGTAGCGGCCCGACAAAATCGATCCCCCATAAATCAAAAATCTCAATTTCTAAAAGAGATTTTAAAGGCATTTCATCTAGACGGGAGATATTACTTGAGCGTTGGCATTGTTCACAATGACTTACATGTGCGTGAGCATCCTTGAAGATGCTCGGCCAATAGAAGCCCGCTTCAAGTACCTTCTGCGCCGTCCGATTTGCTTTATAATGCCCACCGGCGGGTCCCTCGTGGCAATGCTTTAAAATTTGAGCGCCCTCCTCATGAGATACACACCTCCGCACCACTTGGTCCGCACAAACTCGAAAAAGGAACGGATCCTCCCAAAAATAATTTTTCAAATCGGAAAAGAATTTCTTCTTTTCTTGATAGGAAAAATCTTTTGGGTGAAATCTCGCAACAAGGTAGTTTGCAAAATCGGCGAACCAAGGGGTGGGGAGATCTATTACCTTATGAATAACGAGGAGTCATTCCTCGGGAAAAGTATCATTAATTTCTTCTTCTATGAGCTCCTCCAAATTGGAATTCTACAACCGAGAAAGATGATCCGCCGCAAAATTTTTCGCTCCCCTTTTGTCCCGGATCTCCAAATCAAATTCTTGTAAGAGTAAGATCCACCTAATCAATATTGGCTTGGCATCAGTTTTGTTAGCAAATAATGTAAAGCCGAGTGATCAGTAAAAATAATTACTTTAGATAAAGTAAGATAGGAACGAAATTTATCAAAAGCAAAAATTACGGCTAAGAGCTCTTTCTCGGTTGTTGTGTAATTTTCTTGTGCGTCGGTGAGTGTCTTGCTCTCATAATATATTAGATGAAAAGTGTTATTTATGCGTTGTCCTAGGACTGCACCAACAGCAAGACTACTAGCGTCGCACATAATCTCAAAAGGAAGATCCCAATTGGGAGCTATCATAATCAGCGCGTTTATTAATTTTTCTTTAATAATAGTAAAAGAATGCAAACAATTTTCATCAAAAACAAACGGCGCATCTTTTTCTAATAAGTGAGTGAGAGGCTTAGTTATTTTAGAAAAATCTTTTATAAACCGGCGATAGAAACCGGCATGCCCAAGAAAACTCTGTACGACCTTAACATTTGAAGGGGAAGGTAATTTTTCTATAGTTTCAATTTTAGATTTATTTACCTCTATACCCTTACTAGATATTTTATGGCCTAAAACCAAACCTTCCCGTACCATAAAATGGCACTTCTCCCAATTTAACACTAAATTTGCGTCTTCACATCTTTGGAGAACGCGGGAAAGGTTAGTCAAACACAAATCAAATGAATCTCCGAAAACGGAGAAATCATCCATAAAAACCTCCATAATATCCTCCACTAGTTCGTCAAAAATTGCTAGCATACACCTTTGGAATGTATCCGGCGCATTGCATAACCCAAATGGCATCCTACGATAGGCGAAGGTGCCAAACGGACAAGTGAAGGTTGTTTTCTCTTGGTCCTCGGGCGCAATTGGGATTTGAAAATATCCCGAGAGACCGTCAAGAAAACAATAAAACGAGTGTCCGGATAGTCGTTCAAGGATTTGGTCGATGAACGGCAAAGGAAAATGATCCTTACGGGTCGCATCATTTAATTTACGATTATCAATACAAACCCGCCATCCGGTAACGGTTCTAGTAGGGATTAATTCATTTTTATCGTTTGGCACTACCGTTAATCCTCCTTTCTTTGGCACCACTTGGACCGGACTAACCCAAGAGCTATCTGAAATTTGATAGATGATGCCCGCATCTAATAATTTGATTACCTCTGCCTTAACCACCTCCTTCATATTAGGATTTAGTCGCCGTTGAGGTTGAATAGATTTACGTGAATTTTCTTCTAATAAAATCTTATGCGTACAAAAGGAGGGATTAATCCCTTTTAAATCCGTAATTTTCCACGCAATTGTGCGGCGATGAAGTTTTAAAACATTTAATAATTTTAATTTTTCTTAATCGGACAGAAATGCCGACACAATTACGGGAAGATTAGAATCCTCCACTAAAAATAAATATTCTAAATGATCAGGCAACTGTTTTAATTCTAGCACGGGAGGTTCTTCATAAGAAGTTTTTAAACGATCACTACCTAATTCTAAAATTTCAAAAATAGGTGCATGAGTGATCGTGCCATCAATAATTTCATGAGAAATAAGATCGAGATTTTCAAAGTCTTCATCATAAGAAGATGGCGAAATATATTCAGAAAATAAAATGAAGTTTTCATCAGGTGAAGCCTCCAAGAAAAAATAATAGTCGTCATTTGAGAGCGTATTTTTCATAGAAGAATTGATAGTAAAGGTAACTTCTTCATCTCAGACTCTAAGGAGAAGTTTACCGTTACTAACATCAATTATGGCGCGCGAGGTGGCAAGGAAAGGGCGACCGAGAATGAGTGCTACCTCGGTGTCCTCTTCGATGTCAAGGATGACAAAATCTACCGGAAAGATAAATTTATCAACCTTGACAAGCACATCCTCGATAATACCCATTGGGTATTTTATGGATCGATCCGCCAATTGGATGCTCATTCTCGTAGGATTAGGCTCTCCTAAACCCAATTTTTGGAAAAGAGAATAAGGCATCAAATTTATAGAGGCGCCTAGATCGGCCAACGCATGTTTTACTAAGAAATCGCCAAATAAACAAGGAATTGAGAAACTACCAGGATCGGTTAATTTCTTAGGCAATTTATTAAGTAAAACTGCCGAGCACTCCGCGTTCAATTGAACGGTAGAAATATCCTCAAGTTTCTTTTTATTGGATAAAAGATCCTTGAGGTATTTAGCATACTTCGGCATTTGTGTGATGGCTTCGCAAAATGGTAGATTAATATGAATTTGTTTAAGCATGTCTAAAAATTTTCCGTAATGCTCATCCATCCGGTCCTTTTTTAATTTAGACGGTCCAAATTGCGAACAGATCCGGTAAGATTCCGGATATTTGCGTCGTTAGTTGCTGCATATTTGGTGAACACTTCCTCAATAGTGGGAGCTTTTGGAGCTATTGGTGGAGGGAAGCCAGGTGGAATTGTGTTGGGTGGTTGTGCCGCATTCCCTGGATTTCTCCAAGAGAAATTGGGGTGATTCCTAAAACCCGGGTGATATGTGTTACCATAATGAGTGTTTCCCGAATTAAAGGTTGGCCGATTCAGATTACCCATGTAATCCACATGTTCGGCAATGGTGGATGGGGATCCCCAGGTAGGTGTAGAAGAGGAAGCAGTCATCTTTTCTATTTTTCTATTTAAAAGCTCAACTTGGACAGATAAATTTGAAATCGTATCAACTTCATATATCCCGGCCGGTTTATTTGGGCGCGACCGAGGTGTACTCCATTGATACATATTCATGGCCATACTCTCTAAAAGCTCTTGCATACCTGCCGGTGTTTTGTTATTCAAGGTACCACCGGCGGCGGCGTCAATCATTTGACGCGTTTGTGAATTTAGGCCGTTATAGAATGTCTGAATTTGCAACCAATCGGGGATTGCATGATGGGGGCATCGGCGCAAATATTTCTTAAACCGCTCCCAAGTATCATAAAGCATTTCCGATTCAACTTGGGAGAAAGAAATGATATCCTTACGCAATTGGGCTGATTTAGCGGGCGGAAAATATTTCGTGAGAAATTGTTCCATCATTTGAGCCCATGTGGTGATAGATCCTCTTGGAAGAGAACTGAGCCACTGCTTAGCTTTATTGCGCAAGGAGAAGGAAAAAGTCGAAGCCTAATTGCATCATCGGATACCCCGTTAATTTTGAAACTATCGCAGATTTCTAGAAAACTAAAAATATGCGCGTTGGGATCCTCATCTTGAAGCCCATCAAATTGTACATATTGTTGTACCATTTGAATGATGCTTGGCTTTAATTCAAAATCATTGTTCAGGTCGAACAATACTAGAAGTGGTATCCTCCAGATTAGGCCGGGCATAATAGGACATAGTCCGTTGCGCGACCTCATCCGGATTTGGATCACCCATATTAGAAGAAGTAGAAGAGGAGGAAGAAGAAGAAGAAGAGGAAGAAGAAGAGGAAAAAGTATTCGGAAAGGAAGTGTCACCTATGGATTCCTCAATCGGATCTTGACAATTTGGTCATTGGAATTTTATGCGTCGCCGAATGGTTTGCTCGATTTCCGGATCCAATTCAAGAAGATCTGACGGATTCCTTCGGGTCATACACCAAAGAGAAAAAATGAAAGCATAAAAATTTTATAATTAAAAATTTATAAAATAAAATTTCCTGGATTTCCCAAGGACTACCCAATGACGGGTTCGCAGGGTACTAGGCGGTCTTGTGGGATAAGAACCCAGCACGGCCCTTTCGCAAGAAATTTTAATTATAAAAATTTAAAGTAAAATTTTACGCAATAAAATAGAAATAAAAATGTTAAAATTAACAGAACTTTGTGATGAGTCCCAATTTTATACACATTTATGGACTCATCTGGGCCGATTTTCTAGTCTATGCACTACATTTTAGGCATGTTTTTGCTCATATTTGTTATTCCATGCTATGTGCACTTCTAGGCCCGTTTTGGTGTTATTTTTTGTTCATCTTCGTTACTAGTTTTCATGCAGTGTTAAGTGCCACCTTTAGTGGCTAGACTGGTGTTGTATGCTGGAACAGGAGTCGTGCAGGTGTTCCCGGTACAATTATGTACAGGAACACTGCGCACGATAACTGGCTCTATCGCGCACGACCACTGGTCGTGCGCCACTGATCGTGCGCACTTAACGCCCATTTTATGAGTTCTGTTTGGCTTATCGCACGACCATTTACGATAGTGCGCACGACCACTGGTCGTGCGCCACTGATCGTGCGAACATTGTATTTTATAATTTTCTTACCTTTCAGGCTCCGTCTAGTCAGGCGCACGATCACAGTGCGCACGACCACTGGTCGTGCGCCAACGATCGTGCGTACTGTTTATTCCAGCGTCTATAAAATGCCCTGCTCGCGATTTAGGTCAGATCCTCGCTGTTTTCTCGCCCAGCTCCGTCGTTCCGCCCATTTCCGCAGGTATTCGCCCCCTAGGCCTCCTCCATCATCCAAGGGCTTCAAGGAGGAGATTCTACACTCATCTTCATCGCCAAGGAAGGAGTTCCTCGCATCGGACGTGGCCGGATTGTAAAATGCTGGAGAAGACGGGTCCATTGGGAGGTGTGACAGCCCTCATCTACCCCGGACGCAGTTGAGACCGAGCTAGGACGTGGATTGACAACCCGACGATTCCTACCGTGAATCTACAACGAGACTCCGGATTCGGTCGTATCTCTTGCCTCTTTCTTCTACTTGTGTGGTTGTATTTGTTTGTAATCTCTATATTTAGATGATGACACTATGAATCTTGTTTATTAATGTTTATTTCATGTTTATGGAATCATATTATTCATATGTGTGAATGAGGTGCGCCGCCATCCATTTTCCACTCCACCACCGTGTCCGGTGCCGCACTAGCAATTGCTAGTGGCGTGCTTGTCGACGAGGTGCTTCCGACCCTCATCCGTATGCCTACTCTTCCATCCGCCTAGCGAAGCGTGGCATAGCGGCCTGTGTATTCCATCCCGCCTAACGAAGCAGCGCGCTCAAGGCCTGCATAGTTCGATCTGTTTGCCTACTCGTCCATCCGCCCTTACGAAGTAGCGCGTTCAAGGCCTACGTAGTCTTCCATCCCGTCGAGCGAAGCTTTGCATAGCGGCATTGCATAGGAGTAGTTGTAATATTTTATTTTATTATTCGCAAACCAAATCCCTTTCGTCCGCACTCCACCTATCGCTGGACTTTGATCTCAAGTCCTTCCTCGAACGTTAACTCCACCTTACTGTGTTCCTTGAGAGATTTGATACTCGGGGATTACTCCTCGTTTTATATTACTTGAACGATCGGTACACTGCCATTTCGTGTCGCAGTCGAGCTACCGCCTATAGCGGTGTGTGAGATTTGCGCCATCAAGTTTTTGGCGCCGTTGCCGGGGAACACAGTCGTGTGAGTTTTCTGGAGAGGGAGAACCTGAGAGAGAAGCCCTTCCATTTGTAAATTGCATTTCTTTGTTTTATTTCTTTTTATTCCATTTTTCTGTTTTAATTAGGTTGCTTTAGTAATTTTTGTTAGGTGTAGTATTTTGCACAATAGCATTTTTATTTTTGAATCGTTTTATCTTCACACTATGTGGGCACATCTTAATTTCCATTGCCGTTGGTGTGGAGCTACCTCCCACTCTAGTGATGAATGCCCTACGGAGAATAGTAGGCATAATTCTTATAGCCCAGCATATGGAGCACCGACTTCGTCTGATACTCCATATGGTGCGCGTAAGTCTTATGGCTACTCTGCTGAGCCTTTACCGTCATACTTCTTTTCGGCTTCAGCACCCGCTGTGCCAAAGAAGCCCGCTAGGCAGTGCCAGTTTTGTCGGAGCACTGATCATGTCTTGAAGGACTGTGCCGAGTATCTTCGCCAATTGGACGAGGATGACGAGTCGGATATCCGGATCGTCCCAACTCCTAAATCTGGTGGCACACCTTCAACATCCGGTTATGTATCTTTGTCACCTTCACATCTTGAAGGGAATCTCATGGATACGGTCACCGGATGTGCGGCTGATCTATGCACCAACATTGTTGAGCCTATTCTCCCAGTGCATCCACCACCCCTAGTGGATTCGATTCTTTGTGAAGAATCGGTGCTCGACTTTTATCCGAGCACTACTCCTCCCCCTGTTGTGCATACTATACTCATCTCCGACGACATTATTGAGGATGTGTCACAGGATGAGGCTGGTGATCTGAGTGTTGTGCCTATTCCTATGAAGGAGGACAACCTTCTAGGTGAAGAGGAGCTTTCCTCAACACCGGTGGAGGAAGTCCAAATCTTGGGCATGGCCATTGTCGATCCCGCTGAACCTTGCAGCATTGATGACAATGCCAACATTATTCTACTTCCCCAACCTGATGGGAGTGAAACCGGGATCACTCCCCCGATTTCTGATTATTTTTGTCCTTCTTCTCTTTTATTTCTTGACCCCCCTTCTTCACCCGAGCCTGTGCAGGCTGAATCTTCACAGGTACTTCAGGAGGACTTGGAGCTTTGTGCTCAAGTCAATGATGGGTGTGTCCTTTTATGCGAGGAGGTTGATTCCTCCTCCATTAAGGAAGCCTCATTCGTTGCCTTCTCCTCCTGCGGACCTGTTGTGGACGATACCTTGCTCGGCAAGGATTTGTTTTGTTGTGAGATGAGTGAGGACCAGGCCTCCTCCTTTTCTTACATTCTTTTCCCTCTACCTGTGATGGGCAGGTTTTATTTATATTCGGGTAGAGGCGTGACTGTTCTTTCTCCGTATAAGTACCCGCTACCGACACGGATATTGGGCCAGTTACCTGTCCACTTCTCCTTCCATACTCCCATTAGTTAGATATTATAAAGTTTTCAATAAGTCGTGCTGGGATGACAATAACCCCAGTATTTATCTTAATTTTTCCAGCATTTTCATTTCTTTTCTAATTTTATTTAGTTAATTGCACTTTACTTCAGTTTTCTATTTTCTTTTGTTTTTGCGGAGCTGACCCCTGCAGGTATCCTTCTTCTGGATGGCGGATGCTGTAGCTTTTTCATGGTTTACACGCGTCTTCTGGTATGCTCACTTGTTGAGCATTGGGTACTCTCTTTCTCTAGCCCTATTTTGATTTTCATGTCATATATTATGTGGGTTGTTTAGTTTAAGTCTGGGGGAGAGTAGTTCTGTGTGCCCACGCACGTGCACTATTGCATTGCATGCTAGAAGTATTTCTATTTCATTTATTTAGTATTGTTCATCTTCATTGCACACCACAGCACACACTTGAGCGCGTACTCATCTGTTTGCCAGCTCTGTTTTGAATTTAATTCTCCTGCTTATGTGGGAAAGTCTAGGTGATGGCTCAGGACTATGTAGCAGAGTAAAATGTTGACTCCAGCAGTGCTCCTAGTCGAGTGCTCGGTTACATAGAAATTTGTATAGATTAGACTTCTCTTTATACTTATGGTTTTATATTTTTCTCTATTAGTGTAAATGTTGTTTACTCTACTCAAATGGTGAATCCGGTGGAATCAAACGGTAGCATAGGGATGTGTGTAAACGATCGCTAGACTCGTATTGCTTGAGTCGGGAGAAAGGAGAATCTTTCTCGGTGGCTAGAACTTGCCCGAAGCGATTCTTGAAGCATTGGCATAGGATAGTTCTAGTGCGTGAGAATGACGTAGGCCATTATTTTGGCCCGGTTGAGCTTTTTATTTCATGCCCATCATCTACACTTGCTAACCCCTTTGTGCCTACCCCTTCCTCTTGATTCAGCTCCACATATATCTCACCAAAGCCTAAAAGCCTAACCTAGTCGCACACTCAAATCTGAGCTTTAATTATAGTTATGATTACATTTTGGGGGGTGTTGATGTGGTAATTTTTATAGTGGAAATTGTGGGTGTATTAATTGATATTTTTGCTGAAAAAAGAAAAGAAAGAAAAAGAAGAATGAAGTAGAAAAAGAAAAAAAAAGGGGAATTGTTATGAAAAAAGTTGAATTGAAAATTTTGAAATTTTGGTATTGGGAGCGGGCGGTGCACACACCTATGTTGCAAAAGTCCAAGTCTGGGGGCGTGGTGCATTTGTTTATTATCGTCGTGCGGGTAGCTCTATCTTATGCTCATGTTGGGTTAGGTGTGCTTAGCCTCCAGGTTTATCTTTGTTTACCTCACCGTAACCCAAGCCCCATCTCTAGCCTAAAGTCCTACCGACTCGCGCTATGAACCAATCTAATGTCGTGGAGAGAATGTGACCGGGTGAGCCTATGGTCGTCGACACCGATGGATTTCGGTGGAGTTTGTCCGGCACCCCAATCTTGAGCAATGCTCATCTCAGCGCTTAGTTTACTTTCTCCGTATGCATGACCGGATGATTCACCGTAGTTCACCATTTTGAGTGGTTGTAATATGCTTTTACTATTTTAGAAATATATAAACTGTTTGTGTATAATGAGAAATCTTCTCTACTATTTTTCTTATTCACGTGAGCATGCGACTTCGCATGGTACTCTGTATTGTAATTTTAAGCCATCTACTTTTCTTTCCTCGTTCGCGTAGAATTTGTTTGCTCGGGACGCGCAAACAGGTAAGTCTGGGGGTGTGACGAGTCCCAATTTTATACACATTTATGGACTCATCTGGGCTGATTTTCTAGTCTATGCACTACATTTTAGGCATGTTTTCGCTCATATTAGTTATTCCATGCTATGTGCACTTCTAGGCCCGTTTTGGTGTTATTTCTTATTCATCTTCGTTACTAGTTTTCATGCAGTGTTAAATGCCACCTTCAGTGGCTAGACTGGTGTTGTATGCTAGAACAGGAGTCGTGCAGGTGTTCCCGGTACAATTATGTACAGGAACACTGCGCACGATCACTGGCTCTATCGCGCACGACCACTGGTCGTGCGCCACTGATCGTGCGCACTTAACGCCCATTTTATGAGTTCTGTTTGGCTTATCACACGACCATTTACGATAGTGCACACAACCACTGGTCGTGCGCCACTGATCGTGCGAACATTGTATTTTATAATTTTCTTACCTTTCAGGCTTCGTCTAGTCAGGCGCACGATCACAGTGCGCACGACCACTGGTCGTGCACCAACGATCGTGCGCACTGTTTATTCCAGCGTCTATAAAATGCCCTGCTCGCGATTTAGGTCAGATCCTCGCCGTTTTTCTCGCCCAGCTCCGCCGTTCTGCCCATTTCCACAGGTATTCGCCCCCTAGGCCTTCTCCATCATCCAAGGGCTTCAAGGAGGAGATTCTACACTCATCTTCATCGCCAAGGAAGGAGTTCCTCGCATCGGACGTGGCCGGATTGTAAAACGCTGGAGAAGACGGTTCCATTGGGAGGTGTGACAGCCCTCCTCTACCCCGGACGCAGTTGAGACCGAGCTAGGACGTGGATTGACAACCCGACGATTCCTACCGTGAATCTACAACGAGACTCCAGATTCGGTCGTATCTCTTGCCTCTTTCTTCTACTTGTGTGGTTGTATTTGTTTGTAATCTCTATATTTAGATGATGACACTATGAATCTTGTTTATTAATGTTTAGTTCATGTTTATGGAATCATATTATTCATATGTGTGAATGAGGTGCGCCGCCATCCATTTTCCACTCCACCACCGTGTCCGATGCCGCACTAGCAATTGCTAGTGGCGTGCTTGTCGACGAGGTGCTTGCGACCCTCATCCGTATGCCTACTCTTCCATCTGCCTAGCGAAGCGTGGCATAGCGGCCCGTGTATTCCATCCCGCCTAACGAAGCAGCGTGCTCAAGGCCTGCATAGTTCGATCCGTTTGCCTACTCGTCCATCCGCCCTTACGAAGTAGCGCGTTCAAGGCCTACGTAGTCTTCCATCCCGCCGAGCGAAGCTTTGCATAGCGGCATTGCATAGGAGTAGTTGTAATATTTTATTTTATTATTCGCAAACCAAATCCCTTTCATACGCACTCCACCTATCGCTGGACTTTGATCTCAAGTCCTTCCTCCAACGTTAACTCCACCTTACTGTGTTCCTTGAGAGATTCGATACTCGGGGATTACTCCTCGTTTTATATTACTTGAATGATTGGTACACTGCCGTTTCGTGTCGCAGTTGAGCTACCACCTATAGCGGTGTGTGAGATTTGCGCCATCACTTTGCTTTCAAAATATCATCATAAAAAACTCCCCGGCAACGGCGCCAAAAACTTGATGAATAATTTCTTTGTATTGTTTTTGCTGGAGCGCAATTCCAACAATAAACCGATAAGGCAAGTATACCTATCGTTTTAAAGTATAGGATCAAGTGTCGTATGAGACTCGGGGTTGTCGAGTAATTGTACTCACAAAGTAGAGTTGTTATTTTATCTAACAGGATTTTTTGGTTTGAAAAGTGAAGTAAAAAGAAGACTTGGACTAAAGAGAAAATTGATGATTAGAAAGCTAGCACTTGATCTAGTCCCTTTGGACTAAAATAAACTTCTTAAATGGATAAATTGCAAACTTCTAAATTATAAACTTCGACCGTGGAGGTTCCCAAAGTATGATAGAACCTCCCTCGAGAGAACTATCAACTAACCTTAGGTTGATCGATTAAGACCTCTCGGCCAGTCGAAACCCCTAAGCTTGCTTTAGGCGGTGAACCCCTCTACTAAATTTGATTCCAGTCCGGAAGATTTAAATCACCCTCTCTCGAGGAGTGTATGAAATTCTTTTTATCTTTGAGTGATCTCCTCGTTTGCATGGATCTCTCGATCACTAGCATACGAATCTTAGATCGAAAAACATATTCGCGACATATGAATTCGACGCAATTAGAATCAAAGATAAATCGAAGCGAAATAATATAGAGAGCTTGCTAATTTTTATAAGAACAAAACTAAGTTTATTTTATTCCAAAGTTCATCATGATCAAGTGCTAATTGGAATTTAGCTACTCATCATGATGGAGAAAATACATATGATAAGGAAAAGACACATGATTGATAAAATAAAGAGTACTTAAATTGAAATAGCTTGAACGAGAACTACAACTTGATACAAAATTCAGAAATAACAATTAGAAATTACAATAAAACAGTGCAGGATTACAACAATTGGACTCCAAAATCCTCTCCCTGGCATCTGGACAAGGCAGCAATTTATAGTTGAAATTGTCTGGGAGACACGCCCCTAGGTCACGCCCGTGACCTAGGGCGTGTAAGGTACCGAAATGCTGTCTTGAATACCCGGGAACGTTCGGGAGGAAAACCGCCAAAATTCATAAATCGGTTGGTCACGCCCCTAGGTCACGCCCGTGACCTTAGGGCGTGTCTAAGCTTGATCTGCAAACGGCGGGAAATGGCTTGAGCCTGTTAATTTGGCGGTTTAGAAGAGGCCAAGCCCCTTGGTCACGCCCGTGACCTTGGGGCGTGTAATATTAATCCGACGTGGCTTGAGCTGGCTTTTGCAACGGTTGGCACGCCCATGACTTCAGGTCACGCCCCAGGGTCACGCCCGTGACCTTGGGGCGTGTAATATTAATCCGACGTGGCAGATCTCCTGGTGCAAAAGGGGCCACGGCCCGTGACAATGGTCACGCCCATGACAGGGGGGCGTGTACTTGACAATTTCTCAGAACAGGCTCAATTTTTCTCCTGATTAACACTGTTAGCCCAAAAATGCTATCAGCAGCCTATATTTTCCTGAAAAGGTAAAATAAAGAAATTAAGGAGAATATTCTAATAATTAAAACAAAAATTGATTGATTATTAAATTAAAAACTAACTAAAAACTATGATAAAAATAGAGTTATCACCAGTCAACATCCGACATAGTTAGAAAGCTTGAAGAAGATTTGCACCAATCAGATTGAAAATCAAAAGCATCTTCTTCATGTCAAGAAGCCAATCTCCATCCGGCAGAAGAAACAGTTTTCATTACTGTAGTCTCGTGTAAGGCTTGCGGGCATAGAACTTGTAAGATCTGTTTTAGATCTGAGTGTCAAGATTGAGGGCTTGAGATCTATGAGGCTTGAGGGATAGAGCAGAGGACTTGCGGGTCCAAATGTGTCGAGCTTGCGGGCTCGGGTGCAGTGA
The DNA here is from genome assembly GCA_033032865.1 of Dactylorhiza incarnata. Taxonomy (NCBI): domain Eukaryota; kingdom Viridiplantae; phylum Streptophyta; class Magnoliopsida; order Asparagales; family Orchidaceae; genus Dactylorhiza; species Dactylorhiza incarnata. Next base: position 1,818,335 of record JAWHQI010000362.1, read on the forward strand.
AGGGGCTTGCGGGCCTAGGCTGCAGGCAAGACTTGCGAGTCTGTGCTGTGTAGGTCTTGAGGGCATGTATGTCGAGCTTGCGGGCTCGGGTGCAGTGAAGGGGCTTGCGGGCCTAGGCTGTAGGCAAGACTTGCGGGTTTGTGTTGTGAAGGGCTTGAGGGCCTATGTGTCGAGCTTACGGGCTCGGGTGCAGTGAAGGGGCTTGTGGGCCTAGGCTGCAGGGACTTGCGGGTCCGAGTTGTAAGGCTTGCGGGTCGGAGACGTTGGCAGAGTTTGCCGAGCCTAGCACACAGCTAGGTAGGCACAGAGGGAGAGAGGACTAATCTAGACACCCTGTCTTGAGGAACCTCTATAAGTTCTTGAGTGTTTTCTGTGCTATGCTTTTCTAATCTATAGATTTATTAGCCAGAAAACAAGTACACCAAGAAGGGGGGAAGCAAAATAATCTAAAATACCTATTCACCCCCCCCCCCCCCCCTCTAGGTGATTACTCGACACCCAATTGCTTACAAGTGCTATCAAAGCGAGGTTGTTCAAAGATAAGCTTAACAGCCTGAACAGATCTGCCTGTGGGTGTCCACACATCAAAGCTATGGAATCAAGACTAGCCATCTGTTCCAGGGAAAACTTTGCCTTATGGAAGGTGAGGGTAGAAATTTACATGGATGTTATAGATCCAAGGATGTTTCTGACCATTCGAGAAGGGCCATATGTTGTGGTCAAGAGATCATCTGAAATGACTAACGATGACATCATCTTAATCAACTTGGACAAAGATGCTAAGAGCATTCTAGCTGATGCAGTTGATACCTCTACATTTCAGCAAATTTCTCACTGTACTACAGCCAAGGACATGTTGAACTCTCTAACAGTTCTCATGGAAGGATCATTAAGAGTTAGAAGCACTGCAGCTGAGATGAAGATCAAAACCCTGAGTGATAGTGACTCAAGTTGGTCAGATGCAGAAGAGGAGACTCAGTTTGTGTTGAAAATGTTGAAGTGGAAGTTTGTGGAGTTGGCGGTCTGGGGGGGAGACCACGCGGTCTGGTCTGACCGCACGGTCTTGCGGTATCCTCTGGCGGTCTGACCTCTCTAGTCTAGCCGCAAGCTATTCGGCATGACCGCCGTTCTTCTGTCCAAGGGTGCCGAGGTGAAGTCGATCGGTCTGTTCTTGCGACTGCGTGGCGAGCTGTCTTCTATTCAATGTAACAGCGTGATCTGGGGCTTGTGATCGCATGGTGGGGGTAGCCCGGTCTGGTGGCTGTCCAGTTTTTTTGTGGTGCGCGTGGACTAAGGTCTTCTTAGTCGCGCGGTCTCTGGTTTGTGTTTGCATAGCTGGTCCATCAGCGATCTGCTGGTATATGCGGTCACAAGTGTTTGGTCATCTTGGCAGGCTGTTGTCCTAGTCGGCCTGGTGTGTTCGCGGTCTCTGGAGGAGGTCAGGTGGCGAACACAGGTGGTGAGCGTCATGACCAGGCGAGTTGTCATGATCGCGCGGCTTCTGTTGAAGTCGGCAAGCTCACTAAGCAGAAGGATCTTTTGCTGATCGCGTGGGTTGACCGATCTAGTCGTGCGATCAAGGGTGGCGACTCTATCTCATAGGGCGGTGACTGGATCTAGTCTCCCGCCTATAAATAGGAGTCACTGTAAAAGAAAAATCATCGCACCAAATGTAAGCTGAGCTCGCATCCTGTGCTTGCGGTCTCTTTTTTGTGACCGGCCAGTTAGCTGATCGAACTTGTCTTGTGCAGCTTCTGCGGATTGTGCGGGTAGCAGCGGTCACCACCTCTTTTGAAGGTGTTCGGGCGATCTCGTGGCTTGCAGTGCGGATTGCTGGAGTTCGGGAGGATCAGTGGAGTTCGAGAGTTCGCGGGGTTCTCAGTTGGTGTTGTTCAAGTCGCAGGCAGGCAGTTCGGGCGGTCTTGTTCTCTAGCCGAGCGGACTGTCAGGTTGAGCGGTCAGGCGGTCTCAGTTGGCAGACCGCTGGTTATCCTTTCAGCTTGTTTTTCCCTTCTGTTTTTATGTACTTGCAAAATCATGTCTCGCCATGTATACCTCGCCCTGTAATGAAGAATTTTGCTTGATCAATAAAGATTGTGTTTGCTTCATGTGCTTCTGGTTGATTGGCTATAACTTTTAGTTGTTCAATTCCTGCTCACTCCTAGATCTACAGAAATTTTCACATGGTATCAGAGCCAGGTTGGAGTGGATAGAGCAGTGAATAACTAAAAGTTGTCATCGCCTTTGTGAAGAAGGAACCAGTGGTAGAGCCATGGAAGCAAAGGGTCTTGGAATTGAGATGCTTACATCGACTACCTTTAAGAAGTGGAAGACGTGTATGCAAAGTTATCTTCTGGGTGAGGACCTCTGGTCGGTGGTTGGAGGAGAAAGTACGGAGGAAGTTGTTCCAGCTGGGGACAATGGTCATGAGGTGAGGAACTGGAGAAGGACTAATGCGAAAGCAGAGTTCGCTCTGAAGAGGGCAATATCACCTGACCTATTCGATCTCATCTTGGGGTGTGGATTAACTGCACAGATCTGGAGAGCCCTGGATGGACTGTTTAACAAGAAGAATGTAGCGAGGCTACAGTTTCTGGAGAATGAGCTGGCTAGGTCAGCTCAGGGTGATCTTTCTATCTCAACGTTCTTCCTGAAAATGAAGAACCTGTGCACCGAGATTTCAGCACTAGATCCTGATGAGCCAATTTCTGAGGCGATGCTGAAGAGGCACATCATCCGTGGTTTGCGGAAGGACTATGTGGCCTTTGTGACGTCCGTGCAGGGTTGGGCATATCAGCCATCTCTGCTGGAGCTGGAAAATCTGTTTGCATCGCAGGAGAGTCTGGCAAGGCAGATGAGAGGGGTGTTAGTGTCTGGGGGAGATGGCGAAGTTCTCTTCACAGGGAAGAAGAAGAAGAATACCGCAGGAGGCAATGTGCCTTCAACTTCGGGACAGCAGGAGAGGGGCTATGCTCCTAAGGCTGAAGGGAAGAAGAAGGGAGAAGGACCCAAGTGCTTCAGATGCGGGAAGCTTGGTCACATCAGGAAGGACTACTGGGTGAATCTTCACCCGAGGCATACTGCTTTGGGGAAGGAGGAAGCTGAGGCTAGGCAAAATGATGGAGGATGGGGAGGAGCCTTCTTGGCTTCTGTTGGAGCTGTAGCTCCTATCAACTATCAGGAGGACTGGATCGTGGACTCGGGGTGTGGTCATCACCTTACCGGGGATGATTCGAAGCTTTCTTCAGCGCAGCCTTACTCAGGTAACGATGCCATCATAACTGCTGATAATACCGTGCATAATGTCGAGAAGGTGGGGGTTGTTTCCTTGGGCAGTGATAGAGGGCCGCTTACATTGAAGAGTGTCTATCATGTATCTGGAATGAGGAAAAACCTCTTCTCCGTGACCATCGCTGTTGACACTGGGTATCACGTTCTGTTCGGCCCAACAGAAGTGATGTTTCTAAGAAATGTTGAGGCGATGAAGGCCGAGGTCGTTCATGTCGGGAGGAGGGCAAAAGACTTGTTCGTTTTATCGACAAGTTCTTATGTCGACAAGATGCGGACGAATGATAGTGCTGTCATATGGCACGAGAGGTTGGGGCATATAGGGATGGACAAGCTGAAGGCTATGGCGGTGAAAGATCTGGTCAAGGGCCTGCCTAGTCTATCCTCCTACGGTGATGGTCATGTTTGCAAGGTATGTCAGTTCGGCAAGTCTCATCGACTTCCGTTTTATAAGTCGCAGACAAGGAGTAATGTGCCGTTGGAGTGCATCCATGGTGACTTGATGGGACCGACTGCTACCCCAAGCCTCGGAGGCAGCAGGTATATGCTGGTGTTGATCGACGATCACAACAGATATGTCTGGGTTTATTTTCTGAAGGAGAAGGCAGAGGCACTTGCCAAGTTTGTGGAGTTCAAGGATCTTGTAGAGGGTCGGCTAGGTCTGCGGGTGAAGAAGCTGAGAACTGACAACGGGGAGGGGGGGGGGGGGGGGGGAGTTCACCTCTGGTGAGTTCTCTAGTTTTTGCAGGAAGGCGGGCATCCGGAGAGAGCTTACTTGTGCGCATACTCCAGAACCAAATGGAGTTGCAGAGCAGAAGATCCGTCATCTGACGAAGACCTGCAAGTGTTGGCTGTATGCCAAGAGTATCCCAAAGTCCTTCTGGACAGAGGGAATATCTTGTGCTGCCTACGTTATCAACAAGATGCCTCTCAGTCCCATCAACATGTTGACCCCGCATGAGATGATGTTCAAGGAAAAGCCAAGTGTGGCCCACCTTCGGGTGTTTGGTCCCACCTACTATGTGCACGTTCCAGATGCGCTTCAGACGAAGCTAGATGCGAAATCAAAGAAGCTAGTCTTCGTGGGTTATGATGATCGGAAGAAGGGCTGAAGTGCATGGACCCGGAGACGCGGAGATTTGTTGAATCTCGCGACGTCGTGTTCGACGAGGTGACATCCTACAAGGGATGCTCTGGTATTGAGCTACCAGAAAGCAGGGTGGAGGAGACGGAGAAAGCTGTGGATAATCTTTAGGTGGAGCTGCCTATGTCACCAGGTGGTCCATCCATTTCTAGTTCTGGGACGGAGGCTTCTGGATCAGGAAGAAGGGGGAGCGATGCTCCGAGTATGTCTGGAAGGGGAGCTAGGGAAGAAGCAGCTGAAGATATTGCGAGTCAGGGGAAGGTGTTGCGGAGATCGAAGCGAACAATCATTGCCCCTGATCGCTATACAGGAGGAAACATGGTGAGCTTTGTCTCATGTTTCTTTGTTGGTCCCTTGGATGAGAGTGAGCCGTCGAGCTTTGAAAAGGCCAAAGGCGTAGAACATTGGGATTCAGCTATGAAGGAAGAGATGAGTGCTCTTAAGAAGAATGAGACATGGTCTCTGGTGCCCAAGCCCAAGGGTATCACCCCTGTGACATGCAAATGGGTTTACAAGCTCAAAAAGAAGGCAGACGGCAGTATCAAGCGATACAAGGCTCGCCTTGTGGCTCGGGGATTCTCGCAGCAATACGGTGAAGACTATGAAGAGACATTCAGTCCGGTGGAAAAACTGACTTCAGTTCAGGTTGTGATTGCCTTGGCGGCGTGTTGGGGTTGGGAGATTTGGCAGCTCGACGTAAAGAATGCGTTCTTGTACGACGAGAATGGCAAGGACATCTTCATGGTCCAGCCGCCAGGCTTCGTGTCTGAAGATTTTCCTGACTATGTATGCAAGTTGAAGAAGGCCCTGTATGGGTTGAAGCAAGCGCCGAGGGCGTGGTATGGAAAGATAGCAGAATATCTCCTATTCTGTGGGTTTGGTGCTTCAGACTCAGACTCAAGCTTGTTCGTCAACAAGAGTGGGGAGCTTCAAGTCATCGTGCTGCTTTACATCGACGATATGATCGTGACGGGGAATTCGAAGGAGGAGGTAGCAATGCTTTGGGCTGAGCTATCTATCAGGTTCGAGATGAAGGACTTATGTGAGCTTCACCATTTACTTGGACTCGAAGTGCAGAGGAAGGAAAGTGGAATGTTGGTGTCCCAGGATGGATATGCGGAGCGAATCGTGGAACGGTTCGGCATGAAGGAAGGGAAGTGCATTTCCACACCTCTGGAGAAGGCCATGAAACTTCGCAAAGATGAGGGGAGGATTCTGGAAGATCCGCTAGTGCTCCGGGCACTGGTTGGGAGCTTGATCTATCTGACGATTACAAGGCCGGATATTGCATATGCGGTTGGCAGGGTGAGCCGTTATATGGCGGAACCACGGATGCCTCATCTACTAGCGGCCAAAAATATATTGAGGTATGTCAAGGCGACTTCGGATATGGGTCTCCTTTACAGGAGGGATGCGGGTTCGAGATGCATGGGTACATGGATGCCGGGGGAGATTCGGATGATTGGAAGTCGACATCTGGATTCGTCATCATGGCGGGCCCTACGGCTATATCATGGTGCAGCAAAAAGCAGGATTCCGTGCATGTCTCAACCACAGAAGCGGAATACAAGGCTTCGACCTTGGCAGCTCAAGAAGTCATCTAGCTTAGGAGGTTGGTAGGAAACATCCATAAGGAGGTTCGTGGTCCGACTCTGCTCCGCGGCGACAATGAGAGTGCTCTCAAACTGGTTACTAATCTAGTTTGTCACGAGAGGACCAAGCATATCGAGATCGAGCATCATTTCATTCGGAGAACGTGCTGGAGGGGTCTCTTTCGGTCGAGCATGTTCGGAGTCAGGACAACGTTGCTAACATCTTCACAAAGGCGCTGGCAAAGGGGTCGTTCACTCGGCAAAGGAGTTTACTTGGGCTGTTTTCAACTTCCCACTTCAAGGGGGAGTGTTGAAAATGTTGAAGTGGAAGTTTGTGGAGTTGGCGGTCTGGGGGGGGAGACCATGCGGTCTGGTCTGACCGCACAGTCTTGCGGTCTCCTCTGGCGGTCTGACCTCTCTGTTCTAGCCGCGAGCTATTCGGCATGACCACCGTTCTTCTGTCCAAGGGTGTCGAGGTGAAGCCGCGCGGTCTGGTCGTGTGACCGCGTGGCGAGCTGTCTTCTGTTCAGTGTAACCGCGCGATCTGGTGCTTGTGATCGCGTGGTGGGGGCAGCCCAGTCTGGTGGTTGTCCGGTTTCTTTGTGGTGTGCGTGGACTAAGGTCTTCTTAGTCGTGCGGTCTTCGGTTTGTGTTCGCATAGCTGGTCCTTCGGCAATCTGCTGGTATATGCGGTCACAGGTGTTTGGTCGTCTTGGCAGGCTGTTATCCTAGTCGGCCTGGTGTGTTCGCGGTCTCTGGAGGAGGTCGGGTGGCAAACACAGGTGGTGAGCATCATGACCGGGCGAGTTGTCATGATCGCGCGGCTTTGAGGAAGTCGGCGAGCTCACTAAGCAGAAGGATCTTTTGCTGA